>CM022297.1:95088754-95688754 GCA_011799875.1 Thinopyrum elongatum
GGCTTCCAGTTCATCGTCCTTGGTGCGGAGGGCGGCCTTGAGGTTCTCCTCCCGGGAAGAGATGCTCTGCTCCCTGGCGTCCAGAAGCGTTGTGCGATCTGCGAGGCGGGCTTCTCGGGCGGCGACATCCTCCTTTGCCATGGAGATCGTCTCTTGCTGCCACAGAAGGACTTGGAATTGTTTGCCGTGCCACTCACGTAGCTCGATGTCCTTGTTCCTCAGCTTCTGATCTATGCTATTGGCCGAGTTTTGCTGCTCCTTGAGTGCCTGCCACTTCTGGCCGTACCGGTTCTGCATTTCCTTGATGCCCGCCGCCGCAGACTCCAGAAAGGACAGGTCCAATACCGCATCAACAAAGCCATCAGTCTCTCCGATTTGCTGAGATTGGGGCGCTATGATGCGCTGGATTTCCTTGTCTAGCTCCGCACTCGCTGCTGCCGAGGAACCGGGGGCTCCGAGACCGGGTTGGGCAAGCACCAATGCCAGTTGTCTTGATGTTAGTTGTGGGATCCCAGTCGAGATGCTAAAAGATGGAGGAGGGCTCATGGTTTGAAGGGGGGTCTTCTCTTCAACCAGCATCCCCGACCCTGACGCACTGCCGGGGGCCTGCCCTGCTTCCTTCAAGGGCTCCTGGGCATCCCCAGCAGCGTATTCCTGTCCCTCCGCGGCAGCAATCTTGGCGACCTCCTCTGCGGCATCTTTGCCAATGCTGGCCACTTCCTCCAGCAACTTGGGCTCCTCCGCCAGCGGTACTACATGTAAAACGAAACCAACAATCATGAGGAGGAAAAAGCATTGGGGAACCGAGAACTTGGAGCGGGGTTATGAAGGAAAAATAGATAAGTTAACGGGAGTTGTCTTCCGTGGAGGGTCTTCATTTTCCAAGGCAACCTCGATTGCCGGGACGTGGACACCACCCCCTTCCCCGGTAACAACGGTGTCAACCTGGACATGGCTTTCCGTGGGAGTTTCCGTCAGGGTCCCCTCAGCCCAGTCAGCAGGCGGAGTGGGCCCCTCCTGGAAGGCCCCATCTTGGGCAGACCCTTCTTCTCCTCCGGATGGAGATGGGGGTGCCCTTCTGCATCACCCTTGGTGGGTGAAACCACCCCCATGTCTTAGCGTCGGGAGCTCGGTTGGGGGCTTGCCATCGGATCATTCGTGCTGCTCCCTGCCTGGCCCGTGCCTCCCGGAGACTTCGGCGGCTCCGCATGCCTAAGCCGCTTGGCTCGGTGGATGAGGGTCTCCTCTTCTTCCCTATCAAAGGCAACAAGCAAGATCGAATAAGCAAACCAACAAGCATGATTACATTTGGATAAGAACGGAGAATATTATTCTTATTGTCAGTCCATGAGCATGGAGCCCAGCTCGAACCCCCCTGGATAGCGGAGGTGCTCTGCCTTTCTTCAGGACCAGGGGAACAGTACTCCCGGATAGCTTCAAGTCCGTCTTGGGCAGGAGGATCTCTGGCAAGGACGAACTGCTCGAAGAGCTCGAATCCGAATGGGACCTGGAATCACTCCATGTGACTGCCCGTCGCTTGGCGGGAGGGGTCTTGGCTTCAGCAAGGCAAGAAGAATGGCGGCGCACCACCTCCGCCCCGTCATTTTTGGAGGCGACCTTCTTCACCTTCTTGGCAGGCCTGGGGGCTGGGGCTGCTACTCCCCGGTTGGGCCGCCTACGAGGACGAGGATCCAAGTCCGGTTCTGGGGCCTGGGGACCTGCAGCAAGCCACTCTTCCCCGGGCGGCACTACCTCTTCGACATCTACTCCTTGCTGGGCTTCCGCTGCCGCCGCATATAGAGCCTCAATCCCGATAGGCTCGTTCCCGGCAGGCTCATCCCCGGTAGGCTTATCCCCGACAGGTTCATCCATGATAGCCCCTTCCGTGGCTCGCCCTTCGCTCCTGCTGTGGGTAGACCCCTCACCTTCAGCTTCCCCCTTTTCTTCCTCCCTCCCTCTTCTGGACCTTGCTTTCCCGGTGGCCCGAAGCGCTTTGTCGTCCTCAATCCACCTCTTGATGAATGTCGCCTCCACCTGCGAGGTGCGCTTGAACATATTGGTCTCCACCCTGGTAGCCCTTTCCACCAGGCTGGAGGCCCACGCAAGTTCTTCATCAAGCTCGGGCAATTGCCAGTCACCTGCAACCCCATGAGCGTTGCAATCTGGCATCCATTTCAGAATCTGGTCCCGGGCGGAGTTGATGTTCAGCGGGATGACATTTGCCGGCAATTTGAATGGGCCAAGGCTGCCGAAAAATTGTTCGCACAACCAAGCATGGCCATAGACTGTCAAGTTGTTGGCCAAGCCCGGGTACAGTCACATCCTATCCGCGGCTTCCCCGTACAGCCAGGCGAACCTGTCCCTCTTTTGTAGTGGCGCGATGCGGCGTCGGAGGAAATCGGCTCTCACCTGCTCAATGGTTAACCCGGCAGCCTTCAGACGGGCAATCCTGTTCAGTGCTGGGTCAAGCCTGTCATCAGTAAGACCGAATTCCCTCCAGTCATTGCCATGCTCGATGCATTCCGTCTGCGCCTGGCAATACTTTGGGGCTTCCTCATCCTGGATCCAACACCAGTCCGCCCTCCACTCCTCCCATCTATGGCGCTACTGACCAGGAAGGTAATCCCAAGTTTCCCTCGCCACCCAAGGCATCTAGCTTATGTTCCCGGAATGGTGGGTCTTGTTCTCCACCCACGGGACGAAGAAGTGCCGGAACAGATCTACATTGGGGGCGACCCCGACAAAATTCTCGCACAAATGGGCGAAGATCGCCATGCACACCATTGCATTTAGCGTGAAATCCAAGAGGTGGAATCCATATACCACCATCATCGCCTCAAAGAAATCTGAGAAGGGGGTACAGAGGTCGTAGAAGAAGTACGCGCAGAAGAATCGGTATGCATTTGGCGGCTCCTTTTTTCCCTCTGCCAGAACCTTGGGTACGCCATGCCCCTTTAGAACTTCCGTCCCCCACATATATCCATACCTTGCAACCAGGGCATCGTTGTCCAGATTCAACGGGAAGAAAACCACTTCTCCTTGGTGCCTCTTATCCAACTCCGCCGCTCTCCTCTTGTTCCCTTCCGTGGCTGCTGTCTTCGCGGCAGCCGCATGCTTCCCCTTGTCAGCAGCAGTTTTCATCCCCATCCTTATGAGCAATGGAGGGGTGGATGGTCGGACATGGTGGATGGAAGCAAGAATGGGCGCGGGGTCATTGCGTGCCTTGAGGAAGAAGATGAAGGATGGAGAAACGGGTGCGAATGAGCCGCGCCTCTCTGCGTTTTTTCCCCTTTATGGGAGCGAACGTGGGGGAGAGGAGCGGTTCATCGCTACTTTCCTCAGAAAGTTACCATTTTGACATTAACTGCTATAGTCCCACGACCCCACGGCCTGCGGTAATTACGTGGAGTGGACGTTGGATTGACTGGTCATCATAGCAAACAGCTGCACGCGCAGCATATCTTCAACACGTGTCCGTGCACCGTTTTGGGGCCTAACCCAACGTACCCAGCGACACGTATGGCTCAGGCCCGGGGGCTTATGTCGGGGTACACAAACAGGGGTGTATGTTTCCCACTGACTTATGCTCGGACAGGCAGATCTCCGGCGCAAAGCAACAGAGCAAACTGCACCAAGCATTCGAGACAAAGGCCAAGCAGAAGAGATGGCTCTTTGAGAAATTAAAGGGCGGATCAAGAAGACCAAGACCAACCAAATAAGCAAGATATCACTAAGGAAAAACCTCCCTTGCCGGGCAGGCGAGCCTGGTGGGGTCGAGGTTACCCCAAGACACACTACTGGAATCAGGGTCTTTGCCATCTGCCAGCTATTTGTCGTCTGCCAGCTGATGGCAAAGAGGTTGTTTGCCATCTGTCTTGTCAAAGCAGATGGCAAAGAACCAGCTGATGGCAAAGAGGGTCTTTGCCATCTGCCACTTCTTTGCCATATGCTGGCAGACGGCAAACAGTTCTTTGCCGTCTGCTAGCAGACGGCAAAGACCAAAGTGGGCCCCATGGGGGTACTGCACTGCCTAGGCCACACGGGCCACTTCTTTCCCGTCTGCTGGCAGACGGCAAAGATTTCTTTGCCATCTGCCAGCAGACGGCAAAGAGGTAAGGGGGGCCCACAGTGTCACGGCGTGGGCGTGCTAACGGTCACCCTCTTTGCTGTCTGCTGGCGGACGGCAAAGAATTCTTTGCCGTCTGCCAGCAGACGGCAAAGAGGGTGTCTTAATTTCCGCCCCCTCTTTGCCATCTGCCAGCGGACGGCAAAGAGGTGGGTTCTTTGCCATCCGCTGGCTGATGGCAAAGCCCAGCCCGGCCCCACCCCTCTCTCTCTCCCCTATCTCTCCCTGCAGCCCGGCCCCACCCCTCTCTCTCCCCCCCACCTCAACCCACCCACCCCACACCCCAGCCCCGCCGTTCCCCGACGCCGCCCAGCCCCGGCGCCCACCCACCCACCCCAACACCGCCCCCCCCCCCCCCCCCCACACCGCCTCCCGCCGCCGCCCTTCGCCGCTGCTTCCTCCCCGCTGCTGCCTCCCCGCCGCGCCCCCACTTCCCTCCTCCACCTCCCCCCCACCCCTCTGCCATGGGGCCCCTCCCCGGCTCACGCCCTAGGGCTGCCGCCACCTGCTGCTGCGGTCGCGGCTGCACCGGCCGCCGCCGTTCCCCGCCGCTGGTGCCACCGAAGCCAGGCACCAGCTCCTCCTTGCTCTCTGCCCCCTCTACCCAGCCCACGGTGAGCACCGGTCCCCCTCTTTGTTCTTATTTTTTTTGCATGTATAGATTTAGGAGTTGATGGATCTGTGGATGGATGGATAGATTGATGTAAGGATGGATGGATAGATGGATGTATGTATACAGGGGCGGTGCCAGCAATCTGGCAAGCTTTGGCAGCTGCCATACCTAATTTTTTCTAAAAATACAATGTATGCATACTAGTACATGTAAACTTTGAAGCAGTAAGATTCTGTGCGTGCTTGGCCTGGTTGCTTCCTACTGGTTGGTCTGATTGATGTATAGATGGACGATTGATGTATTGAACCATGTATATATAGATGTATGTATATGTGATTTTGAACAATTTGTAGTTGTTATATGGATTGCTAGATGGATGTATGCTGTGTAGATGTATGGATGGAAAGATGGATGAATGCTATATAGATGTATGGGTGGATTTATGTATGGATTTTCATTTAAAAAATAGTGTCTTTTTTTCCGTTAGGTTAGATGTTGTTGATTAGATTGTTCTGCGGTGCTTATGTTGGATTGTTTTTCATGTGCAGGGATCTTCTCTTCACCTCCAGGAGCACTGTCGGTCCCGTTGCCATCATCGTCATTCGACTACCACCTCTACGGTCTAAGGGTGAGCTCGACTGTCATCTCCTCCCTGACCTTCCCCTATTTGCTCTGTTCCGGTCATTCTGCCGATGCCACTAGATTTTATTTTCATGCGAAGTCACGTAACCTAGGCGTCTCTCCGAGGGGTCGAGGGTCGAGGGTCGTCGAGGGGTCGAGGGGTCGAGTGGTCGAGGGATGACACCCCGACACCACGACACCCCGACACCCAGACACGACACCCCCCCTACACCGGCCCGCCTACACCCCCCCTTCCCCCTACATAGCACCGTGATCGCACCCCTACCCCGACAACCCCCGCCCCGACACTACACCGCCTGACACGAACCGCCTACACCCCCCTACACCACTACTAGTGTTGGTGAGCTGGCGCGGAGAGTAGCAATTCTCCGCTCCCGTGCTTCCCTTGGGGGCCGACCCCCTCCTACCCCGCGGGCCCGGGAGGCTCTTGCGTCCGGTCCTTTGGATTTGAGACCTGCGATGGGTTCACAAGTGGGAGCCGCCGTGCCAGCCTTCGCCCCCGTTCCGTGATGTGGGGAGGGGCCTCCCCTGGCCGCGCTACCGGCCCCGACCCCCTCCTCCTTGTGCGTTATTCTGCTCTCCACTACCACGACACCCAGACATGACACCCCCCGACCCCCGACACCTCTTCGGCCTCCTGTTGACCGAAAAGGTGCTCTTCGGCCTTCCAGAGGCCGATGGGGTCATATATTTGTGAATTATGAGTTAGGAAGTATATTTCCCGATTTTGTTAAGAAAAACATCATATATATTTGTGTTGATCGGGTGGATTTAAATGTGCAGTTCTTTCGTTGCTGCGAGGGTCTGGTGTTCGATGACCTCCCCGTGCGTTCGACGAGCTCCGCCCCTGCGTTCGTGGGTGAGCACAAATGACATCTCCTCCTCCCCCCTTCATTTGCTCTGTTCCAGTCTTCGTGCCGATGAAACTTGCAAGCTGTAGGTGTCAATCATCAGTATGCGTGACCACTATGCGTCTCCCGTTTGAAAGGGTTACATCTATAAATATGCATGCATTTGCATATTTATAACCGTGATTCTTTCGAATTGTCCAACGTTATCCATGGACAGCCCGAGTATGTGTAGATTGGGTTCATTTTCCCATATGCTCTGCTCCGGATCCGATGCAGAATTTCGTCAGTGCCTCCCTGTTGTTCTCCGGGTACACATCCTCTCTGCTTATTGCCGAGACGTGTATCAGGAGAACAGCGGGGAGGTGCTGCCGAAATTTTGCGTCAGATCTGGAGCAGAGCATGGGAAAACGAACCCAATCTACACATACTCGGGTGGGATTAGGACCTATCCTTACCTACTAGCATCTAGGTTGCATGGACGTAATAAAACTGACAAACTCTATTAACTGATGAATATGGTTTGCTGAATTATGTATGTATTTCTTGTGTGTCTAGTAGCTAGGCAAGATGAGTGATCGTGCGTGGATGTACACCGGTCACACTAGTCAGAAAGACATGACCCATGAATGGATGTGAAAAGCCAAGGGGTTTGTGAGAGCCGCATTTGCAAATGGACAGGAAACAACTTGGTGCCCCTGTGTCCGCTGCGACAACTTTCATAAGATGTCAGAGTTAGAAATGATCAAACACCTGCAGAAGTTGGGTTTCACGCCTAATTATACGGTCTGGACATTTCATGGTGAGTCTGCCCAACGTGCCAGAGCTGAGGAGGGCCGTCATTGCACCGACGAGCATGGTACCGGGATGGAAGACATGGTGGAAGACTTTGATGATGCTCGGGATTCGGACGATGAGATGGAGGAATCTGCAAAGGCCTTCAATGATATGTTGGAGTCTTCAAAACGTCCTCTCCACGAGCACACTGAGCTTTGTCAGCTGGATGCCATCGCACAAGTAATGGCTCTGAAGGCTCAATTCAACTTGGGCAGAGAATGCTACGACGCGATGATGACACTATTTGGACGCTTTCTACCCAAAGGCCATGTAATGCCTGCAAACCTGTACCAGTCGGACAAAATCCTTCGTGTACTTAAGATGCCCTATGAGAAGATAGATGCCTGTGAGAAAGGATGTGCCTTATTTAGGCTTGAGTATGCGGACTTGAAGTATTGTCCCGTTTGCCAGTCTTCCAGGTATGTTGAGGTAGACAACGGTATGGGTGAGAAGAGTCAAACAAAAATCCCAGTTAATGTTCTTTGGTATATGCCAATCATACCAAGACTTCAACGTCTTTTCATGGTCGAAGAGACGGCCAGGCAGATGACATGGCATAAATTGGGCAAAAGAACCGAACTAGATGCAGATGGGGAGCCGATGTTGGTACACACATCGGACGCTTTTGCATGGAAGCGCTTCGATGCAATACATCATGCTAAAGCGGCAGATCCAAGGCATCCTCGACTCGCCATAAGCACGGATGGGTTGAATGTGTTTGGTATGATGGCAGCCCAATACAGTTGTTGGCCTGTATTTGTCATTCCACTCAATCTCCCCCCAATCTCCACCCCCCCCCCCCCCCGGACAGGATTATGCAAAGAAAGAACATTTTCCTGACGTTGATAATTCCGGGGCCCAACTATCCGGGGAAGAATATGAATGTGTACATGCAGCCGCTCAAGGATGAACTGCAAGAAGCTTGGGATAATGGGATCAAGACATACGACGCCGCTACAAAAAAAACTTCCTAATGCGTGCTTGGTACATGTACTCGATGCTTGACTTGCCGACGTATGCACTATTCGTTGGCTGGTCTGTGCATGGAAGGTTCCCGTGCCCCACATGCAAGGCAGCTCTTGAGTTTCGTCGGCTGCAGGCGGGTGGCAAGTTTTCTTGCTTCGACATGCATAGACAGTTCCTGGATCCTCGCCATAAGTTCAGAAAAGACAAGAAGAACTTCATCAAAGGTAGAGTTGTCAAAAACTCTGCACCACCTGCGTTGACAGGCCAACAGACCCTGGATCAGTTAAACTCTCTCGAGCCGGATCCGGAGCGTCCAGGGTATTTCAAGGGGTATAATTCCGAACACGCCTGGACTCACAAGACATGCTTGTGGGATCTGCCTTACTTCAAAGACCTCCTTTGCCCACACAACATCGACGTGATGCACACTGAAAAGAATGTCGGCGAGGCCCTCTTTGGTACATTGTTCGGCATAGAGGGGAAAACAAAGGATAATCCTAAGGCTAGAGTCGATCAGCAGGCTCTATGTGATAGACCGCTACAAAACATGCGACAACCGAAAGGAAAGAAGAACTGGACGAAGCCAAAGGCATGGTTCAATCTTGGAAGGCCATTTATGAGGGAAATACTCCTGTGGGTGAAAAATTAGTTGATGTTCCCCGATGGGTATGCAGCGAATCTAAAGAGGGGAGCGAGCCTTGAAAAATTGAAAATATTTGGTCTCAAGAGTCATGATTGGCACATATGGCTTGAGCGGGTAATGCCGGTGATGTTGCGTGGCTTTATCCCTGAGGATGAATGGCTAGTACTGGCAGAGCTGAGCTATTTCTTCCGTGTTCTTTGTGCGAAAGAACTATCGCCTGGCTTGCTAGAAGAACTGAAAGAGTTGGCGCCGAAGTTGATCTGCAAGTTAGAGAGGATCTTTCCACCGGGCTTCTTTAATCCAATGCAACATTTGATTTTGCATCTCCCGACCGAGGCACGATTGGGGGGGGCCCGTGCAGAATCGTTGGTGCTACGCAACTGAGAGGATGCAGAAGACGCTTCGAGAAAAATGTAAAAATAAACGTCGAATTGAAGCATCGATGGCCGAGGCATTCATTACTGAGGAGGCGGCAAACTTCGTGACAGCACACTACGAAGCCAAAAATCGTCATTTGCATAATCCGAAGCCTCGGTACAATGCTGGCGACCCTAAAAAGGGTGGATCCAACCTCAGCCTATTCAAAGGGAAGCTCGCACCAGCCGGTGCTTATACTCCCTTATCGTTGGATGTCGATGAATGGCGGACCATTACGTTGTATATCTTGAACAACCTAACAGAAGTGCGGCCGTACATCGAGTAAGTTCTCGGTACATTGTTTCGCAACCTCTAATTCCTTTGAACTGCTCTTATTCCCGGATATTTGATATAGTCGATACGTTGCCGAATTCTCGTATGGAGCGGTGATCCAAAAGGATTCCGTCGAAGAGTATGAGCTTCTGGCAATGTATGGAGGCGGCTATCCCGGTTTCATCTCTTGGTTCAAACAAACGGTAATTTCCATTAGACCATTTCATTTCTTCTTCTAATTTCCGGCTAATGCAACAATCCTTTCGTATTAAACTTGTAGGCTAGTTCAGAGTCTATGGACGCCGAATTGAGACAAGTCGCTAATGGTTTTAACTATAAGGTCCGTTCATTTGACAAATACGACATCAATGGGTATCGCTTTCGTACCTATGGCAAAGAGCTATCTATGGCCGACCGAAAGTCTACAAATTGTTGTGTCTCTGCTATCGGCGAAAGAGATACCGAGTATTATGGAAGAGTTGAAGCAATTTATGAACTTCTATTCTATGGTGCCAACCCACCGAACGTCGTAGTCTTCAAATGTTATTGGTTCCAGCCGAAGGAGACTAGAAGGACTCATGAACATCTAGGGCTAGTCGAAATCAAACAAAGCACTCATTTGAATGTTCCCGATGTCTATATTACGGCTCAACAGGCGACCCAAGTTTTCTATCTACCGTGGGCCTGCCAAAGTGATCCAAATCTCAAAGGTTGGGATGTCGTTTATGAAGTGCCGCCACATGTTAGACCACCTCCCCCCAATGAAGAGGATTATGAACCTCACATTAACCCAGACACATATGAAGGAGAATTCTTCCAAGAAACACGTCTTTCCAAAAAACGTTTCAAGAACCGCTCTACTTCACCCCAGAACATTGAAGTAGACAGCGGCAGTGAATCCGAGCCTGAGCCGGAACAAGAAGAGGTTACTGCTGCGGATGACCTGTCAATGCTTGACCGATTACGTACAGGAGGCCTTCCACATGTTGATGCATTTATTGATGATGATGAGCACGTCATTACTGATAGTGATGATGATGATGCATTTATTGACCCCGAAGCATATATAGACGATGATGATGATGCATTTATTAATGATGACGATGAAGATTAATATTACAGTTCATGTCAGGTATTCAATTATTATTATGTACATATATATTATTAATTAGTTCATGTTAGGTATTCAATTTTTTATTATGTTCATGATGATGATACACTAAAATTATATACATATTATTTATGTTAGGTATTCATTCTTTTTATGTTGTACTAATTTCGTTTACTCTTTGTCATTGTAGGTGTTGACAGATGGTGGGCGCGGGTCGAGAGCGCTCCGAGGCTCCTTCCTCGGCGTGTGGTGGGAGGGGTAGTTCCATTCCACCCAAGAGCCTCCGGAGAGCGCTGGATCTCGGTATACAGACACCACCGGCGGTCGCTTCTTCTTCGGCCGGGAGAGGTCGGGGGGGGGAAGAAGGCTGCTAGAGGTGGACGTGGCGGCGGGTGAGGTAGGAAGGCTGCTGCTACACCTTCCTCGCCGCCACCCCCGGCTGATTCACCCAACCACAGGAGTGCTCCGTCTGAGATGGAGCCGCCTGAGGTGGAGCCGTCTCGGACTCCGGTCCACGAGCCTATGGCAGACGCGCCTACGGCCGACGAGCCTCGGGCCGACGAGCGTCGGGCCGCTGAGCCTTCGTCCCGCGAGACTCCGTCCCACGAGACTCTGGAGCTCAGCAGGGATCACGCTAAGTCGTAGCAGAACCCTTTGGAGGACTCGCCGGAGTCGAGTGGCCGTGCTGAGGGTGGCTATAGCTCTGATAGCTATAGCGTGGGTGAGTGGGTTGAGGGGCGCAAAGTCTACCAGCGTGGTGGTACAAAGCTCCCTGACACACCGGCGACCCCCGACCAGAGGTGGTTGATTGCGCCTAGCGGGGAGAAGTAAGTGCATTTACTCTTTTTTAACCTTTTGTCTTCACGTTTCTTCGAATATCTAATGCGTTGGCCTTGTCATACTGCAGGTCTTGGACACACAAGACGAATGTCCGCAAGCCCAACAGTGTCCTTGGTGTGATTTGTCGCCAGAGCTTCCCGGGGTGGGTCACGTTGCCCGGTGAGGGCCGGGTTCGAGACCTGGGAGCACTACCTGGCTGCCCCGGCCCCGCCGGGGCATAGGATCGGCGATGTCGAGTGCCACACGGTCGCCGACATTGTGATCCAGACGTTTTGGGTAATTTCTCCTTTGCCGTCTACGTTGTGTTTTCTTCTTTGATTGGCAACCCTAGTGATTGTACTAATCCGTGTTTTCTTGTTTGATTGCAGACCTTCTACAGGTGTGTTGAGGGACAGGAGGAGGCCGCGGCTCGGGTTATCGACACCGAGTGCAGGCGCCTACTTCAAAACTTTCGGCACGAGGCTCGGACGCAGGCTGTTCGAGACTACTTCGCCTCGGCTGGTATTAGGAGGAAAAAAGGGAAGTGCCGCGTCAAGTATCTGAGTAAGGAGAAGTACATGAAGGTAATTACCTATTCTTAAGGCCTTGTACTTAGTTTCCTTGATTTGATTCATAGGCATAGCGCTCAAATTTCTCTTGCTTAACTTAGGTGCCCCCGAGATGGTGTGCGGATAGGATGGACTGTTGGGAGGCGTTGGTGGAAGAGTGGTGCACTCCCGAATGGCGCTCCGTTCACGACACTGCAAAGAACAAGCGTGCCCAAATGAAAGGTGTCCCACACCATCTAGGTAGCGTCAACCTATGTCAGTTCGGGGAAAACTGGGTATGTGGTTTGCTTCATGATTCATGCAAATTCATTCTTCATGCTAGCTTGAGCCCTTAACTAATACTCTGTTCCTCTCTTTTAGGCGCGACACAACAAGGCTCCAGGCCCAGAGCTATTCGACCTCTATGCCATGTCCAATACTGCCTCGTACAAGAAGGCCAAGGCATTCTCTGAGTCTGACCTCGATGATCCAGAGAAATTCACCAACCCCACCTCCCACCACAAGCTTGTGATGTACAGAGACCAGGGGAAGGTGATGAAAGGGCCGGACTTTAACCCGAGCCAACCTCTTGATCCAGAGCTGGTGATGATATCTGGTGGCGGGAGGTCCCATGGCTCGTTATCCATTGGGAATGGACTGATACGTTGTAGTAGCACTCTCCCGCAGATCAAGAAGCGCCAGACCAGCTCCGATCCTGAGATATTGCCTCGTGCACGGCCAGTGGAGCTCCAATTCAAGGTTAGTTATACGGAATCAGATACCTTTCCTCCATTACATTGTGTGTGCGGCCGTCGATTATTACAATGTTAATGAGTGGTGTTGCAGGCTGCTATTGAGGCAGAGAGAGCGAAGACCCAGGCTGCTATTGAGGAAGAGAGAGCGAACACGCAGGCGCTTCTAGCGGAGAGGGACCGGTAGACGGCTAAGCTGTTGGAGGAGGAGAGGAACCGAAACATGATGGCTACCCGGGCCCTATACGAGATGTTCGCGGTAATTTTCTTTTGCATGTTAGACAAATCATGCACGTAATGTTCCTTACATTAGTATCTAATATGACTGACTCGTCAAAACCAAATGTGCAGACCATGTGCGAGAAGACCGGCACGACTCCTCCGGCGATGCCAGACATTGTTCCGGCGGGCACGGTGAGTTTCATTTGAATGGTCATTAGTTACTAGTCTTCACGTTTGAGTTGCATCATGCTAACGATACATTGGAAATGATCTTTGGTGCAGCATAACTCCCGACAAGCATCGACCGATGCTTCTCCGTCTGCCACTGGCGCGACCGGTCCTACAGCTACACCTCCTTGATGACGGTAAGTTTTCCCAAGTGTTTAGCTTAACAAATGCATACTTAGCTTAAGAAATGACCTAGTCGTGTGCCTTTGGTAGCCTTCCATACAGGGAAATGCCTCCTAGTGCTTCCACTGAGCCATGGTAGTTCGCTACTGCTCCGGAACACATGGATTGACCGGCATGTGTCCTTCTTTGCTCCTGTGTCTGTCCCAACGGGGAAATGTCATGCGGTGTATCACCGAAGTCCTTGTAGCTTGCTACGACTTGGTTGCACTCGCTGATGACCGACACGTGCATTGCTGGGTCATGTATGCCTGTCCCTGTACGTTTGTGCCACCTTGGTTCTATGACTAGTCATGTCGGCCCGGGTTCTCTGCCATATGGATACTAGCGACATAATCATATACTTAGCATTTTTTCCTCCAAAATGACTCAATATGCGTAGCTAGCTCAAAAATGACATAATAAGCTTAATTAGCTCAAAAATGACCTATTTAACCTAGGATAGCTCTAAAATGACCTATACTTAGCATTTATTCCTCCAAAATGACTTAATATGCTCCAAAATGACTTAATATGCTCCAAAATGACCTATGTAGCTCCAAAATGACTTAATATGCTCCAAAATGACCTATTTAGCTCCAAAATGACTTAATATGCTCCAAAATGACCTATTTAGCTTCAAAATGACTTAATATGCTCCAAAATGACTTAATATGCTCCAAAATGACCTATTTTGCATATTAAGTCATTTTGGAGCATATTAAGACATTTTGGAGCATATTTAGCTCCAAAATGACTAAATATGCTCCAAAATGACCTATTTAGCTTCCAAATGACTTAATATGCTCCAAAATGCCTATATGCTCCAAAATGACCTATTTAGCTCAAAATGACTTAATATGCTCCAAAATGACCTATTTAGCTCCAAAATGACTATATGCTATCTCAAAAACCATACTTAGCTTATTTAGTTCATTTATGACTACTTGCCTATTTAGGTCAAAAATGGCCTATTTAACTAGGTTGCCTAAAATGACACAAGTAAGCAATAAGAAGAGAAAAAGAAAGAGAAGAAAAATCTTCTTCCTTTTTCTTCTTCTTCTTCTTCTAGTCTTCTTCTTCTTGTTCTTCTAACTTTCTTCTTTCCCATTTTGCAGATTTGCTTCAGATCACGGAAGCTTGCGTTGGAGTCTACTCTTCTCCTTGTCCTTCCTTTTTGTTTTGATTTTGTAGGATGAACAATTTGAAACTTGCTACGTATATATGTATGGATGGTGGCTATATTGTATATGGACCTTTTGCTTAATTGTTGGATATGTTGGACTTTTCATTTGGTGTATATATGTGTTGGATGATGATATATGTGTTGGATATGTTGGATGATCCATATGGCAGGGATATGTTGGCTATATGTACTTGCTGAAATATTTTGAAATGAATATATATATATATATATATATATATATATATCTGTGAAATTGATTGAACTTAAGAAAAAACAGGGGCTATATAGCCAATTTGCCGTCTGCTAGCAGACAGCAAATTGGCCATGTGGCAGCAGACTATTCAACCTGGGCTGGCCTATTTGGCCTCTTTGCCGTCTGCTAGCAGACGGCAAAGAAGCAAAGGTCTTTGCCATCTGCTGGCAGACGGCAAAGAAGCAAGGTCTTTGCCGTCTGCCAGCAGATGGCACACACCTTTGCTTCTCTGCCATCTGCCAATAGACGGCAAAGAAGCAAGGTCTTTGCCGTCTGCCAGCAGACGGCAAAGAAGCAAAGGTCTTTGCCTTCTACTGGCAGACGGCAAAGAAGCAAGGTCTTTGCCATATGCCAGCAGACGGCAAAGAAGCAAAGAACGTCGTTAGCCCCCTAACGGGGCTATTACCTTTTTTGTGCCATCCACAAGCTTTGCCGTCTGCTAGCAGACGGCAAAGAACTTTCCTTCTTTGACGTCCTCCAGCAGACGGCAGAGCGGCCTTTACCGGCATCAGTTCAGCCGGAGTGTTTGCCGTCTGCTAGCGGACGGCAAAGCCTTTGCCGTTCGCCAAGCATGCCTTTGCCGTCTGCTATGGCAGACGGCAAAGCAGCTGATTCCAGTAGTGACAAGCCTAAAGACTCCCCCGGCAGGCTTGCCGGGGACTCCAAGGGCGGATTACCTTGCCAAATCTCCACCGCTCCACCTCATAGCAATGCAAGTCACCCATCAGTGCAGCGTCAAGCCCCCAAGTGAGTAAGTGGCTGTTATTTGGTATGTGGCAGGCTATTTCTGAGGAAGATCATCCCTAAATGACACCCGTCTAGGCGACGTGCCGCGTGGACAAGCAAAAAGGTGGCTGAATGGCACGGCAAGGCTTGCAGGGCTACGCCATGATGTGACATTAAGCGGTGCATTTAATGCACCCTGTCCTGTCCGTAGAGTTAGGTATGATAGCACTGTGGCTATCTAATCATTGGATAAATGATTGTTTTGGCATTGTGGTAACCCCTTGATCTATAAAAGGAGGGCCGTGGCTACCTTAGAAAGGATCTGGACCGTTGTACGCTCGTACGCGCGTAGCTGCTTTCGCCCCGAGGCGACCTTGCCGGGCTAGAGCACTGCGTCTCGACCATGGTCCTTTCATCAATCCACCAAAGTAGGAGTAGGGTTTTACGCCTCGTGGCAGCCCGAACCTGGGTAAAACTGCCCGTGTCATCGTTGCCGTACTGCTCTATGCTTTCCGCTCTTTGTGCAATGCGCTCTTCCCCCTTGCCGAACCTCAAGGGGATGATGGCCCCATAGGTGGCCGTGTGATACCACGACAACGACGCCTCGAGAGGTCTTAAAAAGAAATGCCAAACGGATGTCTAAAGGTGACGCCTCTAGAGGTCTTAAAAAGAAATGCCAAACGGGTGTCTAAAACTGACGCCTCGAGAGGTCTTGAAAAGAAATACCAAACGGGTGTATGAAGTGACGTCTAGAGAGGTCTCAAAATAAATGAGTATCCAGGTGGACTAGCCATCCCATGTCATACTCAGAGAAGAAAGTAAAACTGAGTATCTCAGGTAGTCTAGCCATCCCAAGAGATACTCAAGGTTGCACATAAGAGGGAAAGGTTAGTCTACAAGAGTATTCATGTCAACAATAGTATTCATAATAGCACCAGTAGTGACAATAATTATCCTGCAAAATGAACCATGATCAATTTAATTATTTCCTCCGGAGACTGACACCAAGACCAACACTTGACCAACCCAGACTGTAGTCCTTAATCGTGGACATGACTATTCGAATAGGTATGACTCTGCAGAGGGTTTACTCTTTACCCACGTGTATGGGAGTTCTTTAGCCAACACCGAGACACTGACTAATTCCCATTACGACCTTTGGGTTGAAAAAACACCTGACCAGCACACACCAGATTAACTTTCCAGATGCCAGGAATCACCCACAGCATAAACTCTAAGGCGGGGAGACCATCGTCTCGAGTAGCATGGGCTCACTATTAACACGCACGGATTACAAGGGGTGCCCCCCTCTCGGCCCAGCCGGATACACCCATGCCCCTGACCCGATGACTGGCATTGCACCTGGTACCTGGAAACCTTCATCGTGGCCTCTCTGTACAATGTGTGCAGGGAAAGGGGTTAACAACTTACTGAACCATACCCTACCCGTGGCGGGGACAAGTGGTAGCACGAAACTAGGATGGGGGTTAATGGAGCAAGACTCAATCTACGGTTAACTTAGGAGGTTCAAGTTTTCCTGTAGTGGTTAGCATAATATAATTCCTTGGCAATACCCAACAGGGTCACCATTTGGTATGTCCCAACATACCCTCACTGATCATTCTCGTCACAACGAGATTTCAGTCTCAATGTCACTTTTCTCGTGACTGATTCTTCCTGCAAATTCCTGGACCAACATAGGCATATATGGCACGTGAAAATAACCATACTCACTTATACTTCATGTTTAAATGAAGATAAAATACCATCGGGGATCATGCATGTATGACTAGTGATATGCAAATTTTGTATGGATTCAACATATTCATAAGTCAATTATACTTGCAAACAAACAATTAAGCATTCATCATATCATGTGTTCAAGATTCTTGCCTTGAGCATTCAGAAAGATTAGGTGCACTCCAAAACTTAGAAAATTTTATCTTCCCTCCTTTTTCCTATTTTCAAAATATTACAATTACCACATAAAGCCAAAACTATGCCAAAAAGTTATTTGGATATTTTTAAATAAATACTAAAATAAAATAGATGAAATTTGTAGAATAACAGAAAAACAATCAAGTCATTTGGAGTTGTGGTTTAAAGACTAGAGGCAGTCAAAGTTAGGGTCAAATCTGAATTTAAATTAAAACAGAAAAAGAAATCGGTTCAGAAGAGAATACGCTTTACAGAGGAGGAGACATACTTTTAGAAATACGCCTTCACTTAAGTCAGCACATGGTGATGTGGGAGTCGCTAACAGTGGGCCCCACGGGCCCACCAGTCAGGTTTGACTGGTCAGCCGCCCGCGTCTTCTCCTCTGACCGAACAGAGGCGGCGCTCCGGCGAGGCTTGCCTGCGAACGGTGGCACCGTTCGGAAAACCGAGTCAACCCACAAGCTCAGGAGGTCGAGGCGGTCCCGTGGGTACTCTCCTTGGTCTCCGGGGTGGACGGAGTCGCCGGCGACGAGGTCACCCGAAGATCTCCGGCGGGGGCGAATTTGGCGTTTCGCCCACGGTGGCTCCCGAGCAAAATTGAGCGCGGGATGGATCAGTGGGTGCTCAAGGAGGCTATTGGTGAAGAAATCTAGGTGAGGGAGGGCCGGACGGCATCCGAACCATCCGGACGATGGCGGCGGCAGTAGCTGCCGGAGAAGAAGAAGATGACCACTTGCGGTCATTTGGATTCTATAGAAGGCTTGCACAAGTAGGGGAGTGGTGTTGATGAACTGGATGAGGCCGGGGTGGCCTTATATAGCATGGGGAGGTTGGTTCCGCGGTGTTCAGAGGATAGGCATGGCGGCGGCGATCATTACGGCGGCAGGCGAGGCTGTTGAGGTTGGTAGGTTTTTGGTGCGGACGGTGGTCGTCCGTATTTACGGCGGGGTTGCGCTGGCTGGCTCGGGTGGCCTGGGCAGTGTTGTGCCTGAGCTGACTGTGGCAGTGGACATTCATGGCATACGAGAGCAGTGGCGAGGTTAGCGGGGTCTTTGCGTGGCCGGTGGAGGTAGGCGAGGGCGGTGGCGGCTGCAGTTACGCCAAGGAGGAGCTGGGTAGCTCAGGGCACGCCACGCAGGTTGGGCGGAGACGTGGCCGAGCGGGACTCGTCGGGCGGTGCTCCTGGTCGTCGTGGACGGCGGTGGCTGGCACTAGTGGCCAAGGCTTGCTGTCGGAAGGCTTCTAGGTGGTCGGGTCGATCCAGAGGAGAGCTAGGGCGAGCGAGGGAAGCGGCAGCAGAGCGACAGAAGCTCAGTGCCGACGCGGTGCAATTCGCATGCTCTGGGCATGTAGTGCACGCTTTGGACATGCACTTAGGGTGCTCAATGAAATGTCAGGGCCACCTAGGGGTTTCTGATGAGAGTGCAAATTAGCAGGGTGTGAGCTTGGTTACGAGAGAGCTAATGGACATGTTAGTTTGGCCAGAAGATCTAGTGCAACATAGGATTTAGAGAGTTGCAAAGTTTCAGCCATGTCCACAAGGTGTTTGATGAAATGCTAGGTCTAGCTAGGGAACTTTGGTGGACTTGGAACTTGGCAAGATGGGGTCTCTTTAGATGATAGAGATGACTGTGGCGTTAGTTTGGCAAAAATAAAAACTTGTTAGTGCATGTTTTAGAGGAATTCAATTTTGGACAGAAACTACAGAGGAATCTTTGGTGGACTTGCAAGATGAAATTGGGCCTGATCTTCTGGAGTTACGGTTTTGGTTGGAAAGAATACAAGGTGGAAAAGTTTTAGAACTATTGGAGCTAGGAAAATTAGGGTTGTAATTGTAACCCAAGAATGGGACAGAATTGAAAGGAGGGTGTTTCACTCAAAATTTTCAAAAGACCAAGTTAGGTTTTTGCATAAAAGTGATATATAGGCGCCACCTGACCTCTCATAATTTTTGTGCAATTTTGAAAGAATTATTTAAAAAGGTCTTAGTGCAATAGAAGCATTTCAGAGATTGAAAATGCTATTAAAAGAATTATTTTGTGGCAAATTTTATTATGAAAATATTTCCTACTGTTATTTAAAATATAAATGGACAGATTTAGGAAAACTACCAAAGCCCATAATATATTACAAAAATCCTATATGAAGGGAAGAATTTTGGAAAACAGATAATACTCTAAAATTACAAGAAGACCTAATATATTTCAAAATTTTATTTCCGGCCAAATCTTTCTTAATAAAATATGATTAAATTTTTGGGGTGTTACAAACTCTAACCCCTTAAGAATATCTCGTCCTCGAGATTTGTTAAGGGCGGAAGAACTGAATGCATATCACAACAAAAATGATCATATGCCGAATGCAATCATAGCAATGCACTTATGACATACGCTCTAAAATACAATACAAAGGTTGCATCTTACGTATAGTGTCTATGGTACGAAGGTGAGATCTACAGGGTCTTGTGGAAGGGTCCCTGGTGCTGGAGCACATTCTTCTTCTTCCGGGGGAAGTGGAGGAAGCAGACAAAGAACATGCCCTTCCGAGGTTGGCAAGGGTAGTCCACCAATGGCGATCTGTGGGTTCAGGACAGCAAGATAATGGAGATAATCCATTAGTCGTTGGGTTAGATGCTCCTGAGCCATGAGATACTGAATGAGATTGGCCAGAGCTAGATCTCTCTCTATACATTCGCAACGGAACATGGCTTCTGCTCCAGAAGCTGCACGGCTCGGGAAATAATAGTATTTCCTTTCACTGGCAACGGGTACCGCGAATCGAAGACGGGTAACTGCTTCATAAGCAACATCCTTAATAGCCATGCCTGAGGTTGGCATGGATCTCCTAATGAAGACAACATATGGAGGGCCTTGATTTAAATCCTCTTGTGGAATGTGCACAACTGCCCAGTATTTTGAGGAATCAGGGGTGATCCTTAATTTGAACAACTCATACTGGGGTGGGTGGCTAGAACAAAGGGTATTGCAGGTTAAATCCCATAAAACCTTAGCAAAACTACCAGGGCTTGCATCTGGAGTTCTTAGGTAGGCTCCGGGGTGAGACATGGAGGGATGAATGGAGAAAAGTGGTGCTCAAGTGTGGTGGTGGCTGGTGTGATGTATGGATATGGCCCCTTCTGAGGTGCCTGGGTTAGGAAACATGATGCGGCGCCGGTACGACTTGTGCATCGACTCCGACATAGGGTTGTGCAAGTCAAATTCTCGGACATCACTTCCCGAAAGGAGAGTGACGCATTACTGTGCATGTCGAATAGGGTATTCGGCAGTCACGTCTAGAATTTAATTTGCCACCGTACGCCAACAATTTATGCTAGATCACACATAGTACAATCAAAACAATGGCACACGGGAAATTTTACAAGCTTAGTATGCCATGCGACTACTACCTTGGAAACACAAGGCAATAGGGCCACTAAGATTTGACAACAATTCTGGTGGTGTTAGGGCCAAGAGTATATCAACCAAAGGGGGGTGAATGGGAGATTCAAAAATTCTTTCGAATGTTATGAATTGATCCCAAACACAGCAGCGGAAACAAGGTTCGGTAGATACAAACTTAAACAAGCACTTTATTTAGGAACATATCTATCAATGAAAGAAGCAATGATGGTAGGAGCATAAGATATCACAGGTTTGACAATGACAATGGTAATGCAATATGCTAACAGATGCAACAGCATGAGAGAGAAACAAGGTGAAGAGCTACGATAGATAACTACAAGAAAGAACAATGACAAGGTGAATGAAAACAATACAGGGGGACACACAAGATTGAATAAGTATGAGTAGTAGAGTAAGTGAATGAAATGACTATACTGAATGATTAGAATGCAACAGAGGGAGCAACGAATGATAACAGAGGATGACGACGAATGATATGCCACAGATAAAGACAGATCAGATAAACTATCGACACAGAGCACAAAGGCAACCTGCTGAAGGTAATGTAGTAAAGTAGATTGAACAAGTGGTGCTCGATGGCGACAGATGAATTTGGTAGACCAGTTCGCCCTTCTGCCAAAGGACTATGTCTGGTTGCAGGGGTTGTGATTTAACACAAAAGATAAACTCTCTGTGGCGCCCCGCTTGATTACCACTGTAGCCAGACGGTCGCCACGCATGCCAGCCCAGGAAATCACTCTGGCATGCATGCTTACAGCAAGTATCATGAACGCATGCATCTCTATTATGGATATATAAGTCTTACATGATATATTACAAGAGTGATGGCAACAGAAAAGCTCTATCTAAGGCAGCATGGTCTTGGTGCGGCTCCAACCCACAGGGATCTGACTGGGTTACTCTCCTAGCCCGCGAATGCTCCGGCTCCTCGTCGACGGACGACGGATCCTTATGTGAACCTGGCCACATTAAAGGCCGCTGAGTACTTTTGAATGTACTCGCAAGCAAACCAAACTAACATATACACCAAACAAAGCAATCCATGGCATTCAAGCATGCATTTGTTATTAGAGCAACATTAATTATCATGGCATAGCATACCTATCTAGCAATATAACTAGTAAAGTAAAGCATATCAAGTATATAATCCATACTCCGAATAATTTCAGGATCCAATCTAACTCTTAACCAGATCCAACTTACTCTCTTCCGGGTTGCCTTACAACCCTCAGAATATTCACAATCCAGTGAGTACTTCAGGGCATAAGACGAGTTCTTCCATCGTTATTATCATTACTACGGTTGACCACCTAGTGAGGTCTGGACGGACTGTCCAATACCATGGACGCGGCTATTCGAATAGATTTTTACACTCTGCAGAGGTTGCGCACTTTACCCACACCATGGAGCACCTGGCCTCGTGATCCCTTTCGGGTGGACCAGGGTTGCTCCAACGAAACCTGCCTAACCCGTGACTCCTCTACCGTACCACCGACAATCATACCCTCCCAGGGTCATGTCCTGGGTGGCCCCTGTGCCACCTCGTGATATCTGCCACCGTCGTGGCCAACTAAACTGTCCCAAACGGGGACACCGGCAAATATCTCAACTGGGCTCACAAGGTTATCGCCACCTACCGGGCAAGGGCAGCGCGCGCGCATAACCTTCCCTAGTTGGTGGTACCGATAAAAGAGCACGCGATCAGACCAAGTCAAGGTTGTCCCATACCGGTAAATGTGGCTACACGGATAAATCCGGACAGGTGACTCTGGATCAACCGACTAGGTTTAGCTTTAGCCATTATTTAGCAAGTATGGATATCTATCACAACAGGTTGAGCTGGCAGCGACAATGCATTTAAGTAAATTACCTTGAATTATCATATAGCAAACTCATGCAAGTAACGTAAACAGTAAGTGCAATCTAGAAGAAGTTTAATTACTTCTATCACAAGCATAATCATTAATTAAACATGCAAGAATAACACAGAGCAATGCTTTAGGGCATATATCAGATGGTCGGCTTGCCTGGGTGAAGGATACTCTGGGAAGAAGTGCGATCACCTAGGGGAAGAATTCGCCGGAAAAGATTCTCTCTCGGTGGGCTGATTGAAGGGCAAGGGCAAAATGGTCATTTTCACAGTGTGGAAACCGTATGAAAATGATACCATCGGAACGGGCTCGACGAACTGAAGACGTGGGCGCTGGTGTCACTTGAATCGGAGTTACGGTTGAAGAATTACGGCCGTTCGTTCGTTAGGCGGGAAAATGGCTGCTAACGGGTGAACGTCCATAAATGAGAGGTTTCAGCCAGCGGGGTTAAATGGATCACGTAGTTCCGGGAGAATACGCTTCCGCGCGGGGAAACCATATTTTCTTTCATAGCCGCAGTAGAGTATGCTTTCCCAAAGGGAAGGCGTACTTCCGAAATGCCGCCTCTACTTACTCTGCGCGGGCCCGGGTTGTGAGCCACTTACAGGCGGGACCTGCGGGCGTTGACTCTCTCCTCCTCGTCCCTTCTTCCACCTCGCGACGGAGCAGAGAGGAGACGAGGCCAGGCATACGCCGGCGCTGGTTCCCGTCGATGGAGGCCGCGGCTACCTTGGGAGTCGATGTGGATGGACTCCCCACTTTACCCCACGCTCGGAGAACGTCCTCTTGGCCGCGGGGGTGGCAGGAGGAAGAAGCTGCAGTGGTGGTAGTGCCACGGCGGCTCCGGTCGAGGTGGGGGCTCCGGTGGCCGGGAGGGCTGGGCCAGGGCACGGGCGAGGTCGCTGGGGAGTGGGGCATCTGGTGACGGGGTCCCTGGGCCCTGGGGGTGACCGGACGCGGGGACGGAGGGAGGAGACAGTGGCGATCCTCACCAGAATTCAAGGACCAGGAGGGCTCCGGTGCTCCTCTGAGCAAGCTAGAAGATAGAGGGGAGGGAGAGGGGCTTCCGGGGGGGTGGTGGATGCTCAGGGAGAACCGGGAGGCGGCTACTTATAGCCGGGCGATGGAGGTAGATGAGCACGGCCGTCGTGGCATTCCTATCAGCATACTGGCACCCGGGGACACGCGGAAGAAGATGGCGATGTCGGCAATAGCTCCGGGAGGGTGGAGGAGTCAGTAGCAGCTACGGGAGGAATCGGGGAGGAAGAAGACAGAGGAAAACGACGACGGCATCACGGGCGCATAGTGCGGCGGAGCTGTCGTGGCGTGAGGAGGAAACTGGAGAGGAGAAGGGCCAAGAGAGGGGCAGGTGGACGCCGCTGAGTCGTTTGACACGCTCGGACAAGCGGGGGTCGGCCGGAGGCGACTTCACGAAGTAGACCGAGCGTAGAGCGCGCGCTTCTGCCTGCCATCCGCGTGGTCACCACGCCAAAATGCTTTCTGGCGCACGCCTTGACCCAAAACTTTGTCTCACATGTGACTCATAGGTCAAATAGACGCTAGAGGTGGCTGGAATCCACTGGAAGGCTCTGAGGTGAGAGATAATTGCAGAAACAAGTTCTGACAAAAAAATTGGCTGGAATTTTCTGGAGAAATGGTTGGAGATGTTGAGCTGGTTACTTGTCACATTGAAATAGGGTAGGAAGAACTAGGTTCTGGAAAAATTTGAAGGCATTTGGACCAAGTTTGAATGCACTTCCTTTGAAATGCTAAATCTGGTCCAGAAACTTGACTATGAAGCTGCACTCATCTGGCTTGATGAAATGAGATGAAATTTGGTGGAGAGTCATGATTTGGATATATGAAGCCACTGTAAAAGTTTCATACCATTTGGATACACCAAACTGGTACTTCCTTCACAGAGGTTCCAAATGGACAGAAACTTGAGAAAATTGCTGTGGGAGAATGGATAGATGAATGGATCTGGTTTTTGGTTTCCATGAGTGATTTGTCAATGTTAGCCACCATGAAAAATTTCAGCTCAAATAGATCAAGGGTTCAAGCACTTCCTTTGCAAACTGGAAATCTGGACAGAATTTGCAAATGGATGTTGTGCTCAACTTTGAACTATGGAACTTGGGTTTTGATGGAAATGGAGAATATATGGATAGGGTAAGCTCCACAATTTATTTGGGATTTTTCTTGGCTACCAAAATGGTAGTTCCTTTAGAAAGGGCCCAAAATGCAATATTGGCTTTAAATAGGAAAGGGCAATTTCCCTTATTTAGTTATAGCCAATATTTTTGTGAGAGCTCAATATGATCACAAAGAATATCTCCACAAGTTTTCATGAACTTTGGAGATGGATAGATATTTTCCTGGATTTAATTCCTTTAACTGGCCGAAAAAGGAATTAATTATAAATGAAAAATATTGCAAATGACTTGGCAATATTTTTGCATATCCAGGGTTTACAAAGATAGGGTGACCACTGGGAGAAGTTTGGGAGTCAGCAGATCAAAGGAAATTGGGGTTCCTTTGTAACGGAAGAGATTAGGGTTTCCCTTCCGGCAACTCGGAAGGTAGGGTTTCGGTGGCAAAGTCTTGAGAATAGATCTCGGGTGGCAAGGTTGGACTGAAGAGAATCTCTGGTTGGATAGGAAGGCAAAGTTAAATGACCATCTTCATATACCGAAGAGCTAGAGAAATCCGATAACACCGAGAAAAAAGACGGGAGTCAAATCCCGCGAAGGAAAAAAAAACAGGAGCGAAAACCAGGGTGTTACACTCTCTTCGCCCTATTCTCCTTCAACTCGAAGCTGATCAGACTCCAGTTGATTTCACTCGTGGTAGAAACTTGTCGGCAATCTCCAAACCTTCGATCGACCTTCGCGAACCACAATCACTCTTGGTTGCTGAGGATCTTGCTCGGTGAAGACAACAACTCTTCAACACTCGAGCCGACACCTATCCGTCTAGAGAGTGCGCAGCTCTCAAGAGTAATAGGTACAAGAACTCTAGACTCAGAACTACTATGATGCTAAACCACTGTCTAAGTATTGGGCTCTTGATTTTTCTCTAGGTGGATCTTAAACTCAAATCACTCGGAGAGGGGATGCTCAGTCAATCTTCTAAGAAATCTTAAGCGGAGCAGCCAACGGATAACGTTGGAGCGGGGTGGCTATTTATAACCGCAGCCTTCCCTGAACGGAAATGATTAAATTGGACATGTGGAGCAGCCAATGGCCGAACGACACGAGTCCATCGGCTGGAAATTTGAGCACAACGGTAACATTACTTGCGAAGCAAGTAATGCTAACTCCTGAGTCCGAAAGATATCTCCTTCAGCACGAAGATCAACGTCTACTGCTGACAGGTAATCATTCGAAACACAATGAGATTTCTCTCAGTCTCGCATAGGTTTGGGCTAAGCATCACAGCGGATCTAAGCTTCGAGAACCTATACCCCTCTTAATAGTATGGAGGTCTATGATTCAAATAAATGAAAGAAGAACAACGAAATGAATGATGTGTCTTCACTTTGTCTTCGACTTCCACTTGCTACAGTCAATTCCTTCGGACGACAGTACCGAACAATTTTCTTTGCTTCAGCAATAACTTTTCAAGGGGTTAACTCCTTCACGTCAATCTTCTCATCTACATGTTCTCAACAGATGTAGCTCATTCTTCTCTGCAACGCAGATATTCTTTGGTGAAGTTCCTCGAACTTAACACTGTAGACAACATTCTCTTCGGTTCTGCATCGACTATTTCTCTCTGTATGCACTAGCAAACAAATCAGTCCATGCCTGTTTCTGTCAACAATCTCCAAAACATAGGGGGCAAATATTGCACCAACAATCTCCCCCTTTTTGGACGATTGTTGACAAAATAGAACACATCAAAGGATAGATAATGGAATGAAATGGAATGCGAAGGATAAAAAGACGAGAGATAATTCCGAAGATAAAATACGCTCCCCCTGAAGATATGCATCGAGTGCATAGAGATAACATGGTAGGTAGCGAGACGAGTCTTCGTACGAGTGATATTGACACATGATCTCATTCGTGGTATCTTTCAATACACTCGACAATGTCTGAGGTACTTCCTGTCACACACAATCTCTGAAAAAGATTTGTTAGATATAGGGAATACTTTGAAATGATTTTTTATGAAGGATAAGCCATGAGGATTTGCTCAGAACACAGTTTGAATCCACACAAGATATAAGTTCTCTGCAAGTTAGATACTCGTCGAGAATCAGAGCAAGGGAAACAAAGGTATATTTGCTCGGAGTAGATATGCTTCAGACAAGATTTTCCTGCAAAAAAAGATGATACAAAGAATATTTGCGAGGGAAAACAACTTATGAAACAGATAGGGAGAATTAGCTTTCGAAGCTTAATTCAATCTGAAGCTAACTTTCTTCTCCTGCAAGGTTAGATAGCAAGGAACATCCATAAGACACGTATGGTTTCAAAGAGTGAAATGTCTCTTTCTTAGAGAAGTATGATTTCCTGTCTTCCTTAAAAACTTTTTCGTTTCCTGCACGATAGATAATTATCGAGGAAAATTATTGCAAGGAAGTAAACTTTTGATTTCACCTGCAAACAAGACATTTGGAAGCAAATAGCATTGCAGGGGGGTTATTAACAGGACATGATGACCGAGTATTTCAACACCACAAGCGGTGCATTACGTTTCAAACGCAAATAGTTTGAAGAAAACAAAATAGTTCGAGAGCAAAGCAGATGAAGAATGAAAACACCCTGCAAATAACCCATTCATCTATCTCTTGATGTTCTTCTCCCGCTTTTTGTAACAAGTGTCAAAAAGGAAAGAGAAAGCATGCAAGGAACTACTCGTCTGCAGAATTCTCATCAAAACTCGAACTGTTTGGAGAAGCAGAGTGAGCAATGATTGAGGCCAAAGCAGGGGTTGGAGACGCAGCTTGGGCTTCGGGAACAGCTTCGGAATAGGCATTGTGAGGTACATCTCGCTTGTAGACATAAGTTCCTGCTGTGTCTTCAAGGACATCATCGGGTTCGACAAACAACTTGTCAGTTGATGCAGAACGCTGAGGGAGCACAGGGGTTTGACTTCGAATGCGAGGTACTTCAAACAGCTCCAGATGATCATATTCCTTTTTGATACCCTTTGCAGAAAGTTGCTTGCGAGTGTAATGCTTGCGCAGAAGGGTCTAGGAGCGCTTCTTCTGTTCCTTCTCATATAGAAGGGTTTGGCGAGAATAATTGTGAAGCAAATTGATCTCTGTCATCATTTACAGCTTTACTTTTCTATCAAACTTGATGTGACTTCCCAATGATTGCTGAGTGCGAAGACAAATCTCATATAATGAAGGATTTTCTTCACGAGGGATTTCAACTTTAGCCTTCTTTATCCTTCGGAACTTCAGCAGAGGCAGGCAAAGAAGTAGAAGTACGTAGTGGCATCCATTGGTATCTTTCCTTTGCCTATGTCCTTCACAATTCTGAGCGTGTCGCGGACTGGTGGCATGAAAACTTTCAGAACATATGGACAGTAGAACTTTTCTTCAAGGAGCTGCTCAATGGCATACATGATCCAAGGTGCATATGGCTTTAAGACTTGAGGACTGTCAGATGCACAGGCCAAGTTGCGAATGAAAAGATCTGAGATATCGAAGCGAATACCCTGAGCAATGGCAAGCAGTGCATTTCCCCCGATGCCATTGATGGTTTCTGGCCTGTTAGTTGGAGTGAGGGAGTTGCAGAGGATGTAGAATAGTACTTTGTTTGCATATGCCAGATTCTTTGGGTTGATCTCAATGCATTAATCACCAACCATCTTGGGGTCCATCAGCATATGCAGTTGAGCTTCGGATACTTCCCAATAGTGCAGCATGTGTTCACTAGTTGCATCAAATTCGCACCTGGGCAGATTCAACAACGCTAAGAACTGATTTGCCAAGCGTTTAATCTTTTCTTCTCGTGTCATCCATTCGAGGATCCTAGTAGATTATCTCCAAGTTCTCCTGAGATATATAGAGTGGCATAGAATTGATGAATCACTTCACAATTCTAGCCATGATTGAAGTGTAGGAAACTCTCCAGGAAAACAAGCTCAATTTTCTTGATGGTGTGATGGAAGTAGTGTAATCTTACGAGCTCTGCAAAGTTTAGAATTTTGTGCTTGAAGACGCATTTCTTTTCATACATAATGCGAGCATAATACACAGCCTGTTCCTTAGTCTAGAACCTTGATGACAATGAAGATCTGTCTCCTTCATATGGTTTGGTCCCAAAGAATGCAAGTTTTGAGAGGTGAAACTGCTCGTTGAATGCAGGACCATTTGGGCCATCTTCAGCTGGGAACAACAGAAATGTCTCCAAGGGATTTTTCAGATGATCTTCACTCACATTCCAGGTCCGAATATCATCCAGAGCTTGCACACCTTCCTCGATTGGTTTGAGAGGAGCACGTGGCATCCTTGACTTCTCAAGTGCATAGTTCTATGATGAACTAGGCTGACCATCATTCTTGCTCGCTGGCACTCATAGGGCCTTTTCTTTCACAGTATTTTCTTCGACTGGGGGCACCACAGCTTCTTTCTCGGAAGCTTGGGACACAACAGGTGGGACAATTCTTTCATGAGCCATGGGCTCTTCTGATTTCTTCTCTTCCTCTTCCAACTGTGTAGCAGTGGAACGAGTAGCAGGATCAACATCCATCTGGGTAGGGGCACCAGATGATGCGACCGGGGTGGTTTTCTCTTGGGAAGCAATAGCTCCCCCTCAATCTTGTCATTTTCCTCCTTAGATCCGGAGGGCTCAGCCTGCAATTTCGTCGGAGGCGATGGGTCTGCCTTTTCAACCTCAATCTCTTCATCAACTTCATCATCAGCTGGGGCTTGTTGCTTGGGTGAGGAATTTCCTTCATCATCCTTCTCGAGGAATATATCAACATCTTCTGGTTGCTCCTGGGACACTGGAGTGGGAATGATAACTTCTTCACGGCCAGCCTGATGTATGGGTTCATCCTCATGAGGTGGAGAGGGTGGAATCTATTGCAATGCAGTGCTAGAGTCGATAGGTTGATCATCAGTGATAGTCTAAAGGCGGTGATCCTTGATTCGTTTCAGTTTGCTGGCTCTTGCCTTAGCCTTCTGACGTTTTCCCTCTTTGACTCTCCTTCGAGCCAAATCAGCCTTGCGCTCGATCTCATCATTCCATCCATCACACAGTTGAGAAAGATCCACCTTCAACTGCGAGAGCCAATCAATTTTGTCATTTCTCATGACACTGAGTGCCTTAGTAAGCTCAACAATCTCTTTGTTCAGGCCTTTCCTTTCGGATTCAGTATTGGCCTCTCTCCTCATCTACTTGAGGGTTTGCTTGTCCTTGACAGCCTGATTCAGCTTCTTTGTAATTTTCCTCAGCTCGATGAAATGTTTCGTCACCATTTTGGTAACATCGTTAGGAAGGCCCAGACTGCTGATATTTGCTGATTTTGCATCGTAAGCAGCACTTTCAATCACATCAATCATAAGATTGAAGTCATACTTTTGTTCCTCTATGGAAGCAGGAACACTGTGTTTGGGCTTCTTTGCAGAAGCTTCAGCTTTTTCTTCAGTCAGCAGCTTTCTCTTTGCAACAGTGGTACCCGAAGGTTTATCAGTGAGGTGACTTGGTGCATGCCTTGGTGACTTCGTTGGTGATGGTGAAACTTTCACTGGTGAGGGGCTGCTGTGTGGCTTGTTGAGGATGGTATGTTGATCATACATGGGAATTTCATCACCATCATCACTAGATGACTCATCAGATGAGCTGGAAACAGGCTTCTTTGATTTTCTGGAGATTGTTTTCTTTTGTGAGGCATGAGGAGAAACTGACCTTCTGGACTTGCTACCTTTGGACGCATGATCCTTTTTCTTCTGCACGTCTTGCTAAGTCAGCGTGGCATTTTTAGCTTTGACTTGATTTTTCTTCGATTGCCTAGCATCACGCTTGGCTTTAGCCTTCGCCCTCTTGGCTACTTCATCAGGAAAATCCGCGATGGTTTTCAGAGACTCAGGATGAGCATTAGAAGGCGCTGGTGGTCTGACTTTTTCATCGTCTAGCCCAATGCAATTTTTTGCTATGCAATCATTCCATGGCGGCGTGAAGGTAAACAAGATTTGATACTTTTCCCAAACATTCTCATAGTTGAACCATTTCTTCGCCCAGTGATGGTGAATCCTTTGCAGCCTGTTATTTCGTTTAGTAGTTGTTTCAACCCCGGGTGGAGTTCTATAACCATCTGGTTCAGACATCTCAGCAGTGGTATTCTTCTCTCTGCCATGACCAACCTTCTTGGGATTTCCATTAGAGAAGAGAGTAAGAGCATCAGTGACCAGTTCACCCTGAGGCTGACTGTGAGCAGAGGGAATTTCAACATCTTCTTCTTCGGATTCAGACTCGGATTTCTTCTTCGGTGTCTTGGGTGGCTTTGATGATTTTCCTCCACCAGTCAATCTCATTCGGTCAGATCTAGGAGGATACTGAGGCAAACCTCCTTCAGACTCTATGTACTCATCTGAACTCTGTGCCATTGCTGACCTGTGAAAAGAATAGATACGAGGGAAAATAGGATAGGGTCATAAACATACACAGAAGCGTTTTGAACGAAAATGAATGTTTTTCGGAAGGACAAAGAATCCATGGCATACTTACAGAAGATATCTTTGATAGATTTTAACCTCGCCACAGATAGAACAAGACTGGTCAAAAAATATCTAATCTTTCAAAAAGTATTCATGAACCCTAGATTGAGGAGAACCAGTACGAGGGAAAAACTACAAACCGTACCAGTCATAACCTAGAGATTCCTAAAGATCTACCGCAGAGAATAAATCAAAAGAAATGGTGTTGGTGTGAACTGCCCTATGAACAGGGGACAGAGTAGGAGCAGATTCGAATCTAGGCGCCCTAACTTGGCAGCATATATCAACTACGACAATGCGGAGAGGAAGATTACCGCACTGGCGTGATTAACCGTGGCGAGACTTCACCGGGGTCACATGGCAAAGCACCTCATCGGAGTTGCTTCGAGCTCGGGCTTGGGATGAGGAGAATGATGGTTTGAGGAATAAATGAGGTAGAAGATGACGGGAGGGGTATTTATAGCAAGAGAGCAGAACCACCACTCCGAAATCCACGGCCTACAGAAACGGGACGTTCCACATTCAACGGACGAGATCACAATCGTGCAGATCATGGGAACGTGGCAACCGTTTCCTGCGAAAAACTCAGGACGAGAGCGGGAGGCCGAAAGGTTTGAAGAAGGGTAAGCGCCAAAAACAGATTAAAGTTCAAAGTCAATTTCTTTCGCGACCAAGGATGCCGAAAATAAATTTTCTTCAGATCAAGTTGCATGTTTATGACGGACAGCATCGATTGGATGAGAGAGAATAGAGGGATAACAGGGTCCGAAACAAATCACTCAGCCAATTGAAAGGAAACACAAAAGCAGAGAGCTATGAGTGAGTTGTTTATCGGACGAAACACAAACACAGTGGAAAGAAGACGCGAAGACAAATGAGAGCAAATTAACACAAGGGGCGAGCACCAACAATGCAAATTTCAGGGTTAAGAATAAACAATAAGAATCCCTGAGAGAGTTCCTGCAAAAAGGATTAGTTTTTCTTTGCAACCCACACTTGCGTGGGCAGCGAGCATCTCTTTTGCTTAGGTTGAGCAGGGACATTCCTTCGGTGAGATTTGTAGTTCACCTGTGCATTTCGAGAGTAATCAAATGAATAGGCATTGAAATTGTTTTCAGAGACATGAGCATAATGATTCGAGGAAGTACGCATGTACTCCTTCTATCGAAAGTTTGACTGAAATCCATTCCAGGAAGTTTCAGTACCAATTTGTGAATGAAAACCATCTCCTCGAATGGAATTTCTCTACATATTCAGGTTAGCCGTGACAGATAAATTTTCAATGATGCACTTCTTCACCCAGATTTGCTTCTTGGGTGATCCTGACCTGCAGTTAGTTCCAACATACCGAGCAAAAACCTTACCATTTTGTAGTTTGAAGAGTTTGTAGTTTGAGTCATCAGACTCGTCAGAAACAACAGAAATAGGAGAGTCATAACCAGATAGAATTACAGGTTTGAGAGTTTTACTTTTAGCAAGAACCCAACTCGTTCATGGATATTGCTCGGGAGTCTAGTAGGTTCCATCAACATTGAGTTTTCTTTCGAAACCCAAACCTTCCTTTCGAGGGTTTTTGTGTAGTATAGACTTCTTGAGCACATCATAGAGAGTTTGATGCTCTTTGAGACTCTTTAGCATTCCTGTCTCAAGCAAGCTCTTTAATCTGTAATTTTTATCAGATACCGCAGAAAATTCCTCGGAAGAGGGGTTAGAAATATCATTCGTAGAAGTTGCAATATTCTCAATGACAGCAGTAGATGTTTCAGCATTTGAATCAGTATTGCTACGTTCTAGGCATTTTAAGCAAGGAGGCACAAAATCATCAGGAAGCTGTTCAGATTGCTCGGCGAAGAGAGAAGCTTTTTCTTTCGCAAACACAGTATGAAACTCTTTCAGTGACTCGAGTTCTTGATTCCTGTTAAGGAGTTCATTTGATAAGCTCTTGTAGTCAACTGTAAGGGAATCATATCGGTCAGAAAGATCATCAATAGTTGAGGAAAAAGCATCATGTTGTTTGATCAACTTTTGATTCTTCTCCATCTCTTCGACCAGTAATCCTTCGGTTTTCCTAAGATTGTTCTCAAGTTTCTCAACCTCATCTTGTTGAGATTTTGCAATCTTAACCAGCTTAGCATAGGCAATATATTCAGGAGGATATTCATTCATAGATTTTTGGTGTTTTGCTGATAGCTGATCCCTTGAGGTTTTTTCCATGAGACAAAAGGTGATAGGTTTATTATCACTTGAAGCATAGTCATCAGTGTCTGATTCGAGTGATTTCTCCGATGATTCACCAGCCACGAAAGCATTGCTCCTTCCTATCCTTCTGTGAAGCTCTTCATCTTTTGATTCTGATTCGGATGTCACCTCTTCAGAATCCAGGTTCATATCAGCGCATGCTTTGTTCAGCTGAGATATTCTCTTCATATTGGACTTGATGGTTGCTCTGGCTTTCATGCCAGTGACTGATCTCTTCAAAGAAGATGAGGAATATTCATTTTTCTTCGAGATCTTAGTGTGACAATCCACTCGAGTGAATCCATTGCTGTGAAGATACATCCATATGTTGCTTGGTTTTCTATCCCAACATGGATAGTCTGCAATGAGGTGACCGAATTTTTTGCACTTGAAGCACTTCATTTCTTTCGGTGGTAACATTCTTGAAGATTCAGGCAAGTCAAATTTGTCATCATTTGTGAGGCACAAATTTTGTCTTCTGAGATCACTTAGACTTTCTGTGAGCATTTCCAGTTCCCTTGTGATGGTGTGTTGATTTTCAACATCTTCTTCTTCTTGTGAGCTGCCATAGTGTGAGAGAATTTCCCCTTCACTTTTCGAAGAAGATTCTTGATCTACATTTTCAGGTTCCATCTTTTCTTCGTGAATGGACGACAGTGTCATGACCTTGACGTAGTGAAGTTCTTCATAGTCTGATCTTTGCTTGATTTTAGCTACGATTGGATCAAAGGTTGCATCAAGAGCACTTAGTAGCTTGTTGACCACATCTCTATTAGTGATATCAGTTTCTCCTCGTTGATGAAGCCTTTCAACAATATTGGTCAACCGATCAGTGAGTTCCATAGCACTTTCCTTACGAAGACTTCTGAAACCAGCAAACATAGCATGAAGCATTTCAGTGTGGGAATCTGTTCTGGTAATGAATTCCTCATGAGCATTTTTTATGGCATCCCAGATTTGCTTTGCAGTGTCAAGCTTTCGGAATCGAATAAAAATGTCTTTCGAGATACTTTCACAGATAACATCTTTTGCCTGTGCATTCCACCGTAGTACAACTTTGTCATCAGAATTTCGTGCACCTGGGTGCTGAATGATATATCCATTTTACACAATTTGCCATAGATATATGTTGATTGCTTGAAGTCTGATTCTCATTCTTTCATTCCAATAGACATAGTCATTTCCATCAAAGATAGGAAACCTTTCAGAGTGCAAGGATTTACCTGCATACGATATACTCAAAACTCCAAGGTGCTTAAACCTTTAATAAACAGAGATAGGGAGTGCCTGCTCTGATACCAATTATTGGGACCGAGAGTATATCGACCCGAGGGTGTGAATGCGAGATTCAAAAATTCTTTCGAATGTTGTGAATTGATCCCAAACACAGCAGCGGAAATAAGGTTCGGTAGACACAAACATAAACAAGCACTTTATTTAGGAACATATCTATCGATGAAAGAAGCAATGATGGTACGAGCATAAGATTTCACAGGTTTGACAATGACGATGGTAATGCAATATGCTAAAAGATGCAGCAGCATGAGAGAGAAATAAGGTGAAGAGCTACGATCGATAACCATGAGAAAGAACTATGACAGGGTGAATGAAAACAATACAGGGGGAGACACAAGATTGAATAAGTATGAGCAGTAGAGTAAGAGAATGAAATGACAATACTAAATGATGAGAATGCAACAGAGCGAGCAAGGAATGATAACAGAGGATGACCATGAATGATATGCCATAGATAAAGACAGATTAGATAAACTATCGACATAGAGCACGAAGGTAAACTACTGAAGGTAATGTAGTAAAGTAGATTGAACCAGTGGAGCTCGATGGCGACAGATGAATTTGGTAGACCAGTTCGCCCTTCTGCCAAAGGACTACGTCTGGTTGGAGGGGTTGTGTTTTAAGACAGAAGATAAACTCTCTTCGCCCTATTCTCCTTCAACTTGAAGGTGATCAGACTCTAGTTGATTTCACTAGTGGTAGATACTTGTCGGCGATCTCCAAACCTTCTGTCGACCTTCGTGAACCAAAATCACTCTTGGTTGCTAAAGATCTTGCTCGGTGAAGACAAAAACTCTTCAACACTCGAGCCGACACCTATTGTCGGTTCCATATCCGGCATATCTCGTAGTAGGGGTCCTAAGCTAGGCGTCTTGGAGCGATGGTAACATGGACACAGGATTTTACCCAGGTTCGGGCTCTCTCGAAGAGATAATACCCTACGTCCTACATTTGATTGTATTGATATGAGTGTAGTACAGGGTATAGGTATCTACCATGAGATTGTAGCAATGAATATGAGATTGTCTATTGACTAGCCTGGCCTCAGTTTATATATGCACCGTAGGCCTAGGGTTTAGAGGAGTCCTTTTCTTGTGCGCCAAGTCTTGTGGAATCCTCCTTGTATTCGTCATGGGCTGCCCGAAGTGACCCATTAGTGAATCATCATGGGGGTCCTCGGGCCGACCCACTGGTCGGGAGACGACGTGGTGAGTACCCCCTAGTCCAGGACACCGTCAGTAGCCCCCTGAACCGGTCTTCAAGTTGAGGACGCTCCTCAGTTCTTCCGAATAATTCTTCGTCTTCGATCGTCGGTCTTGAAAACTGGTTCAACAAATCTTCCCATGTCCGATCTTGACGATCACCGAGCTGAATCCGAAGAGTTTACATATCAGGCATCCGAGGAGCCCCTTTAATTTATCGGCCTTTATCAATGCGTTGTATGTTTTTTACACCACACCTGGGGTTTGAAGTGTTTCCTGTGCGACGGCGTCCTCTTGTGTCTGAGCTCTAATGCCAAACTAAATCCGAGGCATCTTTTCACAGCCGAGCTCCAACACAATTCGGCATTCAAGGAATCCTCTTGCGTCCGAGCTCCAATGCCGAACTAAATCCGAGGCGTCTTTTCACAGCCGAGCTCCAACACTATTCGGCATCCGAGGTATCATAGATTACCTTGGCCTCTGAAAATTTGAATGAGTTCATCTGAGCTTAAATGCCGAAGTAGTCTTCTATGGAATGAGCCATTCGAATCCGAGCTTTATGCCGGACCGCTTTCGAGCTCCAACGCCCGACTGCATCCGAGCTCTAACGATTGTCAGCGTCCGAGGTGTCAGAAACTACCTCGGTCTTTAAAAGATTGAACGAATTCAGCCGAGCTTAATGCCGGAAATGCCCTCTATGGAGACAGCCACTGGCGCCCGAGCTTTATGCAGGACTGTTTCCAAGGTGGTGCACCACCCCGACTGCGGGCTGATTTTTTGTGAATATTTTCGATTGGTGCAATTTATTCTCTGCCGAGATATATAGCCAGTAGCCCTCAAGGTGTGTGTCGATCTAAAACCCGAGATGCACCTGAAGGATGAGATAAGACCGCTGATCCCAGTAGCCCCTGAGACTCAGGTTGGTTCGCAAAATCGGCCTGAGGATCAACTCCTAGCTTGGCAGAATACTTCTGGACACAAAAAGTGGTGTGCACAGTCCTCGAGACTCAGGTTGGGTGCGGCCGACCAACCTGAGGATCATAATCTCCTCGGAAACTATATTGCACTTAAATTTTCTGCATTGGATTGTCAATGCAGTAGCCCCCGAGAATTGGGTTGGGCAACATGGCCGACCCTAGGATCGTACCTCCTCGGGAACTAGTTCAACTGTCATGTATGTTTTGACAATACCGAGGTGGAGTTCAGCAGGAAAGATGCCGAGCTGTAGTTTTAGAAAAGAGTTTCACGCCGAACACCTCAACCAAGAGAATGTCCCGCTTCCCGAAAGGAAAACATAAAATAGGTGAAAGATGTTATAAGCTCAAAAGACCAAAAAACATGCGTAAAAAACTTAACGTCTAGATTGAATAAAGTTGTTTTGGTGCCAATATGAAATTGGTCTTAAAATTGTACTTCCGTCGTGCTTTGACATGACACATCCGATCTCTAGACTTCAAGTGGGTCAGCCTTCGGCTTCAACCTCCCTATCCCGAAGGCGGAGTGTTTCTCAGGCCTGTTTAGCAAACTAAATGCAAGCGGCTTTAGAGAGAAACCACGCTACCCGGCTATTGATCATACACCTGAGTCGAGAAAGGAGTGGTAGAAAAAGACTTTGCAGCGACTAAGAAGAGAACATCTATTATAAAAAGGCTCATATTAATTTAAGAGGCCCCAAGTGACTTGGGTAAAAGAATTTTATGTATAATGATTGTATGTACCGAAGTACTTATATAATATCTGCGTTCGCCCGAACTTTGAATGCGTCTTAACCGACCATCGACTTCTCCCTCTTCGGCCAAGGGCCGAAAAGTGTTATCTTCTCCGCCTACCGAGAATATCGGCGGTCTTTCGGATAACCAGGCAATCAGGCCACGAGGCTGTAACAGACAAAGCGCGCCCAGGGAACTTATGCTATATATTACTTATGTAACATAAGAAGCATTTTCAAAGAAAATAGTGCCCCCAACGGTACCTTTCTTTGGTCGCTCATGATCACTATGAGACTTGTGCAATAGATTTGTGTACGCGTGAGTTCCATCGTGTGCTGGTCATAGTTGAAAACAATAAAAGCGTTAGCTTTCAGCTTCACCCGTCTGAGGTACGAGTTCGGATGACCCGGTCGTAACAATCGCAGAGGTGCTCCCTTTACTCCCTAGCCGAACAATCGGGAACGTAGGGGTAAGCACATGAGCCAGGCAACCCAGCTTTGCGGAACACTTAAGTCAACATGATGCATATTTTGGTATAATACACGAGCAAAGAAACAAGCTGTACAATAATAATCACATGCAAAGAGAAAATTTTCATAAAGGAAACCCCCAAGTAAACGGGGTATTTGAATTTGTTTGTAACAAACAAAGTGTTGACAAAGAAAAGTTTTTCACAAACAAAAAAGTATAATGCTTGGTCGAACCGAACAAAATTTAAAACTGAAAGTTTTGAGCATGAAAGCGACTTAGTTGGTTAATGTGCTCGGTGTGACGTGGGCCGAGCTTGTAGCGGCTCAAGGTCCCAGCTCCCAAGCCGGTCTTGACGTACCCGAGCGAAGAGCTCGGCTTGAGGAAGTGATAGCATAATAGTGCCGAGGCGAAGCCCCCGGTCCAGCCGAGGAGACAGAGTAGTTCAGCAGCGTGACAGTGAAGCCCCCACGTCAGCCGACGTGTCGAAAGAGTTCGGCATGGTGGACGTCAGTTTGATGAAGCGACGATGCGATACTGGCGACACAGGGTATCACACCATGGTGATGGTGGAATTTGGTTGAAGGAGGCGAGAGGACGACTCCGTACGCCGAGGTGACTGCGCGACGCAGCAAAAATTGATTACCTGCACACATAAGATAGTGCAAGGTAGAAGTAATAATAATTGAGAAAGAATTTTTTTTGCATAATTAAGTTTACGCAAGGTAAATTATAGAAGAAAATGTGGTCAGCGCGCCGAAGTTGGATCGTCAACATGAATCGGAACTTGCGATGCGGCGCGACATAGTCCAAACCATGGAACGATGTGGACGAAGTTGGATCATCAACATGAAACTGGCCAAGCTGCACACGAAGCACCTGGAAGATAAAAAGCTAGATAATGTGGTGCTTCCATGTGAATTAGTATAGCTCGTCCATGATGCACTGTTCACCAGTCAAAACTCAAGAAACGTGCTTAACATGGAGTAACAATATTAGAGCAGAAAAAGGAATCAAACTAGAAGTACAACTCCATCGTGTTCCCTTTGAAAAGAAAAAATACTTAGCTGATTAGGCTTCTTTGATAGGTCGGACGTGGTGATCAGCAACACATCGGGATGCCTTAAACGAGCGAGAAAAAATTTCATGGGAACTTCCACGCGGGTGCGTGCACCGCCCTGTGACTAGGACAATAGCAACCTTAGGCTTTGGGGCGGGTGCGTACTGCCTCGGGTCCTGGCTGCGATTTTCCTCGGGTGATGCTAATCGATCAGAGGACGATGGGTAGCAGCTCAAGGTGGAAAATTAGATCCTCTTGCCGGGTTGACCTCCACGAGGAGTTGCAACAGCAATTGATGAAAACTAGCAAGAGTCACAGTATTAGGTTTAGTCCTCACGTGAACAAACAAAGCAAGGTGAAGTATTTATCTATTAAACCTGAAAATTCATGCTTGTGCTGGGACTAAAAGTAGTATCAGTTGGTGAATTGATAACACAAATCTAAAAAATAATAATTTAATTGACTTTCCTTATGGTCCACGTGAAGAGGAATTAGCAGGAGCTTGGTTGATTCCCTGCGAAGCTGGAAAAAGGTGTACGGCCTCGCGGCCGTCATGAGGACCACATGCGAAACCAAAAAGTAGTAGTGGTCGCAGCATAATTCGGATCCGACATAATGGAACCCATGTCCGTATAGATTGAAATTCTCCGGATGATGATGTTCGCACGGTCCGACGACAATGTGGTGGTGCTGGCACCATGGTTTGTTGGCTCAACAAGGCCATGGCAAGGCGATTCCTACACAGGGTAGTGTGCCAAGGTGGTGACACAACTTGGCGATACGAGCAGGACGACGACTTCGGCACGCCGAGGTGACGGTGTGTCCTGTTAAAACCTGTGCACACAACATAGTGTGTGCCCAAACATAATATCAAACAATAATAATAATAGTGATAATAAATTCTTTGCATAATTAAAATACATAAAGTAAATTATTAAAAAGATGTGGCCTGGGCGCCGAGGTCGGCGCGGAGTGGCAGCATGGTGCGGTGACCATGTAATGTAGTGTGAATTCGACTAGCAGGCCGAGCTGCGGATGCGGCGCCGGTCAGACTACAGATGAAGCTGGCTAGATTGGAACCGGCCGGACCAGCACGTCAAGCCGTCGACCAGCGGACCAAGTTGTAAACCGGTCGTAAAATATCTACACAGAAAAAACCATGCAAACAGAAAAAATATTCTGTGGAGATTAATATATAATACAGGTAATTAGAAAAATATAACCTGAGGTTTTTTGTTCGGAGGAGCGAGACGTAGAAACCCAAAATCAAAAGGCTGGAGATGAACAAACTGGTGCCGCCTTGTATGGAGACCAGACCTCGAGAAGCGTAATGATCAATTAGTACTTTTGAGTGGAGTTCTTCATGCGGGCATGTACTGCTAGTCTCAATCAATTTTGAGCTTTCCAAGGTGTCTTGGTGCTTTACGCGATGCGACACCTCCTGGTCTCCATGCTACCTCAACGTGATATGGCAGGCCCAGAGTAATTAAACAATGATGTGCGATGTTCCAAGTAAGACTATTCTATCTTCCCCGGGTCGCCTAAAGGATTGTGTGCGGCGCGAGGCCAGCACTCTGGTTTGGACAGTCCTTGGCCCTACAGCTTTTAAGGCTTAGCGGCTGCCGGCGTGTAAATTCTCTTGATCCGTCTCAGATCGAAATCGATCTCGGATGAACCTGCAAAATAATGCAGCGATCCGAGAACAATAATTCTCAAAGAAATAAACTAGTGTGGGACAAATCTAACTGGAAAATATCACCTGATTGTCCCATCGATCCGCGGTGAGACCTAGAGGCTCTTAATGAAAGCACCAATGTCGGTTCCATATCCGGCATATCTCGTAGTAGGGGTCCTAAGCTAGGCGTCTTGGAGCGATGGTAACATGGACACAGGATTTTACCCAGGTTCGGGCTCTCTCGAAGAGATAATACCTTACATCCTGCTTTTGATTGTATTGACATGAGTGTAGTACAGGGTACAGGTATCTACCACGAGATTGTAGTAATGAATATGAGATTGTCTATTGACTAGCCTAGCCTCGGTTTATATATGCACCGTAGGCCTAGGGTTTAGAGGAGTCCTTTTCTTAGGCGCCAAGTCTTGTGGAATCCTCCTTGTATTTGCATGGGCTGCCCGAAGTGACCCATTAGTGAATCATCATGGGGGTCCTCGGCCCGACCCACTGGTCGGGAGACGACGTGGTGAGTACCCCCTAGTCCAGGACACCGTCACCTATCCGTCTAGAGATTGCACAGCTCTCAAGAGTAATAGGTACAATAACTCTAGACTCATAACTACTGTGATGCTAAACCACTGTCTAAGTTTTGGGCTCTTGATATTTCTCTCGGTGGATCTTAAACTCAAATCACTCGGAGAGGCGATGCTCAGTCAATCTTCTCAGAAAACTTAAGCGGAGCATCCAACGGACAACGTTGGAGCGGGGTGGCTATTTATAGCCGCAGACTTCCCTGAAGGGAAATGACCAAATTGGACATGTGGAGCATCCAATGGCCGAACGACACGAGTCCAATGGTCGGAAATTTGAGCACAACGGTAACATTACTTGCGAAGCAAGTAATGCTAACTCCTCAGTCCGAAAGATATCTCCTTCAGCACGAAGAACAACGTCTACTGCTGACAGGTAATCATTCAAAACACAAAGAGATTTCTCTCAGTCTCGCATAGGTTTGGGCTAAGCATCACAGCGGATCTAAGCTTCGAGAACCTATACCCCTCTTAATAGTACGTAGGTCCTCTGACTCAAATAAATGAAAGAAGAACAACTAATTGAATACTAAGTCTTCACTTTGTCTTTGACTTCCACTTGCTGTAGTCAATTCCTTCGGACGACAGTACCGAACCAATTTCTTTGCTTCAGCAATAACTTTTCAGGGGGTTAACTCCTTCACGTCAATCTTCTCGTCTACATGTTCTCAACAGATGTAGCTCGTTCTTCTCTGCAACACAGATATTCTTCGGTGAAGTTCCTCGAACTTGACACCGTAGACAATATTCTCTTCGGTTCTGCATGGACTATTTCTCTCTGTATGCACTAGCAAACAAATCAGTCCATGCCTATTTTTGCCAACAATCTCCAAAACATAGGATGGCAAATATTGCACCAACAGGTGGACTCAGTCCACCTCGTTGACATCTATTCGGGCGTGTCTTGTAGATGTTGAGGCTCCTCCATGAGCTTCAGAGTTGGAGTTGGTCGGGGTAGGATGGTGAGCTACATGGCTGGGATAGCGGTGATGCCCCTTGTGGGGTGTCGTGATCACAATCCCGTTGGAGTAGGTCTCCAAGAGACGACAGAGTTCCCATGGGGAGGCGAAGGTATTGCCTGGGTAGATAACAGGAGCAGACCTTGGGGGCTCAACTGGCCTCCCAAGCAGCACTATTAGGGTGTCGGTGTCGGTTGCAGCTTCACTTCTCACCGGTGTCAGGAGAGCAAGCATCCTGCAGGTCACAATTAGTTCATCGGTTACCTTATCGAATAGGGCTCCTTGTGTTGTTAGGTAGCGCACCAGATGCACTAGAGGAGGATCCGACTCATGGTCTCCGTGAGCAACTTGGGTCGGGCTACCATAGCCTTCACGACTAGGGTAGTAGAAGAAAGGGCGGATGTTAACCCTTGGTGACAAATGTCGGAGATTAACTATACCCTCTCGGTTGCAAGTTGGATGGCTTGGGGCTCGTCGGAGGTCGTCCTCCAGTGAACCAGTAGGGACGTTCTGATGTGGTGCCCCTCCCATAGATGTGCACCATGGCCCAGAAGTGATGGATGGCATCACTCGTGTACTCCTGGTACACAACATATTCTAGGGGTTCATCTATGCCAAAAGCACGACGAGTGAGAGTGCAAAGAATGGCTACAAAATCTCCAAGCTCGGATGCGGTGGTCTCGTTGCGGACGATGGGACCAGGCATCTTGGTGGTTTGGAAATCAGGTTGCAAGTGAAGGTTGTGATGTGCTGAGTTGGGGCAATGCTTCCTTTATAAGCCAGCGGAGTCTTCCATCGCACGCTTGTGGACGGGGCAACTCAGGTGTCGGCCATAGGCACACGGCCTATGGGCTAGGTTGATAGGTTGAGCACCGACTGTCAAAAAGATGTCGACTGGCCACTGTGCGATTGTCGGATAGGATGGACTTGACTGTGGACAGGAAAGAATGTTGATGGTGTGGAAACCTAGAGATAGCGACCAGGCTAAGATAGGATTAGCAAGTGGTTAGCCTCTCTGATACCAAGGTTGTCAGGGCCGGTTTTCCGGGACATAAAATCCCAGCAAACGACCCTTCCGTCATCACCAGCCCCAGGATTACTGTTGCTGGTGGACACTTCCTTGGTACAGAATTTCAAGCAGTTACAAGAATTTGAGTACAAGACCATAAAGGTCCATTGAGTACAACAATGATTTCTAGTGGCAGATGACGGAAGCGATTCATGGATCTCCAGCGTTGATGGGTCTCCATTCCCATAGGAACAGCTGACCTGGATAACTCCTATCTCGCGTGGCTGCTATCCTCGAAATCCTAGATTGCAGGGGTGTCTTCGTAGTACTCCTCTCTGAAACGTGATCTGGCCAACACAATAGCCAGGGACAACCCAGTGAATACGTTTGAATGTACTCGCAAACATGATGAACAAAGGATATACCGAATGCATATGCTCATGATGAATTAAATTATATGCATGTGCTGACTGAAAATTAAAGCATGGCATGGTAAATATTAATACGGTGTGGAAGGATAAATAAATCATGTTAGTAGTAAATCAAGAAAATGAAATGGAACATCGGGCGTTGGACCGCCCGAGGAATTCCAAGAAAAATGTCAAGCGGGTGTCTAAAAGCGACGCCTCAAGAGGTCTTGAAAATAAATGCCAAACGGGTGTCTAAAAGCGACGCCTCGAGAGGTCTTGAAATGAAATGCCAAACAGGTGTCTAAAGGCGACGCCTCAGGAGGTCTTGAAAAGAAATGCCAAAAGGGTGTCTAAAAGCGACGCCTCGAGAGGTCTTGAAAAGAAATGCCAAACGGGTGTCTGAAGTGACGCCTCGAGAGGTCTTGAAATAAATGAGTATCCAGGTGGACTAGCCATCCCAAGTGATACTCAGAGAAGAAAGTAAAACTGAGTATCTCAGGTAGTCTAGCCATCCCAAGAGATACTCAAGGCTGCACATAAGAGGGAAAGGTTAGTCCACAAGAGTATTCATGTCAACAATAATATTCATAATAGCACCAGTAGTGACAATATTTGTCCTGCAAAATGAACCATGATCAATTTAATTATTTCCTCGGAGACTGACACCAAGACCGACACTTGACCAACCCAGACTGTAGTCCTTAACCGCGGACACGGCTATTCGAATAGATATGACTCTGCAGAGGGTGTACTCTTTACCCACGTGTATAGGATTCCTTTAGCCAACACCGAGACGCTGACTAATTCCCATTATGGCCTTTGGGTTGAAAACACACCTGACCAGCACACACCAGATTAACTTTCTGGATGCCAGGAATCACCCACAGCATCATTCAAGAGAAACTCTAAGGCAGGGAGACCATCGTCTCGAGTAGCATGGGATCACTATTAACACGCGTGGATTACAAGGGGTGCCCTCCTCCCGGCCCAGCCGGATACACCCATGCCCCCTGACCCGATGACTGGCATTGCGCCCGGTACTTGGAAACCTTCATCACGGACTCTCTCTACGGTGTGTATAGGGAAAGGGGTTAACAACTTACTGAATCATACCCTGCCTATGGAGGGGACAAGTGGTAGCACGAAACCGGTATGGGGGTTACTACCGACGTTCTGGGAACGAGGGTACCCAGACCTGCCTGCCTGCGGCCCAGCACATGACTTCACTGACCGCCCGGTACGGCCCAGCTACAGGACTCCACGAGAAAGACCCTCGCGAGGGCCCCAGGCCTCACGAGGCGAACAAAGTCAAGACCTCCCGACGAGCAGCTCCCCGAGCCCTCCTCCCGAGGAGCGGAGATCTCTATGCAGGTACCACAACTCACGAGGCTCGCGATGACGTGAGCCATGACGACCAAGGCCAGGCGGTCACCAGTGGGCGCAGACCAGGACAGTTTCCTCTTTGGTTCTAAGGAGGCAAGGACAAGCGCGGGTTCCCGAGGAATCCCCAAAGGTTTCCATTCCAGTGCAACAAGACCAAGACCACAGGCTCGGCAGGACGGAGGTCATCACCGAGCCCACAGCCGCGTCATGGCCAGAAGCTTTGCAGGCGAAGACCACCTTTCATCAAGATAAGTTGAACTCTTGTCCCCCTTCAAAATTGGCCACTGTGGTATTCCTTCCCGCCTAAGTTATGAGGGAAGAGAACCAGGCCTAGTATAAGTATAGGCTAGCCTCTACCGTAGAGAGGGATGCATCCATTCTCATCCTTTGAGCCCTCGTGAGGCAGCTCATCCACTATACTAGTTCATCCTCAACCTCCTCGTGAGGCCAAACCACTACAAAGCAGTAGTAGGGTTTCACACCGCAAGGTGGCCCGAACCTGGGTAAACCACCGTGCCCACTTCTTCTTCCCGCTCATGCGTACTTGACGAGATTAGGCCGTGAGTGCGGCGAGCTGTGCGATGTCGTGAAGCGAGATCCTTTATACACGCCCCAGAGTTTGAGCCTAGTTTGGGTCTGCAGAGCCCCAATTTCGACATTTGGCGCGCCAGGTAAGGGCGTGTTGAAGCCTCCGTTTCTTCATCGACCACTCTCCATCCTCACTCCGCCGCATCCATGGCCGACGCCCGCCGAGTTCGCGCTGAGCCCCGGGCCGCTCGAATCGCCCAAACGACGCCCGTGGGCCACGGTTTTCCTCGCCGCTCCGCCTCTCCCGCGGCAAATGCCGCCACCGACACCGCTACTCATGAGCAGCAGAACTCATCACTCCCACCCTCCGTGCAACATGACGGCCGCACCGCCACGCCTTCCCTCACCCCGGCCATGGCGTCGTCCTCCCACGCTCATCGTGGGCTGGCGGACGCGCAAGCCGTGCTCCTCATGGCGTGTGAGTTGTTGTGCTACCGTCCTGCCAACGATGACTATGATGCCTCGCTCAACCATATCGCCGAGCTTCTCGACGCCGCTTGCGGAGGCATGAAGCCCTTTCACTTTCCGCACGTGTCGCGGCCCTCGCCGCGGCTCCGCGCTTGCCCCTGCTACGTCTGCTTGTCCTTCTGAGGCGGACCTAGTGGGCCCTGCAGTGGCGAGGCCGGGTGCAGGGCTCCTCCTCTAGCTCAGGAGGCACTTCCCCGGGCTCCGGCCACGGTAAGCCACGGCAACCCCCTGCGAAAGCTGCCACGACGGGCCGCCTCTTGGCCGTCACGATCCAGCGGGGGCGGCGATGATCAGCAGGACGGTGGAGCCGGGAGCTGCCCGCAGCCTCACGCCGTGGCCTGTATCCTCGGTGGATCTCAGAAGTCGGCCCGCAGCCACCACTCCAAACAGCTCTTCCGCCAGGCGGGCGCCGCTCGGCCCTAGCCTGATACCCCGCGGAACCACGCGTGGCGCGAGGTTGTCATCACCTTCGATTCCAGGTATTACCCCGAGTCTGCAACCGCTGCTGGAGCGCTCCCCATGCTATACACGCCCACCATCAGCAATGTCTCGGTCGCCGAGACCCTCATCGACGGTGGCGCCAGCCTTTAACGTCCTATCGGTGGAAGCCTTCAACATGCTTCAAGTTCCTCACGACCAGCTCGCGCCCACTAGGCCATTCTCTGGGGTGATCGGGGGCTCCGCCACCCCCTGGGACAGGTGCGCCTTCCTGTTACCTTCGTCACCCGCAGCAACTACCACACAGAGCTCATCGATTTCATCGTGGCCCGCATCGGCCTCCCGTACAATGCCATCCTAGGATACTGTGCCCTCGCCCAGTTCATGGCGGTGACCCATCCAGGCTGCAATGTCGCCAAGATGCCAGGCAGCTGCGGTGTCATCACCGTGGTTGGGAACAGAAAAGATGCGGTCCGGGCCCACAAGCTCGCCTACAGGGTTGCGGCAGCCTCGCGCCCAGACGCCGGGGGCGCCCTGGAGGTTCCGGAGGCTGCGCCCGCAAAGAAGAAATAGCTGTTCTCCCAGGATCGTGCCAAGACAAAGAAGGTGCCTATCGACAGCAGCGGCTCGGGCTCCACCTTCGCCATTGGCGCCGGCCTTCCCCCAGGGCAGAAGGAGGCACTGGTCGTTTTCCTCCGGGCAAACAAGGACGTGTTTGGGTGGGAGGCGTCCGATCTAGTAGGCATTCCGAGGGAGGTAATCAAGCATCACCTGGCAGTACGCCCCAACGCACGCCCGGTAAGGCGGAAGGCACGGCGTCAATCACAGGAGAAGCAGGCGTCATTCGAGAGGTGCGGCACCCGGAGTGGCTAGCCAATCCAGTTGTTGTTCCCAAGAAGGGCGGAAAGTAGCGCATGTGCATCGACTTCACAAGCCTCGACAAGGCTTGGCCTCAAGACCCCTTCCCGCTCCCACACATCGATTAGATCGTGGACTCTACCCTGGGGTGCGATCTGCTGTGCTTTTTGGACGCCTCCTCGAGAAAATAACTTCTTTAAGCATTTTAATGGAAGTGTTATGATCAGTACTACTAGTTGGAATAGCTTCTACCCACTTAGTAACATAATCAAGAGCAACCAAAATATGTGTATACCCATTAGAGGAAGGAAAAGGTCCCATATAATCAAAACCCCAAACATCAAATGGTTCAACAACAAGTGAATATTTCATAGGCATTTCTTGATGCTTACCGATATTACCAATTCTTTGGCATTCATCACAAGATAAAACAAACTTACGGGCATCCTTGAATAGAGTAGGCCAATAAAAACCAGATTGCAATACCTTGTGAGCAGTTCTATCTCCCGCATGATGCCCTCCATAAGCCTCAGAGTGACACTTCGGTAGGATTTGTTCCTATTCATGCTCAGGTACACATCGTCTAATAATACCATCTAATCCTTCTTTATAAAGATGTGGGTCATCCCAAAAGTAATGCTTTAAATCATAGAAGAATTTTTTCTTTTGCTGGTATGTGAAACTAGGTGGTATGTATTTAGCAACAATATAATTAGCATAGTTAGCATACCAAGGAGTGTTATGAGAAACATTTATTGCAGCTAGTTGTTCATCAGGAAAGCTATCATCAATAGGTAGTGGGTCATCAAGAATATTCTCTAACCTAGATAAGTTATTAGCTACGGGGTTCTCAGCTCTTTTTCTCTATCTTTAGCATGTTCCTTTATCCTAACAGGGAAAGGTGGTTTTTCAATATAAGCAATAGGCAACTAGATCAACATTTTAAATAATAGTTTCATCTTTAACTATGACTGGTTCCTTAATTTCTTCTTTAATAGGGGGATGATATTTAAACCACTTCTCCTTAGGGAGATCAACATGAGTAGCAAATGATTCACAAAAAGAGGCCACTATCTCAGAGTCAAGTCCATATTTAGTGCTAAACTTGTGAAAAGCATCAGTATTCATACAAGATTTAAAACAATCAAATCCAAGCTTAATACCTGGCTCTTTACCTTCATCGAGTTCCCAATCTTCAGAGTTACGTTTAATTCTTTCTAAAAGATCCCACCTAAATTCAATAGTCTTCTTCATCAAAGAACCAGTACAAGAAGTATCGATCATGGATCGATCTTCATGAGAAAGCGGAGCATAAAACTTCTGAATTATAATTTCTCTAGAGAGCTCATGATTGGGGCATGAATATAACATTGACTTAAGACTCACCCAAGCTAGAGCGATACTTTCTCCTTCACGAGGCAAAAAATTATATATATAATTCCGATCACGATGAACTAGATGCATAGGATAAATTTTTGGGTGAAATTCCAATTCCAATTCCAAGATCCAATATCATCGCATAGCCTATACCATGTCAATGCTTTTCACTTCAAAGATAAAGGGAAAACCTTCTTCTTAGCTTCATCTCTGGATAAACCTGCAAGCTTAAATAATCCACAAATTTCATCCACATATATCAAATGCATATCAGGATGTTCGGTTCCATATCCTGCATAAGGATTAGCTAGCAGTTGTTCTATCATACGCGAAGGAATTTCATAACCAATATTTTCAGTAGGTGCAGTAGGTTGAGGGGCAAATAATTGTGCTTCCGGTCAAGGTGAAGATACCCCGAACAAACCCCTCAAAGGATGGTCTCGAAAGTCCCCCCTCTTATTTTTCTAGGTCAAAATGACCTATATAATAGAAGATGGGCACCGGAGGTGGGCCGAGGAGGGCACAACCCACCAGGGCGAGCCTAGGGGCCCAGGCACGCCCTGGTGTCTTGTGCTCACCAGGTTGGCCCCCTCTAGTAGTTATTTGCTCCAGTATTTTTTATATATTCCAAAACAATTTTCCATAAATTTTCAGCTCATTTGGAGATGTGTAGAATAGGTAACTTTGAAGTAGCTTTTTCAGGTCCAGAATTCCAGCTGCCGGCATTCTCCCTCTTTGTGTATACCTTGCATATTATGAGAGAAAAGGCATTAGAATTACTCCATAAAGCATTATTATGCATAAAAACATTATAAATAATAGTAGGAAAACATGATTCAAAATGGACGTATCAACTCCCCCATGCTTAGACCTCGCATGTCCTCAAGGAAAAAACCGAAATTGAAAAACATGCCCACATGCTTAGAGAGAGAGGTGTCGATAAAAAAATACGGACATAGAAGCATCATGCTTATTATTATAACAGCAAGGAACCTTAACATAAAAATTTATCACACAACTTTTATCATATAACTTCTCATGAACAGGTAACAATTCATCACAACATTGAAGTATAAAGCATAAACCTTATTGAAAACCAACAAACTATGTTCTTAGTCAACTTTGCAACTACAATTCATCATATTTTCAGGAAGGGTCACGTATCGGAGACTTTAGGCAAGTCCACATACTCAACCATCATTTAACCATCTACGATTGCTAACACTCACAGCATATCCATGAACAAAAAGTTTCAACCGGACACATAGAAAGATAGGGGCTTATAGTTTCGCCTCCAAACGTATTCACCTCAAGGGTGATGTCAACAATAATAACTCATGCTCACTCATATCCAACTATATATATGTGCCTAGATCTTTCCTCACCACACGATGCTTGCAAAAAGATTAAAATAAAAAGGAATAGGGAAGAATACTTTGACTCTTACATAAAAGTAAATGCATAAAAGTAAAAGATAGGCCCTTCGCAGAGGGAAGCAGAGGTTGCCATGCGCTTTTTGTTTGTATGCCAAATCCCTTAATGCAAAAGAACTTCATGTTATATTGCCCCTTGTGATAGCAACCTTTATTATGCAGTCCATCCCTTTTATTACTTTGCCATCACAAGTTCGTACAACGCTCAATTTCTCTTACACTAAATGATCCAACACATTTAGAAGCAGTTTTTATTCCCTTATTACACCGATGAAACTTACTTGAAGGATCTTACTCAATCAATAGGTCGGTATGGTGGACTCTCAAAATTGGATTTTGGGTTTAAGGGTTTTTGGATGCACAAGTAGTATCTCTACTTAGTGCGGGGTTTTTGGCTAGCAAAGATATTGAGCAAGCACCACATGTTGAAGGATCTATGACAATATAACTTCTATGTGAATACGAACAAACATAAATCATTACGTTGTCTTCCTTGTCCAACATCAACAATTTTGACACATAATATTTAATGGGGGCTCACAATCATAAAATATGTCCAAGATAGTATATTTGCATGTGAATCTTCTCTTCCCTTATTAATTCTTTCATGAATTGCATCATTGACCAATGCTATGTTTGTCAATCTCCAATAAATTTTACCACGTATACTTTTCCTTATGTGATGTCATTACTTACCTTAAGATTAGCATATGATCTTTTTCATTTATTTTCCTTCCTTTTCTTGAAACAAAAGAGTAAAGAAATAAAACTCAAACTACTCTTTATTATATATCTCGCACAAGATTACATAGATAGATAGATCACTAAGCAAGCACTCGAAAGCAAAGGATCAGACTAAACTTTTATTCAACTAAATCAAAGGATAACTAAAGATCGAACTAAAATAGATAAAGGTAAAATAGTGGTGGTGATACGATACTGGGGCACCTCCCCAAGCTTGGCACAAGCCAAGGGGAGTGCCATTCCATGAACTCAAGTCTCGTTTGGTGGGGAAGATGATGATGGTGGTGGTGAGGAGGTAGTAGTGTTCCTCTTCCTCAGCTTACGCTTGAGGGTGGAACTTTACTCCCTCAAGTCATCGATCTCCTGCTCAAGCTTTAATATCTTTTTGCATAATTCATGCTTGTTTCCCTGCAAGAGACGAAAAGGGATAAACTGGATCCTAGGTTTCTTTGCTTTATTAGGGAGACTTGACTTCTTCAATTCCACTTGCATGTCCCCAGGTTGAGGTAAGGGAACTTCATCTTCATCTGAGCTTGTCTCTTCTTTCCCTTTTGGATCATAGTCTTCTTCTTCCTCCATGGTCCAACCATAATGTTCCACATCTCCGTAAAACTTGGGGTTTGCAATGTAATCAGCAACATAGCTCTCACCCTCCGAGTCTTGAGACGACATATTTTCAGATCTGGCAGAAAAACAGCATGAAAGAAGAACAGAAGATTTCTCCGCGATGCGGTGGTCAATACGTTCGGGGGGTATGTAAAGATTTTTTATCTTGGGAAACAAGCAAACGAGAGAAAAATGGAGTCGGGAAGGTTCCCGAGGTGGGCACAACCCACCTGGGCGCGCCCTGGTGTCTTGTGCCCTCATCGGTTGCCTTCCTGGTTGTTTCTTATTTTCCTAATTTTTGCAATATTCCAAAACTGACAAAAAATATTTTTGCGGATTTTTCGGAGTCCGTTTACTTACCGTATCACGTACCTCCTACTTTTTTAGTATTCTGGAGTGTTCCGGAAGGTTTATTTTATGTGTTCCTCCGGTGTCATGGTTTGAATAATATTGCTTTCAACATTAATAGGCGTACCTGAGATATAGTGTTTAATTCTTTGCCCATTGACCACCTTCGGGTTAGTACCTTCGGCATTATTAATTTTGACGGCTCCAGAGCGATAAACCTCCTTGATAATATATGATCCTTCCCATTTGGAGAGAAGTTTTCCTGCAAATAATCTAAAATGAGAGTTGTACAATAGAACATATTCTGCAACTTTGAATTCCCGCTTTTGGATTCTTTTGTCATGCCATCTTTTAACTTTTTCCTTAAATAATTTGGCATTTTCATAGGCTGGGGTTCTCCATTCATCTAATGAGCTAATATCAAATAACCTCTTTTCACCGGCAAGTTTGAAATCATAGTTGAGTTCTTTAATTTCCCAATAAGCTTTATGTTCTAAGTCTAGAGGCAAAGGACAAGCTTTTCCATAAACCATTTTATAGGGAGACATACCCATAGGATTTTTATATGCTGTTCTGTAAGCCCAAAGTGCATCATCCAATTTCTTAGACCAATTCTTTCGGGACCTATTAATAGTTTTTTGTAATATTAGTTTTATTTCTCTATTGCTAAGTTCAACTTGACCACTAGATTGAGGATGATAGGGTGATGCAATTCTATGGTTAACATCATATTTAGCAAGCATTTTACGGAAAGCACCATGAATAAAGTGTGAACCACCATCAGTCATTAAATATCTAGGGACTCCAAACCTCGGGAAAATAACTTCTTTAAGCATTTCAATGGAAGTGTTATGATCAGCACTACTAATTGGAATAGCTTCTACCCACTTAGTAACATAATCAACAACAACCAAAATATGTGTATACCCATTAGAGGAAGGAAAAGGTCCCATATAATCAAAACCCCAAACATCAAATGGTTCAACAGCAACTGAATAATTCATAGGCATTTCTTGACGCTTACCGATATTACCAATTCTTTGGCATTCGTCACAAGATAAAATAAACTTACGGGCATCCTTGAAGAGAGTAGGCCAATAAAACCAAATAGCAATACCTTGTGAGCAGTTCTATCTCCCACATGATGCCCTTCATAAGCCTCAGAGTGACACTTCCGTAGGATTTGTTCATGTTCATGCTCAGGTACACAACATCTAATAATACCATCTAATCCTTCTTTATAAAGATGTGGGTCATCCCAAAAGTAATGTTTTAAATCATAGAAGAATTTTTTCTTTTGCTGGTATGTGAAACTATGTGGTATGTATTTAGCAACAATATAATTAGCATAGTTAGCATACCAAGGAGTGTTATGAGAAACATTTATTGCAGCTAGTTGTTCATCAGGAAAGCTATCATCAATAGGTAGTGGGTCATCAAGAATATTCTCTAACCTAGATAAGTTATCAGCTATGGGGTTCTCGGCTCTTTTTCTCTATCTTTAGCATGTTCCTTTATCCTAACAGGGAAAGGTGGTTTTTCAATATAAGCAATTGGCAACTAGATCAACATTTTAAATAATAGTTTCATCTTTAACTATGACTGGTTCCTTAATTTCTTCTTTAATAGGGGGATGATATTTAAACCACTTCTCCTTAGGGAGATCAACATGAGTAGCAAATGATTCACAAAAAGAGGCCACTATCTCAGAGTCAAGTCCATATTTAGTGCTAAACTTGTGAAAAGCATCAGTATTCATAAAAGATTTAAAACAATCAAATCCAAGCTTAATACCTGACTCTTTACCTTCATCGAGTTCCCAATCTTCAGAGTTACGTTTAATTCTTTCTAAAAGATCCCACCTAAATTCAATAGTCTTCTTCATCAAAGAACCAGTACAAGAAGTATAGATCATGGATCGATCTTCACGAGAAAGCAGAGCATAAAACTTCGGAATTATAATTTCTCTAGAGAGCTCATGATTGGGGCATGAATATAACATTGACTTAAGCCTCACCCAAGCTAGAGCGATACTTTCTCCTTCACGAGGCAAAAAATTATATATATAATTCCGATCACGATGAACTAGATGCATAGGATAAATTTTTGGGTGAAATTCCAATTCCAATTCTAAGATCCAATATCATCGCATAGCCTATACCATGTCAATGCTTTTCACTTCAAAGATAAAGGGAAAACCTTCTTCTTAGCTTCATCTCTGGATAAACCTGCAAGCTTAAATAATCCACAAATTTCATCCACATATATCAAATGCATATCAGGATGTTCGGTTCCATATCCTGCATAAGGATTAGCTAGCAGTTGTTCTATCATACGCGAAGGAATTTCATAACCAATATTTTCAGTAGGTGCAGTAGGTTGAGGGGCAAATAATTGTGCTTCCGGTCAAGGTGAAGATACCCCGAACAAACCGCTCAAAGGATGGTCTCGAAAGTCCCCCCTCTTATTTTTCTAGGTCAAAATGACCTATATAACAGAAGATGGGCACCGGAGGTGGGCCGAGGAGGGCACAACCCACCAGGGCGAGCCTAGGGGCCCAGGCACGCCCTGGTGTCTTGTGCTCACCAGGTTGGCCCCCTCTAGTAGTTATTTGCTCCAGTATTTTTTATATATTCCAAAACAATTTTCCGTAAATTTTCAGCTCATTTGGAGACGTGTAGAATAGGTAACTCTGAAGTAGCTTTTTCAGGTCCAGAATTCCAGCTGCCGGCATTCTCCCTCTTTGTGTATACCTTGCATATTATGAGAGAAAAGGCATTAGAATTACTCCATAAAGCATTATTATGCATAAAAACATTATAAATAATAGTAGGAAAACATGATTCAAAATGGACGTATCAACTCCCCCATGCTTAGACCTCGCATGTCCTCAAGGAAAAAACCGAAATTGAAAAACATGCCCACATGCTTAGAGAGAGAGGTGTCGATAAAAAAATACGGACATAGAAGCATCATGCTTATTATTATAACAGCAAGGAACCTTAACATAAAACTTTATCACACAACTTTTATCATATAACTTCTCATGAACAGGTAACAATTCATCACAACATTGAAGTATAAAGCATAAACCTTATTGAAAACCAACAAACTATGTTCTTAGTCAACTTTGCAACTACAATTCATCATATTTTCAGGAAGGGTCACGTATCGGAGACTTTAGGCAAGTCCACATACTCAACCATCATTTAACCATCTACGATTGCTAACACTCACAGCATATCCATGAACAAAAAGTTTCAACCGGACACATAGAAAGATAGGGGCTTATAGTTTCGCCTCCAAACGTATTCACCTCAAGGGTGATGTCAACAATAATAACTCATGCTCACTCATATCCAACTATATATATGTGCCTAGATCTTTCCTCACCACACGATGCTTGCAAAAAGATTAAAATAAAAAGGAATAGGGAAGAATACTTTGACTCTTACATAAAAGTAAATGCATAAAAGTAAAAGATAGGCCCTTCGCAGAGGGAAGCAGAGGTTGCCATGCGCTTTTTGTTTGTATGCCAAATCCCTTAATGCAAAAGAACTTCATGTTATATTGCCCCTTGTGATAGCAACCTTTATTATGCAGTCCATCCCTTTTATTACTTTGCCATCACAAGTTCGTACAACGCTCAATTTCTCTTACACTAAATGATCCAACACATTTAGAAGCAGTTTTTATTCCCTTATTACACCGATGAAACTTACTTGAAGGATCTTACTCAATCAATAGGTCGGTATGGTGGACTCTCCAAATTGGATTTTGGGTTTAAGGGTTTTTGGATGCACAAGTAGTATCTCTACTTAGTGCGGGGTTTTTGGCTAGCAAAGATATTGAGCAAGCACCACATGTTGAAGGATCTATGACAATATAACTTCTATGTGAATATGAACAAACATAAATCATTACGTTGTCTTCCTTGTCCAACATCAACAATTTTGACACATAATATTTAATTGGGGCTCACAATCATAAAATATGTCCAAGATAGTATATTTTCATGTGAATCTTCTCTTCCCTTATTAATTCTTTCATGAATTGCATCATTGACCAATGCTATGTTTGTCAATCTCCAATAAATTTTACCACGTTTACTTTTCCTTATGTGATGGCATTACTTACCTTAAGATTAGCATATGATCTTTTTCATTTATTTTCCTTTCTTTTATTGAAACAAAAGAGTAAAGAAATAAAACTCAAACTACTCTTTATTATATATCTCGCACAGGATTACATAGATAGATAGATCACTAAGCAAGCACTCGAAAGCAAAGGATCAGACTAAACTTTTATTCAACTAAATCAAAGGATAACTAAAGATCGAACTAAAATAGATAAAGGTAAAATAGTGGTGGTGGTACGATACTGGGGCACCTCCACCAAGCTTGGCACAAGCCAAGGGGAGTGCCATTCCATGAACTCAAGTCTCGTTTGGTGGGGAAGATGATGATGATGGTGGTGGTGAGGAGGTAGTAGTGTTCCTCTTCCTCAGCTTACGCTTGAGGGTGGAACTTTACTCCTTCAAGTCATCGATATCCTGCTCAAGCTTTAATATCTTTTTGCATAATTCCTGCTTGTTTCCCTACAAGAGACGAAAAGGGATAAACTGGATCCTAGGTTTCTTTGCATTATTAGGGAGACTTGACTTCTTCAAGTCTACTTGCATGTCCCCAGGTTGGGGTAAGGGAACTTCATCTTCATCTGAGCTTGTCTCTTCTTTCCCTTTTGGATCATAGTCTTCTTCTTCCTCCATGGTCCAACCATAGTGTTCCACATCTCCATAAAACTTGGGGTTTGCAATGTAATCAACAGCATAGCTCTCACCCTCCGAGTCTTGAGACGACATATTTTCAGATCTGGCAGAAAAACAGCATGAAAGAAGAACAGAAGATTTCTCCGCGATGCGGTGGTCAATACGTTCGGGGGGTATGTAAAGATTTTTTATCTTGGGAAACAAGCAAACGAGAGAAAAATGGAGTCGGGAAGGTTCCCGAGGTGGGCACAGCCCACCTGGGCGCGCCCTGGTGTCTTGTGCCCTCATCGGTTGCCTTCCTGGTTGTTTCTTATTTTCCTAATTTTTGCAATATTCCAAAACTGACAGAAAATATTTTTGCGGATTTTTCGGAGTCCGTTTACTTACCGTATCACGTACCTCCTACTTTTTTAGTATTCTGGAGTGTTCCGGAAGGTTTATTTTATGTGTTCCTCCGGTGTCATGGTTTGAATAATATTGCTTTCAACATTAATGGGTGTACCTGAGATATAGTGTTTAATTCTTCGCCCATTAACCACCTTCGGGTTAGTACCTTCGGCATTATTAATTTTGACGGCTCCAGAGCGATAAACCTCCTTGATAATATATGGTCCTTCCCATTTGGAGAGAAGTTTTCCTGCAAAGAATCTAAAATGAGAGTTGTACAATAGAACATATTCTGCAACTTTGAATTCCCGCTTTTGGATTCTTTTGTCATGCCATCTTTTAACTTTTTCCTTAAATAATTTGGCATTTTCATAGGCTGGGGTTCTCCATTCATCTAATGAGCTAATATCAAATAACCTCTTTTCACCGGCAAGTTTGAAATCATAGTTGAGTTCTTTAATTTCCCAATAAGCTTTATGTTCTAAGTCTAGAGGCCAAGGACAAGCTTTTCCATAAACCATTTTATAGGGAGACATACCCATAGGATTTTTATATGCTGTTCTGTAAGCCCAAAGTGCATCATCCAATTTCTTAGACCAATTCTTTCGGGGCCTATTAATAGTTTTTTGTAATATTGGTTTTATTTCTCTATTTCTAAGTTCAACTTGACCACTAGATTGAGGATGATAGGGTGATGCAATTCTATGGTTAACATCATATTTAGCAAGCATTTTACGGAAAGCACCATGAATAAAGTGTGAACCACCATCAGTCATTAAATATCTAGGGACTCCAAACCTCGGGAAAATAACTTCTTTAAGCATTTCAATGGAAGTGTTATGATCAGCACTACTAATTGGAATAGCTTCTACCCACTTAGTAACATAATCAACAACAACCAAAATATGTGTATACCCATTAGAGGAAGGAAAAGGTCCCATATAATCAAAACCCCAAACATCAAATGGTTCAACAGCAACTGAATAATTCATAGGCATTTCTTGACGCTTACCGATATTACCAATTCTTTGGCATTCGTCACAAGATAAAATAAACTTACGGGCATCCTTGAAGAGAGTAGGCCAATAAAACCAAATAGCAATACCTTGTGAGCAGTTCTATCTCCCACATGATGCCCTTCATAAGCCTCAGAGTGACACTTCCGTAGGATTTGTTCCTGTTCATGCTCAGGTACACAACGTCTAATAATACCATCTAATCCTTCTTTATAAAGATGTGGGTCATCCCAAAAGTAATGTTTTAAATCATAGAAGAATTTTTTCTTTTGCTGGTATGTGAAACTAGGTGGTATGTATTTAGCAACAATATAATTAGCATAGTTAGCATACCAAGGAGTGTTATGAGAAACATTTATTGCAGCTAGTTGTTCATCAGGAAAGCTATCATCAATAGGTAGTGGGTCATCAAGAATATTCTCTAACCTAGATAAGTTATCAGCTACGGGGTTCTCAGCTCTTTTTCTCTATCTTTAGCATGTTCCTTTATCCTAATTGGGAAATGTGGTTTTTCAATATAAGCAATAGGCAACTTGATCAACATTTTAAATAATAGTTTCATCTTTAACTATGACTGGTTCCTTAATTTCTTCTTTAATAGGGGGATGATATTTAAACCACTTCTCCTTAGGGAGATCAACATGAGTAGCAAATGATTCACAAAAAGAGGCCACTATGTCAGAGTCAAGTCCATATTTAGTGCTAAACTTGTGAAAATCATCAGTATTCATAAAAGATTTAAAACAATCAAATCCAAGCTTAATACCTGACTCTTTACCTTCATCGAGTTCCCAATCTTCAGAGTTACGTTTAATTCTTTCTAAAAGATCCCACCTAAATTCAATAGTCTTCTTCATAAAAGAACCAGTACAAGAAGTATCGATCATGGATCGATCTTCATGAGAAAGCAGAGCATAAAACTTCTGAATTATAATTTCTCTAGAGAGCTCATGATTGGGGCATGAATATAACATTGACTTAAGCCTCACCCAAGCTAGATCAATACTTTCTCCTTCACGAGGCAAAAAATTATATATATAATTCCGATCACGATGAACTAGATGCATAGGATAAATTTTTGGGTGAAATTCCAATTCCAATTCCAAGATCCAATATCATCGCATAGCCTATACCATGTCAATGCTTTTCACTTCAAAGATAAAGGGAAAACCTTCTTCTTAGCTTCATCTCTGGATAAACCTGCAAGCTTAAATAATCCACAAATTTCATCCACATATATCAAATGCATATCAGGATGTTCGGTTCCATATCCTGCATAAGGATTAGCTAGCAGTTGTTCTATCATACGCGAAGGAATTTCATAACCAATATTTTCAGTAGGTGCAGTAGGTTGAGGGGCAAATAATTGTGCTTCCGGTCAAGGTGAAGATACCCCGAACAAACCGCTCAAAGGATGGTCTCGAAAGTCCCCCCTCTTATTTTTCTAGGTCAAAATGACCTATATAACAGAAGATGGGCACCGGAGGTGGGCCGAGGAGGGCACAACCCACCAGGGCGAGCCTAGGGGCCCAGGCACGCCCTGGTGTCTTGTGCTCACCAGGTTGGCCCCCTCTAGTAGTTATTTGCTCCAGTATTTTTTATATATTCCAAAACAATTTTCCGTAAATTTTCAGCTCATTTGGAGATGTGTAGAATAGATAACTCTGAAGTAGCTTTTTCAGGTCCAGAATTCCAGCTGCCGGCATTCTCCCTCTTTGTGTATACCTTGCATATTATGAGAGAAAAGGCATTAGAATTACTCCATAAAGCATTATTATGCATAAAAACATTATAAATAATAGTAGGAAAACATGATTCAAAATGGACGTATCAACTCCCCCATGCTTAGACCTCGCATGTCCTCAAGCAAAAAACCGAAATTGAAAAACATGCCCACATGCTTAGAGAGAGAGGTGTCGATAAAAAAAATACGGACATAGAAGCATCATGCTTATTATTATAACAGCAAGGAACCTTAACATAAAACTTTATCACACAACTTTTATCATATAACTTCTCATGAACAGGTAACAATTCATCACAACATTGAAGTATAAAGCATAAACCTTATTGAAAACCAACAAACTATGTTCTTAGTCAACTTTGCAACTACAATTCATCATATTTTCAGGAAGGGTCACGTATCGGAGACTTTAGGCAAGTCCACATACTCAACCATCATTTAACCATCTACGATTGCTAACACTCACAGCATATCCATGAACAAAAAGTTTCAACCGAACACATAGAAAGATAGGGGCTTATAGTTTCGCCTCCAAACGTATTCACCTCAAGGGTGATGTCAACAATAATAACTCATGCTCACTCATATCCAACTATACATATGTGCCTAGATCTTTCCTCACCACACGATGCTTGCAAAAAGATTAAAATAAAAAGGAATAGGGAAGAATACTTTGACTCTTACATAAAAGTAAATGCATAAAAGTAAAAGATAGGCTCTTCGCAGAGGGAAGCAGAGGTTGCCATGCGCTTTTTGTTTGTATGCCAAATCCCTTAATGCAAAAGAACGTCATGTTATATTGCCCCTTGTGATAGCAACCTTTATTATGCAGTCCATCCCTTTTATTACTTTGCCATCACAAGTTCGTACAACGCTCAATTTCTCTTACACTAAATGATCCAACACATTTAGAAGCAGTTTTTATTGCCTTATTGCACCGATGAAACTTACTTGAAGGATCTTACTCAATCAATAGGTCGGTATGGTGGACTCACAAAATTGGATTTTGGGTTTAAGGGTTTTTGGATGCACAAGTAGTATCTCTACTTAGTGCGGGGTTTTTGGCTAGCAAAGATATTGAGCAAGCACCACATGTTGAAGGATCTATGACAATATAACTTCTATGTGAATATGAACAAACATAAATCATTACGTTGTCTTCCTTGTCCAACATCAACAATTTTGACACATAACATTTAATGGGGGCTCACAATCATAAAATATGTCCAAGATAGTATATTTGCATGTGAATCTTCTCTTCCCTTATTAATTCTTTCATGAATTGCATCATTGACCAATGCTATGTTTGTCAATCTCCAATAAATTTTACCACGTATACTTTTCCTTATGTGATGTCATTACTTACCTTAAGATTAGCATATGATCTTTTTCATTTATTTTCCTTTCTTTTATTGAAACAAAAGAGTAAAGAAATAAAACTCAAACTACTCTTTATTATATATCTCACATAGGATTACATAGATAGATAGATCACTAAGCAAGCACTCAAAAGCAAAGGATCAGACTAAACTTTTATTCAACTAAATCAAAGGATAACTAAAGATCGAACTAAAATAGATAAAGGTAAAATAGTGGTGGTGATACGATACTGGGGCACCTCCCCCAAGCTTGGCACAAGCCAAGGGGAGTGCCATTCCATGAACTCAAGTTTCGTTTGGTGGGGAAGATGATGATGGTGGTGGTGAGGAGGTAGTAGTGTTCCTCTTCCTCAGCTTACGCTTGAGGGTGGAACTTTACTCCCTCAAGTCATCGATCTCCTGCTCAAGCTTTAATATCTTTTTGCATAATTCCTGCTTGTTTCCATACAAGAGACGAAAAGGGATAAACTGGATCCTAGGTTTCTTTGCTTTATTAGGGAGACTTGACTTCTTCAATTCCACTTGCATGTCCCCAGGTTGGGGTAAGGGAACTTCATCTTCATCTGAGCTTGTCTCTTCTTTCCCTTTTGGATCATAGTCTTCTTCTTCCTCCATGGTCCAACCATAATGTTCCACATCTCCGTAAAACTTGGGGTTTGCAATGTAATCAACAGCATAGCTCTCACCCTCCGAGTCTTGAGACGACATATTTTCAGATCTGGCAGAAAAACAGCATGAAAGAAGAACAGAAGATTTCTCCGCGATGCGGTGGTCAATACGTTTGGGGGGTATGTAAAGATTTTTTATCTTGGGAAACAAGCAAACGAGAGAAAAATGGAGTCGGGAAGGTTCCCGAGGTGGGCACAACCCACCTGGGCGCGCCCTGGTGTCTTGTGCCCTCATCGATTGCCTTCCTGGTTGTTTCTTATTTTCCTAATTTTTGCAATATTCCAAAACTGACAGAAAATATTTTTGCGGATTTTTCGGAGTCCGTTTACTTACCATATCACGTACCTCCTACTTTTTTAGTATTCTGGAGTGTTCCGGAAGGTTTATTTTATGTGTTCCTCCGGTGTCATGGTTTGAATAATATTGCTTTCAACATTAATAGGCGTACCTGAGATATAGTGTTTAATTCTTTGCCCATTGACCACCTTCGGGTTAGTACCTTCGGCATTATTAATTTTGACGGCTCCAGAGCGATAAACCTCCTTGATAATATATGGTCCTTCCCATTTGGAGAGAAGTTTTCCTGCAAAGAATCTAAAATGAGAGTTCTACAATAGAACATATTCTGCAACTTTGAATTCCCGCTTTTGGATTCTTTTGTCATGCCATCTTTTAACTTTTTCCTTAAATAATTTGGCATTTTCATAGGCTGGGGTTCTCCATTCATCTAATGAGCTAATATCAAATAACCTCTTTTCACCGGCAAGTTTGAAATCATAGTTGAGTTCTTTAATTTCCCAATAAGCTTTATGTTCTAAGTCTAGAGGCAAAGGACAAGCTTTTCCATAAACCATTTTATAGGGAGACATACCCATAGGATTTTTATATGCTGTTCTGTAAGCCCAAAGTGCATCATCCAATTTCTTAGACCAATTCTTTCGGGACCTATTAATAGTTTTTTGTAATATTAGTTTTATTTCTCTATTTCTAAGTTCAACTTGACCACTAGATTGAGGATGATAGGGTGATGCAATTCTATGGTTAACATCATATTTAGCAAGCATTTTACGGAAAGCACCATGAATAAAGTGTGAACCACCATCAGTCATTAAATATCTAAGGACTCCAAACCTCGGGAAAATAACTTCTTTAAGCATTTCAATGGAAGTGTTATGATCAGCACTACTAATTGGAATAGCTTCTACCCACTTAGTAACATATTCAACAACAACCAAAATATGTGTATACCCATTAGAGGAAGGAAAAGGTCCCATATAATCAAAACCCCAAACATCAAATGGTTCAACAGCAACTGAATAATTCATAGGCATTTCTTGATGCTTACCGATATTACCAATTCTTTGGCATTCGTCACAAGATAAAATAAACTTACGGGCATCCTTGAAGAGAGTAGGCCAATAAAACCAAATAGCAATACCTTGTGAGCAGTTCTATCTCCCACATGATGCCCTTCATAAGCTTCGGAGTGACACTCCCGTAGGATATGTTCCTATTCATGCTCAGGTGCACAACGTCTAATAATACCATCTACTCCTTCTTTATAAAGATGTGGGTCATCCCAAAAGTAATGTCTTAAATCATAGAAGATTTTTTTGTTTTCTGGTATGTGAAACTAGGTGGTATGTATTTAGCAAAAATATAATTAGCATAGTCAGCATACCAAGGAGTGTTATGAGAAACATTTATTGCAGCTAGTTGTTCATCAGGAAAGCTATCATCAATAGGTAGTGGGTCATCAAGAATATTCTCTAACCTAGACAAGTTATCAGCTACGGGGTTCTCAGCTCCTTTTCTATCAGTAATATATAATCAAATTCCTGTAGCAGGAGAGCCCACCTAATGAGTCTAGGTTTAGCATCTTTCTTTTCCATAAGATATTTAATAGCAGCATGATCAGTGTGAATAATTACTTTGGAATCAACAATGTAAGATCTGAATTTGTCACAAGCAAACACAACTGCTAAAAATTCTTTTTCAGCAGTAGCATAATTTCTTTGGGAACTGTATAGAGTTTTGCTAGCATAATGAATAAAATTTAATTTCTTATCAACTCTTTGTCCTAGAACAGCACCGACAGCATAATCATTAGCATCACACATATTTTCAAAAGGCATGTTCCAGTCAGGTGGTTGAACAATAGGTGCAGAAGTGAAGGCTTTCTTAAGTGTTTCAAAGGATCCTAAACAATCATCATCAAAAACAAATGGAACATCCTTTTGTAAATGATTTATAAGAGGCCTAGAAATTTTAGAGAAGTCTTTAATAAACCTCCTATAGAAACCAGAATGACCAAGGAAACTACGAATACCTTTAATATGTTTAGAACATGGCATTTTCTCAATTGCATCAACTTTAGTTTTATCCACCTCAATACCTCGTTCAGAAATTTTATGCCCCAAGACAATGCCTTCATTAACCATAAAGTGGCACTTCTCCCAATTCAAGACAAGATTAGTTTGCTCGCATCTCTGCAAAACTCGATCAAGGTTGCTCAAGCAATCATCAAAAGAAGTTCCATAAACAGAAAAATCATCCATGAAAACCTCAACAATCTTTTCACAAAAATCAGAGAATATAGCAGTCATACATCTTTGAAAGGTAGAAGGTGCATTGCATAAACCAAAAGGCATACGTCTATAAGCATAAGTTCCAAAAGGGCAAGTAAAAGTGGTTTTCTCTTGATCAGGTTGTGAAACAGGTATTTGAGAAAAACCAGAATATCCATCAAGAAAAAAAAAGTGTGTGTGCTTAGATAATATTACCAACATTTGATCGATAAAAGGCAAAGGGTGATGATCTTTTCTAGTTGCTTTATTCAATTTTCTAAAATCAATTACAATTCTATAGCCAGTAACAATTCTTTGTGGAATGAGTTCATTTTTATCATTAGGAACAACAGTAATACCTCCCTTCTTAGGGACACAATGAACGGGACTTAGCCATCTACTATTAGCAATGGGATAGATTATACCTGCTTCCAGAAGCTTTAATATTTCAGTTCTTACCACTTCTTTCATTTTAGGATTAAGACATCGTTGATGATCAACAATGAGTTTAGCATCAGGTTCCATATTAATCTTGTGCTAACAAAGAGTGGGACTAATGCCCTTAAGATCATCAAGAGTATATCCAATAGCAGCACGGTGCTTCTTTAGAATTTTCAATAATCTTTCTTCTTCATGTTCTGAAAGGTTAGCACTAATAATAATAGGATATATCTTTTTCTCATCTAGATAAGCATATTTCAAAGTGTCAGGCAATTGCTTTAATTCAAACACAAGATCACCTTTAGGTGGAGGAGGACCTCCTAGAGTTTCAATAGGAAAATTGTGTTTGAGCAGAGGTCATTGTTCAAAGAAAATTTTATCTATTTTGTTTCTTTCATGCATATGCATACCATTTTCATGGTCTAGAAAATATTGTTCTAGTGGGTCGGTAGGAGGCACGGCAATAGAAGCAAGACCAATTATTTCATCCTTACTAGGTAATTCTTTCTTATGAGGTTGTCTACTAAACTTGGAGAAATTAAACTCATGAGACTCATTACCAAAGCTAACACTGACAGTTTGTTTTTCACAATCTATTTTAGCATTCACGATGTTCAAGAAGGACTACCAAAGATAATGGGACAAAAATCATATTATGGGGAACCAAGAACTAGAAAATTAGTAGGGTATTTTATTTTCCCACACAAGACTTCAACATCTCTAACAATCCCAAGTGGTGTAATGGTGTCTCTATTAGCAAGTTTAATAGTAACATCTATGTCTTCTATTTCAGCGGGTGCTATGTCATTCATAATTTCTTGGTATAAGGTAAAAGGAATAGCACTCACGCTAGCACCTAAGTCACATAAACCATGATAACAATGATCTCCTATTTTAACTGAGACAACAGGCATGCCAACAACAGGTCTATGTTTATCTTTTTCATCGGGTTTGGCAATTCTAGCAGCATCATTGTAGAAGTAAATAACATGCCCATCAATATTTTCTACCAGGAGATCTTTAACCATAGCAACACTAGGTTCTACTTTAATTTGTTCAGCAGGTTTAGGTGCTCTAATATTACTTTTGCGAACCATAGTTTAAACTTTAGCATGTTCCTTTATCCTTACAGGGAAAGGTTGTTTTTCAAGATAAGCAGTAGGCACAACTGGATCAACATTGTAAATAATAGATTCTTATTTAACTATGACCAGTTCCTTAATTTCTTATTTAATAGGGGGATGATATTTAAACCACTTATCCTTAGGGAGATCAACATGAGTAGCAAATGATTCACAAAAAGAGGCTACTATCTCAGAGTCAAGTCCATATTTAGTGCTAAACTTGTGAAAACCATCGGTATTCATAAAAGATTTAACGCAATCAAATTCAAGCTTAATACCTGACTCTTTACCTTCGTTGAGTTCCCAATCTTCAGAGTTGCATTTAATTCTTTCTAAAAGATCCCACCTGAATTCAATTGTCTTCTTCATAAAAGAACCAGTACAAGAAGTATCGAGCATGGATCGATCGTCGTGAGAAAGCCGAGCATAAAAGTTCTGAATAATAATTTCTCTAGAGAGCTCATGATTGGGGCATGAATATAACATTGACTTAAGCCTCCCCCAAGCTAGAGCGATACTTTCTCCTTCACGAGGCCAAAAATTATATATATAATTCTGATCACGATGAACTAGATTCATAGGATAATTTTTTTGGTGAAATTCCAATTTCAATCGATTCCAGTTCCAAGATCCAATATCATCGCATAGCATATACCATGCCAATGCTTTTCCCTTAAATGATAAAGGGAAAGCCTTCTTCTTAGCTTCATCTCCGGATAAACCTGCAAGCTTAAATAATCCACATATATCAAATGCATATCAGGATGTTCGGTTCCATCTCCTGCATAAGGATTAGCTAGCAGTTGTTCTATCATACCTGAAGGAATTTCATAACCAATATTTTCAGTAGGTGCATTAGGTTGAGGGGCAACTAATTGTGCTTCCGGTCGAGGTGAAGATACCCCGAACAAACCCCTCAATGGATGGTTCTCCATAGTAACAAGTGACAATAAATTTCAGCACGTAGTAATAATTTTTCCTTACCAAGAGCACTTCACTCCCTGGCAACGGCACCAGAAAAGAGTCTTGATGACCCACAAGTATAGGGGATCAATCGTAGTCCTTTCGATAAGTAAGAGTGTCGAACCCAACGAGGAGCAGAAGGAAATGACAAGTGGTTTTCAGCAAGGTATTTTCTGCAGGCACTGAAATAGTCGGTAACAAGTAGTTTGAAAGCAAGATAATTTGTAACGAGCAAGTAACGGTAACGGTAAATAAAGTGCAGAAAGGTAGCCCAATCCTTTTGTGGCAAAGGACAGGCCAAAAGGGTCTCTTATGATAAGCAAAGCGTTCTTGAGGGTACATGGGAATTTCACCATATCACTTTCATCATGTTGGTTTGATTCGTGTTCGATACTTTGATAGTTTGATATGTGGGTGGACCGGTGCTTAGGTGCTATTCTTACTTGAACAAACCTCCTACTTATGATTAACCCCCTCACAAGCATCTGCAACTACGAGAAAAGTATTAAGATAAAATCTAACCATAGATTTAACTTTCGGATCCAAATCGGTCCCTTACGAAGTAGCGCATATACTAGGGTTTAAGCTTCTGTCACTCTAGCAACCCATCATCTAATAACTACTCCACAATGTGTTCCCTTAGGCCCAAATATGGTGAAGTGCCATGTAGTCGATGTTCACATGACACCACTAAGGGAATCACAACATACATATCATCAAAATATCGAACACATATCAAGTTCACATGATTACATGGAACATGACTTCTCCCATGACCTCAAGAACAAAAGTAACTACTCACAAATGATAATCATGATCAAGATCAGAGGGGTATCAAATAGAATAATGGATCTGAACATATAATCTTCCACCAAATAAACCATATAGTAATCAACTACAAGATGTAATCAACACTACTAGTCACCACAGGTACCAATCTGAGGTTCCGGTACAAAGATTGAACACAAGAGATGAACTAGGGTTTGAGAGGAGATGGTGTTGTTGAAGATGTTGATGGAGATTTCCCTCCCAAAGATGAGAGGGTTGTTGGTGATGACGATCATGATGATTTCCCCCTCCGGGAGGGAAGTTCCCCCGGCGGAATTGCTCTGCCGGATGGCCAAAGTGCTCCTGCCCAAGTTCCGCCTCGAGACCGCAGTGCTTCATCCCGAAAGTCCCCCCTCTTATTTTTCTAGGTCAAAATGACCTATATACCAGAAGATGGGCACTGGAGGTGGGGCGAGGAGGGCGCAACCCACCAGGGCGCGCCTGGGGGCCCAGGCACGCCCTGGTGTCTTGTGCTCACTAGGGTGGCCCCCTCCGGTAGTTATTTGCTCCAGTATTTTTTATATATTCCAAAACAATTCTCCGTAAATTTTCAGCTCATTTGAAGATTTGCAGAATAGGTAACTCTGACGTAGCTTTTTCAGGTCCAGAATTCTAGCTACCGGCATTCTCCCTCTTTGTGTAAACCTTGCATATTATGAGAGAAAAGGCATTAGAATTACTCCATAAAGCATTATTATGCATAAAAACTTTATAAATAACAGTAGGAAAACATGATGCAAAATGGACGTATCATGGCTGCCTATTGCTCCAGCGGTGGCTGGGCACGGTGTTTACGCTTGGGCCAGCCCCATCGGCGTTGAGGACCCAGGCCACAATAGCCGTGGGTCCGCCCGTGCGCACACCTCGCCAAGGCTTCGGTGCCTAAGTCCTCGCGCGATGCTCTCGAGCGTGCCAACATGCGCATGTTGCCTCCTGGTTTTGGGAGCGCTCACCTCCTAGTTTTGCCCAGGCATCGCGGCCCGGCATACCAGCGCTGATTAACCCTCGCTCGCGGGCTCTAGACGCAGGATGAGCACCAAGGAAAGGTGACCTAGGAAGGCATAATCATGGAGGCCCTGAACCCTTGCGAGCCCCCCGGGCCTCGCGATCCTCTCAAGCCTCCGGAGCATCCGGCCCGTGAGGAGGAAGCCTCCCCGACAAGCTTCATCGACTACCTCGATGCTCCAGCAGCATCATTGCCAGAACAGGAAGCGTACACAGAATCAAAAGCTCCGGAGAAGCGCGACTTCATGACACAGGAACCCGCCAAGGGCCACGAGCGCACCAAGCTAAGTTATCCTATTCACGCCAGGCGTGAACCTTACCATTAACGCTTTACCTGGACTCTCGTGACCTCGTTCAGGTAAGGAATCCCCCCTCTTTTATCTTTCGGGAGCCGCTTGCGCGTCAAGGGGGACCTCATGAGCATCGCGCCTCAGGAGCTTTACCAGACCTCGGATCGCTCACCTCCTGGCCTTTCACACGGCATCGCGACCTGGCATACCAGCGACGGCAGAGGCTTGCCTGGGGACAGGGTCCCGTCGATGCAGATCACTAAGCTATCGTAAGAACGGAAAGGGGACCCGTGCCCAAACGAGAAACACCAATGCCATTTTAAAAACATGAGCCGGAAATGCTAAGGTAAAGGCGCAAGTGCCGCAGTTCCTTACATGCCCCCACGGGGCCCTTCATGACTTCAATGCACGGAATAATAACAAAAGAAATGGCCTCCTGAGGGCCACAGCTCAGGAGGCGCTGACTCTGGCATCGCGGCGCCTAATCAGTGTCCTCTTCCTCCTTTACCGGGGTGCGGCCACATGGCGGCTCGTCGTAGTCACCGTCGCTCGAGCTGCCCCCAGAGGAGGTGCCGCTGCTGCTGGAGGTGTCGCGGCCATCGCCGAGGGCAAGTTCGCCGCCGAGGATATCGCCGCCGGGATGACCATCATCGTCGGAGAGGTGGTCGCCGCAGCTGCTGTCGCCCTCTGGGTAGCACCCTAAGCATCCGTCGTCTTTCCCGGAGATCTTAACGAAGAGCGTCGTCGCCCCGTCGTACTTGAAGTGGAGGGTCTGCCTCCCCTTCAGGCCGTGGGAGCGGGCGAATGTCTACCACCGGTGGGTCAAGTAGACGTAGCCCGAGGGGGTGACCTTGACCTCCGCCCACGAAGATCGGGTGCAACAGCCGTCAGGCTACAGCCACAGCCCGACGGGTCCTCCCACCGGCAGCTCCTCCGCGAAGGAGCGCGGGAGCTGAATCTAGGTACGCGGTGGGCTCTCCATCCACACCACAAACTCACGGGCCATGTCATCTGAGTGGGCCCGTGGGCGAGGTGGTCGGCCAGCCATCGCGTGCCTCCCCTCTTGGCCTCGACCGCTGCGGCTTCCACGGCCACTTCCGCAGGAGGGGTTCTTCCCGCGGCTGTCGGGGCCGGTGCGAACCGCCAATGGAGGGCGCCCACGCCCCTAAGATGACGCTGCGGGCGTAGTCATGGACTTGGAGGGCGGCCGCGCCCCCTCTTGGGTGGCGGCGACCCCGGTCCCTCCTTGGGGGCCTTGCCCTTCTCCTCGGCAGTGAACCTCCTCACAGGTGCCATGGTTGCTGCGGCGAGGATTGGTGGCGAACGGGCGAGAAGACAGAGACGGGATGGGGCTCTGCCCCCTCGCCCTCTTATACGCAGTAAGAGAAGGCCAACCAGCTCCCCTCCACCTTCGCGCGATGATGGCTCCGCAGCGTGCGCCAGGCTTTGTGTCAGCCTGGGCAGTTGCTGAGGCGAAGTGGGGAAGTGGAGGCGTCCGCGTCCCGTCATGCACCACGCGTCAAGCCTGGCCCACAGTCGATTGGGGCCTGTGTCGCTTCACCCTTCACTCCTTGCCTTCTCCTCGAAGCCAGGCCGAGCGCGCATCAGGCCCGGGGGGCTACTGTCGGTGTTTTGGGAACGGGGGTACCTAGACCTGCCTGCCTGCGGCCCAGCACATGACTTCACTGAAGGGCCGGTACGGCCCAGCAATAGGACTCCACGAGCACGACCCTCGTGAGGCGAACGATGTCAAGACCTCCCGAGCAGCAGCTCCCCGAGCCTGCCTCCCGAAGAGCGGAGATCTCTATGCAGGTACCCCACCTCACGAGGCTCGCGATGACGTGAGCCATGACGACCAAGGCCAAGCGGGCACCAGCGGGCGCAAACCAGGACAGTTTCCTCTTTGGTGCTAAGGAGGCAAGGACAAGCGCAGGTTCCCGAGGAATCCCCCAAAGGTTTCCATTCTAGTGCAACAAGACCAAGACCATGGGCTTGGCAGGATGGAGGTCATCACCGAGCCCACAGCCGCGTTATGGCCAGAAGCTTTGCAGGCGAAGACCACATTTCATTAGGATAAGATGTACTCTTGTCCCCCTTCAAAATTGGCCACTATGGTATTCCTTCCCGCCTAAGTTATGAGGGAAGAGAACCAGGCCTAGTATAAGTATAGGCTAGCCTCCACCATAGAGAGGGATGGATCCATTCTTATCCTTTGATCCCTCGTGAGGCAGCTCATCCACTGTACTAGTTCATCCTCAACCTCCTCGTGAGGCCAATCCACCACAAAGCAGGAGTAGTGTTTTACACCGCAAGGTGGCCCGAACCTGGGTAAACCTCCGTGCCCACTTCTTCTTCCCGCTTGCGCATACTCGACGAGATTAGGCCGTGGGTGCAGCGAGCTGTGCGACGTCATGAAGCGAGATCCTTCATACACGTCCCAGAGTTCGAACCTAGTTTGGCTCTACAGAGCCCCGATTCTGACAGTTACTGGAGCAAGACTCGATCTACAGTCAACTCAGGAGGTTTATGTTTTCCTGCAGTGGTTAGCACAATATAATTCCTTGGCAATACCCAACAGGGTCACCATCTGGTATGTCCCAACATACCCTCACTGATCATTCTCGTCACAACGAAATTTTAGTCTCACGGTCACTTTTCTCATTACTGATTCTTCCTACAAATTAGCCTGGACCAACACAGGCATATATGGCACATGAAAATTATCATACTCACTTATACTTCATGTTTAAAGAAGATAAAATACCATTAAGGGGATCATGCATGTATGACTAGTGATATGCAAATTTTGTATGGATTCAACATAATCATAAGTTAATTATACTTGCAAACAAACAATTAAGCATTCATCATATCATGTGTTCAAGATGCTTGCCTTGAGCATGCAGAAAGATTGGGTGCACTCCAAAACTTAGAAAATTTTATCTTCCCTCCTTTTTCCTATTTTCAAAATATTGCAATTACCACATAAAGCCAAAAAAGTGCTAAAAAGTTATTTGGAAATTTTTGAAATAAATACGAAAATAAAATTGATGAAATTTGAGGAATAACAGAAAAAGAATCAAGTCATTTGGAGTTGTGGTTTTAAAACTAGAGGCAGTCAAAGTTAGGGTCAAATCTGAATTTAAATTAAAACAGAAAAAGAAAACGGTTCAGAAGAGAATACGCTTTCCAAAGGAGGAGACATACTTTCAGAAATACCCCTTCGCTTAAGTCAACGCGTGGTGACATGGGAGTCACTGACAGTGGGCCCCGCGGGCCCACCAGTCAGGATTGACTGGTCAGCTGCCCGCGTCTTCTCCTCTGACCGAACAGAGGCGGCACTCCGGCGAGGCTTGCGATGAACGGTGACACCGTTCAGAAAACCGAGTCCACCCACGAGCTCAGGAGGTTGAGGCGGTTCCGAGGGTACTCTCCTTGGTCACCGGGGTGGACGGAGTCACCGACGACGAGGTCACCCGAAGATCTCCGACGGGGGCGAATTGGGCGTTTCGCCCACAATGGCTCCTGAGCAAAATTGAGCGCGGGGATGGATCAGTGGGTGCTTAAGGAGGCTAGTGGTGAAGAAATCTAGGAGAGGGAGGGCCAGACAGCATCAGAACCATCCAGACAGTGGCGGCAGCAGTAGGTGCCGGAGAAGAAGAAGACGACGACTTGTAGTCGTTTGGATGCTATAGAAGGCTTGCAGAAGGAGGGGGAGTGGTGTTGATGAACTGGAAGAGCCCGAGGTGGCCTTATATAGCATGGGGAGGTCAGTTCCGTGGTGTTCAGAGGATAGGCATGGCGGCGGCGATCATTACGGCGACAGGCGAGGCCGTTGAGGTCGGTGGGTGGTTGGTGCGGACGGTGGCCGTCCGTATTTTCCACAGGGTTGCGCTGGCTGGCTCGGGTGGCCTGGGCGGTGTCATGCCCGAGCTGACTGCGGCAGTGGAAATTGATGGCAGACGAGGGTGGTGGCGAGGTCAGCGGGGTCTGTGCGTGGCCGATGGAGGTAGGCAAGGGCGGTGGTGGCTGCAGTTACGCCTGGAAGGAGCAGGGTGGCTCGGGGCACACCACACGGGTTGGGCGGTGATGTGGCCAAGCGGGACTCGTCGGGCGGTGCTCCTGGTCGTCGTGGCTAGCGGTGGCCGGCACTAGCGGCCAAGGCTGGCTGTCGGAAGGCTTCTAGGTGGTCAGGTCGATCTAGAGGAGAGCTAGGGCGAGCAAGAGAAGTGGCAGCAGAGCGACAGAAGCTCTATCGTGGTTTTGTCATGGCAAGATGTCCTAGTGTGAGGACTTAGTCGTGAGGCCAACGCATCTAAGTGGTAGCTTGAACGGGGTTAAGTGGGACAAGAGACGCAAGATTTTGCCCAGGTTCGGCCCCTCACGGTGGAGGTAAAAGCCTACATCCTGCTTGATTCATATTGATGATGATGATGATGATGATCTCGGTTACAAGGGCAGTCTTTCGCTACCTCTATCGAGAGCATCTACTTTTATGTTGACTAAGACTTGTCTGTCTAAGCCCTAAAAACTTGTCTATTAAGACCTGACCCTCTTAGGGCGCCCTGCCCCTCCTTATATAAGTTGAAGGGGCAGGTTTACACGTAGAGTACTAGTAGGATTAGGACTTAACCTATTCTGACTTCTCACCGTGGGCTTCTTAACACCTTGGGCTTCTCTCTGTGGGCTTCTTAACGCCTTGGGCTTCTTTACTCCAGGCGACTCATCTCTGAGACTCATCTCCGTGACTCCATACATCTGCCGGGTCATAATCTGTCTGCCGGGTGATTACTGTGTGCCGGGTCACAATCTGCCGGCTTACAATCTGCGGGGTCACAATCTGCCGGCTAACAATCTGCCAGGTCACAATCTGCCAGGTCACAATCTATCGGCTTACAATCTACCGGCTTAGGATCCGAGATGACTTAATAGGGCTGCTTAAGTCCAGAGATGCCTTAACGTGAGGGCGACTTAAACCCAGAAATGACTTAAGCCTTAGGACGGCTTATCCTTATGAGCCGGGTCTTGGTGGTGGGGAATATCCCCAACATTAGCCCCCAGTTTAGCTTTGAATTTATTCATGTTAAACTCTTGAAATAAGAATATGTAAAGGGACCGGCTCACTCAAAGAGACCAGTTGACTAGCTCCTGAAAATTCTGAATCTCTGTCATATCAATAAATTGATGCTGGCTCCTTGGAGAAAAAATAGCCCTTATTATCTTCAACTGCCTTGGCTTGATCAATACTTCAGACTTCGATGAAAAATCCATATGATGTTAAGTTGTCTGAATAGCCCGGAGGAGATAACCTTTGCAAACTTCTTCATAAAAAAATATGAGACCTGGTTCACTCATAACTGAGAATTTGAAGGCATACCTTCCTTGTATCCATATTACCTGTAGCCCCCAAGTCTTAAGAGGGGAACGTAGTGATAGCTTTAAGACTTGCTTCAATACAAATATTGCAACTATGGAAAAACCCGGATTGTTCGTTTGAGTCACCAGTCATAAGTTGAATGTTCCATATATGTAGCCCCCAAGTACTAGGTTGTCTTGCCTGCAGCAACATGGGACTTGTAATTGCCTTATGCTCATAAAACTTAAACTAGTGTAGCCCCCAAGGGCCGGGTCATTATGCAATAATGAGCAGGGACTTCTACAGATCTGATTATATAAACTTGATGAGCAATGTGTAGCCCCCAAGGGCCGGCTCAGTAAGATAATACTAGGCTGGGACTTAGAAAATGATGGAAGTCCAGCTCATCTCCTTGAGATAACTGGGTCTGTTGATAATGTGATGATTGAAAAAGCAACGTGCATTAGCCCCCAAGTGTCGTGGTGCATGCTTGCAGTGACATGGGACTTGCATACTTGATGTAATCTTGATTTGAATAATGTAGCCCCCAAGTGCCAGGTCGTATGCCTACAGCAACTCGGTACTATTCCTTCCATTGTAGAATAAAATCATATCCACTATCTGGATGATGTTGCTGAATGCCTTGTATATCAATGTTGAACCATGCTCCTTGTTATAAGCTGGTATTTTTGAATGAGAGAATAATAGCCATTACTCTAAAGGGGCTTTAAAAACCTCAATCATCCAATACTGGTTATGATAACCGTAATGAAAAATCCAGCCATGTTGGCTATTAAAGATTTGAATAATATAACCCGATTGGAAAACAGGTTCCTGCAATATAAACCAGTATATCCATGCATATATGATGCATGCTAGGATGATGCAATTATGATGCAATGTATGATGTAATGTATGATGATGTATGTGTATGATGATAGAGTATAATAATGTCGGCTTTCAAGGCACGACCAAAAAAGACTGATTTTGAAAAACTCAATTTTTGCTTCAAAGAAGCTTGGCGTGAAAGCCTGTCATCCCGTAAGCCGGCTCTCACGTGACATAAATCCGTTGTTTAAACCTTAACTAGTTCAGGGTCTTATTGAAAAGATTGACTGTTAAGAGTACGAACGAGCCACATAGCGAATAGACTACATCAGACAGGTGAGTTTATCCTAGCTCACTGTAAGCCGGCTCTCACGTGACATAAGCCGTCGTTTTAACCTTGACGAGTTCAGGGTCTTAAAAGATTGACTGTCAAGAGTATGGCGGGTCACCTGGTGGAGTAGCAAGTTAGAAACAGGCAGGTTTAACCTAGTTATGGCATGAAAGCCGGTCAAGTGGGTTATAAAAGCTATGCTCATAGAGCAGGAAGCCCCCAAGCGACCTATGGCATGAAAGCCGATCAAGAGGGTTATAAAAGCTATACTCATAGAACAGGAAGCCCCCAAATGACCTATAATATGGCATGAAAGCCGATCAAGAGGGTTATAAAAGCTATGCTCATAGAACAGGAAGCCCCCAAATGACCTAGAATATGGCATGAAAGCCGATCAAGAGGGTTATAAAAGCTATGCTCATTGAGCAGGAAGCCCCCAAGTGACCCATAATGTGATAAGCCAATAAGGCAGGATACCCATGTTTGAACCGCGCATCATGTCCGCAAGCTCTCTTTGCCAACCTTTAATTTTTCTGAGAACTCAAACTTGCGAGAGATAAATTCCTCTTGAACCGGATGTTGAGCCGGATATTGAGAGCTCAAAACTTTATGAGAGACAGATTTCTCTTGAACTGGATTTTGAACCAGAACTTTTTCTGATAAGCTGGAATCTTTCTTTTGAACCGGAACTTTCTGATTGCTCGGAACTTTTTAAGCCGGAAATTTTCTGACGTCCTTTAAAGTTTCACCAATGTGGCAGTAGCCCTCGAGACCGGGTTATTTTGCCTCCAATGACCCGGGGTTCTTGAATTTGCTGAAACAGGCAAAATTTGCTGAGTCATGTCTGTGTAGCCCCCGAGTCTTAAGACGACTCAAGGATTTGGCTAGAGATTGTCCACACTTGACCGTGATATAAACCGGCATATAGTTGTACAGCGGAATGCTGGAATGTGCTGAAGATAGAGACGAAGTGGCGAGTTGATGAGTCGCGACACTCGGTATGTATCCTTGGCGTTGATAACGCGATGTGAATCCACGGAAGGTTGAGGTTGACCGTGGCGGGTTATAAATGATCCCGTATGAGTTGTCTCAATAACCCAGTCAATGGTTCATCCTGGCTGGTTGTTGAAGTTAACCAAACCGCAGTGGCAGCGACTTGTGCGCATGTCCATTGAGTCATCCGGTGCAGGCTGATAATAAATCATTTTTTGCTTCAGAGTTGTTGGAGTAGACCGGGCCCGAGGGCGGATGGTATAGACGGCCGCGGTGTTGGAAGCGGCATGGACGCAGGCGAGTTGGCCGTGGGCGTGAACAGATGAGTCAGCCGCGGGATTGTAAGCTTGCACGGTCAGGCGAGTCGACCGCGGGCGCGGTCCCAACGAGTTGATGTAGATCGATCCGCAGGGGCGACGGCTTGCGCACGTCCATTGAACAGCGAGCAAGCGCGATCCCGGCAAGTTGATGTAGACCGGGCCGCAAGGGCGGCGGCTTGCGCGCATCCATTCACCAGGTAATGTGGCACGTATGAACGCTGGTGCAGAATGTTGCCAGCATGTGCTCCGTACCCGTGGTATAAACCACGTTTGTAGTGAATAACTGTCCTGCATATAAAAATATACAGAGCAAAGTAATTGTTCTTTGACAAAAACAATATGTGCTAATAAAATAGACTTAGATGGATATCACCTGATATGTTTTGCCGGAAATTTATCGGCTGTGTGGTTGATGATAACTGCAATACCGCGGGTGGGTTGTAGATACTTGCAATCCTTATGTATATACTGATGAATATTAAGCCGCCTTTTTTTTATCCTGGCCAATTGGCACTTCTTTTTTCTTTGAATAATGATTGTTCAAGAGTGCCACGCCGGGTCAAACTCCTTTTCTTTCCTTTCTGGTCTGATCTGTGACCGCTACTGCGTTGTCTCTAAGGCCTTGTATAATGTAAGGTGCTTAGGGAAGGTGCTTAGAAAAATAAACCTGGCTTTCCTTAAGCACCGGTGCTTATTTGTAGAGGAAAGACGTTTAGTTAGGCGTCTCTCCTGTAGAAATAGGCACCGGTGCTTCACAAAAATCCGGTTTATTTTTTTAAACATCTCCCTGGACGCCTAGCATTGTACAAGGCCTGACACAGGCACACGCAGCTCGATACAAGCTTCGGCCTTGGGACTTGGAGCATCCCGCCCGGCGGTTTGACAACAGCCGCCTCCTCCCTCTCTTTCTTTTCCTTGTAAGTATGTACTCCTCTGTATAATGCGCATTTTCTCCAACCGCAATACCAAGACGTGCGCTAGCACATTACTTTGAACCATAATGATCCTCTACTAAACCTGTCCAGGCCCCAAGTCCCCTGCCACCTGCGTCGCATCTTATCTCCGCATCTTTCTCTCTGTGTCAAGAGTACTAGCACACCCTTTTTCTCTCTGCATTTTATTTTTCTCCAACTCTCGGCCCTGCTGGCCGCGCGGAGAGCCGGGGTGAGGAGGAGCTTGGGTATAGGCCTCGGTGGCGGCTTGAGGTTCAGCGGACCGGCGGGTTGCAGGGAAGAGAGGGCTGCTCGAGGCCGTGGAAGCTCCGTCGGCGGCTCTGGCGGCAAGGCCCGCGGAGGCGACTGCAGCTGGAGGCGAAGCCAAGGCCGCGCGGCCGGGGCGGCTACCCTGAGTGGCGGAGGCTCCGGCGGGTCAGCATGTGAGTGGAAGAGGCTGGGCGGATGCTGATGCAGCGGCGGAGGCGCGCCATGGCAGAAGGGTGCTGGTAGCTCGGTTGAAATCACGGCCGTGCGACGAGGGCGGCTTGGACGGCCGCTAGGGCAGAGACGTCTTGGCAGCAATTTCGCGGCCCGAGGCACGGCAGCTCCGGGCATGTAGGTGGGCCGAGCACCGCGGAGGCGAGCAACGAAGGCGCCGCGAGGGCCGGCCCAAGGCGGCGGAGGCGGCGTGGCGGCTCTTGGCGTGGCGGCTTGTTGGCGGAGGCTCGGACGTTTAGATGAGTCAAAGCCGCGGGAGCGGCGATTTGAAGTGGAGGCGGAGGCGGCTTGGTGCGTCGCGGTAGAGGCAGGTGGAGGCCAGGGCGAGGCGGCTGCGCCAGCTCGACTAGCAAAGGCGTGTATGGCGGTGACTCTCGGAATGGAGACGCAGCGAGGCGGCTTGTAGGCTGGGTCAGCTCGGCGCGGCGCGGCGACTTGAAGGTGGCGGGTCACACGGCCGGTGCAGCGTCGGCACGGCCGAGTAGTGATGAGGACTTGATGGCAGCAAGCTGGCTCACCGGAGGCCGGCTCAGGGCCGCAGCGTCTTGTGGCAGAAGCGGAGGGCGGGCTGTCCGCGGAGGTGGTTTATTGTGCTGAAAAAACCATGGCAACTAAGCCAGGGCGGTTGTAACAGTGCTCGTGGTGAGTCAACGGAGCAGGGGACGGCTCACCTACGACGGATGTGGAGTGGAGGCTCGATGGAGCAGCTCCAAGGCAGGGGCGACTCATCCACGGCGGAGTGAGGCCGAGGCCGGCTCGGATGCGGAGTATGCGGCTTGATGACGGCGCACTGAACGGAAACTCCGGTGAAGTGGTGACCCGGAGGCTAGGCCTCGCCGGCGACTCGGAGGCATAGTTGCGCGGGGGCGGAGTCATCTGCGACGACGGCAGCTCATGGAGGCGATGTGGGCCATAGTGAGGTCGAAAAAGGCGGTTTCTTCCTCCTCCGGGTCGGCTCGGACCCCATGTTCCGGGTCGGACAAGGCTTGCAGGTGAAAGCATGGCCGACTTCGAGACGAACGGCGGCTTGGTACAGGAGCCATGAGGCCGAGGCGGCGGAGGAAGCTCGGCAGCTCGGGTATGACTCGGGAGTGGCTGGGTCTGGTGCAGAGACGGGTTATAGGTGAAGTGGATCCGCGAAGTCTGCTTGGCGATGGCAACTTTGAGCAGGCGAGTCAGCGGGCGGCCGGGCCATGCGCGGGGTGAGCCAGCGAAGGCGGCAACCCGAGGCGCAGTGGCGCAGAATTGATTCCTCTGTTATCTGATCTGACGCGTGGTGTCTGCAAGTAACGCGGCCGCGGCGGCCGATGATTTTTGACCGCTGGTCTTGTTTTCTGACATACCAAATCGCTGCTGATGTTCCTGCCTTGTTTTCTCATGATCTATATGGTAGGCGTGACTTGTGGTGGTTGAAGACTTTCCGTGAATAGTGCAACAGTAAGCTGCCTAGACCCGCGACCATCTGAGGGTTAATCATACGTCGATCTGGCGGCGGCTTGCAAAGCAATTGAAGAACAGTCATAGTTGCCAAGGTCAATCGAATTCAACTTGCAAACACTGCGCTTCGTCTCTATGCTGCAAAATATTTTTTTCTTGGCCTTGACTGATGAACTTGGAGTCGACATAGATCCTTCTGAGTCGTCCCTTCTTCATCTGGAAAATTACAAACTTCTCAATCCCTGAGAAAAGATCCCTCCAAGAACTCATCACCACCGTGCGCCGGCCCCACGGTGGGCGCCAACTGTCGTGGTTTTGTCACGGCAAGATGTTCTAGTGTGAGGACTTAATCGTGAGGCCAACGCATCTAAGTGGTAGCTTGAACGGGGTTAAGCGGGACGAGAGACGTGAGATTTTACCCAGGTTCGGCCACTCACGGTGGAGGTAAAAGCCTACATCCTGCTTGATTCATATTGATGATGATGATGATCTCGGTTACAAGGGCGGTCTTTCGCTACCTCTATCGAGAGCATCTACTTTTATGTTGACTAACACTTGTCTGTCTAAGCCCTAAAAACTTGTCTATTAAGACCTGGCCCTCTTAGGGCACCCTACCCCTCCATATATAAGTTGAAGGGGCGGGTTTACATATAAAGTCCTAGTAGGATTAGGACTTAACCTATTCTGACTTCTCACCATGGGCTTCTTAACACCATGGGCTTCTCTTTGTGGGCTTCTTAACTCCAGACGACTCATCTCTGAGACTCATCTCCGTGACTCCATGCATCTGCCGGGTCATAATCTGTCTACCGGGTTATAACTGTCTGCCGGGTCATAACTGTCTGCCGGGTCACAATCTGCCGGCTTACAATCTGCCGGCTCACAATCTGCCGGCTTACAATCTGCCGGGTCACAATCTGCCGGCTTAGGATCTGAGATGACTTAATAGGCTGCTTAAGTCCAGAGATGCCTTAACGTCAGGGCGACTTAAACCCAGAAATGACTTAAGCCTTAGGACGACTTATCCTTATGAGCCGGGTCTTGGTCGTGGGGAATATCCCCAACAAGCTCGGTGCCGACGCGGTGCAATTCGCATGCTCTGGGCATGTAGTGCACGCTCTGGACATGCATTCAGGGTGCTCGACGAAATGTCAGGGCCACCTAGGGGTTTCTGATGATAGTGCAAATTGGCAGGGTTGTGAGCCTGGTTACGAGAGAGCTAATGGACATGTTAGTTTGGTCAGAAGATCTAGTGCAACATAGGGTTCAGAGAGTTGCAAAGTTTCAGCCATGTCCACAAGGTGTTTGATGAAATGCTAGGGCTAGCTAGAGAACTTTGTTGGATTTGGAACTTGGCAAAAATAAAAACTTGTTAGTGCACGTTTTAGAGGAATTCAGTTCTGGATAGAAACTACAGAGGAATCTTTGGTGGACTTGCAAGATGAAATTGGGGCTTATCTTCTAGAGTTAAGGTTTTGGTTGGAAAGACTACAAGGTGGAAAAGTTTCAGAACTATTGGAACTAGGAAAATTAGGGCTGTAATTGTAGCCAAGAATGGGACATAATTGAAAGGAGGGTGTTTCAATCAAAATATTCAAAAGACCAAGTTAGGTTTTTGCATAAAAGTAATATATAGGCACCACCTGACCTCTCATAATTTTTGTGGAATTTTGAAAGAATTTTTAAAAAAGGTCTTAGTGCAACAGAAGCATTTCAGAGATTGAAAATACTATTAAAAGAATTATTTTGTGGCAAATTTTATTATGAAAATATTTCCTACTGTTATTTAAAATATAAATGGAAAGATTTAAGAAAACTACCAAAGCCTGTAATATTTTACAAAAATCCTATATGAAGGGAAGAATTTTGGAAAAAAGAAAACAGAAAATACTCTAAAATTACTAGAAGACCTAATATATTTCAAAATTTTATTTCTGGCCAAATTTTACTTAATAAAAATATGATTAAATTTTTGGGGCGTTACGCAAACCACCACAAGACATGCAAGGAATTCACAACATTAGAAATCATCGACGATGCATGAACACACATACTAGTTTTCTTTCTTTGTACAAATGAAATCTTTTCATTGATGCTCGATCCGGTCTACAAAAGGACCAAAGGTTCCCAGGTAAAGTACAAAAAAGTGACATATATTACAAGCCATAGAGCTACAAGGAAACTAAGATTGCATCAAACTGCTGCAAATAGATTGTTGTTGCCTAGACATAATTAGAAGAATGAGCTGCTCGAATTGCATCTTCCAAACAAAAAAATTTGAAACTCTCCCAGCATCCATCCATCCATCCTCTCGGCTTTCACAAACGAAAGGCCGCCATCATTACCAGGGGTCATTCCTCTTCAACGGTTGAAAGCAGCTTGTCCAGATACAAAGCAGTTTCATGATACCAATCAACTCCCCTACCATTGCATGATTTAATAGTAACTCGCTGCTTGTACATCATCGAGCAAATATCCCCCAAGGCCCTATATCAAGACTACATCTTTCATTCATTTCCTCCAACACGGACAACATCCACATACTAGTTAAATAAGACCAGTCCTTGTACAGTTAGATGCATCAATTAGCATCTCCTTTTACACCTTATTACATGAACGGAGAAGTTGTGCTAGCGCATAACAACTTCAGGGACTGCTCCGGCAAAATCACCTGTTGAGCAACAATAGCATGAGCAAGTCATGCATGGTATCCATTTAATTTGGAACAAGAAGGCACCAACAGGAAAAGCAAATCATTTCGCTACATATTCATGCACGCACAACATAATCCTAAATAATCATGCATAGTTGCCACAAAATCTCTTCTTAATTCCTAACTCAGGGGTTTCATTCAGAGCAGGAAGTATCTCTGCAGGAGGAGTCACTTTTGAAGCTTGAGCAGCATTAAGTCGGGAGGTGCTAGTAAAAGCGCCGCCGAGCTTCTTTCCAAGCACAAACATAGCCAAGTGGTTTAACACAAGTCAAGGCAAACACTACATTAATCGGCAGTGCTTCAGATATACTACATGAACTAGGACAAAATACTCATGTTTCTTAGTTCCACACAAGTACTCACGACACACCCAGATGTACTAGCATATAAAACCATCAGGACTGCGAATTTCCCAACTAAAAACTATAACTTGCATGTCCTTACACTGAGAACATGATACAAAGCACAACAAATCCTGTCTAAGATAGATCCTTGGTTGTGTCACAAAAAATGAAAGCATGGATGAGTAGAACTTGTACTTCAGCCATACTGCAACTCAACATGTGCATGGAAAACGGATTAAAGGCAACAAAAATATAGCATAGATTCCAGAAACTAGTAAAATGCTGGACTTGGATCCTGCCAACAAACAAGATAGTGACATGATATGCAACCTGATAGTAACAAAAACAAAGCATGGATTCTAGTGGTGAAGTACACCCTAAATGGTAAAGATAGGACAAATCAAAAACCATGTTGAAATCAATGTGAAGTGGCAGTCCAGTACATAGGCAGATTTATTTCCAATCATATATATGCATCAATATAGCATCTAAAACCAAAATGAAACAGCAGATCATGAAACCAGCCACAACTAGATGGCCGGACCATCTCAAGGCATATGGCGAGAGAAGGGAGACCAGGGACTCACCAAAGCCGACATACTAGCTAGATTAGCTCGACTTCCAGGATTGTTTCAACTTCGCTCCCTCAGCCTGGGACTTCCAGGGTTGTTTTCCCCTCTTTAGCTCCTGTCATATTCAAAGAAACCGCCTTGCCAGCTCTCTCGCTAATGAAATAATGATGATACAGTGAGGAAATCAACTAAGCGTAAGAGTAACAATTTCTATTTATTACATACATGGTAAAAGCAACTAGCAGGACTCCAAAGAATATGAATCACCGGTTTTCCTGTTTATTAGAAAAAAATTGTAACCAACATATATGCAATGAAGTGTTGTTTCAGTAAGCAGCATCGATTAATAGATTGCTTGGCACTATGGCAGCCTAGTTACATGAGACTAGACACCAAATTTATCGCTAACACATAACATCTGCAATCATTGTAAAAGGAATATATGTGACATTTATTCATTTCATTGCACTGAACAATAAAAGTTCATGGCTTATCAAGTGACTTGATGAATATACTCGATGTATCATCACCACAAACCAAGAATGGTATCTATACCAAGGTGCTTCTGCTGCTAGTTATCACCAGAAGATTTGTAGCATATCAACTACTGATTCATGGTGGAAAGAAGCCAACAAAGTATAGTAAAACAATAAAAGAAAATACTATAGATTATTAGCATATTTCGGTTCCTAGCGAAGAGTGCAAAGTTTCTTCCATTAATACTACAAGCAACCGAGCAAATAAAAATATATGGAATGTGGCAGATGAGCTTTACAGGTCGTGTGGTAGAAAGGGAATTTTTTTATTGGATCAATACGCGTACCATCATAGCAGGGAAGGATTCTCACATGAGCACAATGGCCTAACCAGGAGAGGGACCAGACTTCAACGGCAAAATCATCACGATCACAAGATTGTGGTGGTCAGAGGACCACCACCACATGTCGCATGACCACATCACCCCAGCCCTAAACATGTCGCCGGACCATCTCAAGGCAAATGGAGAGAGAAGGGAAACCAAGGACTCACCAGAACCGACGAACTAGCTGGATTAGCTTGACAACCGACTACACGTGGCTTGTATCAACTTCACTCCCTCAGTCTGAGACTTCCAGGTTTGTCCCCCCCCCCCCTTTAGCTCCTGTCATATTCAAAGAAACCACCTTGTCCGCTCTCTCTCTCTCTCTCTAATGACAGCGAGTTGAAAACAAAATAAGCTATGTTCAGGGTAGATGAAAACGATGCACCACTCATACACTTGGTGAGCATATGATACCAGCCAGCTACTCCACAACAGTTTAAGCAATCATAATATTGACCAAGCCAGAATTTCAAAAACAAAAGCTACATTCTGGACCCCATTCATGATCATCTGAAAAATAGCAAGAGCATAGCATAGCCTGGTTACTACTTGAACCAGGACCAAAGGATCCTTTTTCTTAGTTCCACACAAGTACTCACGAGACACCTAGATGTACTAGCATATAAAGAAATCAAGATAGCGAGTTTCCCAACTAAAAATCATAACTTGAATGTCCTTACAATGAGAACATGATATAGAGCAACAACACATCTTGTCTGAATGAATCATTGGCTGTGTCAAGAAAAATGAAAACATAGACGAGTAGAGCTTGTCACTACTAGGGAAAACCTTATACACAGAGGATTATCAATAGCGCTGGTTAAAATGAGGTGCTACTGCTAATTAACAGTAGCGCGTGGTCACGAAGGGCGCTACTGCTATCTACATAGCAGTAGCGTGGCCCCAGGAAAACATGCTACTACTATAATTGCCACACTATTGCCGACAGGCTAGGTATAGTAGTAGCACGCTTCCAAAACACGTGCTACTGCTAAGTAGATAGCAGTAGCTCATTTTCGGGGGAGAGCGCTACTGCTAAGTTTGAACCGTGCCACATGGCGGGCCCGACATAGCAGTAGCGTGTGTTGCAGGAGCACGCTACTACTACATTTTTAGCAGCAGCGCGTTTTCCCAACCCTCGTTGTTGCTAAGGCGCAACAGCCACATTTTCCTACCCCCTCCCACTTCCCCTCGCCCATCCTCTCTTCCTTTCACTTTCCCCTAGCTCCCACCTCCTCTCTCCCTCACTTTGCTTATTCCTCACTACCTTCCCCCCCCCCATTACTCTCTTTCTTCTGCCTCTCTTTCTCTCTATTTAATGCTCCTAGCTAACTACACCACCTCCATTAATGCAACTCCTTTCTCTTTTCCTCACCCTCCACCAGTTGGAGTCATCTCCTTCCCCAACTAGCTAGGTAGATCTACCCATTTAATGAAGTGACCTATATACCTCCCTAACTAGATCTAGCCATGTCAAGAAGTAAGCTTTGTCCACTTTTGATCATTTCCTAGGTGTGTGGCGACACCGATCGACATCATCATCACCGTGCTCGATCTCGAGATAGGTGATCAAAAATTTGTGCTTTTGCAAGAATGGAAATATGTGTATGTGTGTGATATGACATAATCAGGCGATATGATGCAAATTGTGTGTGCGGCATGAGTTGCCGCCGAATTGTGCTTGAGTTGCCTATGTTTTGCCAAAATGTCGATTTATTTCCGTTTCGGCGAATTTCGGGCAAACTCTATATGTCCTATTTTTAGGGAAGGTCATGCCGAATTTTTGTATGACTTTGATGCATGTGCATGCATTTTTATAATCAATTTGTTTATTATTACTGTGCAGGCATTCATGATGGTCAGTGGAACAATGGTGGAAAGGTGGTTGTAATCGGCGGTGCAGGACATGAATGAAAATAACCGGACAGAGATTTTATGTCCGTGTCGAAGATGCAAAGGAGGAGTTTGGCTCGACCCTTATGAGGATGGTCGTTTGATGGCGCACCTGCTCATGACTGGTTTCATGGATGGCTATACTCGGTGGATAATTGAAGATGATGATGATGATGATGAGGAGGAGGAGGAGGACGCCGATGGGGCAGCCAATGACGACACGGGGCAAGACGAAGAGATGACCGATAATGGCAGCGGAGAAGGGGTCAGACATGGCGGCGCGGAAGAGGCCGGACATGGCAGCGGAGAAGAGGCCGAACATGGCAGCGGAGAAGAGGCCGGACATGGCGGCCAGAAAACATGGACTACACGCCGCAGACTTCGTCGCTACTAAGTTCAATCATGCGGGACCCTCATGTTTGAGACCTGCTTCGCAAGGAGACGAGTACTGACAGAGCTGCTTCTAGAGAGGAGGCCAAGTTGGAGCAACTGGTGGTAGACTCGAACACTCCATCGTATAATGGTTACGATCCCGAGGTGACCCGCTTGAGTTTCACGCTCGAACTTCTGAAGACGAAGGCTAAAAACAAATGGCCCGACACTAGCCTCAATGAGCTTCTCAAGTACCTAAAGGATGTTTTTCCCGCGGGGAATCTATGTCCTACTAGTGTGGATGAGGCCAAGAAGATCGTGTCCCTCTTGATCAACCACACGTTAGATACCATGCATGAATCAATGATTGCATCATTTATCGGAAGGAGCACGCGGAAAAAACCGGATGTCCGGTGTGCAATGCTTCTCAATACAAGAAGGCCAGAAAGAAATCTCCCCAGAAAGTTGTATGGTACTTACCGATCACTCCCCGTCTGCAACATTATTTTGTAGATCCCAATGAAGCAAAGCTCATGCATTGGCACGTGGAGAGGAAAAAGCCCGACGATGGAGATGATCCGAAGCTGAGACACCTCATGGATGCAAGCCAGTGGAGAGTGTTCAATAGCAAATATCGATATTTCGCATGTGATGCAAGGAACATCGTGCTTGGCGCGTGTACCGATGGCATGAATCCGTTTGGCAACCAGAACACCAACCATAGCACATGGCCCGTGTTTGTATGGATGTACGACCTCCCCCATGGTTGTGCATGAAGTCGAAGTACATACACATGAGCATGCTGATTCAAGGGCCGAAACAATCGGGAAATGATATTAATCTGTATCTGGGGCTACTTCAAGAGGAGTTAGACACGTTATGGAAAAGACCGGCCAAGACATGGGATGCCAGCAAAGGCGAGTATTTCCATATGAGAGCCGCGCTGATCATGACGGTGCATGACTATCTCGGTTAGGGATATGTTGCAGGCCAGGTATGCCATGGATATTGTGGATGCACGCGATGCATGGATGATACGACATCTCAGTAGCTAACATCAATGAAAGATGGCGGGTCTGGGAAAATCGTGTACATGGGGCATCGAAGATGGCTCGAGATGGACGACCCGTGGAGAAACCGTGGAGATCTATTCAATGGTGAGGCTGAGCATCGAGGACCTCCACGTAAGCGGAGCGGCTCCAAAATCGATGAGCTGTTGAAAAACTGGGAACAGTGCCCCGCGCCGGGAAAGACGATGAAAAAGGCGTCGGAGCCGCTGCTGAAGGTATGGAAGATGAGGTCTATTTTCTGGGACTTGGAGTACTAGCACAAACTCGACACGCCTCATTGCCTTGATCAAATGCATATCTGTAAGAATGTCCTTGAGAGCTTGCTTGCGACACTGATAAACATGCCGGATAAGACCAAGGATGGGCCGGAGGCAAGAAGAGACTTGCAAGATTTGAAAATTAGGGCAGATCTGCACATGCCGCCCAGTAAAAAGTCAGAGGAGACAGAGACGAAGACGGAGGCACGGGAGAAGAAGGGCAAAAAAGTGAAGGAAGAGGATTATTCCCCCCCTTCTTGCTTCACCTTAAGTCCGGCTGAGATCGATCAATTCTTTAAGTGCCTTACCGGAATCAAAGTTAGTTCCGATTACTGTGGGAAGATAAGCAGATTTCTAGACACGAAGAAGAAAAGGTTCAGCGGGATGAAGTCCCACGACTGTCATGTGATGATGACGCAGATACTACCTGTTGCCCTTAGAGGGATAATGGACAAGCACGTCTGTGACACGCTTATTGGTCTCTCCAACTTTTTCGACGTCATCTCTCGAAAGTCGATCAGTGTGAAGCAGCTCCGAAGGCTACAGGAAGAGATCATTGTGATACTAAATGAGCTTGAGATGTACTTCCCGCCGGTGTTCTTTGATGTCATGGTGCATCTGTGTGTCCACATTGTGGACAACAAAATAGACCTGGGGTCGTCATTCCTGCACAACATGATGCCGTTTGAGAGGATGAATGGGGTCATCAAAGGATTCGTTCGTAACATGTCCCGTCCGGATGGAAGCATCGTCCAGGGCTATCTGACACAAGAGTGCATCTCTTTCTGCGAGAATTATCTATATGGCGGAGACCGGCCTAGTGTTGGTTTGCCCGTTAAGAAGCACCTTGGGAGGCTCGAAAGAGAAGGTCACTCCAACGGTCGCAGGGAACTGCATGTGGGTTACTCGGATCGACGCAACGACTTTGACATAGCAAACTTAGTAGTTCTACATCACCTAGACATGGTAGATCCTTTCGTGACACTGCACAAAGAAACCACGCAAAGAATTATCGTGACCGGGGGCTATGCAGGACGAACGCCGAAGTTACTATAGAGCGCAACTCCACTTTCCTGCATTGGTTCAAAGAGCATATTCTTGCTAATCCCCCGAAAGAGGGCTCTAAGGATGGATTGCTCACATACGCCTTAACACATGGCCCCGCGGCCAACCTCATGACCTATCAGGCATACGATATCAATGGATACACATTCTACACGGAGGCCAAAGATATGAACAGTGATTTTCAGAACTCAGGGGTGATGATGGAATGCATGACCGGCGACAACAACGCAACTGAGAGATTATACGGAAGGGTCGAGGAGAACTGGGAGCTTGACTACTCTGGACTACATAGCGCGACGATGTTCTGTGTCAGATGGGCTAAGAATGTCGAAAGAGAAAACCGGTATTTCACTAACATGTCTATACCCGACGCCAAGAGCACTACCATGAACGTCATCACCAAAAACGAGCCATGGGTACACGCTAAGCACGTGACACAATGCTTCTTCATAACCGACCCGAGGAATCCCAGCCGTGTTGTCATGAGGAAAGGCAAAAGGAACATCCTTGGAAAGGATGGAGTCGCCAACGAGGAAGACTACGACCAGCACGGCAACCCGATGAGGGAAGATGACGATGACGATGAAGCATACGTCAAAAGAAGAATCAATACTACATATATGTATTTATTTTGTGTACGCACTTAATCGTTATCGTTGAAATGATGTGTAATATAAACCGCCGCCTGAGTTTTATACATTGTATCCGATCCGATCCCCTTCTTCCCGGCTCGGTCTTCTTTCGGAAAAGAAAAGAAAAGGAAAAATGAGAAAGGGAAGAAGAAAATGAAAAGAAAATTACAAGGAATAGAAAAAGAAAAAGAAAAAGGAGAAAATAAAATAAAATGAAAAAAATTAAAATAAAAGAAAAGGCAAAAAGGAAAAAAGAAAATGAAAATGGAAGGGAAAAAATGATAGGAATAGCAGTAGCGCGTTTTTCCTAAAAGGCGCTACTGCTAAGTCAAAGTAGCTGTAGCGCGTTTCTGGATACGTGCTATAGCTAAGTTAGTAGTAGTGCGAGCACGCGCTACTGCTAACTTAACTATAGCGCGTATCCAGAAACACGCTACTGCAACTTTGACTTAACCGCACTACGCGGGACTCTCTGCCCCAATTCCCCCCATTCCTCCCCTTTCTTCTCCTCGCACCATCGCCGGAGCCCTTGTCGCCCTTGCCTCCTCAAGTCGTCGCAGGAGTCTATCCTCGGCGCGGCTGCCTTCTCCTCGACGTCGCCGCGCGCCTACCTCCTCCTCCTCGACGTCGCCGACGCCTGCATCCTCCGGGACGTTGTCGCGCGCCTGCCTCCTCCTCCTCGACCTCGCCGGCGCCTACAGCCTCCTCGACGTCACCGTCTCCCCCGACCCCGCCTCGCCTCCAACCATCCTCGGTGCCGCCGTCTCCCCCGACCCTCCTCTGTAAGCCCCCATCCATCCCCCGACCTCTCCCCTCCCCTCTGCTCTACTCTCTGCTCCCTCTCTCTCTCTCTACCATATGAACCCTAGCTAGGTTAATTTGTGCAATATTAGTGCCATATGAACCCTGGATTAGTGCTAGGTTAGTGCTAGATTAGTGGCTATTTTTTAGTGCTAGTTAGTATGAACCCTAGGTTTCAAACTGTTGCTATTTTTTAGTTAAAACAAGTGTTGCTATTTTTTTAGTTAAAGAAATTGTTTCTATTTAAGAAAACAGAATTGATTAACACTAGTTAGTATGACAAGTGCTGAATTTACTATCAAATTTGACAAGTGCTGAATTTTGTTTCAAATATTGTGAAGAAAAAGGACTTCTTGCATTTTCATTCCTGTTATATGCAAATTTGAAGTGGACATGTGATATGTGGACATGTGATTTGGACATGTGATATTTGGAATTTGGACATGTGATATTTGGACATGCGATATTTTGGACATGTGATATTTGGAAAATGATGGTTATGTGCAGGGAAAATGATCCGAGTGGCCTATGTTTCGCCGAAATGTTGATTCATTTCCGTTCCGGTGAATTTCAGGTGCTCGATATGTCCACTTTTTAGCAAAGGTCATGCCAAAATTTCCCGTAAATTTTGGCATGACTTGTGCTAGAAAGTAGGCATATCGAGTGCCGGGATTTGCTGCGACGGGAATGAAACGGCATTCCAGCAAACCATAGACCTTTTTTTTATGTCATTACTCATTTTATTATAGTTTAAGAATTAAACGAGGAGACTTAATCGTAGGAAACATGTCAAACAACGAAGAAACCAGGCCTTCTAACCATGATGCAGACGAGATGGATTATGAGGGTGAACATAACTACCTCAACTTTTTGGCTACTAAGCATAGTCAAGGTTTGCAGGGCGGCCTCGAGGATGGTACTGATGCCGACATCGACACTGATGGCACCGGCACCGATGGCGGCGTCGAGACCGGCGGGGAAGGTACCGACGCCGAAGCCGCTAACGAAACGATGAAGCAGAAGAAGCAAAGGATACGAAAACCTAACAAACTCGGCATCGGGCGACTGCTAATCACAAAGATGGCCCCTGGCAAGTTTGAGTCATTAGAGTCGGAAGAACCTCCCAAGTGCTACGGGAACCAACTCGTATGCATCCTACAGGAATGCGCAAGCATCAACGACGATGACTTAAGGGGTAAATAACATTTGAAACAGTTGCTCCTAACGAAGCTGCACAAGAGATTCTAGTTCCCCGATCGGGATGACCGCATAGAACACCCGTGGGATGATCCGAAGATGAAAAAGATTAACAATCACACCATGGGCATGTTCAGCAATGATCTGGCCTCCTGGAAAGGGAGGGTGAAACGAGCTATTAACTCTAAGGAACCCCTGTCCAAGATTCTGGAGGAAAATCCGACACTTACGAAAGAGGAGTTCCAAAAGTTCAAGGACACTTGCACTACCGAGACAGCCAAGGCTAAGGTTGAGAAATTCAAGGCGCTTTAGCAAAGGAACACGGGGAACCAACGCCTCGGAAGCCGTGGCTGCCTTGGCAAAAGGCCCATATGGGATAAGGAGGACGCGGAACATGAAGCCGCGGGGATCCCAGACCCTTCGAGAAGTTCACCGCCCCCTTGGAGCGTGACTTCATCAGGGCCCGCTACAAGTGGGACAAGGAAAAGAAGGTTTTTTACACGGACCCGATCACGAGGAAATTGGAAATAATACTGGTAATTATTCTTTTATTACATTTAGCTTCTGATCAAGTCGACTACACATTCGTAAATGATTCACGTTCCTTTTGCGGGAGAAGCAACACATGCTTGCAGCCGAAAGCGAGTCTTCGTCGATGAGGCCCAAGTGGGACACCCCTCTCAACCGAGCCTTGAATGAACTGAAGGGACTCCCTTTGGACCAGCGGCCGCAATATGGATGTGTGCACGGCGCCAGAGACGGCGCCATGTGGAAGGTCTTTTACAATGAGGGCCCGGAGGCCAAGAAGCAGAAAAAGAAGTTCAGTCAGGCGGACATCGACGAGAAGGTGAAGCTTGCGTTCGAGAAAAAAGCAGCTGACGACGCGAAAAAAGCAGCTCAGGAGAAAAATGAGTTGGTCTAGCAGACAATCGCTGCAGCTGTAGGTGCCTGCAGAAATGAGTGTGCTACTAACTTGATCCCGGTTGTCATCAACTCAACGAAGGAAAATCCAGACAAGACGGCAGATGATTTTCCCATGCCCAGCTTTGTCGGGAGCAACTCCGTGAACATCACAACCGCGCCTGCTCCCGCACCCGCACCCGCTCATAGCAACCCGTCCTCTATCTCTGGCGTGCTAGGCGGGCCTTCGTCTTTGGCTGAGCTCGACTCCCCCCACGGTAATTACACGTCGCACCAACATATATCTAGAATATTCCATTTTTGTTGCATTTCAGATGTTTTACACCGCAGACATGTCTTTGCAGGCTGACGAAACCCCGTGCACCGGACTCTACTTGATCAAAGGTCAGAAGGTGGACGTGGGAAAGGCGGTGATAATGAAGCCCTTGGAACTCAGGTTCCACGGCCAGCAGATCCCCGTTGGCCACTTCAGTGTTAACTTGTCGAGTGTGAAATCGGGGCACGAGGATTTGCCTCCTCCAGTACGGCTTGGGGGAGAGGACGACGAGACCCCAACGCGGCTTGGAAACTGCAAGGGTTTGACGCTGCTATGGCCGAAGAATCTTCTTCGTCTGGAGGCGGGCGAGAGCACACCAATAACCACACATCAGCAAGCAGGTATGAACGCCACCACCCCGCCTACGCAATTACTAGCGCCTTTAGTGCCGGGTGAGAGCGGCGGATGATGCGAGGAAGGGGGTCCAATAGTGGATGATGTAATCGCCCCCGTAGAACAAAGATTGGATGATGAGATGGATGAGGATGACCCTCTTCGGTTCCTCAATACAGGCGCCTATGACGACGACGTAGAAATGACGAGTCAGCCATATGACGACTCGGGCTATCAGCATGCTGATGAGGAGATGGATCATGTGCCCGGGCAGGAACATTCTAGCAGGGTTGATTGCAAGAAGTCTCTCTTCATGCAATCCTCACTGGACACGCCTGAAGATGCCGCCTCAACGCAGGCTCAACTAGCTGAGGGTCGTACAGTGCTTAGCCCGAGAACACTAGGGCAGGGGTTAAGGAAGGGTCTGGAAGGTTAACCCAAGAAAAAGTAGAGGAAGACACCGCCGAAGAAAGGCTTTGCTGCCTACAAACAAGCCAGAGCACATAGCAGACAGATGGCGGATTTTGCAAAGCGGGTACCCATCAAAGGTGCGGCCATGTTCCATGTCGCAGGCGAGCCAATCCTACTGCCAAAACTGCTGGAGGCCATATCAGGGGATCTCAGGAGACTGCACGACCATGTGTTGTTGACTGAGATAAACCTACTAGCCTCGAAGGATCCAGATTATCCGACATACGCGGTTCGTGTGCCTGAGGGGAAGTGCTACGTCGACACATGGCCCGCGAAGGTGTTCTTCTAGCGGTTTGACCATATCTTCGAGATGTTTCTGACAAGGCGGCTCGATTTTACAATCGTCCGCCTTTTGCGCTACATATGAACTCCATCATGAAGAAAAAACAAGTCTCGAAAATCTATGTGGCGGATCCATACTACATGCACGAGTCCTTCTTGAGTCTCAGCGACTTTGAGCATAAAACTGCTAGGGAGTACCACGAAAACTTCATGATAAGGAATAAGGACCAGGAAATTGTCCTCCTGCCTTATCATCCAAAGTAAGTCAGTGCCGGACAACCCTTTCATACATTTCAGTCATTCCTTCTCGCTCATATGGAGAAATAATTTGAGGTGTTTTTTCCCCACAGCAACGGGCACGCCATCCTTATCGTTCTTTACCCGCGAGTCTCCCACGCCGTGTATTTCGACCCTACCAGAAACTACGAGAAGAAGGACTACACCCACGTAATGAATATTCTAGATGATGCTCTCCATGGCTTCAGCTTGAGGGGTGGCCACCTGCAGATCAGGAAACAAAGGAACCGCAAGCCGGGTTTCTCGCATAAAACTAACTTCTGTTTCATCCATGTCCCGAAACCAAGTAGGAACGATGGATTCTACCTCCTCCACCTCATGATGGAGTTTAGAAGGGATCACCAACAGCTTCGCATGACAACCAAAAGCGATGATCATATCCGCAAGTGGGTAGAATCCCAAAGAGAAGCGGATTCTAAACTTAGAGATGACTTCTTTCGCATCTAGAGGGACATTGGGACAATCATCATGAAAGAAGTCGTCGAAGAGAAGGGTATGTTCCACCACGGCCCTATATCGCGAGCTGATGTCCGAACTCGCATAGGCATGCAACGTCAGGACCTCACGCCGCTCAAGAAGCTAGGGTGCATCCTCGATGATATGGATGGATGGAACTTCTAGTGATTTACGATGCCGATGATGATGATATGTGTCGGTTGAACTTGTATACTTTCTGTAGCGATGAAACTTTGTGATGTCCATGGTCCCTGCCGAACTTGCATAACGCTACTTTGTTAGTTTGGGTACGATGACCTGCGAACCTCTAGTTAATTAGTTTGCGTACAATGAAACTGCGTTGATTATTTATGTTTACTATATGTTGCATCTATTTGCTAACCCTTTCTTTTCGTGATGCTCAAGTATATTTTGTTGCATATGATTGTACATTCTCTTGATGAAGATGCATCTCTAACAGGTACCTAGATCCTTGATGGCGAAGAAGCAGTGCTATGTTGTGTACATAGGGAAGGTTCCGGGAGTGTACGACGAGTGGCCCGAGTGTCAGGCGCAAGTGGAGCGGTTCTCGGGCGCCGGCCATAAAGGCTTCAAAAGCAGACAAGAAGCAGAAGCTAGTTAATTGAGGTTCACACTAGCGGGAGAGAGAAATCATAACCGCCGCCTCATGTACTGCATAGTTCCGCTCTCACTCATAGTGATAACTCTTCTTGTCTATATCATTGTTTAGATGGATGACGATGTAGTTGCAAGTATTCGAGACATGTCATAACTTGTATCGCTATTTCAAGATGATGACGAGAGACATCATTTTGTGTTGGATGATGATTATGATGATGACATGATCGATTTGATGAGACTATTTGTATGTGTAAGATATGATCAGATTGGTATGTGTATGATATGCTAGAGACTATTGTATAAAACCTGTACAAATACAAAGGAAAATATGCTGCAGAATTTTTTTCAGAAACAAATAACAGTAGCGCAGCGTATGACTGTAGCAACAGTGAGCTCTTAGCAGTAGTGCTTTTTAAACAAGGGCGCTACAGCTATTATCAGCAGCGCATTTCTGCAACAAACGCTACTGCTATTCCTAGATAGCAGTAGCGCGGACCAATATGCGCTACTTCCTAAAGTTAGCTATAGCGTCGTATCAGTAGCATGGCCACCCGCGCTACTGATAGGCATTTGACCTGTGCTACTCTAGGCTTTTCCCTAGTAGTATGTACTTCAGCCATACTGCAACTCAAAACATGCATGGAAAATGGATTACACGCAGAAACAAACTACTGCACAAGCAAAAGATTCAGACTTTTGCATGCCGCCTCTCCACAACAGATCAAAATTATGAAGAAACATGAAGCAACAAGTGTACAGGACGATAACAAGCTAATCTCCAAGAAGATTCTCTTTTTTTTCATTCCTTACCATTTTTAGGACAAGTATGGGAGATCATTCCTTCAATATAAATGTTTCACATAGGCAAGGAACAACCAAAAGCCAAAATGTCCAAAAAGTTAGCGAAGCCGACATGTAGTTTATTTAGCAACCTAGAGATCTAGAGTTCTAGATTAATGAGGTGTCAAACAAATAAACGAATTATCATGATTTCGCAAACAATTAGAATTACATGCTTGGACCATTTTTGGACTTCCAGTAATGTAGAGTTCATCGAATAACTTGGTTATGAAATAAAAAATATGAAAAAAAAAACAATAATAGGGCACTGTTCAACTGACTAAGCATACACCACAATGAGAGATTATTGCACAACTTAACTTAGCGGAAGACACGGTGTTTATTTGCTACAACATGTATGTCCAGATAACCACCCCGAGCCAACCCCTGTCAACTCATCAAGATCAAAGTAATGCTGACATGATGAAGAGAACAAAAAGTATATCTTACATGACAAGTTGGTGTCCATGCTCTTCTTGCAATTGATTTCTTTGGTGCAAGGGAATCATCAAAACCTTGCTTCGGCAGACTAAAGAGCTATCATATGTCTTGAAAACACGGAAAATAATTAGCTATAATATCCAGGACATCCAGCAGGCTATATCATAGACAGACAAAAATCACACCTGTCGGGGTGCGACACCTATGGGATCCCGAGAGACCCCTTTACAATTCGGCGGGGGGACAGGTATACGCAAAGAGCAGAACCAATGATCGACGCGTGAGGTTTTTACCCAGGTTCAGGTCGCTGATCAGCGTAAAACCCTACTCCTGCTTTGTGTTCTTATTGATGTTCTTGAGCCCAGCCTTCAGGAGCGCTCGCAATGAACAGTATGTTCAAAGAGCAGCTACGCATGCAGAATGGGCCAGCAGTTCTCTTCCTCTGTAGCAGTTGCCTTGGGCCTCCTTTTATATGCTCAAAGGGGTCTCCACAGTGGCAAAATGTACATACATTGAGGTGTAAAGTAGCTACAGGGTATCATACCTAACCCCTGACGGATTAGGACAAATGCATTTAATGCACCATGAGGTGTCCGTTTAGGTGTCCTCACTTTCTTGGGGATGGAAAAAGGGGCCATCCCATCAGCACCGCTTAAGCTCTCCTCCACTGGCGCGTTGCCACGCATCGAGGGAAGGACCCAGAATGTCAGACTTGTTACTGTGCTGAAGCGGTGGCACAGTGGCAGAATCTCGCCAGGCGCCGAGCCTTGCCGGGCTCCAAGCCTTGCCGGGCACCAAGCCTTGCCGGGCGTCAAGCCTTGCCGGGCGCCAAGCCATGCCGGGCTCCACAGGCTATCCCGGCAAGGATCTTGCCGGGGAAGCTGGCCTTCGGATACCAGCTTTGCTTATCTGCTGATCCTCAGATCTCTGACTTGATGATTTCTTTGGTGGCTTGAATCGACCTCGAGCTGTTCCCGGCAAGTCTTGCCGCGAGGATGGCTACAACTGCCCGTGCACAAGTACGGGGTACTAGTGGCCCAATACTTAGTACACCGACAGGAGCCCCCGGGCCTAGGCCATACATGAGTGCGAGGCGTTGTTGGGCTAGGCCCAAACAGTGCACGGGCACGCGTGGCAGGGGATTAACTGCTCGTAAATATCTCGTTTTACTGTGCCCCCCACTACGCGCACGGAGCGCGCGATGTGGGAAGCGTGCCAAAAAGGCTGCAACTGCCTCGCGCCTATAGAGGCGCATTCACATTGGGGAATAAAAGAGGCGGCCCCGCTCCTTCCCCATAAAAAGGAGAAGTCGTAGAGGCACAAACCTATTTACCCCCCTCCTCTTCTTAGTCTGGCCATCGCCATCGCCTTCCTCCTCTCGAGCTCAGAGCGAAGCCTTTTCCTCTTCTGCCCGCTGCTTCCACGCTCGCTCCACCCCCAGCTTCCGTCCTCACAGTCGCCATGCTGCCCAAGGCCAGCAAAGGCAAGGGCAAGGAGGCGAAAGCCGATGTTCCGGAGAGCGAACTGGCGAAGATGCGGAAGAGGCTCATCGTCTTCCCTCCAACGCTCGATGCTGAAGCTCTGAAGGGGCGATACCAATGCATGTGGGCGAAAGGGACGCAAGCTCATCCCGCCACACGCGTAATCCCAGGTGCTTGTTCCAAAGGCGGATCGGACAGATACCCTTTCTTCACTGCATATTTCTATTGCGGGCTCTGTCCCCCCTTTTCCGACTTCTTCAATGATATCATGTACACATACGGCTTTCGTCTTCTCGATTTCACGCCGAATGCGATAATTTGCATGTCTATCCTTGCCCATCTCTGTGAAAATTTTGTCGGCGTGATTCCCAATTCTGCTCTTTTTCGCCATTATTTCTTCCCTCGCATCCAAAAAGGAGAGGCCCTCTCTGGTTCTATTGCCTGGATTCCAAGGGCTTGGAATAAGGAAATATACCCAGAGGGAGTTTACCGCGAAAAGTGGGACGAGTGGCGGGCTGAATGGTGCTGGATCCAGGAAGAAGATCCCCATCCTTTTTGTCATCCCCGGCAACAGAAGGTGGTCTGCGGCAAGGATTGGAGCGATCCCGCTGCGGAAGACGAGAGGCTCACAATCGCCACCACCAGGATCCTCCGCCTGAAGGCTGCCGGGCTGACGATGGAGATGATCGGCTTCGACTTTCTGCTCCGCCGCATCGCCCCTCTGCAGAACAGGGGAAGGCCAGCTTGGGAATACAAGAACGCGGCAGATATCATGAGATTGCGCCCCGGGCTGAACAACAATCTGACCGCTATGCAGCTTGGCGCTCTCCGTCAAAAATTATTTCAGCGCGAAGACAAGCACCGGCTGCCGGCAAGGATTGTCCCCTTGTGCAACAATTCTGCCTTGGGATCAATCATTGCCTTCCTGCCGATGTTCAACGCCCACGGCCTTGACCCGACCTGGGCCGAGCCAAGCGAGGAGGAAGCGCAGAAGTTTTTTGACAACTTGACGGAGAGGCCTATCCGGCAAGAGTCAGATTTCATCCGAGCCACCACCGACCAAGAAGTAGCTTATATTGCTACTAGGGTGGAGGAGGCAAATCTTGCCGCGGAGGCCGGCAGCGTCGGCTTCACAGAGTGGGAAGCTAGCGATGCAGAGGTGGTAGTGGAGGTAAAGCCTGCCGGGGAGGGCAAGGTTGCCGGGGAGGAGAGCAGCACAGCCGCTGAGAGCTCATCCGACAAGGACACGGCCGAAGAAGAGACGCGAGAAGAGCCCCCACCCCCGAAGAAGACGAAGCGTGTTCTTCGGAAGGCTGCATCTGGCATCCCGGCAAGCCAGCCTTCTTCGAGCGGCGAAGCCCCCGGCAAGAAAGTGGCCGGCAAGACTGGACCGCGGCAGGGGGCTCGTCAACAGCCTACGCGGTGCGCGAGACCCACACCAGCTGCCACTGCTGGGGCGGCAGGAGGGTCTCGTACTACCGCACTGGAAGCTGCCCCGGTGCCTGCCACAGCCAAGCGGCCTAGGACTCCTCCTCCGCCTCCCCACTCAGACGTCGCAGTGGAGGTCGACTTCAACATCTCCGGCTTTAGTCCGGAGCGAGAGGAGGAAGAGTGAGTACTTTGCCACAGCTTTTACCTTCCAATCTTGGATCGATCTTACTAAGTTGCTTGTATTGTCTCTGTAGTGACACAGAAACATTGCTGGAGAGGATGACGAAGAGGTCAAGGACTTCTACGGGTGACGAGCCTCCGGCAGGCTCCACTAGCGTGCCAGAAACCGTCATTGTCAGCCCGGAGTCCAGTCCTCAACGCAGCCCCCAGCGCAGCCCCCAGCACAGCCCCAGCGTAAGTTCATTGTTCTTCTTTTCGCTGGCGGGTGCCGAGGCTTTCATTCTTGCCTGCTGATATCTTTGGGTTCGTAGGAGAAGAACGGCAACAAGGAGAAGACATCCCCATTGTGCCTCCTTCATCGACCGCTCCGCCCACAAGCACGTCCCCGGCAAGAGATCCTGCCGACGAGCCCGTCCTAATTGAGGAGGAGCCGGCAAGCGCGGACTCCGGCAACCCACCCCCGGCAACCGGAGTTGCCGGGAGGGGCGAAGCCACCTCCCAACAGCTCGACGCAGGTACTCGATTGCCTCAGAGTGCTCGTTACTCTTTTTCTCTTATCTCTTTGTCTTTAGTCACTTCAAACTTCAACTTCGATCTTATTCTGTTTTCCTCCTTCACCCTTCAGAGTTCCCTGTGATGGAACACATGGACGTCGACGTTGTCATCAAGGAGACCGCCAGGGATGCTGCCGCCGAAGCAGACAGGATCGCTGCCAGCGAGGCCATCAAGGATGACACTGTCGAGGCTGGTGGTGCTCTTGACGGGGAGGCCGCCAAGACAGCACAAGAGGAAACCGACGAAGAACCTGCTGAAGGGGGCGACAGGGAGGCTGAGGACCGCACTGACAGCATTCCTGCCGGAGGAGCACCAGGCGCTGCACCAGCCACAGAGCCCCCTGCCACTGGTGAGGCGGCCACTGAAGACCAGCCGTCAACATCTGAAGGCCCCTCATCCAGCAAGTACCTCAAGGTTGGCGAGAACCTGTTCATCAACTTGCCGGGGACGGCAAGCACTGGGGCACCAGCCGAAGGAGAAGTCTTTGAAGAAATCATTGCTGCTACCGGGCTCGAAGTTGTTGATGACCCCAGCACTAGCAGCGGCAAATCTGAAGAGGATCAGCTCCTTCAGGCCATGGGCAAGAATATCCGCAAGCTCCAAGCTCTCCATCGCGCCCGGAAAGACAAAGCGGACTCCAGAATGGCAGTTGTCGAGGCAGCTGAAGCAGATTTTTAAAGGCGCGTCGCACAAATGCAGATCTGGCACGCCGAGGCTTGTCGGCCGGGAACAAGTGAGCCAGCAGTGGAATGAGATCCTCCTGAAGCAATCCGATATGGAGAAGGCGCATGATGAAGCTGCTCAAAGGATTGCTGCCGAAGATGCCCTCCTGACGGGGCGCCACGTTGCTCTTGATGCTCATGAGGAAGATCTCACCGCACGTGAGCAGGTGCTCGCCGCCAAGCTTCGTAGCAAGGATGAGGATATCGAGAATCTTGTCGCGAGGTGGACCCAGGAGCTGGAGCAAAAACATAAGGAGGCGCTCAAAGCTCTGACTGCAAGTCACGCCGGCAAGCTCAAGGAGGCCGTCGATGCTGCCGAAGCTACAGAGGCCGCCAAGAATGAGCTGAGCGACAAAGTGAAGAGGCTGGAAACAGATCTCGAAGAGCACGGCAAGGAGCTCTCGACGCTCAAGGGGGACAGGGAAAAAACCCTCCACTCCTTGGCGGAGATGCAAGTTGCCCTGTCCAACAAGACCAAGCAGCTCTCCTCTGCGGCTGATAACATTGCGGTTCTGGAGCTGAAGCTGACCACGCTGCAGAAGTCTCTCGAGGCCGGCAAGGCCCGTGAGAAGGCTCTACTCAAGGATCTCCAAGGAGAGAGGAACCTGCTCAAGAGCGCCGCCGCCGCCCAAAACGAGTACGAGAAGGGAGTGGAGATCTGGACTGGACGTCTCATCGCTACCGCGGAGAAGCTTACCGCAGAACTGTCAACCATGGGCCTGTCGAACTGCAAGTATTCTTCCGAAGAGAGAATATCTCCAAGTGCCAGGTTGACGATGTTCTTTGAAAGCATCATCAACGCGTTGAGGGTGCTCCAGTCTAGCCGGGCGACCCAACTGGCCAACGAGACTCGCCGGCTTTGCTGGGCCGTCCTCCGCAAGGTGCTCATCAAGGTGGTGCACAGCAATCCCGGCATCGACCTCTCCAACGCGCTCGGCCATCTGCCAAGGGATGCAAATGTTGAGGCGCTTGAAGAGTGCATCGCGCCTATCCTTGAGAAGGTGGACTCCATCAGAAGGATCGAAGGCCAGCGCAGGGATTGAGTGCTTCCCTTTTTTTTCCTTGCTGTCGTCATCTCATGTAAAAGACAATTAAGTCTCAAGTTAGAATTGCGGCAACTCATGGATGTAATACAATTTGCCTATGTTTAGGTTCATGCTTGCTATTTTCCTTGTCTGATTCCTTTATGTATGGAGTTCATCCTACGCTTATTGAAAAACTTGCCGGCGCGCAACCTGCCGCGAGCGCTGGGTGCGGGACTTCAGCAGCCTGCTGGAGGCGCAGCGGCCGGCAAGACTCCTTGGTGTTCTCAGTGCAGCCACTTAAATCGCTGAGCGGGCTCGAAACAAAATAAGGGCGCGACCGATTACAACAAGGGTTCCTTCGCGTGCAGATTTTCCATACAAGAGTCGAATCGTCCAAGGAAATAACTTTGTAATAAAAGAAAACTTGCTCTGATTTTTTAGGACTTAGCTTTCTGTCTTTGTCCTTCCTCCGGCAAGCGTCGATTCCGAACATCGCCAACTGGTATTCATATCTCCCTTCCCCCCCCCCCCCCCCCCCGGCAAATGTGCACGCGAGGAATCGTTCTGTCTTTTGAGAAAAAGAAAGAAGAGAAAATAAAGACATGAAACCTTGGCGGTTCGTTAGAACTTACCAGGATTAGGTGTCATACAAACTCTGACAAACATGCATATATATAAATATGAACATGGGAATCAATAAGGGAATGTACAACACTTAAATTTATTCATCTGTGCTCAGGGTCTGCGCCTGGCATTGTACAAAGGATCACATGCCTTGCTGGCAAGACTTGTACAAAAGGGTGGTTGCCGGGAGCCCCCGGCAACCGCGCCTTATGGGTAGAACTTGCGAAGATGTTCGATATTCCAGGAATTACTCACTGGAACGCCATCTTCGGTCTCCAGGCGGACAGCGCCAGGCCTGGTGACTCATACTACCCGATAAGGGCCTTCCCACTTTGGCGTCAACTTGTTTGAATTCTTGGCGGACTGAATCCGCCGAAGAACAAGGTCGCCTTCCTCAAGGCTTCGGGCATGAACTTTGCGGCTATGGTAGCGACGCAAAGCTTGCTGGTAGCGTGCAGCTCGCACAGCAGCCTGAAGACGATTCTCCTCAAGGAACACAGCGTCATCTTGCCGCAGTTGCTCTTGCTCAAGCTCATCATAAGCGAGCACTCGAGGAGATCCGTATATGAGTTCCGTGGGGAGAACTGCTTCCGCTCCGTAGACCAGAGCGAAGGGCGTCTGGCCGGTGGCTCGATTTGGTGTCGTTCTGATTGACCAAAGAACCGCCGGCAACTCATCAATCCAGCGTCTTCTGCACTTTTTTAGCCTGTCAAAGGTTCTGGTCCTGAGACCGCGCAGCACTTCAGCATTGGCCCTCTCCACTTGGCCGTTGCTTCTTGGGTGAGCAACAGAGGCAAAAAAAATCTTGCCGCCAAGGTCTTGGACGTACTGCATGAAGGTGCGACTTGTGAACTGCGTGGCATTGTCGGTGATGATCCTGTTGGGCACACTGAAACGGCAAACAATTCCCTTGAAGAACTTGACAGCTGATTGCGCTGTCACCTTCCTCACTGCTTCCACCTCCGGCCACTTTGTGAACTTGTCGATAGCAACGTACAAGTACTCAAAGCCCCTGGTAGCACGGGGGAAAGGGCCCAGTATGTCGAGCCCCCAGACCGAAAATGGCCAGGAGAGAGGGATTGTCTGAAGAGCTTGAGCTGGCTGATGTAATTTCTTCGAATGAAACTGGCACGCTTCACACTTGGTTACTAGTGCAGTCGCATCCTGGAGAGCGGTAGGCCAAAATAAACCTTGCCGGAATGCTTTCCCGGCAAGCGCTCTTGACCCTATGTGAGAACCACATATGCCCCCATGTATCTCCGCCAACAGCTCTAGTCCATCGTCCCGAGGAATGCACTTCAATTTCACACCGTTTGGTCTCTTTCTGTACAGGACGTCATCGACGAACTTGTACATAACAGACCGACGGGCTACTCTCTCTGCTTCTTCCTGTTCCTCAGGGAGTTCACCTGTCTGAAGGAAATGGACAATGTGTTGCGCCCATGCTGGAGCCTGAGGCTCGACAGCTAGGACTAAAGGCATCTCCTCTGCCGGGGGAACATTCGTCTCGACAGCAAGGGCCTGAGGCCCTGCCGGAGCCTGTTGTTCCCCGGCAGGCATGTCGATCCCGGCAACTTCCTTGCCGGCGGCTCCGGGGAGCTCTGCCGGGAAGTACTGGCCAGAGTTCAACTTTCTTCTCTTTTCTTGCCGCATCGATGGCGCCACGAATGGTTGAGTCAATTGGAGCACAAAAGTTCCTGGTTCCACAGGCAACTTGAGGGCGGCACGCTTTGACAGGTCGTCAGCAATATTGTTCTCGGCACGAGGAACATGCTCCATTTGGAGACCGTCAAAGTGCTCTTCCAATTTCCTCACTTCATCTACGTAGGCCTGCATCAATGGACTTTGATAACTCTTGTTAACTTGCCTGACGACAAGTTGTGAATCGCCTTTGATGACGAGCTTTTTGATACCAAGGTCCGCCGTGATCCTGAGACCGGCAAGCAAACCCTCGTATTCTGCAGTGTTGTTGGTCGAACTCTCCCGGGGAAAGTGCATTTGGACTACGTACTTGAGGTGCTCTCCGGTGGGTGCGACAAGCAGCACGCCAGCACCGGCGCCTTGCAGCGAGAAAGCCCCGTCAAAGTACATAAACCATTGCTGATCGATTTCCTTGCCGGGGAGAGTTGTTTCTTGAACTTCTTCGTCTGGCATTGGGGTCCATTCTGCAATGAACTCCGCCAAGGCCCTGCTCTGGATCGTCGAAGTGCTTTCAAACTTAAGGCCAAAGCTGGACAACCCCAACGCCCACTCCACGATCCTGCCGGTTGCCTCCGGATTTTGCAAAATCCGTTGCAACAGAAAGCGAGTGACGACGGTGATCTCATGTGCTTGAAAATAATGGCGCAGCTTCCTCGAGGCCATAAGGAGGCCGAAAAGCAACTTCTGCACACCAGAATATCTTGACCTAGCTCCTTGTAAAAGAGAGCTAACAAAATAAACTGGGCGCTGCACCACCTTCTTCTTCAGCACGGGTTCTTCTGTTTGCGCAGATCCTGTCTTGCCGGGATCAACCCTTGCCGGGGAAGATCTTGCCGCGTCATCTGGCGGTCCTGCCGCTGGTGTTGCTTCCTCATCAGCTTCTCTCTGCGCCACTAGCGCAGCACTAACCACTTGATTTGTTGCTGCCAGATACAGCAGCAACGGCTCTTGTGGTTTAGGCGCGACTAGCGTCGGCGGAGAGGAAAGGTATTTCTTCAAATCTTGCAGCGCAGCCTCCGCCTCCGGAGTCCATTTCATCTGACCTGCCTTCTTCAAAATTTTGGAGAAGGGCAGGGCGCGCTCAGCAGATTTGGAAATAAACCTGCTTAGAGCAGCAACACAGCTGGCAAGACGATGCACATCCTTGACGCGTCTCGGCGCTTCAATTTGCTCAATAGCTTTGATCTTGTCGGGGTTCGCTTCGATTCCCCGGCAAGATACAAAGAATCCGAGGAGCTTGCCGGAAGGAACACCGAACACGCACTTCTCGGGATTGAGCTTCAAATTGATCTTGCGCAAGTTTTCAAATGTTTCTTCTAAGTCTTGAATGAGCGTTGCTTTGTCTTTGGTTTTGACCACTATATCATCCATATATGCCTCCATATTTCTATGGAGTTGTGGCTCAAAACCAATCTGGATTGCTCTGGCAAATGTTGAACCAGCACTTTTCAACCTGAAAGGCATTCGTATAAAACAATACGTACCACATGGGGTGATAAAGGCGGTCTTCTCTTCATCTTCTTTTGCCATAAAAATCTGATGATACCCTGATTAGGCATCAAGGAAGGACAGGAGATCACAACCAGCGGTGGCATCCACAATCTGGTCGATGCGCGGCAAGGGAAAGGGATCTTTTAGACAAGCTTTATTGATATCTGTATAATCGATACAAAGCCTCCATTTCCCATTCGCTTTCCGCACTACGACCGGATTGGCCAACCAGGTTGGATGAAGCACTCCTTTGACCAATCCTGCCACCTCCAGCTTTTTGATCTCTTCGGCAATGAATTCTTGCCGCTCCAAGGCTTGCTTCCTGACCCTTTGCTTGACGGGCCGCGCATGAGGACAGACAGCGAGGTGGTGCTCAATTACCTTCCTGGGAACACCGGGGATGTCAGACGGTTGCCATGCAAACACGTCGACATTCGCCCGCAGGAAAGCAACGAGTGCGCTTTCCTATTTGTCATCTAGGGTGGAACTTATGGTGAAAGTTCCCCCCGTTCCGTCCTCTCTGACAGGCACCTTCTTGGTCTCTGGTGGAGCAGCCTTGGACTTCTTGTTCTTGCCGGTGGAACTCTCTGGTACGTCCTCGACGGAAGCGCAGCACTCCAAGGAGGTGCGCTTGCCGGAGTTCGCGCCAAGGTTCTTGCCGGTCTTCTTCTTCCCCCCGGGAGTTCCAGCGGCAGGAGCAGGTGCCTTGATGGCAGGTGCTGCAACTGCTTCCCGGTAAAGTTGGTCGGCACAGATGAGCGCATCCTTCTTATCGGAATGGATAGTGATGACGCCCAACGGCCCAGGCATCTTCAAGACATTGTACGCGTAGTGTGATGCCGCAATAAACTTAGCCAGCGCTGGCCGACCAAGGATCCCATTGTACGACATGGGGATCTTGGTGACATCAAACACCACCTTCTCGGTCCTGAAGTTGAGCTCGCTGCCAAATGTTACTAGCAGCGTAATCTTGCCCTTAGGCTGGGTTCTTCCCGGATTGACCCCTTGAAACGTACCCGTTTCCTTGAGGTCCTCGTCGGGAATCTGGAGCTTTCTGAGCACATCCGGTGAGATTAAGTTTAGGCCGGCCCCGCCGTCAACTAACATTTTCGTCACCTTGAGGTTGCGAATCGTTGGCGAGACCAACAATGGGAAGCACCCGACCGCAGTTGTGCGATCGGGGTGATCCTCGGCGTCGAAAATGATAGGCGTGCTAGACCACTTCAGGGGCCTACATGCATCTGGGGATGGCTCTGCCGCATTGACCTCCCGCACCCACTGTTTGAGTTGGCGGTGGGAGGAATGCAGCGAGGCACCCCCATCAATGCACATGGCCTCCGTAGCCTTCTGGAATTCTTGCTCACTGGATTCATCATCTTCCTCGTCATCATCTCCTTCTTTGTCTCGGCCTCGAGCGGGCCGATCCTTTTGCTGCTTGGCCTTGCCGTGGCGACCCCCTCGGCCATCGCGCTTCTTGCCGGACCCCTCAGCACCATCTTGGGCCTTCTCCTTATCTCGCCTCTCGTATTCGGCCCTCTGCTTCTCGGCAAGCTGCTCAACTTGCCGGCAGTTCTAGAGATTGTGGCCCTTGGTGCGATGGATCTTGCAATACTGCTTGCCGGAGTTCTCCGACTTGTCGGCAGCCGCCAAGGCCTGACAGGAAGGGCACCCGGCAAGATCCTTGCCGGGGTCGCCAACCTTGGCCTTCTTGGCGGCGCCGGGGTTGTCGGATTCCTTGACAGCAAGCACGGCCTTGCCTCCGCGCTTCCTGTTCTGCCGCCGGCCTTTCCTTGACGGGGCCGCGGCGTCTTCATCTTCGGACTCGCCCGCCGCGCCAACAGCCTCACCAGGGAGTTTTCTCCCCTCTTCAGCTCGAGCGCACTTGTCGGCCAGAGCGTAAAGCTCGACAATACTCCTGACTTTGTTCATTGCCAGCTCTTCCCGCATTTTGCGGTTACGCACGTTCTGATGGAACGCGCTAACGACAGCGGCAGGATGAACGTCAGGAATATTGTACTGCACCCGGCTAAATCTCTGGATAAACTTGCGCAGGGACTCGCCCTCCTTCTGAGGGATGATGTGCAAATCGCTCTCTTAGCCAGGAGCTTGGTGGCCTCCAACAAAGGCGCCAACAAACTGATGGCACAGATCTGACCAGGAAGAAATAGAATTCTCCGGTAGATGCATCAACCACGACCTGATGTTGGGCTTGAGCACCAACGGGAAGTAGTTGGCAAGTATCTTGTCATCTCGGCCCCCGGCAGCCTGCACCGCAATGGTGTAGATGCTCAAGAACTCCGAGGGATGGGTCTTACCGTCATATTTCTCCGGGACCTCCGGCTTGAAAGTTCGGGAATTGGGCCACCGGACTTGCCGCAGCTCACGGGTAAACGCCGGAGTTCCTACCTCATAAGGCAAGTCTCCTACGTCCCCTGGCGCAGGCTCGTCAACAGCCGGCCCCGCGCGCTTATCAGACTGATAGCGTGCTTCCCGTCGCCGCTCGATGGTTGTTCGAGCGTCCTCCTTGCCCCGTTCCTGGAGAACTTGACGCTGATCGCGGCGCATCCGTGGATCGGATGACGCCGTGGAAACTTCTTCATGGCGGTCGACTTGCTGAGTTGTCGGCCGCCGCTGGTGCCGCGGAGGGGAGTGCACTGTGGTTGCACCACCTCCGGTTTTCTCTACATCGGCTTGCGCCGGATCGATGGGCCTCCGCTGCGAGGGCCCTGCCTCTTGCGGTCCATCTTTGTTGGCGAAGCCGATGAGACTCTGGATGGTAGCTCGCCACTCCTCCATCTTCTCCGGGGCAGGAGGAAAATCGAGGAGCAGCTGCGCACGTGCCAAGGCTTCCGCTGGCGTAGGTGGCGGCGACAAGTGCGAGGTACGTGAGGTGCTCTGACTCCTAACCATGTTAGAAGGAGCACCACCATGGTCACGCGACCGTGCGCCACCTCCGCCGGCAGCTCGGTGTGCATGCTGGTCCCGCGCATCTTGGGATCTATGCGCAGAAACCTTTTTATGGGGACGCCCTGAACCACCAGCGCCATGACGTCGCTCATCATGCACGACCTAGGTAGGTCGTTAGGCTTGGGCCGGCGCGGGAGCTCCAGCAGGCGCCCTCCGATCTCTCGAGTTCGTTGTGCCACCCGTAGGCAATACAGCGCCATCTCTAGATCCAGCGGCGTGCAGGTTACCACTGCCACTGCGAACGATACCGCTCGCTTGGCTTGGATCACCAGAACGCCGCGGGGGTTCTAGTCCTCTTCCTTCTGCACCCACGCCGTCGCCTGTACGCGAAGGTGTAGGCAAAACAGACGTGGACGGTTGCGCCGTCGCAGCGCTCTTCTTCTTGGGTGGCATGATGATGGAGATGATGAAGAAACTAAGGCGCCGAGCACTAGATCAGGTTCATGCAACCTTCAATCCCCCTACCTGGCGCCCCAAAGATGTCGGGGTGCGACACCTATGGGATCCCGAGAGACCCCTTTACGATTCGGCGGGGGGAGAGGTATACGCAAAGAGCAGAAGCAATGATCGACGCGTGAGGTTTTTACCCAGGTTTGGGCCGCTGATCAGCGTAAAACCCTACTCCTGCTTTGTGTTCTTATTGATGTTCTTGAGCCCAGCCTTCAAGAGCGCTCGCAATGAACAGTACGTTCAAAGAGCAGCTACGCATGCAGAATGGGCCAGCAGTTCTCTTCCTCTGTAGCAGTTGCCTTGGGCCTCCTTTTATATGCTCAAAGGGGTCTCCACAGTGGCAAAATGTACATACATTGAGGTGTAAAATAGCTACAAGGTATCATACCTAACCCCTGACGGATTAGGATAAACGCATTTAATGCATCGTGAGGTGTCCGTTTAGGTGTCCTCATTTTCTTGAGGATGGAAAAAGGGGCCATCCCATTAACACCGCTTAAGCTCTCCTCCACTGGCGCGTTGCCACGCATCCAGGGAAGGACCCAGAATGTCAGACTTGTTACTGTGCCGAAGCGGTGGCACAGTGGCAGAATCTCGCCAGGCGCCGAGCCTTGCCGGCTCCAAGCCTTGCCGGGCGCCAAGCCTTGCTGGGCGTCAAGCCTTGCCGGGCTCCACAGGCTATCCCGGCAAGGATCTTGCCGGGGAAGCTGGCCTTCGGTTCCCAGCTTTGCTTATCTGCTGATCCTCAGATCTCTGACTTGATGATTTCTTTGATGGCTTGAATCGACCTCGAGCTGTTCCCGGCAAGTCTTGCCGCGAGGATGGCTACAACTGCCCGTGCACAAGTACGGGGTACTAGTGGCCCAATACTTAGTACACCGACAACACCACTCATTGCATATTTGCGCGACAATTCCAGTGTTTGAAAGGGCTTGTGACAGCCGGTTGATTTTTGCCTGGGTTTGGTTGAGGCCTCTCTGCACAGAAGAACATCATAACTACCCCCTCAGTCCGACAATAAAAGACGCTTTTGCTGTTCAAATTGAACTGCAAAAACATCTTACATTATGGGACAGAGGTAGTATTAGATAAGGCTGGAACGTGACTAGCTAAAGAAAAGTAAGCAAAAGAACAATTGTTGCATGTTGAAAGGCAGCAACACTAACCTGTCCAGGGCATCATGCCCACTCAACAAGGCAAGGCTGCTGTTTTGAAAAACAGAAGGCTGTGCTGGCTTACACCTGCTATTCTTTGATGCCCAAGAACTAGAAACGTTGGCCCAATCTCATCTTTGAAGGTGAAAAAACAATGGATCTGTTAGTTCAACCATGGATTTACAGACTGACATATAATGAACGAAAGAAGAGCAAGCGATAAGCCGTGGTTCAAAACAGAGTTGCTTGTAATTTCTAGTTTTATTTCGTTTCAGTCTTCATGACAGAAAACATTCCATGATTCGTCCCATCAAAAGAAAAGCATAGAGATGGGTACCGAAAGAAAGTGTTTTTCTCTAGAACAATACAACACATTAACCTTCATCAACTTCCATTCCTAGTAGATAAAAGAACAGCATGATATACTTCAGATTTCAACACAAGCAGAATAAATAAGCTTTGGGCTTTCCTGGTACCAACTAATCCAGTTATTGTTTTTGTTAAACTCTGCATTATTTGGAACACATACACGATCCAGGTGTCCAGTATATACATTTTGAACCATTTGACCTTTTGTAGGAAGCTTTGCTTGTAGTGTTGAAGACCATGAATGAAGCTAATTTACTAGGTGGAGAACACAATCTGTAATGACATGAGGAGCGGCCATCTGTAATGTGGCAAAACATGTATATTCTCCACAAAGCTGTGATTTAAAATTCTATAGCTGAGAGGTCTAATTGCCTAGGTTCAAAATTTCAGAAGAGAACAGATGAGAGCAAAGCTTAATTTGCTACTAAGAAAGAAGCTGAATTCAACTCAACAATAGGAACCAGATCACTTCACGCAAAAAATATCAGTAGCATACTGAAGAATCAACCTGCACAACTACGCAATTATCTCTGATAAAAAAACAATCACACAACAAAGATGAGGAGGAACTGGGTGCCACAAGCAATTCTACTAAAAAGTTGCACCACCAGATTGGAGAACCCCCAACACAAACTAAACTAGCTAGCTAGGGAAAATAGACCCTCCGGAGTAAAATCGTGGCGGATGGGGGCGGGTAGCATTTTTTTGTTGCCACGGCATGGTGACCATTGCACAGACCGTGCACTCGTGATCCAGACAGATATCATCCCGTAAAGCTTTGGAAATTTCTCAGCAAGGAGGATATCTGCATTCCACGCGATGTGGCGCCCATAGTCCCCTTGTTACTTTCTCCGTCTGAGTGTGCCTCTTGCCTCTGGTAGTCGACTTCTTTCCCCACCAGCACCGTCACCACCATGTTCAATCGATGGACTGGGTAGCAGAGCAGCAGGATTTGGGTGGCCTCGGGCTTGCCGGCATCTGCTGCAAGGTCACCCGAGTCCTCTGTGTTGGCCAAACAAGCCGCGGCCACGGGTCGGTCGCGTCGGGTGCGTGCGTGGGCGCGCGCTGGGCGTGACGGGCGCGTCGGGTCCGCGCCGTAGGTGTGCGTGTGTTTAGGTATATGCTGTTGGCGAGTCGTGTGGCGCGATCGAGGGTGTTGCCGTTGGTGCTCGCCGTGGGCCGCGCGCGTCGGAGCGCGACGCGGGCACGATCAGAGCTGGCGAAACGTGAGCGATCGGGAGGGAGTGGAGGCGTGGGTGCGTGCCCAGTGCGCCGGCTCATGTATAAAGTCACGCGATGGCCGTTGTAACAGCTTGTGGGAGCTCGAGTTTGTGCTTGAGAGAAACGGCCGTCGTTGAGGCCGCGGCGTTCGTGCGCCGGGAACTCCACCGTGTCCACTGTCTCCTTCGTTTTTCTTCTTCTTCTCTTCAGCTCGGGCTAGCGTGAGGTGATAGAGAGAGAGAGGTAGGTCAGACGGAGAGCTAGGGCAAGGTTAGACACCAACAATTGGCATCAGAGCGAGGTGAGGAAGCTCGTCGACGGCGACGGCGATCGTGCCGCATGGCGCACGCGGGAGCTCAGTGTCGATGGCGATGGCGATGCTCACACCGGACAACTACACGGTGTGGGCGATCAAGGCACAGGCCATCCTCGATGCTCACACCCTCTGGGAGGCGGTGGTGCCGGCGGGCGACGCGGTGGTGAACGGAAAGAAGTGCAAGACGGCACGCGCGATGATCCTCGGTGGGCTGCCGGAGGACGTGCTGCTGCATGTGGCGATGAAGCTCACCGCTAGGGAGGTATGGGACTCCCTGAAGGTGCGTTTCGTCGGCGCCGATCGGGTGCGGGCGGCCCGGCATGGAACGCTGTGCGGCGACTTCGATCGGCTGCGCATGGCGGACGGCGAGGCTCTGGACGCCTACGCCGGGAGGTTGGCGGGGATGACGGCGCGGTACGCGAGCCTGGGAGCGACGCTGGACGACACGGCGCTCGTGAAGAAGCTCCTGGACACCGTCCCCGACCGCCTATACCCCGCCGTCGCCGGGATCGAGCAGTTTTGCGACGTCGAGGAGATGGCCTTCGACAAGGCGCTCGGGCGGCTGCGTGCGTTCGACGAGCGGACGAGGCGTCGCGGACAAGACGGCGGCGAGCACGGGGGTGAGCAGCTCCTCACGACGGCAGCGCAGTGGGCAGCGCGGGAACGGCGACGCGGCGGCGCTCGGGACGACGACGACAGCAACAGCGTGGCGTCGGGCAGCGGCCGGAACCGGCGCGGCCTCTGCTACAGCTGCGGCGAGCGCGGCCACTTCAAGCGTGTGTGCCCCAAGCTGCGGAGGGCGTCGGCTGCTGAGCGGGCACTGCTAGCAGACCCCGGCATCGAGGACGACGGCCTCCTCTGAGCCGCGGCTTAGGGGGTGAAGTGTTGGCCAAATAAGCCGCGGCCACGGGTCGATCGCGTCGGGCGCGTGCGTGGGCGCGCGCTGGGCGTGACGTGCGCGTCGGGTGCTCCATCGACCATTAATTGCGGCCTGTTTAATTAGACCGAGGGATTCTCCATCGCCATGCTCGTTTTTGCAGTTGGAAAATGTAACGCGTACAAATAACATTTACAATCTTGCTAAGTCTCAGTCGATTAAGACTTAACGAAGTCTCAGTCGAGGCTATATCCATGAGATCTTACATTGAGATTCTTCTAAAAAAATTCTTTTCAGGTTTTCCTTTTTCTCTCTTGCATGTTATGTCACTTGACTTGGACTTCGTTAAATCTCAGTCGACTGAGACCTAGCCACACCCTAACACTTACGTGGATGGGTTCCTTGATTTCTAGAGAGGGCGGCCTCTCTTCCATGTGAAAAAAGAAGAAGACAGATAGGTGATCGATGCTCGCGGAAGTGTGGGTGTGTATCATGGTGATGTGTATGTGTGCAGACATGCATCTCTCGTCTAACTGTGGTGGTGCGTTTCGTAAGAATCGAGCTGTCTCCACACCATGTTTCCATTCCGGAGCAAAGCTTTATGGTGCGCGTCGCAGAGGCAAGCTTTATGGTGAGGCCCTGTGCGCTCCCTCCCATTTGCCCATGAGCCCATGCCATTCCATTCCGGTGAATGCAGCGGTGCAAGAGAGCCTCTGAGAAGATAGACCAGCTAGATGAGGAAACCACTGGGCGCGCCTTGTGCTCGCGAGGGTGAAAGAAGCCAAAAAAAATCATAGATGCACGCACACGTACGTTAATGGAAATCGATTTGCCATTGCTAATTGGAACGATCACTAAGCAAAAGCACAGCCCGGTCCGAATAAGCAGACACGCACGATCGACGCGGTGAGGCCTTGCTTGTGCACTCTCCCGTGAGCTCTCTCTGCCACCAACGGGCGAGCACTTCGTTCGATGTTCATTCCCTTTCCCCTGTTCCTCGCAGTCTGCTCATCCTCTTCCCTTTCAGTAGCAGTAGTAGCTCACTTTCCTTCTCCACAACCACCCTCCCTACGTGCTGGATCGATCCATGGAGTGGACACCCGACCAGCAGGCTCTCGGCGGCCTCGGCCTCTCCGGCATCTGCCGGGAGACCTGCCGTGTGATCCACCGCGCCATGCTCCCCAACTTCGTCAACCTTGGCCCCCCGCTGCTCTCCGCGCTCTCGCTCGCCAGCTCCGCCGCCGTCCGCGCCCTCTGCTCCCGCGTCCTTGCCGACCTCCACGACCGCGACTGCCCCAGCCTCCTCCGCCTCGTCACGGACCGGCTCGCCTTCTTCCTCTTCGTGGCCGTCTCCATCGGCGTCGTCCTCCTGCTCGTGCTCCTCAGCACCGCCGCCTACGTCTTCTGCGTCGCATCCCTCTACTGCACCGGGGGCGACCTCCGCGCCGCCGATCGCGTCCTCAAGAGCTTCCCCACGGTCCCGCTCGCGCGGCTCGTCTGCACGTTCCTCCTCGCCGCAGTCCCCTTCCTCGTGGTATGCGCCTCCCTCTTCGTCACCGGCTTATTCCATCCCCGGGAGCTGCTCGGCGCTCCGGACAAGACCATGCTGCCGCTCCAGCTGCTGGGATGGGCCGCGTGCCTCGACGTGGTGTGCCAGCTGGCCTGCGTGGTGTCCCTGCTCGAGGACGCCATGCTCTTCCGCGCCCTGCGCAAGAGCCGCGCGCTCCTCGCCGGCAAGTTCTGGGCGGCCGCCGGCGTCTTCGTCACGCTCGACGGTTGCGTCTTCGCCCTGCTGGTGCGTTTCCCGGCTTTGGTGGTGGACGATGCGCTGGGCCTCGGCCTCGGGTTCCAGGTGGCCGCCGGGGTGGCCATGGCGGTGGCTCTGTGCGCGGTGGTGCTGTTGACGCTGGTGGCGCAGCTGGTGGTCTACATGGTGTGCAAGAACCACCACCACCACGAGGTCGTCGACAAGGTTCACCTCGACTGAGTACGGGCGGCCGTCACACGGACGTTGAGCTGACGCAGCCCGTCGAGACGGAGCAGATTCCAGCAACTCTGCCTAGCTATAGCTACATCCTGTCCGCGACTCCACGGTGGTAGCAACCTGAAGAAGATTTGACTTAAGTAGTACAGTAGCTTAGTAGTAGTAAGTTGCTGTAGTCGTAAGTTTATGTCTGATTATGACTGCACCGGGTATATGCATGCTTGGGATTATATATGTGTGGGGTCTTTGAGACTGTGGGTGGTGTAAAGTTTCTGGAAGCGTTCCTACTCCTCGACGAGGAGCCGCCTGGGTATATATTGATCATGGGCAAACAGCCTTGCCGTGGCTTACAAGCATAGGCAACCGATCGCCAGGATTCGATTGTTACAGAGAGTTCTAGATAGTTACGGGAGAGAGATAGAATACAGTTGAGATTACATTGTGAAGATAAACCAAATTCTAACACCCTCCCTTAATCTCAACTACCCTATGTTTAGATTACTCTAGAATCTTCGAATGGTTTTGCCGGTAGTGCCTTGGTGAAGCCATCTGCTACCTGATCTTTGGAGGGAATAAACCGTATCTCGAGTTTCTTCTCTGCAACTCTTTCTCGTACAAAATGAAAATCAATTTCGATATGCATGATCCTTGCATGAAAAACTGGATTTGCAGATAAATATGTTGCTCCGAGATTACCACACCATAGACATGAGATGCGGTTTGATTTAACTCCCAATTCTTCAAGTAACGATTCTAACCAAATGATCTCTGCAGTGACATTTGCTAAAGACTTGTACTCGGCTTCTGTACTTGACCTTGACACAGTGGCCTGTTTCCTGGCACTCCAAGAGATGAGATTTGACCCAAAGAATACTGCAAAACCTCCAGTTGACTTTCTATCATCACTGCAACCTGCCCAATCAGCATCAGAAAAAGCACTGACAAGCGTGGAGTTAGAACATCTGAAATGAAGTCCTAGTCCCACAGTATGCTTTATATATCTCACAATCCTCTTGACAGCTATCCAATGTGCAGTAGTAGGAGCATGCAGATATTGACAAACTTTGTTAACAGCAAATGAGATATCTGGACGTGTAAGAGTCAAGTATTGTAGTGCTCCTACCGCACTCCTGTACCTTGTAATTTCTTCCTCCTGAAGTGGCTCTCCTTCATACGCTGGGAGCTTTTCTGAGGAAGACAACGGGGTAGATGCAGGTTTACAGTTCTTCATCCCCATACGAGCTAGCATCTCATTTGCATATTTTTCTTGATTCAACACTATACCATCTTGAGTTTTCCTGACTTCAATTCCTAGGAAGAAGTGCAAATCACCTAGATCCTTCAAGACAAACTCTCAGCTCAAATCATGCAGAACGGCATTAGTAGCATCTTGTGAAGAACTTGCAACAATGATATCATCAACATATATAAGTACAAAGATGACCACTTTTGCCTTGTTGTAAATGAACAAAGATGTATCAGCCTTTGATGCAATAAAGCCAAGACATCTTAACTGAGAGCTCAACATGCAGTACCATGCTCTAGGTGCTTGTTTTAACCCATAAAGTGCCTTGTCAAGTTTACACACATATTGTGGTGTTTTCTTGTTCACATACCCGGGTGGCTGTCTCATGTAAACCTCCTCTTCCAGAACACCATGTAACATCGCATTCTGTACATCTAGCTATCTCAAGCTCCAACCCCTAGATACAACAATAGCTAAAACAAGTCTTATAGTTGCAGCTTTTACAACAGGACTAAAGGTATCTTCATAATCTATACCATAACGTTGTTTAAAGCCTTTTGCAACTAAACGTGCCTTGTACCTGTCGATGGATCCATCTGCCTTTTTCTTGATCCTATAGACCCATTTGCAATCAATAATATTTTTACCTCTCTGATCAGGCACGAGATGCCAAGTCTTGTTTTTCATAAGTGCAGAATACTCTTCGTCCATTGCTTTCTTCCATCTTGGATCATCAAGTGCATCATTCAATGTTCTTGGTTCACCTAAGATACACAACATACCATATGGCATAGTGCCATCAGTACGAATTTTTGGATTCCTTATACCTTTTTGCGACCAGATCATGACCCGTGTAGGTGTTGTTGGTTGTATGCGTGCCGGAGCTGCAGGATGACGCACAGGAGAGCACGCCACAGAAGATCCGGATGAAGCTGCTGCATGTACCAGCGCAGAGGATCCCGAAGCTGCTGCACGTACCGGCGCAGAGGATCTCGTGGAATCCTGTGTGGCCGATTCCGCGCCTGACGCACTCGTGGCCGCTGAGTTCACGGGAGCAGGCGATCCCCCATCCGCTGTCCCCTGCATGTGGGTTGGTCGCGACGGAGATTCGGGCCCGCCTGATGATGACGTGTCAACGCGGGGCTGGCTCGCCTAGGACTCCCTCCCATGTCTGTCCCGAGCACGATCCGAGACAGATTTCGTCCCATGATCCAAGGCCGACTGGCGCGCAGGGGTGGCAGGTGCCGCCGGATCGGCCTCGTAGGCCGCGTCCAGTTCTTCTCCTTGTGGTACATGAAATATCGCATGGTTTTGATCATTTTGACCGCCGTTTTCACCACTGTTCATGTCAGGGACCTGCACAGGCATAAGAGCAGAACTGGTACTAGTATTATCATCATATTGCTTAGCACAATTGTCTCCCCCGTGATCAAAACTCCGAAGATTTTCTGGAAGGAGTAGAATTTCCTTTCGAAGGAGAGCATCGGCATTTGGGTGAAGGGATTCAAACGGAAAAAGTGACTCATCGAATACAACATCTCTGGATATGTATATTCTTCCAGTAGGAACATCTAAACATTTGACCCCTTTGTGCATAGGACTATAGCCTAAAAACACGCATTTCTTTGAGCGGAATGCAAGTTTGCGGGTATTGTAGGGTCTAAGATTTGGCCAACATGCACAACCAAAAATACGAAGAGATGTATAATTTGCTGTGATGCCAAGGAGTCGTGTGATAGGAGTTTCAAGCTTAATGACCTTACTAGGAAGCAAATTAATCAGATATGTGGCTGTCAAGAATCCTTCATCCCAAAATTTAAGTGGCATAGATGCATTTGCTAGCAATGCTAGTCCTAAATCAACAATATGACGGTGCTTTCTTTCAGCGGATCCGTTTTGCTGGTGAGCATGGGGGAAAGAAACATGATGTGAGATGCCAAGCTTTTGGAAAAAAGAATTTAGCTTCTCATACTCACCACCCCAATCTGTTTGCATAGCAATGATTTTGGAGTTCAGTTTGCGTTCAACAAGATTCTGAAAATTGATAAAAACTTGGAATACATCAGATCGCTTCTTTAATAAGTAAATCCAAGTAAATTTACTATAATCATCAACGAAGCTTACATAATAGGAGAATCTACCAACTGAAGTGGGGGCTGGCCCCCATACATCTGAAAATATAAGTTGCAATGGAGCAGTGGATACACTGGTAGAAATAGGGTAAGGCAATTGATGACTCTTAGCCTGTTGGCATGGATCACAAACCGACTCGACACTAGACTCAAAGGGAAGTTTATTTTTGCTAATGACATGCTTAACGATGACTAAAGATGGGTGACCCAAGCGACTATGCCACTTTGCTGAAGATGGCTTGGTGACAAGATATGCTTGTTTATTGGACCATGATGATGATGATAATATGAGTGGGTAGAGACCGCCCACGCACCGTCCTCTAAAGATGATTCTCCTCGTTGCCAAGTCCTTAACCAAGAAAAAATAAGGATAGAATTCTATGAGAATATTATTTTCAAGAGTGAATTGATGAACGGAAACAAGTTTTTTTGATGTATGAGGGACGTGCAAAATATTTTTCAGATGCAAGTTTTTGATGGGATTTTTAACAATTGAGCTACCAATATGCGTAATATCCATACCAGAACCGCTTGCCGTGTGGATTTGGTCGCCTCCATTGTACTTCTCCCACATGGTTAGCTTGTCGAGCTCCCTTGTAATGTGGTTGGTGGCTCCGGAGTCTGCATACTAGTTAGTATCGACACCATAGGAGACCGCATGCGCCTGCTTTTCTTCCTGTTCGCCCTCTTCATAGCGCCACCAGCACACTCGTGCACCTCCTGGATGGTGCTTGTAGGAGATTTGACATTCGGGGTTATCACGGTGCTGATCACGTGCTTGTTGCGGCTGTTGTTGCTGGCGCGGTCATCCTCCTCTGTAGCCACCGCCACCACCAGCAGGAGAGGGCTGACGGTCACCACGACCATGCCGTCTCCCTCGCCCACGGTAGGGCTTTCCACGAGACTGTCCATGACCTCTAAAGGCCACGTTTGCTGATGTATGGAAGCCACCAGGAGATGCGTCGCCTAGCATCTCCATTCCCTGATCAAACGCAGAGATCTGAGCAAAGAGATCATCCACGGTTATGCTGTTCTTGACGGCTCCTACTGCAGCGACCACGTGATCGTAGTCGCGATCCAGCCCGGCCAAGATGTAATCCACCATCTCCGGGTCTGAAACCGGGCGGTCAACAGTAGCTAATTCATCTCCCAGATTTTTCATCTTCGCCATAAATGCACTGCTGGACATGGTGCCCTTCTTGGTGGTGGTGATAGCAATCCTCAAATTTGTGATCCGGAACTGCGATTGGGAGGCGAACAAAGTTGTTATGGCAGTCCACAGATTGAAGGTGGACTCCTTCCCGATGACTTGTGCGAGTACCTCTGGCGACATGGAGTTCAGCAAGTAGCTGAGGACCTACTGGTCTTTGGCGATCCAGGGCCCGTACAGGGGATTTGGCGCCATGGCCGCTGCTTTTTCCGGCTATGTGATCTCCACCATCTTGGGCGGAGCGGCGTCCGTGTTATCCAAGAGGCCAGTAACCCGCGCACCACGTAGGGCTGGCAACACCTGGGCCTTCCTGAGGATGAAGTTTCCTCTTGAGAGCTTCTCCGACGGCGGCGCGCCAAGGTTGAGGGCAACTTCTGTCGAGGAAGACATGGAGGCGATGGGGTTGTGATTGATTTGTTTCTGTGGCTAGATGTATGAGGAAGAGGATGGCTCCGATACCATGTAAAGTTTCTGGAAGCATTCCTACTCCTCGATGAGGAGCCGCGTGGGTATATATTGATCGTGGGCAAACAGCCTTGCCATGGCTTACAAGCATAGGCAACCGATCGCTAGGATTCGATTGTTACAGAGAGTCCTAGATAGTTACGGGAGAGAGATAGAATATAGTTGAGATTACATTGTGAAGATAAACCAAATTCTAACAAGTGGGAGTGCTACGTAGAAGCTAGTACAACTGTTTAAGCTTGTCAAATTTTGCAGAAACCGTGATTTTGTTGATTTTCTTGTTGGACATGGGAAGAAGAATGTATCGTGGTCTTGGACGGGAGGACCAGGGGATAGAGCTCCAAATGGCCAACCCGTTTATAGAGAAAACAATACCTGGCCAAGCCTTGGAGCTGATGGTTTTCCAATTGAGTTTTATCAAAAATTTGAGATATAATTAAACTAGCGGTGGGAATGTAGTCTGGTAAATAATTTGTGATTTTGTTGTGTGCCATTGTTGGGAATTTTATGATTATTATCTACTGAACAAACTTTTATTAATTTTTCTTGATTGACTACATGGTGCTTCTATCCATTTTCACCTCTCACAATCTAAAACATGCCATGGGTCAATGTGCTTTCATCCCATCCCATGCATGACCATGGGGGAGTGGCTGTACCAAATCAAGTTGCATGTTCGTGCATGTCCAAAGCGTGTAATCGTAGTCACATCATGCTGCAAATTAAGATGCTTATTTACTTGCACGTCATGTCATTATTAGTGTGACCCTGCTACCATTTCATTTTTTTCTCAAAGAGAAGAAATTGCTTCATGGGAATTGATACAGCAAGTCATTTTAGGAAATTATATTTGGCACAGTATGTGAAACTATAAGGATGCAACAAATATTTACAAAGGCAAACCCCTTAAAATGTTATTTAGGAAGCTACAAAGAAGTTAGTCAGTCAAAGAAGAGGTCAACAATATGCATGATTTTGTCAGTTTTGTTTGTGAGGTGTGGTTATTAGATCATATCTTCATATTGCTTTTATAATTATTTTTTTAGATAAAAGGGTCTCCCCCCACTTTATATTATAAAGAAACCGCACGAAAACAGAGTACACCAACAAAAGGTCGAAGAAACAAAGGAAAAAGGAGTGCAACAAGATATCAAATAGGTCCGCTGGGGGCACAGCACGACAAACCCCTGCAACTAGAAGACAACTACAAGCTAATTCGGCAACGGCGGTGGAGCGATGAAGGAAGTGGCGGAGCGCGGCGGTGGAGCGAGGGAGGCGGCGGCGGAGCGAAGTCCCGTAATGATGATGTCAATGTCGCCTTGGTAACGCCGCTTGCTAAGCGGTCGCCAGAGCTGTAAGAACCCAATGTGATCTTTAGGATTCTGGGCAAAGGGTATGCCACTAGGGCGGCCTTACTGGCTCCTCGGATCCTTCATCCTAACCAGACGGCCTTCACCAATGAACGATATATCTTGGATGGGATCCTCGTTCTTCACGAGGTCCTCCATGAGATCAAAAGGAAGCACCTCTGTGCGGTGTTCGTCAAGATTGACTTTCATAAAGCGTATGATACGGTCCACTGGTCCTTCCTCCGGGAGGTGATGAAAAAATGGGGATTCGACCACCATTGGATTGCGCGTGTTATGCAACTGGTCTCGAGCGGACGCATGGCAATCAATATCAATGGGGAGGTGGGCCCTTACTTCCACACGGCCCAGGGGGTGCGGCAGGGGGACCCCCTTTCCGCCTTCCTATTTAACCTCGTGGTGGATGCCCTTGCAGCTATCTTGGATTCTGCGAAGAGTGCGGGCCACATCAGAGGTATTTACCCACATCTCATTCGAGATGGTGGCCTTACCCACCTTCAATATGCGGACGACACAATCGTGATGGTAGAAGGCTTGGATGAGGATATTCAACACATCAAATTCCTCCTACTATGCTTTCAGGAGATGTCAGGTTTGACTATTAATTTCGCGAAGAGCGAAGTTATGGTGTTGGGATACATCGCGGAGGACTCCCTCCGCATAGCAAATCGGCTTAATTGTCGTTTAGGTTCATTCCCAACAGCATACCTTGGAATGCCGATTAGTGACTTTCGGCTCCAGGAAAAAGACCTCCATCCTACGGTGTCCAAGGTTCAACACCGGGTGGAACCATGGCAAGGGCGGTGGCTATCTAAGGCGGCGTGAGTAGTTTTAATTAACTCATCTATGATTAGTCTGTTGATGTACCTGATGGGATTCTATAGCCTTCACGAATCCCTACATTAGGAGATCGCCAAGTACCTATCCCGATTCTTCTGGGTGGGAAAGGGTGATCGACAGAAGTACCATATGGTGAAATGGTCGGAGATATGCAAGCCCAAAGACCAGGGGGGCCTTGGGTCATCTCTTCCAAGTGGATGAACATCACCCTCCTGTCCAAGTGGCTGTGGCGGATTGAGACCGGTGACAGTGGACGTGGCTGGAGATTATCCGTGCAAAATATTTGTGAGGTTAACCTCTCGCATTCGCTCGTAGGGCGGGTGGATCCCAGTTCTGGTAGTCCATCATTCAATTGTTGCCGGTCCTTAGGATAGGATCTTCGATTTGTGTTAGATCTGGCACCAACACATTATTTTGGCTAGATCATTGGTCGGGTGATAGACCGTTTGCGGAACGGTTCTATCCCCTTTTTAGTATATGCGCTCACCCACAACTCACTGTGGATGCGGCACTTGAGGACCTTGGTTGCATCGCTTTCCAGCGCACCTTCGGTCCTCTAGAACGTGATCTATGGGAGGAGTTGCTTCAATGCATAGCCCTCCACTCACCCAACCTGGAGCAAGACACCATGTCCTGGCATCTTGAACCGAGTGGCACGTTTTCGACCAAGTCCCTGTATCATGCACTGGTGGCTACTCCGGGTCCCGCGGAGCTAAATCTTCTTTGGGAGATCAAGCTGCCGTTGAAGATTCGTATCTTCCTTTGGCAATGGGTGCATGGCTGGTTACCCTTGGGTACTGAAGTGTTTAAACATAACGGCCCTAGCAATGGGCTTTGTCCTCTATGTGATGTACCAGAACACTCCAACCACATCTTCTTTCCGCTGCCCGGCAGCGGTTTTCCTCTGGAGTTGTTTTCGAGATGTGGTGGGAGGGAGTTGGTGCCATGATAACCTCCCAGACATGTTTCGGGAGGTCCTTAGTTTTTCGAGCAGGGTTCACCTGTCCCTTTGGGTTGCAATGGGCACCCTCGCATGGACCTTATGGAATGTGTGAAATAAACTAGTGATTGAACACGTCATCCCTTGTCGTGTGACTGATGCTATTTGCTTTCATAATTATTAGTTCGTGTGTGTGTGTTTTGACTTGTAGCTCATGGTGCCATCTAAAAGAAGGCTTGTTTTTACTCTATGCATAAGCAAAGAGATGTCCTGGATCTAAAAGAAGGCTTGTCATACTTAAAATCTCAACCATCTATGATCGTCTAGATATTCCATCTAGCAACAGCTATGATCGTCAATGAATATGGGTGCTTAATCTTAGAATTTTATTTTTTGACAATAACTTTTTTTACAGTAATGAGAGCCTCGAAGGTGCTTAAGTGAGATTGCCAACGAATATAAAGATAAATCCAACATAGGCTAGTAAAACTTACATGAGATATACAAGTGTGAAAGATCCTCAGTTGCCTCCTCAGCCCATAAAAGGGCATGTAGCATGGTGGATAAGACAATTTTATCTTAATCATATCACATAATTTAAAGATGGCAAAAAAATACATGTACAGTGGGTTATCATTTAGTCTTACCTCTAGTAATTAGATATACCTAAATATGTGGTGAGAGATATCGTGCTAAGAGATCATCTCTTAATCAAGAGAATGCATATATTCTCTTGTAGTTTCCCTCTCCTCCACATTAGCATTTATCATACATTGAATTCCTGAAACAACACTATTGTATAGTATACACTCCAACGTAGATCGCCAAACATATCTCGTAAGAGTATCTACAGGCATGGTCAGCAAATCTGGTCCCTCAAACGCCCGTATGTGGATGAATCCGGGCGCGTCTATGGGCACGGACTAGTCAGTCCTCAAAAAGTGTTGTCCACATCTCGTGTATCTCAAATCCGATCCTATATCCATACTAAAGTATGCAACGTGAATAAAACTACGTAGACCATCAAATGGACATAGAATCGGACATAGAAATGCACATTTCGATTACCAACGGATCTCCAAAAGATCGCCAAAGTTAACATAATCCACATAAACGACGGACAAGTTTAAACTACATTACTAAAAACATGAAATTAAAGTGGAGACGGCGGATCTTCACCAGTTCCTTGCCGGGCCTTTGCCCTTCCTCTCACCGGCGCAGTTGTAGGCATCCACGGCAGGTGCTAAATCATCGGATTCATTGGAGGTGGAGTTGTGGTCGTCGCCGTCGTCGGACAAGGAGTCCGAGAGGATGATGAGCCCTTTCATCCGTCGGACGGCCTTGTCGTGTTGCCGCTTGAGCTTGGCCACCCGAGCTGCCCCTGCCGCAGCCTCCGATGCCCTGTGCTCCGACTTCTCAATGGAAAGCCGGAGCGCCTTCATGTTATTCCATCGTAGCCGTTGAGCGTCCATCTTCACCGTTGTCAGCGACCAACGGTAGACCCTAGTGAGGTGCCACTCGTCCTCGTCGGGCTCTGCCAGCAACTAGCGACGGCAGCGCACATATTGATCTGCCGCTTCCCTCTCCCTTGCCCGCCTCCTCTCACGGCAGGCTGTGTGTGCCTTCGATTCCAGCAAGCGCGTGCAGGCCGGCGGAGCGGGCACTAGCATCCACCACTACCTGCATGGAGGAGTGGCCAGTAGGGGTAGGGGACGATGTGGGGGCAGAGCAGACTATGTAGCCCTCGCGGAGCTGCGCGCAGGCCTGCGTGGGAATGACGACGGTGCAGATCCAGAGTTATCCACCATGTCTACCTTGGACCGCTCAAGTGCAATGCGGAGGGCCAGCTCCTCCTTGACGTCGAGGTCGGGGCCTGAGCGGCTGTCGGAGCTCGACATCTCATCGGATTAGATCGAAATCAGAGTGGGAAAGGAGGGGACGGAGTGAGAGAGGAGAGTGGAGAAACCACTAGAGTTCGGAGAGGGGACATGATACGTCTATTTTTCATCATGTTTTCCTACTGCTATTTATAATATTTTTATGCATAATAATGCTTTTTGGAGTAATTCGAATGCCTTTTCTCTCATAATATGCAAGGTTTACACAAAAGAGGGAGAATACCAGCAGCTGGAATCTTGGACCTGAAAAATCTATGTCAGAGTTACCTATTCTGCACATCTCCAAATGAGCTGAAAATTTACGGAGAATTGTTTTGCAATTTATGAAAAATATTGGAGCAAATAACTACTAAAGGGGGCCCACCAGGTGGGCACAACCCACCTGGGCACGCCAGGGAGCCCAGACGCGCCCTGGTCGGTTGTGCCCTCCTCAGCCCACCTCCGGTGCCCATCTTTTGGTATATAGGTCATTTTAACCTAGAAAAAAGCCAGGAGGGGACTTTTGGGATGAAGCACCGTCGTCTCAAGGCGGAACTTGTGTAGGTGCACTTTTACCCTCTGGCGGAGCGATTATGCTGGGGTAACTTCCCTCCCGGAGGGGGAAATCATCGCCATCGTCATCACCAACAACTCTCCCATCTTTGGGAGGGCACTCTCCATCAACATCTTCAACAACACCATCTCCTCTCAAACCCTAGTTCATCTCTTGTGTTCAATCTTGGTACCGGAACCTTAGCTTGGTGCTTGTGGGTGACTAGTAGTGTTGATTACATCTTGTAGTTGATTACTATATGGTTTATTTGGTGGAAGATTATATGTTCAGATCCATTATGCTATTTAATGCCCCTCTGATCTTTAGCATGATTACCATTTGTGAGTAGTTACTTCTGTTCTTGAGGTCACGGGAGAAGTCATGTTGCAAGTAATCATGTGAATTTGATATGTGTTCGATATTTTGATGATATGTATGTTGTGATTCCCTTAGTGGTGTCATGTGAACGTTGACTACATGGCACTTCACCATATTTGGGCCTAAGGGAATGCATTGTGGAGTAGTTATTAGATGATGGGTTGCTAGAGTGACAGAAGCTTAAACCCTAGTTTATGCGCTACTTCGTAAGGGACCGATTTGGATCCAAAAGTTTAATGCTATGGTTAGATTTTATCTTAATACTTTTCTCATGGTTGCGGATGCTTGCGAGGGGGTTAATCATAACTAGGAGGTTTGTTCAAGTAAGAACAACACCTAAGCACCGGTCCACCCACATATCAAATTATCAAAGTAGCGAACACGAATCAAACCAACATGATGAAAGTGACTAGATGAAATTCCCGTGTAACATCAAGAACACTTTGCTTATCATAAGAGATTGTTTTGGCCTGTCCTTTGCCACAAAAGGATTGGGCTACCTTGCTGCACTTTATTTACCATTACCATTACTTGCTCGTTACAAATTATCTTGCTATCAAACTATCCGTTACCGACTATTTCAGTGCTTGCAGAAAATACCTTGGTGAAAACCACTTGTCATTTCCTTCTGCTCCTCGTTGGTTCGACACTCTTACTTATCGAAAGGACTACGATTGATCCCGTATACTTGTGGGTCATCGAGGCTCTTTTCTAGCGCCGTTGCCGGGGAGTGAAGCACTCTTGGTAAGTGGAAATCGGTAAGGAAAAATTTATACTACGTGCTGAAATTTATTGTCACTTGTTACTATGGAGAACCATCCTTTGAGGGGCTTGTTCGGGGTATCTTCACCTCGACCGGAAGCACAATTAGTTGCCCCTCAACCTGCTGCACCTACTGAAAATATTGGTTATGAAATTCCTTCGGGTATGATAGAACAACTGCTAGCTAATCCCTATGTAGGAGATGGAACTGAACATCGTGATATGCACTTGATATATGTGGATGAAATTTGTGGATTATTTAAGCTTGCAGGTTTATCTGGAGATGAAGCTAAGAAGAAGGTTTTCCCTTTATCTTTGAAGGGAAGAGCATTGACATGGTATAGGCTATGCGATGATATTGGATCTTGGAACTGGAATCGATTGAAATTGGAATTTCACCAAAAAAAATATCCTATGCATCTAGTTCATCGTGATCGGAATTATATATATAATTTTTGGCCTCATGAAGGAGAAAGTATCGCTCTAGCTTGGGGGAGGCTTAAGTCAATGTTATATTCATGCCCCAATCATGAGCTCTCTAGAGAAATTATCATTCAAAATTTTTATGATCGGCTTTCTCGTGATGATCAATTCATGCTCGATACTTCTTGTACTGGTTCTTTTATGAAGAAGACTATTGAATTCAGGTGGGATCTTTTAGAAAGAATTAAATCCAAATCTAAAGATTGGGAGCTCGACGAAGGTAAAGAGTCAGGTATTAAGCTTGAGTTTGATTGTGTTAAATCTTTTATGAATACCGATGCTTTTCGCAAGTTTAGCACTAAATATGGACTTGACTCTGAGATAGTAGCCTCTTTTTGTGAATCATTTGCTACTCATGTTGATCTCCCCAAGGATAAGTGATTTAAATATCATCCCCCTATCAAAGAAGAAATTAAAGAAACCGACATAGCTAAAGATGAAACTATTATTTACAATGTTGATCCAGTTGTACCTACTGCTTATATTGAAAAACCACCTTTCCCTATTAGGATAAAGGAACATGCTAAGGTTTCAACTGTGGTTCGCAAAAGTAATATCATGCACCTAAACCTGTTGAACAAATTAAAGTAGAACCTAGTGTTGCTATGGTTAAAGAACTCCTGGTAGAAAATATTGACGGGCATGTTATTTATTTCTGTGATGAAGCTGCTAGAATTGCCAAACCCGATGAAAAAGATAAACATAGACCTGTTGTTGGCATGCCCGTTGTCTCAGTTAAATTAGGAGATCATTGTTATCATAGTTTATGTGACTTAGGTGCCAGCGTGAGTGCTATTCCTTTTACATTATACCAAGAAATTATGAATGACATAGCACCCGCTGAAATAGAAGACATAGATGTTACTATTAAACTTGCTAATAGAGACACCATCACACCACTTCGGATTGTTAGAGTTGTTGAAGTATTGTGTGGGAAAATAAAATACCCTACTGATTTTCTAGTTCTTGGTTCCCCACAAGATCATGTTTGTCCCATTATCTTTGGTAGACCTTTCTTGAACACTGTCAATGCTACTATAGATTGTCATAAACAAACTGTCAGTGCTCGCTTTGGTGATGTGTCTCATGAATTTAATTTTTCCAAGTTTAATAGACAACCTCATAAGAAATAATTACCTAGTAAGGATGAAATAATTGGACTTGCTTCTATTGTTGTGCCTCCTACTGATCCACTAGACAATATTTGCTAGACCATGAAAATGATATGCATATGCATGAAAGAAATGAGATAGATAAAATTTTGTTTGAACAACGACCCCTGCTCAAATAGAATTTGCCTATTGAAACTCTAGGAGGTCCTCCTCCACCTAAAGGCGATCCTGTGTTTGAATTAAAACAATTGCTTGACACTTTGAAATATGCTTATCTTGATGAGAAAAAGATATATCCTGTTATTATTAGTGCTAACCTTTCAGAACATGAAGAAGAAAGATTATTGAAAATTCTGAAGAAGCACCGTGCTGCTATTGGATATACTCTTGATGATCTTAAGGGCATTAGTCTCACTCTCTGTCAGCACAAGATTAATATGGAACCTGATGCTAAACCCGTTGTTGATCATCAACGACGTCTTAATCCTAAAATGAAAGAAGTGGTAAGAACTGAAATATTAAAGCTTCTGGAAGCAATTATAATCTATCCCATTGCTAATAGTAGATGGGTAAGTCCCATTCATTGTGTCCCTAAGAAGGGAGGTATTACTGTTGTTCCTAATGATAAAAATGAACTCATTCCACAAAGAATTGTTACTGGCTATAGAATGGTAATTGATTTTAGAAAATTAAATAAAGCAACTAGAAAAGATCATTACCCTTTGCCATTTATTAATAAAATGGTAGAAAGATTATCTAAGCACACACACTTTTGCTTTCTGGATGGATATTCTGGTTTTTCTCAAATACCTATTTCACAACCTAATCAAGAGAAAACCACCTTTACTTGCCCATTTGGAACTTATGCTTATAGACGTATGCCTTTTGGTTTATGCAATGCACCTGCTACCTTTCAAAGATGTATGACTGCTATATTCTCTGATTTTTGTGAAAAGATTGTTGAGGTTTTCATGGATGATTTTTCTATTTATGGAACTTCTTTTGATGATTGCTTGAGCAACCTTGATCGAGTTTTGCAGAGATGTGAGCAAACTAACCTTGTCTTGAATTGGGAGAAGTGCCACTTTATGGTCAATGAAGGTATTGTCTTGGGGCATAAAATTTCTGAATGAGGTATTGAGGTGGACCAAGCTAAAGTTGATGCAATTGAGAAAATGCCATGTCCTAAAGATATTAAAGGTATTCGTAGTTTCCTTGGTCATGCTAGTTTCTATAGGAGGTTTATTAAAGACTTCTCTAAAATTTCTAGGCCTCTTACAAATCTTTTACAAAAGGATGTTCCATTTGTTTTTTATGATGACTGTGTAGAAGCCTTTGAAACTCTTAAGAAAACCTTAACTTCTGCACCTATTGTTCAACCACCTGATTGGAACTTGCCTTTTGAAATTATGTGTAATGCTAGTGATTATGCTGTTGGTGCTGTTCGAGGACAAAGAGTTGATAAGAAACTAAATGTTATCCATTATGCTAGCAAAACTCAAGACAGTGCGCAAAGAAATTATGCTACTACTGAAAAAGAATCTTTAGCAGTTGTGTTTGCTTGTGATAAATTCTGGTCTTACATTGTTGATTCCAAAGTAATTATTCACACTGATCATGTTGCTGTTAAATATCTTATGGAAAAGAAAGATGCTAAACCTAGACTCCTTAGGTGGGTTCTTTTGCTACAAGAATTTGATTTACATATTACTGATAGAAAAGGAGCTGAGAACCCCGTAGCTGATAACTTGTCTAGGTTAGAGAATATCCTTGATGACCCACTACCTATTGATGATAGGTTTCCTGATGAACAACTAGTTGCAATAAATGTTTCTCATAACACTCCTTGGTATGCTGACTATGCTAATTATATTGTTTCTAAATACATACCACCTAGTTTCACATACCAACAAAAGAAAAAAAATTCTTCTATGATTTAAGACATTACTTTTGGGATGACCCACATCTTTATAAAGAAGGAGTAGATGGTATTATTAGACGTTGTGTACCTGAGCATGAACAGGAACAAATCCTACGGAAATGTCACTCCGAAGCTTATGGAGGGCATCATGCAGGAGATAGAACTGCTCATACGGTATTGCAATCTGGTTTTTATTGGCCTACTATCTTCAAGGATGCCCGTAAGTTTGTTTTATCTTGTGATGAATGTCAACGAATTGGTAATATCAGTAAGCGCCAAGAAATGCCTATGAATTATTCACTTGCTATTGAACCATTTGATGTTTAAGGTTTTGATTATATGGGACCTTTTCCTTCCTCCAATGGGTATACACATATTTTGGTTGATGTTGATTATGTTACTAAGTGGGTAGAAGCTATTCCAACTAGTAGTGCTGATCATAACACTTCCATTAAAATGCTTAAAGAAGTTATTTTCCCCAGGTTTGGAGCCCCTTGATATTTAATGACTGATGGTGGTTCACACTTTATTCATGGTGCTTTCCGTAAAATGCTTGCTAAATATGATTTTAACCACAGAATTGCATCACCCTATCATCCTCAATCTAGTGGTCAAGTTGAACTTAGCAATAGAGAAATAAAATTAATATTACAAAAAATTGTTAATAGGTCCCGAAAGAATTGGTCTAAGAAACTAGATGATGCACTTTGGGCCTACAGAACAACATATAAAAATCCTATTGGTATGTCTCCCTATAAAATGGTTTATGGAAAAGCTTGTCATTTGCCTTTTGAGTTAGAACATAAAGCATATTGGGAAATCAAAGAACTCAACTATGATTTCAAACTTTCCGGTGAAAAGAGGTTATTTGATATTAGCTCATTAGATGAATGGAGAACCCAAGCTTAGGAAAATGCCAAATTATTTAAAGAGAAAGTTAAAAGATGGCATGAAAAAAGAATTCAAAAGCGGGAATTCAAAGTTGGAGAGTATGTTCTTTTGTACAACTCTCGTTTTAGATTCTTTGTAGGAAAACTTCTCTCTAAATGGGAAGGACCATATATCATCGAGGAGGTTTATCGCTCTGGAGCTATCAACATTAATAATGCCGAAGGTACTAACCCGAAGGTGGTCAATGGACAAAGAATCAAACACTATATCTCTGGTACACCTATTAATGTTGAAAGCAATGTTATTCTAATCATGACACCGGAGGAACACATAAAAGAAACTTTCCGAAACACTCCAGAATACTATGATCATCAAGAGGTAACCATCAAGGGTGACAGGGTCAAGGAAGTCGTGAGAGATCAAGTTCCGGCAGTAGGGCAAGCCGTTCCAGCAGCAGAAGAAGAAGACATCCTTCAACCTTACTATGATCATCTTACCCCTACTAAAATTCAAGCTTTTAGGGTCATTGAAACGGTTCGTGTGCAAAATAAATATCTCACTTGTGAAAATATTCTGTTGCAAGAGCATATGTCATTGCCCTCTGGAGCATCATTCGTAGATTGGAGTACCTCCTGAGCCTGAAGTGTGACGCTACTACCTCATCACCACCACCTCCTTCTTCATCACCAAAGGAGACTTGAGTTCATGGTATGGGCACTCCCCTTGGCTTGTGCCAAGCTTGGGGGGCGGTGCCCCGGTATCATATCACCACCACTATCTTTGCCTTTATCTATTCTAGTTCGATCTTTGGTATCCTATGATTTAGTTGAATAAAAGTTTAGTTTGATCCTTTCTTTTCGAGTGCTTGCTTAGTGATCTATCTATCTATGTAATCGTGTGCGAGATATATAATAAAGAGTAGTTTGAGTTTTGTTTCTTTACTGTTTTGTTCCAATAAAAAGAAAGGAAAATAAATGAAAAAGATCATATGCTAATCTTATGGTAGGTAATGACATCACATAAGGAAAAGTATAAGTGGTAAAATTTATTCGAGATTGACAAACATAGCATTGGTCAATGATGCAATTCATGAAAGAATTAATAAGGGAAGAGAAGATTCACATGCAGATACACTATCTTGGACATCTTTTATGATTGTGAGCCCCCATTAAATATTATGTGTCAAAATTGTTGACGTTGGACAAGGAAGACAACGTAATGATTTATGCTTGTTCATATTCACATAGAAGTTATATTGTCATAGATCCCTCAACATGTGGTGCTTGCTCAATATCTTTGCTAGCCAAAAACTCCGCATTAAGTAGAGATACTACTTGTGCATCCAAAAACCCTTAAACCCAAAATCTTATTTCAAGAGTCCACCATACCTACCTATGGATTGAGTAAGATCCTTCAAGTAAGTTGTCATCGGTGCAATAAGGCAATAAAAACTGCTTCTAAATGTGTTGGATCATTTAGTGTAAGAGAAAATTGAGCGTTGTACGAACTTGTGATGGCAAAGTAATAAAAGCGACAGACTGCATAATAAAGGTTGCTATCATAATGGGCAATATAACATGATGTTCTTTTACATTAAGGGATTTGGCATACAAACAAATAAGCGCATGACAACCTCTGCTTCCCTCTGCGAAGGGCCTATCTTTTACTTTTATGCATTTACTTTTATGTAAGAGTCAAAGTTTTCTTCCATATTCCTTTTATTTTCTCTTTTTACAAGCATCATGTGGTGAGGAAAGATCTAGGAACATATATCCAGTTGGATATGAGTGGGCATAAGTTATTATTGTTGACATCACCCTTGAGGTGAATGCGTTGGGAGGCGAAACTATAAGCCCCTATCTTTCTATGTGTCCGGTTGAAACTTTTTGTTCATGGGTATGCTGTGAGTGTTAGCAATCATAGAAGATTAAATGATGGTTGAGTATGTGGACTTGCCTAAAGGCTCCGACACGTGACCCTTCCTGAAAATATGATGAATTGTAGTTGCAAAGTTGACTGAGAACATAGTTTGTTGGTTCCCAATAAGGTTTATGCTTTATACTTCAATGTTGTGATGAATTGTTACTGGTTCATGAGAAGTTATATGATAAAAGTTGTGCTATAAAGTTTTATGTTAAAATTCCTTGTTGTTACAATAATATGCATGATCCTTCTATGTCCGTATTTTGTTTTTATCGACACCTCCCTCTCTAAGCATGTGGGCATGTTTTTCGATTTCAGTTTTTCGCTTGAGGACAAGCGAGGTCTAAGCTTGGGGGAGTTGATACGTCCATTTTGCATCATGTTTTCCTACTGTTATTTATAATGTTTTTATGCATAATAATACTTTTTGGAGTAATTCTAATGCCTTTTCTCTCATAATATGCAAGGTTTACACAAAGAGGGAGAATACCGGGAGCTGGAATTCTGGACCTGAAAATGCTATGTCAGAGTTACCTATTCTGCACATCTCCAAATGAGCTGAAAAACTTCAGAGAATTGTTTTGCAATTTATCAAAAATATTGGAGCAAATAACAACCAGAGGGGGCCGACCAGGTGGGCACAACCCACCTGGGCGCGCCAGGGAGCCCAGGCGCGCCTTGGTGGGTTGTGCCCTCCTCGGCCCACCTCTGGTGCCCATCTTTTGGTATATAGGTCATTTTGACCTAGAAAAAAGCCAAGAAGGGACTTTTGGGACGAAGCGCCGCCGTCTCGAGGCGGAACTTGGGTAGGAGCACTTTTGCCCTTCGGCGGAGCGATTCCGCCGGGGGAACTTCCCTCCCGGAGGGGGAAATCATTGCCATCATCATCACCAAAAACTCTCCCATCTTTGGGACGGTAATCTCCATCAAGATCTTCAACAGCATCATCTCCTCTCAAACCCTAGTTCATCTCTTGTTTTCAATCTTTGTACCGGAACCTTAGATTGGTACTTGTGGGTGACTAGTAGTGTTGATTACACCTTGTAGTTGATTACTATATGGTTTATATGGTGGAAGATTATATGTTCAGATCCATTATGCTATTTAATACCCCTCTGATCTTGAGCATGATTATCATTTGTGAGTAGTTACTTTTGTTCTTGAGGTCACGGGAGAAGTCATGCTGCAAGTAATCATGTGAACTTGATATGTGTTCGATATTTTGATGATATGTATGTTGTGATTCCCTTAGTGGTGTCATGTGAACGTCGACTACATGGCACTTCACCATATTTGGGCCTAAGGGAATGCATTGTGGAGTAGTTATTAGATGATGGGTTGCTAGAGTGACAGAAGCTTAAACCCTAGTTTATGTGCTACTTCGTAAGGGACCGATTTGGATCCCAAAGTTTAATGCTATGGTTAGATGTTATCTTAATACTTTTCTCGTAGTTGCGGATGCTTATGAGGGGGTTAATCATAAGTAGGAGGTTTGTTCAAGTAAGAACAACACCTAAGCACCGGTCCACTCACATGTCAAATTATCAAAGTAGCGAACACGAATCAAACCAACATGATGAAAGTGACTAGATGAAATTCCCGTGTACCCTCAAGAACACTTTGCTTATCATAAGAGACTATTTTGGCCTGTCCTTTGCCACAAAAGGATTGGGCTACCTTGCTGCACTTTATTTAACGTTATTGTTACTTGCTCATTACAAATTATCTTGCTATCAAACTATCTGTTACCGACTATTTCAGCGCTTGCAGGAAATACCTTGATGAAAACCACTTGTCATTTCCTTCTGCTCCTCGTTGGGGTCGACACTCTTACTTATCGAAAGGACTACGATTGATCCCCTATACTTGTGACTCGTATTGGAAATGCCCTAAGGGCATCTTCAAGGCGGACCCGTAAACTTTCCTGAACCGTCCGGACCATCGGAGTCATCCAACGCAGTAATGTATCGGTCTGCAGGGCATTCCGGACGCGATTTCTTCCACAAAATGAAGACAAAAGTGGGGGAGCTTTGCGGGAGTCCGAACACGCGAAATGTACGAATCCGACACCCTAGGCCCGCCCAAAACCCTTCCCCGACCCCGTGACTCCATCCTCCCCATTTTCTCCCCTTCCTTCTTTCTCTCTTGTCGTCCCCGCCGCTCAACCACCCCGACCACCACGCCACACTATTGCTTGAAATATGCCTCTCGTCATCTCCGGAGATCTAGCAAGGCTCCCCGCCGCTTCTCCTCCGTCTCCATTCCCTATGCTCCGAACGCACCGCCAGGTACCATCCTCTACCATTCCTGGCAACTGTTCGATTAATCACTAGAGCTGATAACAGTTGTCCTTTCTTGTTTGTAGCAATGGATTTCGATTTGTAGTACATATACGAGCAATGTGTTGAGTCGTCTGACGGCTCGTCGGACGTGGAGGAGTACTCCAATGAGATGGCCATGATGCAGGCTCGTTGAACATACATTTTTTTATTAATTTTCATAAATAGTACTCTGAATTTATTTATTTTTAAAATATTACACTGTCGGCCTGCTGCTGGCTGATTGGATCCAGTCGGCCTAGAGGTAGCCGATTGGGCCACAGTCGGCTTTGGGGTGGCCGATTGGCCTCCTATCAGTCTTCTGGTGGCCGACAGACCTATCGGCCACTAGTGGAGATCCTGTCGGCCACCTGTTGGCCGACTGGAACTAATCGGCCATCTGTAGGCCGATTAGAACTAATTGGCCACCTATAGGCCGACAGGTGCATGCACCCATTTTCTACCCCCGTACGTTTCCCGCTTATATCTCGGGCCGCCATTTCCCGCCATAGTTTCCCGCTTTGCTCGTTCCCGCCATATTTTCCCATGCTCTAGTTCCCGCCATATTTTCCTGCTTTGCTAGTTCCCGCCATATTTTCCCGCTCTCTAGTTCCTGCCAATATCTCCCGCCATATTTTCCCGCTTCCGACTTCTCGCCTTTCTTTGTGTTCTCAACCTATAAAACACCCTCGGCACTAACGTTGGTAAGCATTCTAGTGTAGTCTTGTAGTCTTGCCAAGATGTCCGGATATCCTTTTGATCGTAGTTTTCACCCTAGTATGTCCCAATGTCTTCTGGATTCAGCCGCCGATTTCAGGGTAGACAACATATTAGTTCCGTGGGACAAACTCATCAGTACTGACACCCTACTGAATGAGCTGGCTCACACATTAAGTAGGTGTGGGTGGCCTTCCAAGACCTTTGAGGAGATACGGAAAGAACTTTTGAGGTTGCAAGGAAGATGGATGAAGCAACAATCTAAGAGTGAAACATACCTAAAGTTTGCAGCAAAACATACTTTTTTATGCACTGTTGATAGCGAGGATGAAGACGATATCTTCATGTCGTCGGTCAAGAATTCTGCATCATTGAAGGGCAAGAGTTCTTCATCGTCGAAGGGCAAGAGTTCTTCATCATTGAAGGGCAAGAGTTATGCATCGTTGAAGGGCAAGAGTTATGCATTGATGAAGGATGACGATGATGACTTCATGTACTTTTTAAGCTGTATGTTGTAAGTTCAGCCCTACCTACCGTTTAATTTAGATGTAGTTGTATCCAGTAGTTTGTACTGTCTTATTGTAGGAGCATTATGTTCTATCTAAATATGATGTTGTAATTTGGATAACAGAGTACTAAAATAGAGTAGGCATATGTATCATACATAAGTACATAGTCATTTGTCTCATACATAGAATGGACATAAGTCTCATACATAAGTAGATGGCCATGTCTCTACTGATAGATAGAAGCATCACTGACGACGTCTTCCCTGGCGCGCAGGCGGTGCTTGAGGTGTTGCTACTTCTTGAGCTTGCGTTGATTTTTCCCTTGAAGAGGAAAGGGTGATGCAGCAAAGTAGAGATAAGTATTTCCCTCAGTTAAGAACCAAGGTATCAATCCAGCAGGAGGCACAAGCAAGTCTCCAATCTATGCACCTGCACAAACTAACAAACACTTGCACTCAACGCGAAAAAGGGGTTGTTAATCCCTTCACGGTCTTGAACAAGAGTGAGATCTAATAGTGTAAGTGCATCTAGTGCCCCTTAGTGATTTTGGTGTATTGAAGACTTATAGGTTAAGGGACTAATGTGTTTGTGAGTGTACACAGGTTCTATAAGTCTCTGAGGAGTTTGATATTTCCGAAGAAAGTTGATCCCTAAAAATGAATGTCTTCATTTGAAGACTTTGGTTTTCTTGAAGACATTGAAAATGAAGAAATTGGTGTGACCTTGAAGACATTGATATTGATGCGAGGATTATGAAGCGTGAAGACTTTTGTTTTCGTAGTTTCATTTTCTCTTTCTTGAGTCATAGGAAACACCGTACTGTTAAAAGGGGTTGAGGTAAAACTAAGGAAAAGTTTCCAAGTGATGCTCATCTCAAAGCCTACATATACCCAATCTTTCTAGTGAAGCCTTTGGAAATCTCATATCGTTCAGTCAATTTCTTCAGTGATAGAGAAGAAGATCTTCTGTTCTCTGAGGAATTTGTTCTGACTGAGCAGTTCGGAATTAACCAGTGGGGATTGCCTACAAGTGAGGAACATGATAGCCCAGAGGAATTTGAGAGCTCAAATTTCCGACCGTTGCTGTGCTACGCGCCAGCTGTCCCAAATATCTTATCCACCTAATGGTCATATCATTGATGAGCATTTATGTCTTATCGTGTCGGGCTGCTCCCTGGCTATAAATAGCTGGCCCCCTCGACCACTAGCTGGTTGGCTGCTCCGAGAGATAGATTGACACTTGTCATTTAGAGAATCCCATCCTTCGAGGACTTTGAGAGAAAATCATTAGTGAGGAAAAACCCAAAACCCCAACACCTAAAACCCAAAGTGATTGAGCATCACTGAAGAGATTGTTCCTGTGTGGAACCGATCCTTGTTACCTTTGAAGACTGTGCATCTTCCAGATGGTTAGGTGTCATGGTCTAGAGCATCCAAGATGAATTGTGGATCGCCGAGTGACCAAGTCTGTGAAGGTTTGGAAGTCACCTGAAGACTTACCACGAGTGATTGGGCGAGGTCTGTGTGACCTTAGCTCAAGGAGAATACGGTAAGGACTGTGTGTCCTTTGGTTTAAATACCAAGTCGCTCCAACCAGATGTACAATTGTCACAGCAGTTGGAACTGGTCTACCAAATCACTGTCTTCACTGAGCTACTGGTTCTATTTCCACAACCCTTTCATTTCCTCGCTCATGTGTTGATGAAATTGATCGTTGCTGTTTGAAGACTTTGACTGAAGACTTTCTCAATTTCCTCAACCCAAATTCTTCAGTCATCTTGTCTTCTGCCTGCTCATCCTGTTTACATGCTATCTGTGCTCTGTGCATGCTTCCTTTCATCATGATGACTATGCTACCGTCTTGTTATGCATGCACCTGAATACTTTGTTCTGCTGCTTGTATTTCGTCGATTAGAAAATTCCTCAAGTTGAATTTCCTTAGTGACAAATTTGTAAAAATCGCCTATTCACCCCACTCTAGTCGATATAACGCACTTTCAATTGGTATCAGAGTGAGGTACTCCCTTGTTCTGTGTGATTTTTGTTTAACCACCTAGAGTTTTAGTTATGCCGACCGCAGGTATGAAGAAAGTTTCATGCCCCATCTTTGATGGCCATGATTATCCCAAGTGGAAGGCCATGATGAGGAAGCGCCTCTTGGCAATGAACAGTGAGTTGTGGACCATCACTGAGATTGGTCTTACTGATCTATGCAAGATGGCGCTTGCTAATGACATTCACAAGTACACTCGGCTAGATACTTTGGCAAGGGATATCATCTACACCCACCTATCCAGAGATGAATTCAGGCGCATTATGCATCTTTGCAATGCGAAGCTGATATGGGACCGGATCTCTGATGTCTATGAAGGTCATCGAACTTGTTAGGACCCATGGTTCCTCGAGTTCAAGGAATCACTCAAAACGATGACTTTCGAACCTGAATCATCTTCTTCAGCACCATGCCTCAGGGAAAAAGGTGTCAAGTTACACGAGTATCCTTCCTCCTCTGAATCCAGTGAAGATGAATCTGATGACAATCTAAAGCCTAGCTATTCCAAACTTGCTAATATTGCCATGAAACAACAAAAAGCTTTGGAAAAGGTTCAGAATTTGCTAGACAAAAGTGATGACCTACTGGGTGAGGAACTGGATCAAACTCAAACCCTGACTGATAATCTTCAACGACTACAGTCTAAGTTTGATAACCTACAAGGTCATCATGAAACTCTCTTAGTCGATCGTGAGAAGCTTTCTTATGAATTTCTTCAAAGAAAGCAAGATCTTGAGAAACTAAGAGTGAGTCATGATGATCTTCAAAGGGAAAATGATTCATTGCTTGCTCAGCAGATCAGTTCTGCTCAGGAAGAATTCATTCCACCATGTTTGAAATGCATTGAATGTGAATCTGCTAATTCTTCACCTGAAAATTCAAATGCTTCTATTGCTGCAAATTCTTCAACTATCTCTGTGGTCACAAATTCCTCATCTGAGGATACCACAAGTATCACTGATGAAAATGCAGGGTTGAAGGAATTGTATGTGACAGGCATGTACAAAAGCCTCAAAGGGCATTAGACTCTTTGTGATGTGCTCAAAAATTAGATCTTGAACAGGAACCCTAGGAAAGAGGGTATTGCCTTTGAGAGGAAACTCAATGCTTATGGGTCCTACTGGAAACCTGAGCAGTATCCCAAAACCATATGGGTTGCTGTAAAAGGACCTCCTGTAGATCCATCCACTTTATCTGGCTTTACATGTGAATCTTCATATTCATCTGATGAGTCATTTGACTCCAACTATAAACTATTCAAGAATCAGAATGGTGATGTATTTGCTAGATATGTTGGAACTAACTGCAGGAACGGTCCTCCTATGAAGAAAATCTGGGTTCCCGAAAGGTGATTTGAAAGTCTTCAGGTGAATGTCCTCATGACATCACCAGTGAAGAACATGAACTCCAGATCAAATTCCTCATATGGACCAAAGTCTACATATGGATCAAATTCCTCATATCGATCCAAGTCCTCACATGGGTCAAATTCCTCATATGATCATCATCGTGCTAATGCATCTGTTTCACAGGGAACAATGCCACCTTTCTCTTATGGAGCTCACATAATGATGAACTCTTTGCCACCCCTCCAGATGTGGGTGGTGAAGAAAAAGAACTAATCTCTTATGCCGGGTCAGGTCTCCAGACGAACTTGAATGTCTGAAGAATTTTCTGGAGACCTGAGAGTGCTTGAAAGGACGCAAGCTAATCATGAAGAAATGAATTACCTATTTCTCATGTCCTTATACTGATGTATCTATTGTACTGCTTGATGAAATTCTATCTGATGAATTTGATGTCATATTCTTCACTAATGAAGTAAATGAGTTCGTAAGATGCACTAATTCATTTGCAGGATGAATCTCTCAAAGCTATTGAGTGGGTCCTCGATAGTGGATGTACAAATCACATGACTGGTGACAAGAACTTACTGATGGACTCTGCTCTATCTCCATCACATCTGAAGCATATTACCTACGCTGATAAAGGAAAAAGCAAGGTATTGGGTCTAGGTAGGGTTGTAATCTCAAAGGATCGACACATGGACAAAGTCATGCTTGTCGAGTCCCTCGGATTCAACCTTATGTCTATCTCAATGCTTTGTGATCTTGATATGGTTGTCGTCTTTGGCAAATATCGCTGCATAGTACTCATGTAATCTGGCAATTCAAAGTCTTTGAAGGCTTTAGGAGAGGAGACTTGTATATTGTTGATTTCTCTGCAGGACCACAGCCTGCCACATGTCTACTTGCAAAAGCTTTAGAAGGCTGGCTATGGCATCGATGACTTGGTCATGCTGGCATGAGGAACTTGCACACGCTTGTGAAGAAAAAGCACGTCATTGGCATCGAGGGTGTCAAATTCCTCAAAGGTCATCTTTGCGGGGCTTGTGAGGCTGGAAAGATGACCAGATCCAAGCATCCCTCAAAGACTATCATGACTACCACTCGTCCTATTGAATTGCTTCACATGGACCTCTTTGGCCCTACTCATTATGCCACACTAACAAATGCAGCATCTCTATATGGTTTGTTATTGTTGATGACTATTCTCGTTACACCTGGGTGCATATCATTATGTACAAAACTGAAGTGCAGGAAGTCTTCAAACGTTTTCCCTCAAGGGCCTCGACTAATTTTGGTGTGAAGATCAAGCACATCAGGAGTGACAATGGGACTGAATTCAAGAACACTGGACTTGATGGCTATCTTGATGAACTTGGTATTACTCATGAGCTATCAGCCCCATACACTCCTCAGTAGAATAGCGTCGTGGAGCACAAGAACAGGACTCTTGTTGAGATGGCTCACACTATGCTTGATGAATACAAGACGCCTCGTCGCTTCTGGCCTGAGGCTATTGATACTACTTGCCACATCATCAACAGGGTATATCTTCACAAATTCTTCAAGAAGACCTCATATGAACTCCTTACCGACAAGAAACCCAATGTGAGTTATTTCAAAGTCTTCGGTGCTAAATGCTGGATTAGGGATCCTCATCACAACTCTAAATTTGCACCGAAAGCACACGAGGGTTTAATGCTTGGTTACGGAAAGGACTCACACACCTCCAGAGTCTTCAACACCTATCACAACAAGGTTGTTGAAACTGTAGATGTGCGATTCGATGAAACGAACGGCTCGCAAAGAGAGCACCTACCTCATGTGCTAGATGAAATGTCTCCTGAGGAATCCATCAAGTTCAAGGCTACTGAGGATGTCATACCCACTGAAGAATCTGATGAAGAAGTGATTCCAGATCATGAAGAAAATCATGCTGGTGCATTTGAAGAAAATGTCGCTGAAGAAAATGCTCAGTCCAATCAAAGTCGTCAACCTGCTCAACCTCGCGTTGCAAATGAAGTGCAGATTGAGAAAATCATCGACGACATCAACGAACCAGGTCCTCTCACACGCTCAAAAGCTTCACATTTGTCTAACTTTTGTGAGCACTTTGCTTTTGTCTCTATCACAGAGCCCACCAAAGTTGATGAGGCATTTCTGGAGCCTGAGTGGAGTCAAGCTATGCAAGAGGAATTACATCAATTCGAGCTCAACAATGTGTGGGAACTTGTCAAGCGACCAGACCCTCGCAAGCACAATATCATAGGTACCAAGTGGATCTACCGCAACAAGCAAGATGAAAACTGCCTAGTGGTGAGGAATAAGGCTCGTCTTGTAGCTAAAGGCTACACACAGGTTGAAGGAATTGACTTCGATGAAACTTTTGCACCTGTTGCTAGACTTGAGGCTATTCACATATTGCTTTCTTACGCTAACCATCATAATATCATCTTATATCAAATGGATGTGAAAAGTGCATTCCTCAATGGTAAGCTTGAGGAAGAAGTATATGTTGCTCAACCCCCAGGTTTTGAAGATCCTAAGCATCCTGACAAAGTCTTCAGACTCAACAAGGCCCTCTATGGCCTCAAGTAGTCCCCTCGGGCGTGGTATGATACACTGAAGGAATTCCTCATGAAGAAAGGCTCCAAACCCGGTTCACTTGACCCAACTCTTTTCACCAAAGCTTATGATGATGAATTATTCATGTGCCAAATTTATGTGAATGATATTATCTTTGGCTGTACTGACGCACATTACAGTGACGAATTGTCCTATATGATGAGTGAAGAATATCAAATGTCTATGATGGGAGAATTGAAATTCTTCTTAGGTCTTCAAATTCATCAACAACGCAATGGCATATTCATATCCCAAGAGAAATACCTCAAGGATGTACTGAGGAAATTCGGCATGCAAGATTGCAAAGGCATCAAAATCCCTATGCCCACTAATGGCCATCTATGCACCGATGAAAATGGTAAAGACTTCGATCAAAAGGTATACCGCTCCATGATTGGCTCTTTATTGTATCTATGTGCATCTAGGCCAAATATTATGCTTAGTGTTTGCATGTGTGCCCATTTTCAAGCTACACCGAAGGAATCACACCATAAGGTTGTGAAACATATTCTTCGATATCTAGCTCACACTCCAACACTTGGATTATGGTATCCCAAGGTCTTGGCTTTTGATCTCATTGAATATTCTAACTCTGACTATGCTGGTGATCGAGTGGATCGCAAGTCAACATCAGGCACATGCCATTTCCTCGGACGATCCTTAGTATGCTGGTCCTCAAAGAAGCAGAACTGCGTATCACTGTCTACTGCTGAAGCTGAGTACATTGCTGCTGGTTCTTGCTATGCTCAATTGTTGTGGATGAAGCAAACCCTCAAGGACTATGGCATCAACATGAAGAATGTGCCACTCTACTGCAACAATGAGAGTGCCATCAAGATTGCTCACAACCTAGTTCAGCACTCGAAGACAAAGCACATCCAGATTCATCATCATTTTATTCGAGATCATGTGTTGAAGGGCGACATCTCCATCGACCATGTGAAGACTGAAGAACAGCTGGCAGATATCTTCACAAAGCCCTTGGATGAGAAGAGATTTAGCAAGTTGCGGTGTGAGCTAAATATCTTAGAATCTTCGAATGTTCTTTGAAAGGACACACATCCTGACACTTATGCAAAATTGATGACTTAGATGTGCAACACACGAAGTAGCGTTTTTCTTCAATCAATGAAGACTAACCCTCTAGGTGTGAAGATATTAATGAAGAATTTGATTCTCAGAGCCCTACGACAATTGTACGCAGTGTCTGAAATCATCTCTACTCCTAATGTCTGAGTAAGTACGTCGTCGTTCGCCTCTTTCGTTCGTTTCCCACCCTCGTTCGTTCTCCCCTCCCACCCACGTACGTCTCCCCACCCAACACCGATTTTTTTCCATCCCACGAAAAACCGATCGATAGACAGAAAACTCCGAAAACCCCATATGTTGAAACCTAACGTACGTCCTCCCTCCCAATCTCCTCCCGCAGTCGCCGCCGCACCCTCTCCTTCCCTCCATCTTGCATCCTCGGCTCCTCCCCTACCGCCGCTCCTCCACTCCGGCCCCGACCCTGCACGCGTGCTGCTGGGCCACGCCACCGCGTACCGGGTCATTCCGTTCCAATATGCCACTCTCTCCGCCCCGGCCATCCGCCACGTTCGCGAGGGGCGGCCATCCGAGGCATCGGTGTAGGGAGTCCAACTGGATCGGCTACGTCGCAGTGGCCACGGACAAGGGAAAGGCCATGCTCGGGCGCCTGGACGTGGTCGTCGCGTGGCGCGGCACGATCCAGGCTTTGGAGCTGCACAGATGCTTGGTGCAACGTGGTTGGATCTCCATCTAGACCTTCACCGACCCGGCATCCACAAACAACGAGGACACGCCAGAGACGAGGTAATCTTGTGAATGCGATGATGGCACTGTCATGTACACGGTACACATGGTTCAGTGTTGAGCTCACTTGCAGCTGCATGCTCGTGCAAGCATGGATGTCATGTCAGGTGCGGGCTGAGGTGCTTGGTGGACAAAGACGACGAGTTCAGCATCACAATGACGGGGCACAGCCTCGGGGCAGCGGTGAACGCGTTCGACGTCGCCGAGAATGGCTACAGCTGCACAGCCACTGCAGCGTACCCACGTCCGCCCGTCCGCCGGCGAGTTGCGACACCTGAGGGCGCCGCCACCTGGTTCGTCATTGCCGATGGGATCCCCGCACGCCGCGGGCATGGCTGATCCTCAGCTGAAGAAGCTATTGTTTGCGGTTGTGATATCATAGTGCTTTCTAGACTTGCACATGCTATTCTTTGGACTGGAGGTTGGCTTGGGTGGGATGAGGTACCATTCAAACAATAGTATGTCAGATGATAAAAGATATTGTATTTTCTTGTTTAGGGATCCGATGGGGAGCTCGGATATGGCGTCGCAGCCACAGAGCGACAGCGTGCATCACGACAGAGCTCCTGCTTGGCTGCACCGAACCACGGACTGCGTCACCGTCTCACTGGGCGAACCGCGGGTACGATTTTCTCGGTTGCCTCTGGTGGTCTTGGCAACATGCGTTCCCAGGATTACAAATTCAACTGACTGATGAGCGGGCACATGGTAGATTCGGATTGACACGATTTTTTTTAGAAGTTGATTCATTCATTTGCCTATTTATCTGGTTTGTTGCCATCCGGGGTGGTCCGTGAAATTCGGTCTCTGTATTCTCGAGAAAATAATCATGACATCTGTCAACCTTCTTTTTAGGAATGGGCTAATCATATGAGTTTGCAGCCTCAACTTTTTCAGATGATTTCTTTTACCACTTTGCTTCCAATAATTCAAACATCATTTATGCCCTGTTTAGTTATGTGATCCCTAATGTACAGATCTCTAACATAGACAAAAGCAATGTAACAACCAATAGTTATAGTGTTAAAAGAATTATTTTATACTGAAAGACATATACGACGCGAACCAATTATATTGGTGAAGCTGACCGTGGAGGAATAATTCCTCAGGTCATGGAGACGATATTCAAGAAAGCTGATGTGATGAAGTGTGATACAGAGTTCTTAAATAATTGGAATATATATTTATTCATGTTCTCAGTCAGGAACCACCTTGCTGTTATTGTGGGTAATCTGAATCGTCCATCTATTTATTATTGCTACACATTAATGCCTGCTGTTTTACAAAATCTTGGTACATCATCTTCTCTATTGATTGATATGCATGTAGTGTGTTGCTCTTTTGGTTGATATGCAAGTAACGTGTGCTGATTGGAAGTCGATCAACATGCGTTCCATATGAAATTAGGGAGGCAACGCAGTGGACTGCATTCGAGTTTCACAAATAAATGTTCATATAATGAATTTCAGGATTGTTCATCTTCATAGGTTAATTCATGAACTCTATTTTAAAAGTTCACTTCTTACAGGGACAAAGTGGGTGCCACAATCCTGAACCCTCTGTTCATCTTTGGTCTTCAAGGACCTGATTTAGTTTGACCTTGTGATTTTGATCTGATGAACCTCAAGCTAACAATAATCTGCTGTGGGCCTACAACGGGTTCTTTAAAAAATATGCTTCCAACAACTGTTTATGTTATCAACTCTGAAATAGTAACACAGCAAACAACAACAAACTGTAGTTTGGTACTACATTTATGATCAACTCCTATGGAATATAGGTATAAAGCAATTGACACGATACTTATCTAAAAATGATGAACTGTTTTTTTTTCATTGACAACCATTAAGTATTGTAGATTTTGTGTTCTCAATACCAATTGTTAATGGACATATTACAAACTTTGGTTTTAATTTGCATATAAAAAAAGGAAATCAACAAAGCTCTCATGTGGCAATAATAGATATGCATTAGTGGCGACGTGCATTGCACGCACATGATTATTAGTGGCGATGTTGTATATTATCCATCCATAATTTGGATGCTTGTGTGTCCTGCTACTTGGTTTATCTAGGAGATGTTTGTGTTCAAGGCTTCAAGCACATGCGTGGTCATGCTTGCGGGGCAGAGTACAATTGGAGTTTTAAAGACATTTATGATGTCGTGCAAAACAATCATTTTGAACAAAGGTACATTAAGTTGTGTCCGACCTCCGTCATTATAATATGATTAGTGTGTCGCAACTCGCAAGCCTGCTATTTCTAATTGTACAAATTTTGTAGTTATTTTCATGTTTTACATAATGCATAGATTTTTCAGAACAGAAAGAAGTGAATCTATAACCTGATTTTGTTTTACTGTTTTGTTCCAGTTCACTTTGTAAATCCAACTTTATCCAGCATTATAAATCTGTGTCAATCGCCAAATTAAACTGATATTTCTCTTTTGACAGCTTGGAATTTATAATATTACGATTTTAATTTCCAGAAACCACTTCAACTAGCCTAGGGCTATGTCTATTAGTCCTCCAATATTTGTAGATATGAGATAATACATTTTATGCAAGGTAACAGGTAACTGAACATGAAGATCTTTGTATTTTTTTTGGAAAGATCGAGCGCCTGAACCTAGGAACGAATATGTCAGGACCAATGAGGGAATTGTGGAGCTTCATATTCAAGTTTTGTTACCTTCTTGCCTGCTTCAAGTTTCTACAGATTGCGGGAACTAGGTTTCTTCAACTGTCCACAGACTACACGAAGTAAGTTTCATATAGAAGTAGTCAAAACTGGATACCTACTGAAACCGTTATAATTCTTATAGAAGTTGTCAAACCTAGATATGAATATCTGTAGGGAAGGCTGTTATCTGAGCATTTGTTCTTGCTTCTGCCTTAATCAGGTTTTGTATCGTTTTTCATATTCCTATGACTCCGGATTGTTGTATCAATCAGGTTACTATGAAGATGCTCTGTATGAAGGCGAAGTTGATGCTTATCTGTTTTTTTCTAACATTATTTTAAAGAATTTTTGGTGTCTTGTCTACCTAACAGACCATTCATTAATGTGTGGTAAAAGTTCTAGATTCTTAGAAATGACCCCTACGTATTTTATTCAGCTTTGATGTCAACCTGATTGCTTTGTCCAAGGAGAAAACTTTGCTGAATGAGTGCTTTCAACATCCTAATTATGAAACCTTGGGTTTGCTATTTCCACCAAGTGAGAGTAAGAGGAAGAATGAAGTTGCAGGTGCATACCTTTAAACCGTTTCTTACTCAAAAAAAGTTTAGGTGTATACACTATGGTATGAATTACTTCTTTGAAAAAATGTTCATGGCTGGAAATTGGTGGAGGTTATTTAGTTCAGTTTGGAGAACATTTGTGAATTATAACATTTGTTTGATCAGCTGTATAATTCTACATGTGAAATTGAGCACGTCCCGTTCTAACTAGCATTTGATGTACATATATTGGATGATGAATTTGCGGCGATGCGACCTTTAGCTACTAATCGATTTCTCATGATTTTTATGTCTTTTATTTGAATTTTTTTTAAAAGCGCTTATTATCTATTGTTGGAAACTTTTAGGTCCAGGAGATTGCACATGTGCAGGAGAACTCAGATTTTTTTTCTTAGATCGGGCTGGATAGCAAGTTGCTGATGATGTGAAGTAGATGATTCAAAATAAGAAGAAATCCAATCTATTTATTGATGATAGTGATTTGAATTATTTTGGTAAACTATTTCATGAGCTAGCATTACATCATCCATTACAGCTCTTATTTTGGTAAACTATTTCGAGAGCTGGCATTACATCATCTGTTGCAACTCTTATTTCCATGTGCCTTCTTGAAAGAGCACATGTAGAAGAAAACATGGTGAAAGAATAAAAATTTTAGAGTGAGACAGCTGATTCCGTCAACTCCCAAGTCTCAAGTTCTTCATGTTTCTTCACCTCAATATTAACGTCAGGTGTTTAATGCACTATCATCCGTGGATAGAAATGATATGAATCACGACAAAGAAGAGCGATGACTATGTGATAGCAAGATCTAAGATGAGGTCGAAGGGCTGCTAGAAAATATGATGCAAGCTGGGGGAATGAAGATGATGTCATGTCTTGTTGCGGTGCTGACTGAGGATTAAATGCAAAGGAACAAAGAGATAAGAAAATGTATCTCATGTCTTCCCTCAATTTCAGTATGTATCTAAAAGTACATTAGCTATGTATGTAGAAAAGCTAAGGGACTACATCTTGATGGAGAAGATAAAAGATGACCACAATTTATGCTCTTCTGTATTTTAATAGAAAGATAAAGAAGATGATTACACTTATGTTTGCCAGTGAGCAATACAAGCTAATGGTGTCCAGCTAAAGAACTTAAGTTATGTTTCATAGCTTCATTTCTTTGTTTTCGTTTAAGATAGCAGCTGTTGCTGGCCAGTTATAATATGGCATAACATGTTGGTAAATATTTTGGTGTCAATTTATCTCATCGTATGAGAAGAAATGAGTGAGCTCTAATATCTCCTAGACATTCTACATCGTCGTTTCGCTCGCAGCCATTAATGCAAAAATTGTTTGGAAACGGTGTGCCGAATCAATTTAGAATTCAAGTCATTAATACAATTAATTAGCCAAACACTTAATTACGTGTGGAATTAATTAAGTCCATTTAAATAGTGATTTTTCATGCAAAATCAATTTGGAAATGGAATCATTACTGCAAATAATTAATTAGACAAATAGTTAATGAGGACTACAACTAATTAGAGGTACTAGGAATATTGTTCCAATTCGACATGCAATTAATTAATTAGGCATGCAAATCGTAAGGAAACCATTAAATAGGCATGTAATTAATTAATTAGTCAGACACTTAATCGTGTCGAATCAATTTCAAAGCACTCACGGACGAGAACGGCTAGCAGACTCTCACGAACATTGGAAACTACTCGGAGTCTTTCAACAGCGTGGCCGATCAGCGCTTGCCAACATGGACAATGACAACCACGCGCTTCTGACATAGGCGACCAAGTTGTCAAAACATATATGACGACTATGCTCTGCAGGACATGCACACGCTGATGGTTGTCGAAACGTTAGTGGGCTCGAGGACGAGTGAGCACTGATGGTTGAGGGCTCCAACCGCGCCTTCAAGTACGACGGTGATGACCGAGGACAATTGGTCACACAACACCACTCTTTAAATATTATTTTTCATCACTCTTTAAATATTATTTCATCCCGTAGCAACGCACGGGTATTTAGCTAGTCATTCTTATACGGTGGGTCACGCCACCAACCAAAGTTGAAAATCTTCAAATTTGAGTTTTTCTTCATTTTGCAAATTCTTCAATTCTCAAATTCCTCAAGTTTGCAAATTCTTCAACTTTTCGACTGATATTCTTCATTGACTATATATATAGAGAGAGAGAGATGGAGAGAGAGAGAGAGGTATGCTAAAGTGAGCCTGAGCGTATACTCCTTATTTTGCGCGCTGGTCAGGCTACGCGCATAACTCTCACTAAATTACCACCGGTGACATCCGCCTAATCGTAACAATTTTTAAAGCATCGTAACAGACAGGAAAAGATTACTACCCGTGCCTTTCCTCTAGTAATTAGCCTACCGAACATCCTATGTTGGTTGTAAAAAACTTAGACTACATAGTAATGATGGTAACCAAAAACATTACTCATATGATCCTAACCATATGTATGGCGGACTAGTAAAATGTACCAACAAATTACTACACACAACCATGCTTCTACGATTGCTCTTAATTGTGGTAAAAGCTACCAATATATTACTACATTTTCCTAGGAATTTACCACCGTCTTAGACAACAAAAACCTCACATTGTGGTGATAGCCATCTATACATGGTAACTGAAGCTTCTCTAATTACCACATCGTAATACAATTACCACGTAGTAGCTACTTGCAACTGGCTCGTAACACCATTACCACTACTAGAAGTGGTCATTCTTTATACAAGTAAAGAGTGGACTGGTTTGGTGTATTAGGCGCGTCGTGCATGCATGTAGTAATTAACTTGATTCCATTACTATATTTACCAAAGGTTTTACTAGCAAGTGAGAAAAAAATGACTTGATTTGACGGAGCGGGGACTGATGTGTGCACATAGTAACCGCTTTAATTCTATTACCATAGTTATCAAAAGGGATTACTAGCAGGTGGAACGAAAAACGGTAGTTAGGCCAAGCAACCCACGCGATTTGGCCGGAGCGTAGAATTAGCATTTTGCGCTCAGGCTCACTTTAGCGCCACTGTATATATATATGTGTGTGTATATATATATATATGAGTTTTCAATGTTCTCAACAGCATTCACTTATTGCTATTTCTTCAAGTTGATTTTCCTCTAAGTGAATGTGATCGGACCCATTCCCCCTCTATGCTAAAACTCAACACAGTCTGTTCAAAAATTCTTCATGTGCATTCTATTCGAAATCCATTCAAAGTCTTCACTATATCATTGATATCTGAAGAATTTGTGAACGAAACATTAAAATTTTCATATCTGAATTTTTGGTTGTTGCCGCTCAAACCGTTCGCTTCCCACCATGGATTAAACTACTCACCCACGATCCCCCATGATCTCCACCTCCCTGTACATGGGTGACACATGTCGTTAGGACAGCAAGGGTCAGGGGCATGTTCGTCCAAAATCTTCGGGCGAGCAGTTTTTCACTGCGGCTATAAATACCCCTCAACCTCCTCATACTTCATTTACTCCGCTCGACCTCAACTCCCCTCGCTCGAACTCTCAGACCTAGCACCGCCGCTACACTCCATCGCTGCCGGTGAGGAAGAGCTTCACTGCCTCGACCTCGTCGCCGTCGTACTCGCGCCGGCCGAGGAAATCTTCACTCCGCCGTCGCCGTAGTTGTCTCCCTCCGCCGAGTTAGGGCGTGGGAGATCTGAACTGACGAACTTCTCCATCTCCACTCCCAGTTCGTCGTGTTCTTCATCAAGGGTAATTAAAATCTAATTTTACTGCCCTACTTTGATTCTTATGATTTTTCACAAAATCCTCAAAAGGTGTTTATTCTTCAACTTCCCACTCCATAAACACTGGAATGCTTCTTTTCCTTGATTTGTTTCTCTAAGCTATGATTTTCCTCAAGATTCCTCAATTGTGTGGATTTTCAAATCTGTACAACTCTGGAACCTGAGTCAAGAACGCTTAGTGAAATTCCTCAAGACATCTATGGTCAAATTCCTCAAACTTGATACTTTTTGAAAAAATTCTGAGAACGCATATGACCTCTCCAAATTCTTCGCACCTATACTCTCTTCACAGGTACAAAATGTCTGCTGCTGAATCACTAGGTTCTTATCAACTTAACTCATTTGCAGTGTTCCTCCAAGAAAATTTGCATACTTCCTCAGAAACATCCAAAGTTCAAAGTCCTCAAGTGAGGAAAACGGCAGATGGAAAGAGACCTCAGAAGGGAGGCAAGAGGCCAGAAACAAACACTGCATTTGAGATCCCTGAGGACATATATGATGAATATTGCACACCAGATGAAGAAACTCATGGGAAGGAGAATAAGAATCAGCGCAAAGTGCGCGTACAAAGGATTGAGAGGAGATGGGCTAAAGAATGGAAGGAATACCGCTATGTAACTCTAAATTACATGAATAAATTCGCTGTGAACCCTCCATGTCCAAGACCACCTTTGGCAGCTGGCCAACAAGCTGATCCCACCAGCATCAAGTGTGGTGAGGAATTTCTGAAGGAATGGGCCAAGCGCCAAGCAAAGCTTCAGAAAGTTGCTGCAGAAGCAGTGAGGAAATTTAATGTGGTTTCTCAAGTTGCTGCCGCTGAGGCCTCTGCTAGTAAAGATGCACCAAAGAAGGCCATCCTGAAGAAGTCTGCTATGAAGAAATCTTCAAGTTCTATGCCCTCAAGGCCAAGTTCCTCAACGGCAAAGCCCTCAAGGCAAATTCCTCAAGCAACTTCTTCAAGGGCAGTGCCAATCCCCTCAGTTGCCACAAAATCCTCAACTACTGCCACGAAGTCCTCAACACCCGTGCACCTTGCAGCGTGTCAGCGGACTGATGGATTCTCTATTGCCTTAGGGGCTTCTGCATCTTCCTCATCTCAACCACAATACTCAAGTGGTCCAACTCTGCTGAAGGTCAAGACTACTGCTGGACGTGGAAAGAGGCCAAGTTCTCACAAGAAGCAAGTGGCATTCCATGTTCCGTCTGATGACGATGATATGAAGAACTGAATGAAATCATCAAAGATAGACTGGAAAGGGCTGCAAGAGTCAAAGGAAGCTCTGTGCCTCTTATGTTGGATCCAAAGAAGATCCTAGATTTCATTGACATATGGCACAAAGATCCCAATGCTCCACTCCCTGACTTTAACCTGACTCCTGGTCAAAGTCATATGTTGACTGCCTTCATAGGCGAAGAAAAATGGAAATTTCAGAAGGCCAGACAAGTCAAGAAGGCCCAGTACAAGAAGGAGCGATTTCTGAGGAACAACATTCTTACACTGGCTCCTGAAGAACTTGTCACTGTTCAAAAGGAGATCAGAGACCTCAGTGAGGAATTTGACACATATCATGCAGATTTGCTCGGTGCCAAAGTCAGATTTGTCAAGATTACCAAGAACCTCAAGGCAAACATTGCAGCACCATCGCAACAGCAAATTCCTCAGGCTGAAGCATCTACTCAGCATTCTGAAGAAACTGCAAGCGCAGCTGATGAAAATCAGGCTGCTAAAGAAGCTACCAGGGCTGCTGAAGAAATTCCAGCTTCTGAAGACAATGCCAGGGCAACCACCAATGTTGCGCCTGAAGAAGAACCTAGGCCAGCTGAAGAATCTATTGTGTCTGAAGAAACTGAGAATGCCAGGGCGACTACATCAGTCGTGCCTGAAGAAAATGCACCAACTTCATATGCGCCTCCAGCTAAATCTTCAAAGGTGAAGAAAACCACACTTCCTTCTGCATCAGAAGTGAAGAAAACGAAGACTGCGGAGAAGGAAGCCACAAAGAAGAGGAAAGCATCAACCTCTCCAGAGTCCTTAGCTCCCAAGAAAGTGAGGACTTTGACGAGCTCTTTCAATGAACCAATTGATGTTGTTCCGGTCTCAATAGTGCCATCAAAGGAGCTCATTCCGTTTGGTGAAGAATATGTCATTCCAGATGACATTGATGAAGAAAATCCTTTTGTTGCTTCTTCAGAGCAGTTGGATGAAGAAATTGAAGTGGAACATGTTATTTCCACACCGTTGGTATCATCGCCTGTGCCTTAGTTCACTACTGAAGAGGCGGGCATTGAAGAAATTGAAGAAGATGTGGACATTGGCTCTACAACCCCTGTGTTGAATGATGATTATTGGGAAAATCTTCACCCTAATTCTCCAATCGCCACACCTCTGCATCAAATTTTTTAGTCCCCTGTGCAGACTAAAGAAATATTGACAGGGTCTGAAGGTCGTCAAACTTCTCTCCAGTCCATCCCTGAAGAAATTCCAGCTGCAACAGCTGAAGAAATGGAGAACCAGACTGCTGATGAAACTGCTGCTTCAATTCCTCAGTCTGCTGTACTAGAAGTTCTAACTCAAGAGGTTGTGAGGCCTCCTACTGCAAATCTTCAGCCCAAGCCTCAAAATCCTCATACAAAGAGGCCAAAATTCAAGAATGCCGATTTCTTTGTTGAGCATCATTTCTTCACTGATGCAAATCCATATGCCTCGGCAAGGCTAAGACGCAAGAGGTTTTGGACTGCGAGCCAGATGAACTTCTATGCATCTGTTCTGTTTGACAAGGACAAAGTCTTTCAGCATCGCTAGATTCCTCATGTGGATATGGAGTCCATTCCCTGCTTTCAACCAGTTCTCAATGTTCTTCATGAAGCTGGACTCCACAATTTCTGTGCTGATATATGTGACTGGAACGTAGAGCTAATTCTTCAGTTCTATGCAACTCTGCATCTCACTGGCAATGTTGTTGATGTCAATTCATGGGTGCTTGACTGGATGACAGAAAACACTCACTATAAAGCTCTGGCCTCTAAATTGCTTCATGCCATCCCAGTCAGTCCTCCTGCTGAAGGCGCAAGGCTGATCTATGAAGAACCTGAAATTCAAAATCATCTCATACAAGTGCTGATGAAGCCTTTGCAGCCCGGCCTAGCTCCAAGAACCACCTTCCTAGTGAAGGATTTGTTATATGTGCCAAGGACAATATACCGCATCCTGACCAAAACCCTCAGTCCGATCAAAGGCCACAACTTTGAAGAAGAAGAAGTTGTTGGCACCATGAAGAATATGTTGTTCAACATCATACATGGGATTCCCATTAACTATCATGATTTCTTCATGAGGACTTTGGCAAATGTTGCACTGTAGTTGTTTGAATTGAAGCCCTATGCTCCTTGGATAATGAAATTCATCAAAACCAAGTCTTCAATTCACTACAAGGCAAATTTTCAGAATCACCTCAGCTTTCTGCCTCCCATTGAAGTCCTCAAAAGAACTATTTCTTCAGTTGATGAAAAAGGCAAAGCTGCTGTTATTGATGAAGGCACTCATCCATTGGATGGTCAATTCCGTAATGCTGCATCTTACTCCACCAATGATGACTCTGCTACTCAAGATTCTGCCAGATCCCATGAGCAAAATCCTCAAGCCACTGCCCCACAAGTGATGACTGATCGTGAGCTTCTTCTAAGTCTTCACCAGAAGGTCAATCGCAATCACAAGTGGGTCAAGCATCAATTTGGCTCAATTCTTCAGAACATGACTATTACTCAGAACACTATGAAGAAGAACCAGTATTATGCGCATGAAATCTTCGACCGCACATGGGCTATACTGTCTCATCTTTACAGTGACAAAAGACCTCAAGCAAATGGACTTTCAACAGAACTTTGAGTGGTCAAATCCTCCCTCGAAGAAATTCAAGAAGGTCAAAGTTCCTCAGCTGGTTACCAGTTCATATTCTTCATCACGTAAGATGGATGAAGCTGAGGATCTTGTCGACATTGCGGCAAGCCCTACATCGTTACCAGTTCATATTCTTCATCACGTAAGATGGATGAAGCTGAGGATCTTGTCGACATTGCGGCAAGCCCTACATCGACAAACGACCCCGACAACGCAGGCGCTCCTCCATCGACATCATGACGATATTCTTCAGGGGCGTTAGTCCTCATTTTTCGTCCCTTTTGGTCATTCGATGACAAAGGGGGGGGGGGGGAATTTGAGTTAGTCTTCAAGAAGGCCTTATATATGGGCTGTTTTTTCGTTAAGTTACAACTCTCGCTCTTCTGAAGTTTGTTTGTTGGTCGAGTTATAAACTTAAGTCCGATGGTGGTCTGATACTTTTGAACTGCTTCCTGCATGCTTATTTCATCAAGTACCTTAATACACCCATGCTGAATTTCGTCAGACACCATTTTCCATCATGCATTTCAAATTCTTCATATTATATGTTAAATGTGTGTATGGATTACAAGATATAGGGGGAGATCTCCATGATTTTATTCTACAAAGTGCATTTGCAATCTAAAGCAAATTCCTCCAATATGCACATCTTCAGGGGGAGTTCTTCTATATCTTGCAATCAAATTCCTCAATATCACTATTTACACTTCATATGTTTATCCCCGTTGAAAACTTAACCTATTTGTCATCAATCACCAAAAGGGGGGAGATTGTAAGTGCATCTAGTGCCCCTTAGTGATTTTGGTGTATTGAAGACTTATAGGTTAAGGGACTAATGTGTTTGTGAGTGTACACAGGTTCTATAAGTCTCTGAGGAGTTTGATATTTCAGAAGAAAGTCGACCCCTAAAAATGAATGTCTTCATTTGAAGACTTTGGTTTTCTTGAAGACTTTGAAAATGAGGAAATTGGTGTGGCCTTGAAGACATTGATATTGATGCGAGGATTATGAAGCGTGAATACTTTTCTTTTCGTAATTTCATTTTCTCTTTCTTGAGTCATAGGAAACACCATAGTGTTAAAGGGGGTCGAGATAAAACTAAGGAAAAGTTTCCAAGTGATGCTCATCTCAAAGCGTACACATACCCAATCCTTCGAGTGAAGCCTTTGGAAATCTCATACAGTTCAGTCAATTTCTTAAGTGACAGAGACGAAGATCTTCTATTCTCTGAGGAATTTGTTCTGACTGAGGAGTTAGGAATTTGCCAGTGCGGATTGCCTACAAGTGAGGAACATGATAGCCCTGAGGAATTTGAGAGCTCAAATTTCCGACCGTTGCTGTGCTACGCGCCAGCTGTCCCAATTATCTTATCCACCTAAAGGTCATATCATTGAAGGGCATTTATGTCTTACCATGTCGGGCTACTCCCTGGCTATCAATAGCCGCCCCCTCAACCACTAGCTGGTTGGCTGCTCTGAGAGATAGATTGACACTTGTCATTTAGAGCATCCCATCCTCCGAGGACTTTGAGAGAAAATCATCAGTGAGGAAAAACCCCAACACCTAAAACCCTAAGTGATTGAGCATCACTAAAGAGATTGTTCCTGTGTGGAACCGATGCTTGTTACCTTTGAAGATTGTGCATCTTCTAAATGGTTACGCATCATGGTCTAGAGCATCCAAGAGGAATTGTGGATCGCCGAGTGACCAAGTCTGTGAAGGTTTGGAAGTCACCTGAAGACTTACCACGGGTGATTGGGCGAGGTCTGTGTGACCTTATCTCAAGGAGAATATGGTAAGTACTGTGTGTCCTCTGGTTTAAATTCCAAGCCGCTCCAACCAGACGTAGAACTGTCACAGCAGTTGGAACTGGTCTACCAAATCACTGTCTTCACCGAGCTACTGGTTCTATTTTCTCAACCCTTTCATTTCCTCGCTCATGTGTTGATGAAATTGATCGTTACTATTTGAAGACTTTGACTGAAGACTTTCTCAATTTCCTCAACCCGAATTCTTCAGTCATCTTGTCTTCTGCCTGCTCATCCTGTTTACACGCTATCTGTGCTCTGTGCATGCTTCATTTCATCATGATGACTATGCTACTGTCTTGTTATGCATGCACGTGAGTACTTTGCTCCGCTGCTTGTATTTCGTCTCTTAACAAATTCCTCAAGTTGAATTTCCTCAGTGATGAATTTGTAAAAATTGCCTATTCACCACCCTCTAGTCGATATAACGCCCTTTCAAATAGAGATAGGTATAAACGATAAATAAAAAGGCAAACTAAAATAAATCTAAATCAATTGCAGCAAGGTATTTTTGGGTTTTTCGGTTTATAGATCTGAAAATATATGATGGAAAATAGACCCGGGGGCCATAGGTTTCACTAGAGGCTTCTCTCTTGCAAATAGCATACATTGGGTGAACAAATTACTATTGAGCAATTGAAAGAAAAGCGCAAAGTTTTGACAATATCTAAGGCAATGATCATGAATATAGGCATCACGTCCGTGACAAGTACACCGACTCCTGCCTGCATCTACTACTATTACTCCACACATCGACCGCTATCCAGTATGCATCGAGAGTATTAAGTTCATAAGAACGGAGTAACGCCTTAAGTAAGATGACATGATGTAGAGGGATAAACTCAAGCAATATGATGAAAACCCCATCTTTTTATCCTTGATGGCAACAATACAATACGTGCCTCGCTACCCCAACTATGTCACTGGGTGAGGACACCACAAGATTGAACCCAAAACTAAGCACCTCTCCCATTGCAAGAAAAACCAATCTAGTTGGCCAAACCAAACCGATAGTTCGAAGAGAAATACAAAGATATCTTAATCATGCATAAAAGAGTTCAGAGAAGACTCAAATAATATTCATAGAAAATCTGATCATAAATCCACAATTTATCGATCTCAACAAACAAACCGCAAAAAAGTATTACATCGAATAGATCTCCAAGAACATCGAGGAGAACATTTTATTGAAGATCAAAGAGAGAGAAGAAGCCATCTAGCTACTAGCTATGGACCCGTAGGTCTGTGGTAAACTACTCACGCATCATCGGAAGGGCAGCAAGGTTGATGTAGAGGCCCTCCGTGATCGAATCCCCCTCTGGCAGAGCGCCGAAAAAGGCCCCAAGATGGGATCTCACGGGAACAGAGGGTTGCGGCGGCGGAAAATTATTTTGGTGGACGCTTCTGGTGGTTTGGGAATATTTGGGAATTCATAGTGCAAGAATTAGGGTTAGGAGACCCCCGAGGGGCCCACAAGCCCTCAGGGCGCCCCCCCCCCCCCAGAGGCGTGCCTAGCAGGCTTGTGGCCTCCTTGGCCATCCTCTGACCCCCTCTCCAAGCTCCATGGATGTCTTCTGGTCCAAGAAAAATCATCATAAAGTTTTATTCCGTTTGTACTCCGTTTGATATTCGTTTTCTGTAAAACTCAAAAACAAGGAAAAAACAGAAACTGGCACTGGGCTCTGGGTTAATAAGTTAGTCCCAAAAATAATATAAAATAGCATATTCATGCATATAAAACATCCAAAATAGATAATATAATAGCATGGAACAATAAAAAATTATAGATACGTTGGAGACGTATCAAGCATCCCCAAGCTTAATTCCTGCTCGTCCTCGAGTAGTTAAATGATAAGAACAGAATTTTTGATGTGGAATGCTACCTAACATATTTATCAATGTAATTTTTTTATTGTGACATGAATATTTAGGTCAATAAGATTCAAAACAAAAGTTTAATATTGACATAAAAACAATAATATTTTAAGCATACTAATAAAGCAATCATATCTTCTCAAAATAACATGGCCAAAGAAAGTTATCCCTACAAAATCATATAGTCTGGCTATGCTCCATCTTCATCACACAAAGTATTTCATCACGCACAACCCCGATGACAAGCCAAGCAATTGTTTCATACTTTTGATGTTCTCAAACTTTTTCAATTTTCATGCAATACATGAGCGTGAGCCATGGATATAGCACTATAGGTGGAATATAATATGGTCGTTCTGGAGAAGACAAAAAGAAGGAGAAAGTCTCACATCAACTAGGCAAATTAATGGGCTATGGAGATGCCCATTAATTGATATCGATGCAAGTGAGTATGGATTTCCATGCAACGGATGCACTAGAGCTATAAGTGTATGAAAGCTCAAAAAGAAACTAAGTGGGTGTGCATCCAACTTGCTTGCTCACGAAGACCTAGGGCAATTTGAGGAAGCCCATCATTGGAATATACAAGTGAAGTTCTATAATGAAAAATTCCCACTAGTCTATGAAAGTGACGAAATAGGAGAGTCTCTATCATGAAGATCATGGTGCTACTTTGAAGCACAAGTGTGGAAAAAGGATAGTAACATTGTCCCTTCTCTCTTTTCTCTCATTTTTTTTCTTTTCTCTCATTTTTTTGTTTGAGATTCTTTGGCCTCTTTTATTTTTTGTAAAGTCTGGAGACTCATCCCAACTTGTGAGGGAATCATAGCTTCCATCATCCTTTCCTCACATGGGACAATGCTCTAATAATGATGATCATCACACTTTTATTTACTTACAACTCAAAAATTACAACTCGATACTAGAACAAGATATGACTCTATATGAATGCCTCCGGCTGTGTACCGGGATGTGCTATGATCAATAGTGACATGTATAAAAAATATGAACGGTGGCCTTGCCACAGATACTATGCCAACTACATGATCATGCAAAGCAATATGACAATGATGGTGTGTGTCATAATAAAACGGAACGGTGGAAGTTGCATGGCAATATATCTCGGAATGGCTATGGAAATGCCATAATAGGTAGGTATGGTGGCTGTTTTGAGGAAAGGTATATGGTGGGTTTAATGCACCGGCGAAAGTTGCGCGGTACTAGAGTGTCTAGCAATGGTGGAAGGGTGAGAGTGCGTATAATCCATGGACTCAACATTAGTCATAAAGAACTCACATACTTATTGCAAAAAATTATTAGCTATCGAAACAAAGTACTACACGCATGCTCCTAGGGGGATAGATTGGTAGGAAAAGACCGTCGCTCGTCCCCGACCGCCACTCATAAGGAAGACAATCAAAAAATAAATCATGCTCCGACTTCATCACATAACGGTTCACCATACGTGCATGCTACGGGAATCACAAACTTTAACACAAGTATTTATACCAATCCACAATTACTCACTATCATGACTCTAATATCACAATCTTTATATCTCAAAACAAATGCAAGGAATCAAACTTCTCATCTATCCAATGCTCTTTATATGAAAGTTTTTATTATATCCCTCTTGGATGCTCATCATATTAGGACTAAATTCATAACCTAAGCAAATTACCATGCTGTTTAAGACTCTCAAAATAATATAAGTGAAGCATGAGAGTTCAACAATTTCTATAAAATAAAGCCACCGCCGTGCTCTAAAAAGATATAAGTGAAGCACTAGAGCAAACTGCCTAGCTCAAAAGCTATATGTGAAGCACATAGAGTATTTTAATAAATTCATGATTAATGCATGTCCCTCTCAAAAGGTGTGTACAGAAAGGATGATTGTGGCAAACTAAAAAGCAAATACTCATATCATACAAGACGCTCCAAGCAAAACACATATCATGTGGTGAATAAAAATATAGCCTCAAGTAAATTTACTGATGGATTGAAGACAAAAGAGGGGATGCCATCTGGGGCATCCCCAAGCTTAGATGCTTGGTTGTCCTTGAATATTACCTTGGGGTGCCTTGGGCATCCCCAAGACCCCAAACTTGAAAACTTCACAACACAAAACTCAACAGAAAACTCATAAGATCCATTAGTATAATAAAATAAATCACCACTTTTGGAACTATTGTGAACTCATTATTTATTTATATTGGTGTTATATCTACTGTATTCCAACTTCTCCATGGTTCATACCCCCCGATACTACCCATAGATTCATCAAAATAAACAAACAACACATAGAAAACAGAATCTGTCAAAACAGAATAGTCTCTAGTAATCTGGAAACTTCATATACTTCTCTAACTCCAAAAATTCTGAAAATTAGTTCAACCTGGGAAATTTGTATATAAATCTTGTGTAAAAACTTCAGATCAAAATCACATTTCTGTGATTTTCTAAAATTCTAGCAATGAGCGCAAAAGTTTCTGTTTTTCAGCAAGATCAAATCAACTATCACCGTAGACCATCCCAAAGGTCTTACTTGGCTCAAATACTAATTAAAACAACAAAACACAATTAGTACAGAGGTAATAATGTGTATTTATTGAAAAACAGAACAAAAAAAACAAATAATAAAGTTGGGTTGCCTCCCAACAAGCGCTATTGTTTTAATGCCCCTAGCTAGGCGTAAAACATAAATCTAGGTATTATCATCTTTGGTATGCAATCCATAAGTAGCCCTCATAATAGATTCATATGGCAACTTAATTTTATTTCTTGGGAAGTGTTCCATGCCCTTCCTTAATGGAAATTGAAATCTAATGTTTCCTTCTTTCATATCAACAATTGCACCAATCGTTCTAAGGAAAGGTCTACCAAGAATAATAGGACATGTAGGATTGCAATCTATATCAAGCACAATAAAATCTACGGGCACATAATTCCTATTTGCAACAATAAGAACATCATTAATTCTTCCCATAGGTTTCTTCATAGTGGAATCCGCTAGATGCAAATTCAAAGAACAATCATCAAATTCACGGAAACCTAGCACATCACATAAAGTTTTTGGAATCATGGAAACGCTAGCACCCAAATCACACAAAGTATGGCACTCATAATATTTAATTTTAATCTTAATAGTAGGTTCCCACTCATCATAAAGCTTTCTAGGGATAGAAACTTCCAACTCAAGTTTTTCTTCAAAAGATTTCATCATAGCATCAACGATGAGTTTAGTAAAAGCTTTATTTTGATTATAAGCATGAGGTGAATTTAACATGGATTGCAACAAGGAAATACAATCAATCAAAGAATAATTATCATAATTAAAGTCCTTGAAATCCAAAAGGGTGGATTCATCGCTACTTAAAGTTTTGACCTCTCCAATCCCACTTTTATCAATTTTTTCATTAAGATCTTTACACTCCGAATCATTGTGACGCCTTCTAGCTAAAGTTGACTCATCTCCAGTCCCATCTTTATCAAGATTTATATTATAAAACAAATATTCAATAGGAGTCACACCAATCACTTTAAGATCTTCATCATTATTTTCACAAAAACTAGAAGAACACGCTTTTACAAACCAATCTCGCTTAACACGCATCCTAGCGGTTCTTTCTTTATATTCATCCATAGAAATTTTAATAGCTTTCAGAGATTCATTAATATCAAGCTTGAGTGGCATAGATCTAATCTTCAAAGAATCAATCTCAAGAGAAATTCTATCAACGTTCCTAGCCAAATCATCTATCTTATCCAATTTTTCTTCTACCATAGCATTGAAATTCTTTTGAGAATTAATGAAATCTTTAATATTATTCTCAAGATCAGAGGGTATTTTATTATAATTTCCATAAGAATTGTTGTAGGAATTACCATAATTATTAGAGGAATTACTAGGAAACGGCCTAGGGTTGAAATTACCTCTATACGCGTTATTACCAAAATTGTTCCTAGCAACAAAATTCACATCCATAGATTCATTATTATTCTCAATCAAAGTGGACAAAGGCATATCATTAGGATCAATAGGAGCACTCTTACTAGCAAACAATTGCATAAGTTCTTGAGCTTGTGTTGATTTTTCCCTTGAAGAGGAAAGGGTGGTGCACCAAAGTAGAGATAAGTATTTCCCTCAATTAAGAACCAACGTTCAACCCAGTAGGAGGCACAAGCAAGTCTCCAATCTATGCACCTGCACAAACTAACAAACACTTGCACTCAACGCGAAAAAGGGGTTGTCAATCCCTTCACGGTCTCAAACAAGAGTGAGATCTAATAGAGATAGGTATAAACGATAAATAAAAAGGCAAACTAAAATAAATCTAAATAAATTGCAGCAAGGTATTTTTGGGTTTTTTGGTTTATAGATCTGAAGATATATGATGGAAAATAGACCCGGGGGCCATAGGTTTCACTAGAGGCTTCTCTCTTGAAGATAGCATACGGTGGGTGAACAAATTACTGTTGAGCAATTGACAGAAAAGCGCAAAGTTATGACGATATCTAAGGCAATGATCATGAATATAGGCATCACGTCTGTGACAAGTGGACCGACTCCTGCCTGCATCTACTACTATTACTCCACACATCGACCGCTATCCAACATGCATCTAGAGTATTAAGTTCATAAGAACGGAGTAACGCCTTAAGTAAGATGACATGATGTAGTGGGCTAAACTCAAGCAATATGATGAAAACCCCATCTTTTTATCCTTGATGGCAACAATACAATATGTGCCTCGCTACCCCTACTATGTCACTGGGTGAGGACACTGCAATACTGAACCCAAAACTAAGCACCTCTCCCATTGCAAGAAAAACCAATCTAGTTGGCCAAACCAAACCGATAGTTCGAAGAGAAATACAAAGATATCTTAATCATGCACAAAATAGTTTAGATAAGACTCAAATAATATTCATAGATAATCTGATCATAAATCCACAATTCATCGATCTCAACAAACACACCACAAAAAAGTATTACATCGAATAGATATTCAAGAACATCGAGGAGAACATTGTATTGAAGATCAAAGAGAGAGAAGAAGCCATCTAGCTACTTGCTATGGACCCATAGGCCTGTGGTAAACTACTCACACATCATCGAATGGGTAGCAAGGTTGATGTAGAGGCACTCCGTGATCGAATCCCCCTCTGGCAGATCGCCGGAAAAGGCCCCAAGATGGGATCTCACGGGAACAGAGGCTTGCGGAAAAGTATTTTGGTGGACACTTCTGGTGGTTTGGGAATATTTGGGAATTTATAGTGCAAGAATTAGGGTTAGGAGACCCCCGAGGGGCCCACAAGCCCTCAGGGAGCCCCCCCAGGGGCGCGCCTTGCAGGCTTGTGGCCTCCTCGGCCAGCCTCTGACCCCCTCTCCAAGCTCCGTGGATCTCTTCTGGTCCAAGAAAAATCATCGTAAAGTTTTATTCCGTTTGGACTCCGTTTGATATTCCTTTTTTGTAAAACTCAAAAACAAGGAAAAAAACAGAAACTGGCACTGGGCACTGGGTTAATAAGTTAGTCTCAAAAATAATATAAAATAGCATATTAATGCATATAAAACATCCAAAACAGATAATATGATAGCATGGAACAATAAAAAATTATAGATATGTTGGAGACGTATCAGGCGTCGACCATCCGAACCTGTGGGGTGGCCTAATGTTACGAGGAGGAATCTCAGACTCGCCCAGGTCATACTATGTATCCTGTGTGGGGCCAGGTGGAGGAGTCGAAAACATGTTCATCCAATGGGTGTGCTGCGACATCTGATCCTGTATGTTCTCCTCAGGATGTTGATCACTCCCCCATGTGGATCCCGACATAGACGCCTATTATCCCTAGGCTCCTGCAGGAGGGAACGTTAAGTCATGAAGAATGAGGTAGCCTCAATTAATATTGAAAACAATAAATATGAAGAGACATACCTGCTGGCTGTGACGTCTGCTCTGGCCGAAACACGAAGCTCAACGAGGAACCCTGCTGCTGTGGCTATGGAGAAAACATGAAGCTCAACGTGGGACCATATATAGTGTTGTGGGTGCTGCCACGTCGAACTGCCAGGTTGGTCAGGGGGTGGCCTGGTCGTCGGCTGATGTGCTAGCCGTGGAAGTGCCTGATGTCGGTGCGTGGAGGGACATGGCTGCTGCTGCTGCTGCTAGTGGTGAACAACGTCGCTTCTCCAGGTGCACGTGATAGCCTCGTAGACAGCTCATATCTTGTTCTGCATGCATGCCAAGAAGAGCTGTAGCACAGGCCGGTGCTGAAGAGGAGGTCCAGATGACAGTGATTGTCCAAAGGTGGTCACGTCCTCGTAGAGTCCGAGTGTCAAGTCAGCCTAAAAATTTCATGACGATTATTAAGTATGCACGTCAAAGTATGTGACAACTTTACTTAAAGAGAATATATCTTACCGCGTATTGCCTAGAGCCCGAAGTATCATAGCTGGGGCACATATCCGACGGACTAGGGTCAGGTATCACATCTGGGTGAGAGTGCTCAATGATGCGTAACCGTGTTCCAGTCATGTAGCGCTGCAAATAGAGATTGAATTCATCGAGATCAAACTCAAAATTCTTGTGCCATAGATGTGTGTTTGCTGTCTCCCACTAGTGTATCTTGCATCTATGGCTGCTTCCATGTAGGGTTGCTAGATGACCCCCAGTGTATGCATCAAACTGCTCGTTCAATGCCGTGTATGCCTTCCTGGTCTGATCACTAGCAAAGCGTCTCTGCGGAAAACAAAAGTTCGTAGCCGCTAGCATTGAACTATCTCTTGTGCACAAATAAGATGCATTAAACTATAACATGATACATACCGAGTGACTTGTCCAACACAAACCGAAAGTAGGCATGTCGATGCCGTCAGCATCGAACAGGGCATCTATAGGCTCATGAACACGTACATCTGGTCGCCCTATAGAGAACCTCTCCCATGACCACAGCTGTAGGAATAGAGGGCATCCAAGAAGGGCTGGCTTTCTCATTGTAAGCTGGCAACCATTGCACATACCTCGGTATGTAGCCGCTAAGACAGCCGAACCCCAACTCCTCTGTGTGATCTGATCCGCTGTCTCAACGCTCGCTATCTCCAGAGCCATAAGGATGTAGCGCGCGCTAATAGTGGTGACATGGTTCTCTATGAACATCACCTTGACGAAAAGCCATATTAAGTAGGCCTCCAGGCTCTGAGTGATCTGTGCCGCACTCAACGGCTCCGGGAACTTCTGGATCTGCATTCAGCAAAGATAAAGTTTTAGTAAGCCGTGCAAGTACCTTCTGTAAAACCATATGCACGATAACTTGAAGATAAGAGGTAGGGGAACTAACCTAGAAATTGAGAAACCAATCATACTTAGGTCCGTGATGCTCCCATACCGGAGCCGGAGCATCAGTAAAAACACCATGAAAACGTTGTGTAAGACCTAGCTCCCAACCAGCTGGTGCGTCCAATGGTCCTATGGCATGACCTGCCAATGGTAGTCCCAGCAAAAGTGACACATCCTCTAGAGTAGGAGCCATCTCTCCCCATCGGAAGTGAAACGTGTGGGTCTCTGGCCTCCAACGGTCCACTAAGAAGCTCAGCAAGGAGGAGTCGATGGTGAGGCGTTTGCAGCCCGGGATGGACTCAACCAGACGCATGAAAGGTAAAAGGCTGGCCCATTTCAACCTTCATGAAAGAACATTTCAGTTAGTGTCTCCCGTTATGTCGGTGCAACAAACCTTCACGTATGTTGCCCGGACTGTACACAGGCTCAGTGGCAGAGATGCAAACTCCAACAAGCATTCAAGACAAAACCAAGCCAGAGAGGTAGCCCTTTGAGGAATCAAGGGGCGGATCAAGAAGACTAAGACAAGCCAAGAGAACAAGATATCACTAAGGAAAAACCTCCCTTGTTGGGCAAGGGAGCCTGGTCAGGTAGAGGCCACCCCGAAGACAAGTCCCAAGACTTCCCCGGCAAGGATTGCCGGGGCCGCTGGCGGCCTACATCCCCGCCAAGACTCCACCGCTCCACCGCATCACAACGCAAGTCATCCATCGGTGCGGTGTCGAGCCCCAGATAGCTAAGTGACTGTCATTTGGCACGTGGCAGCCATTTAGGAGGAAGATCACCTCTATATGACACCAGTCTAGAGGCGTGTCAAGCAGGCAGGTGGAAGGTGAGTAAGCGGCCCGGGAGGCCTGCCGGGCCGCATCCACAGCGTGACACCTAGCAGTGCATTTAATGCACTTTGTCCTAACTGCCAGAGTTAGGTATGATAGCACTATTAGCTATCTAATCACTGCATAATGACCGTTTTGCCATTATGGTAACCCTTTAGCCTATAAAAGGAGGACCGTGGCAACCATAGAAAGGATTCGGACCCTCGTGTACTCATGCGTGCGTAGCTACTCTCCCCGAGGCGACCTTGCCGGGCATGAGTGTCGCGCGTTCTTCACGGTCCCCCCATCAATCTACCAAAGCAGGAGTAGGGTTTTACGCTTCTCAGCGGCCGGAACCTGGGTAAAAAACCACCAGCATCACCACTGTCGTGCTGTCCCATGGCCTCCGCTCTTTGTGCAATGCGTCCTGCCCCCTGCCGAACCACAAAGGGGCCGATGGCCCCATAGGTGGCCATGTTCAACCACGACATCTTTGGCGCGCCAGGAAGCAGGAGCGTTTGCGCGAACCCGAGGTCGTGAACAGCGCGTCAGTCTTCATCATCATATCCTTCATCGTTGGCTTGATCATCCATGGCACCCAAGAAGAAGTCCGGCACAACTGCTCATCCTTCCACCTCGAAGGCCCCCTCGCATGCAGCCACCGATGCTGTGGGGGCTGCAGCGGCGTCGGGGGAGGCGGACATCATGGGGAACGTGACCGGCACAGGCGGCGCTATCATCATTCCCCCCGCGGCCGAGGCGGGAGCAGAAAACGTCGGAGGAGGGCGACATCAACAGCACTTCGACGGCCGTGCTCCACAATGCACGGGTGGGGAGAACGTTCAGTCTCCACCTCCCCACCGTGACGAAGGACGCAGCCACAGCGACAATGCTCGCCCTCGTGTGAACCGCGCCCCCCTGGTTGTCCCTGCAACGGGCGCAACGGCGGGGCAAGCGCCTCCCCCAGGGTGGGGTAACCGAGACGAAGCGCCAAACGGGGTCGTCAACCCCCAGGCGCACCCTTCTCGCCACTGTACCACCGTGGCAACTGGCTCGCGGCGGTGAGAGCAAGGCACCACCACCACTGGTACTGGCAGGAGCCGAGCAATGTCGCAGTCTGCGTCGTCATCTATGCCAAGCACTGCTTCGGAAGCCATGGCGCGAGCCCAACTACTGCTGAGATTCCCACCAGCGGCCGATCAAATGGATGAGTGGAGATCCACTATCCAGAGTTTGATCGGTTTTGCTGAAGCGGGCGGATCCGCCGCGGCGCCCGCAAGCAATAACCACAGTCGAAGCCGCTGGCCATGTCGAGGGGGCCACTCCAACGGTACGGTCCCCTCTGCGATAGCCAGCACAGAGACTGCATCTAGAACCACGCAACCAGGAGCCCGATGAGGTATCAATGGCTTCATCTGACCCTCGGGCCCGTCAAGATCAGTGGCAGGTCCTGGAAGATCGGCGGAGAGAGGACGCGCGCGTCACCATAGAACGACGCTGCGAAACCCGCAGCCAATCTGACAGGCGCAATGGCCCCGACGTCGACGAACCCGTGCCCAGCGAAGGCGGATACTTGCCTTTTGAGGTTGGGTGCCCTGCCTTCACTCGCGAGCTGCGGCAAGTCCGTTGGCCATCTGCCCGCATTTTCGAGCCAGAAATACCAGAAAAGTATGATGGAAGGTTAAACCCAGCAGAGTTCTTGAGCATTTACACTATCGCTGTTCAAGCCGCCAGAGGAAGAGATGAGAAGGTGTTCGCCAATTACTTCCCTTTGGCACTCAAGCCAAATGTGAGGTCATGGCTGATGCACCTTTCGGATAATTCCAGCTCATCATGGGTTGACCTGTGCCATGAGTTTGTTTGTGCCTTCACGGGTGGCCATCAAGACCCAGGATGGCCCAGCGATCTGCAACTCCTTCCGCAAAAGGAAGGGGAGAGCTTGCGGAAGTACATGCATAGGTTTAGCCGGGTGCACAGAAACATTCCAGACATCCACCCGGCAGCTGTGATTGCCGCGTTCCAGTCCAACATGCGCAATAGGAGGATACATTCCAAGATGAACGTTCGGTTGCCCAAGACTGTGAATGAGCTGTACACCTTGGCGGATAAGTGCACCCGCACAGAGGAAGGGAGGCGGCTCCCCGGGGAGGAGGATGGCGTCGAAGTCGACTCAGAGGACGACGACAATGCCGCTAACCTGAAGAGGAAGAGCAAGAAACGCAATAAGAAGCACAAGGAAAAGGCAGTGTTGGTTGTTGAGGGCTCTGGCACTCCTAGTACCGGCAAGAAGGCTAAGACTGAAGCCCCCGGTAAGGAAGTTGCCGCGTGCACTGATTGCCGGGAGGCTGCGGCGGCTAAAAAGGCTGACGAGCCATACTACAAGATCCACCGGACCAAGGGCCATGATCTTCAAGAGTGTCACCAAGTTGAGCAACTTGTCAAGAAGCAGAGAGCTGAGTAAGAGAAGGCGATGACGAAAGTGATGAAGGGGATGAAGAGGAAACCAGTGAGTAAGAGTTCCAAAAGGCCACTGAGGCCCTGTGCGTTGAAGGAGGCACATCTTTGCACTCCTCTCACCGCTAGCTTAAACAATGGGCACGTGAGGTCAACACCGTAGAGCCAGCGGAAGACTCCCGGAAACCGCTCAAATGGTCCCGCACGCCCATCATCTTCGACGAAGAGGATCACCCTGACCGTACCACCGCGGTAGGGTGCTTGCCGTTGTTGGTTTCACCAACAATCCGCAACCTCAAGGTCACGAAGATGCTGGTTGATGGTGGGGCTGGGTTGAATCTGATTTTCCCCAAGGTGCTCAGCAAGCTTCAAATACCAGATGAAGAGGGATCTGATTACTGGCACTTTCCAAGGGATCAACCCTGGCAGGAGTCGTCCTAAGGGAAAGATCACACTGCCGGTGACGTTTGGAGGAGAATTGAACTACCGGACCGAGAAGGTTGTGTTTGATGTGGTTGATCTCCCCCTTCCGTACAATGGGATCCTTGGTCGTCCAGCCTTGGCCAAATTCATGGCGACAACCCACTATGCCTACAACACACTGAAGATGCTAGGGCCGATGGGTGTCATTTCCATTCCGTCAGACAAGAAGGACGCAATCATATGCGTAGATAAGATGTACCGAGATGCAGTCCCTGCTGAGGCCGCGGAAGCTGCAGCTGCTGCCAAGGAAAGCAAGAAAGGGAAGAAAGCTAGCAAAGATACCGGCAAGGAATCCGGGAAGCACACCTCCTCGGAGTGTGCTGCACCCGTCAATGATTTGCCGGAGAGCTCCGCTAGCAAGAAACCCAAGGTTACCTCACCTGCGGTGAAGAAGGTCCTGACAGGGCTGGATGGCGCTGGTGGTACATTCAACATCAGCTCCACCCTTGATGACAAATAGGAAAGCGCACTCGTTGCCTTCCTACGGGCGAATGTAGATCTGTTTGCCTGGCAACCATCTGACATCCCCGGTGTTCCCAGGGAGGTAATCGAGCACCACCTAGCTATCTGCCCTCATGCCCGGCCCATCAAGCAGAAAGTTAGGAAGCAAGCTTTGGAGCAGCAACAGTTCATTGCCGAGGAAATCAAGAAACTTGAAGCAGCTGGTTTGGTCAGAGGAGTGTTGCACCCAACATGGTTGGCGAACCCGGTGGTGGTGCGCAAGGCGAATGGGAAATTGAGGCTTTGCATAGACTTCATGGATCTGAATAAAGCATGCCCGAAGGACCCGTTCCCCTTGCCGTGCATCAACCAGATCGTAGATTCCACTTCCGAGTATGACCTGCTTTCCTTCTTGGATGCATACTCTAGGTACCATCAGATATTCATGTCCAAGGAGGACGAGGAGAAGACCGTGTTCATAACCCCATGTGGCACATACTGCTTCATGCGGATGCCCTTCTGGTTGAAGAGCGCTGGATCCACCTTTGCAAGGGCGATGCAAATTGGGTTTGAGTCTCAGCTGCACAGGAATATTGCAGCTTACATGGATGACATAGTGGTCAACACCTGGGACAAATCAACTGTCATTCAGGACTTGGAAGAGACCTTTGCGAATCTACACAAGATCAACTTGAAGTTAAACCCTGAGAAGTGTGTGTTTTGCGTTCCCTCCGGCAAGCTACTTGGTTTCTTTGTGTCCCACCGGGGGATAGAGGCCAACCCCGACAAGATCAAGGCGATCGAGCTGATTCAAGCACCCAAGACAGTTAAGGACGTGAGGCGCCTAACCGGATGTGTTGCCGTGCTGGGTAGGTTCATTTCCAAGTCTGCCGAGCGTGCCTTGCTGTTCTTCAAAATTCTGAAGAAGGTAGGGCCAATGAAGTGGACCTCGGAAGCAGAAGCAGCGCTGCGAGACTTGAAAGCCTATCTTTCCTCTGCTCCCACCTTGGTCGCCCCTAAACCACAAGAGCCATCGCTGCTATACTTAGTAGCAACCAATCAAGTGGTTAGTGCAGCGCTGGTGGCGCAGCGGGAAGTAGATGATGGAGCAGCCGCAGCTACTATCCTCTCCGGAGAACGAAGTGAACCTATCCCGGCAGGACCCGATATAGATCAGGAGAAAGAAGAACAGGATAATAGAGACAATTCCAAGACCACGGCAAAGAAGAAGGTGGTGCAACGACCGGTGTACTTCGTCAGCTCCCTGTCGCAGGGGCTAGATCATGGTACTTTGGAGTGCAAAAGTTGATCTTCGGCCTCATTATGGCCTCAAGGAAGCTGCGCCACTACTTCCAAGCCCACGAGATCACAGTTGTCACTTGTTTCCCTTTGCAACGCATACTGAGGAACCCAGAGGCCACTGGCAGAATAGTGGAATGGGCTTTGGAATTGTCAAGCTTTGGTCTGAAGTATGAGAGTACGCCAACCATTCAGGGTAGAGCATTGGCGGAGTTCATCGCAGAAAGGACACCGACCCCAGACGAAGAGACACCGGAAATAGTTATCCCCGACAAGGAGGCCCCCCAAGAGTGGATCATGTACTTTGATGGTGCCTTCTCACTGCAAGGTGCAGGAGCTGGTGTGCTCCTTGTCACACCCACTGGAGAGCACCTCAAGTATGTGGTCCAAATGCATTTCCCCCAGTAGAAAGCTACCAACAACACTGCAGAATATGAAGGACTCCTTGTCGGGCTCAGGATCACAACAGAGTTGGGAATTAAGAATTTGATCATTCGTGGAGACTCATAGCTTGTGGTGAGACAAGTGAACAAGGATTACCAGAGTCAATTGATGGAGCATATGTGGAGGAAGTGAGAAAGCTGGAGGAGCATTTTGATGGATTGCAAACAGAGCACGTGCCACGTGTGGAAAACAGTGTTGCCGATCATCTGTCAAAATGCTCTACGCAAAAGCTTCCTGTGGAACCAGGGACTTTTGTTCTCCACCTGACTCAACCCTCAGTATCCCCGACGACAAAGGCCAGAAAGAGGAGGAAATTGGACTCTGGCAAGCCTCTCCCGGGAGAGCTTCCCGAAGCCCCCAACAGAGAGGTTGGCGGGAACAACTCCACTTCACCTGGTGAGCAGCACCCTCCCGCCGAACTACCAATTCTTGCGGTTGAGATATGCGCTCCCACGAATGAGGAGGTGCCATTGATCCTTGTTGCCGAGCCTCAGAGTCCAACTTGGGCATGGCACATAGTCCATTTCCTCCAAACAGGAGAACTTCTCGAAGAGCAAGAAGAAGCTAAAAAAGTAGCCCGGAGGGTCAGTATGTATCAGTTTGTCGATAACACGCTATACAGAAGGAGGCCCAACGATGTGAAATTGAAGTGCATTTGCCAGGAAGAGGGGAAGGAACTACTGGCAGAGATACACAAGGGCATGTGCAGCTCCCATATTGGATCAAGAGCCTTGGTTGGAAAAGCTTTCCGGCAAGGTTTCTACTGGCCCACGGCCCTCCAAGATGCAATTGAGCTAGTCACCAGAGGTGTGGCCTGCCAGTTCCACTCCAAGAATATCCATCAACCTGCTCAAGCTCTCCAGACGATCCCTTTGTCATGGCCATTTTCGATCTGGGGGCTCGACATCTTGGGCCCCTTCCCCCGTACTACCGTGGGATTTGAATTCTTGTACGTGGCAATCGACAAGTTTACAAAGTGACCGGAAGTGGAGCCTGTGAGAAAGGTGACCGCACAATCAGCTATCAAGTTCTTGAAGGGATTGGTGTGCCGCTTCGGGGTACCCACCAGAATCATCACTGACAACGGCACCCAATTTACAAGCCGCGCCTTCATGCAATAAGTTCAAACCCTCGGAAGCAAGGTTTCATTCGCCTCTATTACCCATCCCAGGAGCAATGGACAAGCTGAGAGGATGAATGCTGAAGTGCTGCGAGGACTCAAGACAAGAACTTTTGACAAGCTGCGGGAGTGTGGCAGACGCTAGATCGACGAGCTGCCGGTGGTTCTTTGGTCCCTCCGCACGACACCAAATCGAGCCACCGGCCAGACTCCCTTCTCCCTAGTCTATGGGGCATAAGCAGTGATCCCCACGGAAATCATATACGAGTCACCTTGAGTATTTGCCTACGATGAAGTAGAGCAAGAGCAGGACCGGCATGACGATGTCGTGCTCCTTGAGGAGAACCATCTCCGGGCTGCTACGTGTGCTGCATGCTATCAGCAAGCTCTGCGCCGCTATCACAGCCGCAGAGTTCATGCCCGGAGCCTTGAGGAAGGTGACCTTGTCCTTAGGCGCGTTCAGTCCGCCAAGGGTGCAAACAAGTTGACGCCGAGGTGGGAAGGCCCTTACCGGGTAGTGCGAGTCACCAGACCCGGCGCAGTCCGTCTGGAGACCGGAGATGGCCTTCAATTGCAAAACTCATGGAACATTGAGCATCTTCGTAAGTTCTACCCGTAAGGCGTGGCTGTCGAGCCCTGCCTGGCAGCCACCCTTTTGTACAAGCCTTGCCGATCCGCATGTAACCCTTTGTACAAAGCCAGGCACAGACCCTGAGCACAGACAATAAAACGAAGCGCTGGCACCCTAAAAACAACTTGCATGCATGCATAGCATAACATGAACTTGCCATGACCATGTAGATGAGATCATATGTTGCTTTGTTTCCCTCTGCACTAACTGCAGGACTCTTGCCGCGGACCCAATCCCGAAAACAAGAAATGGAAACAAGTCTACATATCGATCCCCGACAAGCCAAACAGATAAGTTCCTTCTTGTCCATACGTGTCTCTGTAAGAAGAAAACTTGTGCATAGAGAAACCTCGTCACCTTCGAAGCATTTGTGCTCCCATCCTTTGACCCGAACGTTGCTTCGGTCAGGGTGGTTGTAGTGTTTTTTGACGGAGAAGGTTCGACGAGGGGCTGGTCCCCTTCCATAGTTTTGAGCCCGGCAGGCCAAGCCCTGCGACAACAAATGGAAGGCACCGGCAGGATAGCTTGCCGGAGAAAACTTGTTTACTTAAAAGTATAGAGGCACTCCCCCTCTACATCGATGTAATACATGCACAAGTACTCGTCCAGACCATCTTTTTTCATTAATATGCGGATAAATGAGTACAAAGCTTACAGAGTACAAACATGGATAGAAGAGATTACATATTTGAAACTAAAGTTTGGCAAGTGCCTACATGTTTTAGATTGAAAAAAGATAAGTGCCCCGTAATCCCTTTCTTGTCCCTCTCCTCCTAGGAACTACAGTGGGAGGTGAAGAGGGCAAAAGGAATGCCTGGGCAGAAGCCCAGCCTGACCCCATCAGGGCCCGCAAGGCACGGCCTGACAAGATCGGGAGTGGCGAGGCTGCGAATGTGGCAGGGGCGGCTAGGAGGTGCCCCGGACGCCACCACCGGGACCAAAGGGGCACCCAGCAAAAGGCAGCAAGAGAGCGTCCCCTCCCCGGCAACCGTCTGGAAGAAGCTGGTGATGATGGTTTCGGGGAGGGAGGGGAAGAGCAGAAAGACGGGGCAGCAGGCCGGCAGTACGAGATGAAGGCGTCGGTCCCATCGTATTCCGACCTGACGGCCTACCACCCGCCTTCTCCGTCTTCGCCTGTTTCTTCCTCGTCACTGTCGCTCCAGGAGGACGCCGGGCCCTTGGCCCGTCACCTCTCCCGAAGAAGCGGCTGACAGTGGCGGCGGCGCCCGAGGTGCACGGGGAGCACCACTCCCCACCTTGACGGGCAGGAAGACACCGCCATCTTCAGCGTCATCCCTGACCTCGCCGGAGAGAGCAGTGCTGGGATTACTAAGGATCCCGAGCACAGCACCGCGGGTGGGCGCCAGAAGCCCTGAGGACTCCGCCGACAGATCGGCAAGCTCCAACAGTTTGCGGCGGGGGCGACACCCCTTCCCCAGGTGGCGGGCTCGCGTGGAAGGGGCGAGCGCTCCACCATCATAAAGAAGCGTAGCGCCTTCCACACCGGGGGCGGTGTGGCGTTCGCGGACACGCCGCCACTAACTACGACTGTCCCTACTACGGTCGCCGCGCCTCCCACGGCCCCGGACCAGACTCACTCCCCAAACAATGACACTAGCCTTCGGAGTCATCGCTCCTGAGCTGAGGCCTGGGTCCTAACCCCGGTCTCTCCCCTTCGGCATGAAAAAGAAGGAGGCAAGGAAGAAGAAGGCAGAAGTACGTGGATGGATGCCTCCGCTCCCCCTAGTGCTCCCTTTTATAGTCGAGCCGGGGGCTGATTCTCCACCCTGTCCCAAGGGCTCCTTTTAATCCGATCCGTCCAAGCTGCGGACGGTGGCCGAGCCCATCGACCGCCATTTTGCACCAATCCGAAGAATTTGGGTTCCTGTCATAGCGCTCTTCCCTGCACCATGCGCATCCATTACCTACCCCGCGCGACGCATGCAGCGTACATGGCGGAAGGGACCGGTGTAGTGGGATGAGTGAAATGGCAGTTACCACCCCGTGGGATAAAGACAGTCACGAGCCATTACAAGATGGCCCCCACTGCGTTTGGCATCACACGACGCACGGAAAAACTGGAAACTGACTCAAGCACAGGTTAATGAAGAAGCAAAGAAGATATCAAGAAAGAGGAGAATATCATCATAAATTCCCTGCCCGTTTACCTGACAGGGCCTACCCCAATGATGCTCGGCAGCATGTTTGGACCAGGCCAGGGGGCTCCTGTCAGTGCAACAAACCTTCACGTATGTTGCCCAGACTGTACACAGGCTCAGTGGCAGAGATGCAAACCCAACAAGCATTCAAGACAAAACCAAGCCAGAGAGGTAGCCCTTTGAGGAATCAAGGGGCGGATCAAGAAGACCAAGACAAGCCAGGAGAACCAGATATCACTAAGGAAAAACCTCCCTTGCCGGGTAGGCGAGCCTGGTCAGGTCGAGGCCACCCCGAAGACAAGTGCCAAGACTTCCCCAGCAAGGATTGCCGGGCCGGCTGGCGGCCTACATCCCCGCCAAGACTCCACTGCTCCACCGCATCGCAACGCAAGTCATCCATCGGTGCGGTGTCGAGCCCCCAGATAGCTAAGTGCTTGTCATTTGGCATGTGGCAGCCATTTAGGAGGAAGATCACCTCTATATGACACCCGTCAAGAGGCGTGTTAAGCAAGCAGGTGGAAGGTGACTAAGCGGCGCGGGAGGTCTGCCGGGCCGCATCCACAACGTGACACCTAGCAGTGCATTTAATGCACTTTGTCCTAAATGCCAGAGTAGGTATGATAGCACTGTTAGCTATCTAATCACTGGATAATGACCGTTTTGCCATTGTGGTAACCCCTTAGCCTATAAAAGGAGGACCGTGGCAACCTTAGAAAGGATTCGAACCCTCGTGTACTCAAGCGCGCGTAGCTGCTCTCCCCGAGGCGACTGATAACCGACAAGTATAGGGGATCAGTTGTAGCCTTTCTCGATAAATAAGAGTGTCGAACCCAACGAGGAGCTAAAGGTAGGACTTGTATTCCCTTCAAGTTCTATCGACCACCGATACAACTCTACGCACGCTTAACGTTCGCTTTACCTAGAACAAGTATGAAACTAGAAGTACTTTGTAGGTGTTGTAGGAAAGGTTTACAAGATAATAAAGAGCACATAAATAAAAACTAGGGGCTGTTTAGATAAATAAACAATTAAGTTAGTATAGCGAGTCTGGAAAAGTGGTGGTAGGAGTTACGGAATTGTTCCTAAGCAATTGACTACGTTACTAGACCGATAGCAAGTTTTATGTGGGAGAGGCCACTGCTAGCATGTCATCCCTTACCTGGAATTCTATGCACTTATGATGGGAACGATTAGCAAGCATCCGCAACTACTAAAGTTCATTAAGTTAAAACCCAACCATAGCCTTAAGATATATTGGTCCCCCTTCAATCCTGTATGCATCAATTTCTATGCTAGGCTGAAGTTGCTATCACCCTTGCCCTCCAATACATAGTCCTATCAACATACAACTAACCCTATGGTGTGATCCACATGCGCGCACATATGATGGGCACCAAAGGACAGCAACATAACCATAAGCAAATTAAACCAATCATAGCAATTCACCAATCACCGATAGGACAACAAAATCTACTCAAGCATCATAGGATGGCAGCACATCATTGGATAATAATATGAAGCATAAAGCATCATGTTCAAGTAGAGGGTAGAGTGGGTTCCGGGAGAGTGGACCAGTGTAGATAGATGGGGGAAGGTGATGGAGGTGTTGGTGAAGATGACGGAGTTGTTGGAGTAGATCGCCGTCACACGATGATTGCCCCGGCGGCGTTCCGGCGCCACCGGGAGAGAGGGGGAGAGAGACCCCCTCCTTATTCTTCTTCCTTGACCTCCCCCTAGATGGGAGGAGAGTTTCCCCTCTGGTCCTTGGCCTCCATGGCGGCGGAGGGGCAGGAGCCCCTCCGAGATTGGATCTCTCTCTCTCTCTCTCTCTCTCTCTCTCTCTCTGTGTTTCCTTTTGTTTCTGTTTTTTGCCCTTTCACCGTTTCTTAAATTCCCGGAGATCTGTAACTCCGATTAGGCTGAAATTTTAACACGATTTTTATCTGGATATTAGCTTTCTTGCAGCCGAAGAAGGGCACCAACCGCCTTACGGGGTGGCCACAAGCCCCCTAGGGGCACCCAGGGTAGGGGGGCGCGCCCCTAGGGCTTGTGGGCCCCTCGCGCTTCGTCTTGCGTTGATTCTTTTTCCCAAAAATCACATATATTCCAAAAAAATCTCTGTAAGTTTTTATTGTGTTTGGACTCCGTTTGATATGGATATTCTGCGAAACAACAAACATGCAACAAACAGGAACTGGCACTGGGCACTAGATCAATATGTTAGTCCCAAAAATAATATAAAAAGTTGCCAAAAGTATATGAAAGTTGTAGAATATTGGCATGAAACAATCAAAAATTATAGATACGACGGAGACGTATCAGCATCCCCAAGCTTAATTCCTCCTCGTCCTCGAGTAGGTAAATGGTAAAAAAGATAATTTTTGATGTGGAATGCTACCTAGCATAATCTTGATCATATAATCTAATCATGGCATGAATATTAAGACATGAGTGATTCAAAGCAATAGTCTATCATTTGACATTAAGACAATAATACTTCAAGCATACTAATATAGCAATCATGTCTTCTCAAAATAACATGGCCAAATAAAGTTATCCCTACAAATTCATATAGTCTGGCTATGCTCCATCTTCATCACACAAAGTATTTCATCATGCACAACCCCCATGACAAGCCAAGAAATTGTTTCATACTTTTAATGTTCTCAAGCCTTTTCAACTTTCACGCAATACATGAGCATGAGCCATGGATATAGCACTATAGGTGGAATAGAATATGATGGTGGAGGTTGTGTGGAGAAGACAAAAAAATGAGAAAGTCTGACATCAACTAGGCAAATTAATGGGCTATGGAGATGCCCATCAATCGATATCGATGCAAGTGAGTAGGGATTGCCATGCAACGGATGCACTATAGCTACAAGTGTATGAAATCTCAAACTGAAAACTAAGTGGGTGTGCATCCAACTTGCTTGCTCATGAAGACCTCGGGCATTTGAGGAAGCCCATCATCGGAATATACAAGCCACGTTCTATAATGAAAATTCCTACTAGTATATGAAAGTGACAACTCAAGAGACTCTCTATATGAAGAACATGTTGCTACTCTGAAGCACAAGTGTGGTAAAAGGATAGTAGCATTGCCCCTTCTCTCTTTTTCTCTCATTTTTTTGGGCCCTCTCCCTTTTTTGGCCTCTTTTTTTTTATTTTTTTTATTTTTTTCGTCCGGAATGTCATCCCGACTTGTGGGGGAGTCATAGTCTCCATCATCCTTTCCTCACTGGGACAATGCTCTAATAATGATGATCATCACACTTTTATTTACTTACAACTCGATATCTAGAACAATATGACTCTATATGAATGCCTCTGGCAGTGTACCAGGATGTGCAATGATCTAGCATAGCAAAGATATCAAAAAACGGACAAGCCATGAAAATATCATGCTAGCTATCTTACGATCATGCAAAGCAATATGACAATGAATGCTCAAGTCATGTATATGATGATGATTGAAGTTGCATGGCAATATATCTCAGAATGGCTATGGAAATGCCATGATAGGGAGGTATGGTGGTTGTTTTGAGGAAGATATAAGGAGGCTTATGTGTGATAGAGCGTATCATATCACGAGGTTTGGATGCACTGGAGAAGTTTGCACCAACTCTTGAGGTGAGAAAGGGCAATGCATGGTACCGAAGAGTCTAGCAATGATGGAAGGGTGAGAGTGCGTATAATCCATGGACTCAACATTAGTCATATAGAACTCACATACTTATTGCAAAAGTTTATTAGCCATTGAAACAAAGTACTAATACGCATGCTCCTAGGGGATAGATTGGTAGGAAAAGACCATCGCTCGTCCCCGACCGCCACTCATAAGGAAGACAATCAGAAAATAAACCATGCTCTGACTTCATCACATAACGATTCACCATACGTGCATGCTTCGGGAATCACAAACCTTAACACAAGTATTTCTACCAATCCACAGTTACTCACTAGCATGACTCTAATATCACCATCTTTATATCGCAAAACTATTGCAAGGAATCAAACATATCATATTCAGTGATCTACAAGTTTTATGTAGGATTTTATGACTAACCATGTGAATGACCAATTCCTGTCGACTCTCTAAATAGATATAAGTGAAGCATGAGAGTTTAATTCTTTCTACAAAAGATATGCCCACGCTCTAACAAATATAAGTGAAGCAAAAGAGCATTCTAACAAATGGCGTGTTTTTTTATGTGTAGAGAAACAGGCACTCCAAACTTCAAATGATATAAGTGAAGCACATGAAGCATTCTGTAAAGCCATACTCAAAAGATATAAGTGAAGTGCATCAAGCATTCTATAAATCAACCAAGGACTATCTCATACCAGCATGGTGAATAAAAGGAAAAGGAAAAATAAAAACAGAAGACGCTCCAAGAATTTGCACATATCATGTGACGAATAAAAATATAGCTCCAAGTAAAATTACCGATGGTCGTTAGAAGAAAGAGGGGATGCCTTCCTGGGCATCCCCAAGCTTAGTTGCTTGGGAGTCCTTGAATATTACCTTGGGGTGCCTCAGGAATCCCCAAGCTTAGGATCTTGCCACTCCTTATTCCTTCATCCATCGTGATCTCACCCAAATCTTGAAAACTTCAATCACACAAAACTTAACAAAACCCTCGTGAGATCCATTAGTATAATAAAACAAATCACCACTTTAAGTACTGTTGCAAACCCATTCATATTTTTTTTGCATTATCCCTACTGTATTCTAACTTCTCCATGTCTTATACCAATGATACAATCCATAGATTCATCAAAACACGCAAAACAACGCATCAAAAACAGAATCTGTCAAAAACAGAACAGTCTGTAGCAATCTGAACATCTACCATACTTCTGTAACTCCAAAAATTCTGAAAAATTAGGAAAAAATAAAAAAAAATTATAGAAGTACTGTGTAAAAATTTCAGCAACTTTCGACATTCCACTAAAAAAAATATAAATTCACACACTACAGCCAAAGTTTCTGTTTTTGCACTGCACAAACCAAACAAGCAATCTAATCATCCTAAAGGCAAATCTTGGCACATTATTTTTATCATACAATGGATTTGTACAAGGGGATAATTATTTTTGTTGAAAAGTTTCTGTAATTCAAGATTTTCAAAGTTTCCATGGGCATGAACAAAGTTCAAGGAGCTCCCCCACTTCAACGGTGCTCGTCTTTCTTACTTTCACTTTCCTTTTTGAAAAGTTTTAGGTTCCCCTCTATATATATTTTTTAAACTTTATAAAAGCACTCAACAGAATAAAATGACTCTCTAAAACTTCCGGGTTGTCTCCCTGGCAACGCTTTCTTTAAAGCCATTAAGCTAGGAATAAAGTGCTCAAGTAATTGATCCACCCGGATCCCAAGGTATATCAAAACCAATTTCAATTAACAATGATTTGTAATTTAGTAGTGAGCACAAAGCAACATATATCATGCAATGATGAAGTCTAACTCTCTTCCTATGCATCGGCATGTCATAAAGGAACAATTCATGCACACAAAGTAAAGGCCAATACATAGCATAAGGTGTTTCTTGCAATTTTATCGTATTGGAAACATGGAGAGGCGGAGATGTAGTTCCTCTCTCATAATAATTGCAAGTAGGAGAAGCAAGCACATGCATATTATATTCATCAAAATCATCATGTGTATTAGGAAAACGCAACCCATCAATATAATCCTTAATAAGCGCAAACTTCTCTGGTATAGTGTAGTTGGGAGAATTCAAAAAGATAATAGGACTATCATGTGTGGGTGCAATAGCAACAATTTCTTTCATAACATAAGGAACTATAGAAAGTTCATCTCCGTAAGCATCATTCATATTGGCATCATGGCCACAAGCATAGCAAGCATCAAGTTCATCAAAAAGGGATATTTCAAATGAATCAACGGGATCATAGCAATTATCATAGCAATCATCCTTCGGTAAGCACAAAGGGAAATTAAACAATGTATGAGTTGAAGAGTTACTCTCATTAGAAGGTGGGCATGGGTAGCTAATCCGCTCTTCCTCCTTTTGTTCTTCGCTCTCCTCGTCATCTTTTTCATCTAATGAGATCACAGTGTCAGCAATTTCTTCTTCCATAGTTTCCTGCAAAATATTAGTCTCTTCTTGGACAGCGGAGACTTTCTCAATAAATGCATCAATATCGGCATTGTATTCATAATTCTCATAGCAATATTTAAGTATAGCATAATTTTCAGGTCTGTAAACAGCATTGTCATAATTTTCAACCTTTTCAAACAAAGATTCAATTTCATAAGCACCCTTAAAAGCAACAAATTCTTCTATTCGTTCCACATCATAGTAATCATATATACCATTAGCATAAGAAGCCAAGGTTTCATTATCATTAAATTTACATGAAAAGGGAAGGTGTGGAGCCTTCATCCTAGAGCAACAAGTATAATCATATCTCAAGCATAAATTTTGAGCATACCAATGCAACATATGAATTTGATCCCATAAGAGTTTCCCTTTTTGAGTCAAGCGATAATCCCTAAAGTATTCATGTTGATCCAATGTGTCTCCCATTATCAAGTTGAATGGGGTTTTCTCAGGATTATCAAAGTAGTGTTTAATATTTTTCACATAACAAGCATCGAGGGTTTTAGGAGGTTCCCCATCTCCATGAGTAGCAAGTACACCTAATTTTTTTGGTATTTCGTGTTCCATATCCATAACTAAAGATAGAGAACAACTTAGAACAGCAAATAAAATCTACTTAGTGATAAAGCAAACAAGCACACACGAGAATATTCACCCCACGCTATTGCTCCCCGACAACGACGCCAGAAAAAGGTCTTGATAACCCACAAGTATAGGGGATCAGTTGTAGCCTTTCTCGATAAATAAGAGTGTCGAACCCAACAAGGAGCTAAAGGTAGGATTTGTATTCCCTTCAAATTCTATCGACCACCGATACAACTCTACGCACGTTTAACGTTCGCTTTACCTAGAACAAGTATGAAACTAGAAGTACTTTTTAGGTGTTGTAGGAAAGGTTTACAAGATAATAAATAGCACGTAAATAAAAAATATGGGCTGTTTAGATAAATAAACAATTAAGTTAGTATAGAGAGTGTGGAAAAGTGGTGGTAGGAGTTGCGGAATTGTCCCTAAGCAATTGACTACGTTACTAGACCAATAGCAAGTTTTATGTGGGAGAGGCCACTACTAGCATGTCATCCCTTACTTGGAATTCTATACACTTACGATTGGAACTATTAGCAAGCATCCGCAACTACTAACGTTCATTAAGGTAAAACCCAACCATAGCCTTAAGATATATTGGTCCCCCTTCAATCCCGTATGCATCAATTTCTATGCTAGGCTGAAGCTGCTATCACCCTTGCCCTACAATACATAGTCCTATCAACATACAACTAACCCTATGGTGTGATCCACACGCGCGCTCATATGATGGGCACCAAAGGACAGCAACATAATCACAAGAAAATTAAACCATTCATAGCAATTCACCAATCACCGATAGGACAACAAAAATCTACTCAAGCATCATAGGATGGCAACACATCATTGGATAATAATATGAAGCATAAAGCACCATGTTCAAGTAGAGGGTACAGCGGGTTGTGGGTGAGTGGACCGCTGTAGATAGATGGGGGAAGGTGATGGTGGTGTTGGTGAAGATGACGGAGTTGTTGGAGTAGATCGCCGTCACACGATGATTGCCCCGACGGTGTTTCGGCGCCACCGGGAGAGAGGGGGAGAGAGCCCCTCTCCTTCTTATTCTTCCTTGACCTCCCCCTAGATGGGAGGAGGGTTTCCCCTCTGGTCCTTGGCCTCCATGGTGGCGGAGGGGCGGGAGCCCCTCCGAGATTGGATCTCTCTCTCTCTCTATTTCCTTTTGTTTCTGTTTTCTGCCCTTTCACCGTTTCTTAAATTCCCGGAGATCCGTAACTCCGATTGGGCTGAAATTTTAGCACAATTTTTATCCGGATATTAGCTTTCTTGCGGCCGAAGAAGGGCACCAACCGCCTTACAGGGTGGCCACAAGCCCCCTAGGCACGCCCAGGGTAGGGGGTGCGCCCCTAGGGCTTGTGGGCCCCTCGGGCATCGTCTCGGGTTGATTCTTTTTCCCAAAAATCACATATATTCCAAAAAAGTCTCCGTTAGTTTTTATCGCATTTGGACTCCGTTTTATATGGATATTCTGTGAAGCAAAAAACATGCAACAAACAGAAACTGGCACTGGGCACTGGATCAATATGTTAGTCCCAAAAATAATATAAAAAGTTGCCAAAAGTATATGAAAGTTGTAGAATATTGGCATCAAACAATCAAAAATTATAGATACGACGGAGACGTATCAGTGGCCTTGCCGGGCCTGAGCGTCACGCGTTCTTCACGGTCCCCCCATCAATCTACCAAAGCAGGAGTAGGATTTTACGCTACTCAGCGGCCCGAACCTGGGTAAAAAAACCACCATCGTCACCACTGCCGTGCTGTCCCATGGCCTCCGCTCTTTGTGCAATGCGTCCTCCCCCCTGCCGAACCACAAAGGGGCTGATGGCCCCATAGGTGGCCGTGTTCAACCACGACATATTAATATGCATGTCAGTGTGCAAATAAATAAAGCACATACCGCTCAACCCATCCTTGGTGTATCATCCAGTTCTCCTTAGGAGTGCGAGTGACCAGGGGCTCAAGCTTGCGCTCATACCATATTGCAGCACGATGACCCCTATCAATGTCTTCATTCAGCAACCACATTCCCGCCATTCCTGCACATACAAATTTCAAACATAGTTGCACACTTAGTAGATAATTCAAACATAGTGCCACACCAAATATTAATATAGAACATAGTGCCACACTTAATACAAATGTAGAACATAGTGCCACACTTAATACAAATTTAGAACCTAGTGCTACACTTAATACAAATTTAGAACATAGTGCCACACTTAGCTTCTTCCTACCCCTCTTACTCCTCTACCTCCTCTTCGTCCCCGGTTGCCTCGTCCACGGCCAGTACCATTGGCAGTGACGAAAGTGGGACAATTAGTGTCCCTATGGACAAATTCATTACATAGAATGCATTGCCTAGTCGGACTTCCTGCTTCAGATTCATCCATATCATTCCGAATGCGCTGACACTGTCGTCTGCCTCTACTTGTACGCATATGCTCTGGGTTTGGAATGTAACGCCTTTCAGCGAGGTTGACGGTGTTGAAGTTACCCACTAATAGAAAACCCAACAGCTCACATGTCCAGGTATTGACGACAGACTCTTTCAGAAAAAATGGAGACACGAAAGATACTGCATCCATTCCAAGCTGCCCGCAAGCAGCAAGTACATGTGAGCAAGGTAGGTGAAGCAATTTCGGTTTGTTGCATATGCACTCACATGTTGGCCAGGCTTCATTTCCAATTTTCACCTCATGCGTCCTCAAGTCATTAGCACATCCGAATTTGTTGTTGGCTAAGCGGACCTCAAACCTTCTTTCTTGATTACCGATGGCGACTACAGTGTGTGACCTAGCTTATTGCATCTTTTCATCCATGTACTTCATGACTCTTTCATAGTAACATGTATTCGGGTTGTTAAAGATATGCTGCTCTGCTTTTTGACGTCTATCTCTGAAATACTTCACATTGCCATAGAAAATACCCTCAACAATGGCTGTAAGTGGCAATGCCCAGTTTCCTCTGAGGACAAACACTGGTACAACGAGGTGCTATACAAATGGTTTTTAACCCCTTTCCGTGACGGTGTTTCGAACCGTTGCCAAGTGAGTGACTGCGATAGGGGGGTCCTTCCCACATGACCCAGAAACCGTCAGGGATAGGGAGCCTTGATGCATATAGTTGTCCCTACTAAACTGTTTCTGATATCTCAAATATCTGAAATGCTCCATCCTTGCAACTCGTTTGTGCTCGGATTGCCATCGCAGTCGGTATTCTGTGGTGCTACGTTTACGATGCGTGACCCATCACAAACGGTTCACGATTATAGAAGCAGACAATCACACACATTTACTTTTCCTCGACTGTATGCGATTTGATGTAAGAGCGCACACAGTTGTCACCATAAAACTGTATGCGAAGCTTGAATACATCCCACGCGATTCATCTGTCATACCTGCGTCAGATGATGGACCTATCGCATGCGTTCTTCTATGACCAAACGTTTGCGATGCGCACAACATCACAAATAGTCCATTGCGAAGCATGTGTGATAAGGTGACTATCGCAAACATTTAATAAGAAAGAACTGTGTGTGATGCTATTGTTAATCGCACACGTTTTTTCTAGGCTGATCGTGTGTGCAGTAGAGATTGATCGCACACGTAGTGGATCCGAGAAACGTGTCTGATCTCCACGTCTATTGCAGACGTTTCGCTTTCGCAAACCGTGTGCAGTATAATCCCTAATTAATCCCTAATTTAAAAATCACATGTCTTGAATTTGAAAGTAGGCAATCACTTATTTCATATCCAACCATGTTTATTACAAATATAGGTTCAACCACGAATGCATAATTCGATGCACAGGTACATATACTGAAGAACTACAGAAGCACCAAGTAAAGAATGATGAACCACAGTTGTACTAAAGACTGTAAAGTGAGAGGCGAAAGACATTCTGGTTGCTGGAGAAGGTGAAGCGGAATGCCCATATTGTGCCCTCCTCCATGCGTAATGCGCGCACGACTCTAGGCCAACCCCTTGTGATGGCTGCCCGTCCATCCTTCATTGTCTTCATTAGGACTTCTCAATGCTCATTGTAGTCTGGATGAAATACTTTAACCTTCATTGCGTGTCCACCAATCATGTACTTTGCGAGGTAATCTTGATTGAACTTCTTCGGGAACCACTGTGAACGAAAAAGATTCAGACATTGTTGTCTAACAACTCATTATGGGCAGTAAAAAGAGAAGGCTACAGAGTTTGTAGTTACCATCCTGCAGCTCACTGTTGTGTTGGATAGAGCATAAACAAATAATTTGCTTGCCACCATTCGTATCTTTTTGCTAATAATCCTTATCAGTTTCCTCACTTGATGCTTGTTCATGAATATCTCATTGCCCCATACACAAAAGGGTCGATGAGTGGATCATTGCCAAGGGCATATGTACCTACAAGCAACAAGTTGATATTAGAAGCTAACAAGTGTCCAGGCCTGGATCTATATGCACTACATTATGGAACGACGGGGGGAGTACAAGCCGAGGGATGAAACTAACCTCGGTGGAAAATGGTGGCCACTCCCGTTGTTGTCCTGCATAAGTAGTGGAAAGGCATGATAAGTACAGCAACCTTAACATCAAACAAATATAGCAAAGGTAAACAACATCATCTCCAAATGATAGCTTGAATGTGTTGGTTTCAGCATGTTGTTAAAGCAGATATAAAATGGAAAGCAATGTTACCGACAACAGGCTTAAAAGCCATCAAATATTGCAATTCAAACTGGTATTGTTGAAAATGAATAGAATGTAGGTAATGCTTAAACATCACACTGGATAAATGTGTAAAACTGAAATAAAGGGCATGTGTTAACTACACCAGGCATAACTGGAACCAAATATAGCCGTTCAAACTGGTATTGATGCAGTCGAGTGGCACAGTTCCGACTTGCACATAATGAACATCACATTGTGAATGACTGAATAAACAAGGCATAAATGATCAGTATAACAACCAAATATAGCCATTGAAAACTGGACAGAGTCTCACTGCAACCAACCTAACAAGCAAATACAGATAAACAGGGCATATGCTTGAAAACTGGACAAATGCTCACTGCAACCAACCTAACAAGCAAATACAGATAAACATGGCATCTGCTTGAAAACTGGACAAATGCTCACTGCAACCAACCTAACAACCAAATATATATAAACAAGGCATCTGCTTGATAACTGGACAAATGTTCATTGCAACCAACCTAAGAACCAAATACATATAAACAAGGCATCTGATCGATAACTGGAAAAATGCTCACTACGACCAACCTAACAACCAAATACAGATAAACAAGGCATCTACTCACTGTAAACAACCAAATATAGCCATTCGTGAAACTGAAGTGGACAATTCATACTTAAACATCACATAGCCCTATTGAACAATACATTTTTGCATAACTGAAATAATTAAACATGGCACAGTTAAAACACCGCACGACAAATGCTACTACAACAAAGGGTACGGGTTAGCAAGCTAGAAAAGGTAAGATTTGCTGATAGGATGTTGCCTCACATGTCATGGACGGGATCCTTCCAGTTGGAAGAGCACAGACCCATGGTGCGCTCTCTGATGTCACAGATGGGCTGTTTCACCTTGGAAGAACCTTTGTGGGTGCCCTCCTCGTGGTCGTGGTCGATGTGATCTGACTTGGCAATTGAGGATCCCAAGCTGCCGCCGTAGAACGTGTCCTTCAGGAATGACAAAATGGGCTCGATGGCGTACAAGGATCGCAAATCCTTGACCGCGTGGCAGAGGAGACCAGCGGCAGGGCCGTCGAAGAGATCGACGGCGGTTGAACCAGAGGGGTTGGGGATGGACCACTTAACCTGTGACATGGCCCGCGTGAAGCCGTCGCTGTCGACGAGCTTGATGTCGTAGCCAGCTTTCCCGAGATACAGTAATACACTAGCCCGCTGACATGAAGCCTTCAGCATGGCAACATAGTCAACGTCTTCGCCGGCTTCCGCGGCGATGTGTTGCTCCGGGATCGACGGGTTGGGGCGAACGGCGGCCACCTCGCCAACGTCCGCCGGAGAGGCCATGATAAACCTCTTCTTGGCCGAACGCTCATTGGGCTCCCCGGGATACGTGGTCGAGCTTAGGCTGTGACATTCTAGAGCAAGGGATGTGGATCTAGTGGGGAGGGACACCGCATGCCTCATCTAAAAACTCAGGGGAGTGGGGCGATGGTATGGGAATCGCTGGGTAACCTGAACTTTCTTATCTAAGCTAGGAGGAACGGGCAGACCGGCGGGGGTTGGCAGCGGCGGCGGCAGCGAGCTATGGTTCGAGGGGGAGGGGGCCAGGTGGGGGGACTGTGGAGGGGAGTGGTGTTTGAGGATACGCCATGGCTACTGAAAATTTTAGTAATGGTGGGTGGAGATGGTGGTGGACAAGGGAGGGCGACGGTTCAAATTCCTCGGCTACTGCAATTTTACTATAAGGTCGGTGCTGGAGGAGTGTGGGCGACGGTTGAAGTATGGCGGCTACTAAAATTTGGGTAAAGGAATTGATTCGGGGTGGGAGTACCCAAGATCGCGCACGGCCTAATAAGAATATGCGTGTATGATAATAAGGAAAAGTGGCGGGACCGCCGATTTTTGCAACGCTCAAGGCGGGTAGTTTTTTTAGATTTCTAGCTAGCTGGTCTATCGCACACGATTCATCCTAATTTTCAGACACAGATGTGGAATTCAATCTAAATAAACTACCTGCCTTTAGCTTGCGTAGGCAGTGATTTTACAGCGCACTTGCATCACACACGGTTAAACCAGTACCTCCACCTTTGCTCGCGCTTGCGCAGTCATGGTGATATGACAGCGCACTTGCATCGCACTCGGTTGAGCCAGTACCTCCACCTTTGCTTGCGCTTGCGCAGTCGTGGTGATTCACAGCGCACTTGCATCGCACACGGTTAAGACATTATACCCGTGTCCGTTAAGCGTCATTAGAGTCTTTGCAGCAAAAAAAACGTTAGAGAGGGTCAGAAGACAGCCACACCAGCATGTGGCCCAAATATATATGAGTGAAAAGGGTGGTCTGTGATGTTCAAAATTCCAATGCACAACTTTGACCGCGCGGGCCCACGGTTGGGCGCGTCGTCGAAGATCGATGAGATGGGCCAGAAGTCAAGAACCACCTGGAAGTGGCCAAATATATGTAGGAATATAGGGTGTGATGTTTAAAACATTAAATACACAATGCACAACTTTGGTGCCACGTGCCTCGCAAACCCGAAACCACCCTTGGATATATCTATAATGACATAATGTCATAGCTAGCTAGGGTGCTTGACCCACCTCCCACTTCGTGTCAGCAGGGCGGATGCACGTAATGATACTTTGGTCATACATGCATGTCGCCATGACCTACCATAAGACGGACCAGTGAATCTATCGTTTGGTCAAACAACAACTGTTGTTGTCGATAAACCGCTTGTGCCAATAGATTGAACCATCATAAAAATCGCATGAGAGGGACCACAAAACCAGCACCTCTTGCATGCGACCCAAAATGATGTACGTTGGAAGGGGTGATGTGTGTTTTCAATATAGAATAATGTACAATTTAGATGTGGTGCCTGCCTCTCGATATAGACAACAACCATGAAGGCTAAGTAGTTAAGGACGAGATACGCAGGGTATGGTGTAGGTCGAACCCAGCAATCTGAGCATGTGGGAGGGAATCCTGACAAAGCATGAGCTCGAGCTTTGGTTGAACGACATGTGACGGTGACCGGCCCTAACACAAACTAGGAGGAATCCATTCATGGCCAACACATACCCCACGTTATCGGTCAAAGGGATGATATATATACACTCGGGGATCCACAGATATGCGTGTCATCACAAAAAACCGCACAAGGGAGACGTGGTCGATCAGAAGACCCCGTATACACTGCATGCGGCCCAAAAATATGTATGGGTACGGTGGTGTGTGATGTGTTTAAATCCCGATTGCACAACTTCGATGGGCCACCAACTATATTACAAACCAAACACCGTACCTGACCCCAAGCCTGGTTCAATACGTACGATGTCGGTTACCCCACTTCGAGGCGGCGGCCGGGGGGGGTGTCGTCCAACGCATGCGCTCAAACTTTATTTGGTCTAACATGGCACACATAGCAATAGGAAACCATCATGGTCAAACCCTTCTCGTTTGTTGGGTCAAAGGGATAGATTGTGTGGGCCCCCCTCATTATCGGTCAAGGATAATATATATACCTTGGGGAGCCCATAGATATGTGCGGCGTCTATAAACCGCACAAGGGAGACATGCTCGATCAGAACACCCGGCCCCCTATACCCTGCATGCGACCTGGAAAAAATGTATGGGTCTGGTGTGTGATTTGTTCAAATCCTGAAAGCACAAGTTTGATGGGGCACCAACTACATCAGTAACATTACAAACTGAACATCGTACCCCCCGCGGCCAGGTTAAAGACGTACGATGTCGGGAACGCAACTTCGAGGCCCTACAGATGTATTGAGTCAAAGGGATAATTTGTGTGGGCCTATAGATGTCGATCATTCTTTGATTTTTGAGAACAAAAAATAACCAATAAAAACATAGTCTACAAATTAGCAAAACAAGGATCCCAAGGTTTATATAATCGCCATGACAGGTCACTATAGAGTCAATCATTCTTTGATTTTTTAGAACAAAAAATAACCAATAAAAACATAGTCTACAAATTAGCAAAACAAGGATCCCAAGGTTTATATAATCGCCATGACAGGTCACTATAGAGACATTTATCTCTATAATGACCGTGTCATAGCATTTAAATGAAGCTTGAGATATCCAACTTCCCACCGGGTCACCCATCCTTAGACTACTCCAGCCCGAGCACGCTTAACTTCTGCGTTCTATTCGACTAGGCTAGCGGATGGGAAGTCGCCCCTTGCTGATAGGAATTGCCTCCTTGCCTTTAAGGTGTTTCACGCTGGTCACCCTATGGGACCTACTCCCTCCTATCACACACATTTGTGCTTTTAGAAATTCTGTGCGATATTTACATGGCCGGTGTGTCGCCGCCTAACCTTCAATGAGCACTGACACTGGCAGCGGGAAAACGATGGGAGAAGAGGCGGGAAACCGATGAGAGGAGTGGCGGGAAATGGTAGCGTGTTTGGATATATAACAACATTAATATAGAAAACTTAGTAGAGAAGGAAGCGTGAGCTAGCACGACGCATACGCACAGTGCTTACCCATATACTGCATGTGCTGTCGAAAGGGATGAGGATTGTCGTTCGATCTGGGAGCATCCAACGGTGCAGATGTACGATTCGTGGGGTTTGGGTTCTGGCCAATCAGAACGCACGACTCAGATCATTCGCGCAGCAGGGGGGCATCGGCCACGGTTTGGTAGGCACACGACTTTCGTGAGTGAACCGTGTGCTATTTGAAAACATTTCGTGAGAAGAATCTCGGTTTTTAAATCCCCATAAATCCAAAACTCACCCGAAAATCATGAAACTTGGCATGGTGTCACGACATGGCACATATATGTCGAGGAAAAAAATTTGTCCATTTTGGCACAAGTTTTATTACAAGCCTCTTACAAACCGGAGCTTCTCTCAAAGAGGCCTCATGGTTCCGATAGGGAAACGTGTCCCCCTTGTGGGCGAAACAATAATCACTGCCTCTTTTTGCCTTGTATTTTCTTCTACGGGCAACATGGAACGACAGGATATCCGTGCTGAAATTTAAACTTATTCAGGGTTCGTTTGGCCTTTTTATACACTAATTGAGTTTCCTAGGCATTTAATGTCCATAATTCAAATCTGAACTACAAATACATGCTCCAGTTCACCAAAATGGCTAGAAAAATTATTCATGTGTCCTTGGGTGCATGTTTAGGTCCCATGCCAGGAATGGGAATGAATTACAACCGTACCGGCGTCCTGGCTCGTCCTTAAACATTTGGAATCCCGGTTTTTCAATCCCCATAAATTCAAAACTCACCAGAAAGTCATGAAAGTTGGCATGGTGTCACGTCATGACACATATATGTCGTGGTAAAAACATTGTCCAATTTGGGCCAAGCTTTATTACAAACCTCTTACAAACCGGAGCCTGTCGCAAGAACCCTTGTGGTTTCGATAGGGAAACGTGTCCCCTTGTGGCCGAAACGATAATCGCTCCCTCTTCTAGCCTTGTATTTTCTTCTACATGCAACATGGAACAACGGGAGATTCGCGCTGAACTTTGAAATTATTCAGGGTTCGTTTGACGTTTTTTATTCATTAATTGAGTTTTCTAGGCATTTAATGTCCATAATTCAAATCCGAACTACAAATACATGCTCCAATGCACCAAAATGGCTAGAAAAAACGTACATGTGTCCTTGGGGTGCATGTTTAGGTCCCATGGAAGGAATGGGAATGAATTCAACCATCTTGGCGTCCTGGCTCGGCCACAAACATTGCGAATCTCGGTTTTTAAATCTCTGTAAATCCAAAACTCACCAGGAAATCATGAAACTTGGCATGGTGTCACTACATGGCACATATATGTCGTGGTAAAATAATTATCCAATTTGGGCCAAGATATATTACAAGCCTCTTACAAACCGAAGCTTCTCACAACCCTCGTGGTTCCGGTAGGGAAACATGCCCCTCTTGTGGGCGAAACGATAATCGCTGCCTCTTCTCGCCTTGAACTTTGTTTTCTACAGACAGCATAGAATAACAGGAGTGTCGTGCTGAAATTTGAAACTGTTCAGGGTTCGTTTGGCCATTTTATATATTAATTGAGTTTTCTAGGCATTTAATGTAGTCCATAATTCAAATTTGAACTACAAGCATATGCTCCAGTGAAGCAAAATGGGTGGAAAATCGTACATGTGTCATTGGGTGCATGTTTAGGTCTCATTGAAGGAATGGGAATGAATTACAAACTTCTCGTCGTCCTGAAACATTGAGAATCTCATTTTTTAAATCCCAGTAAATCGAAAACTCACCCAAAAAACATGAAACTTGGCATGGTTTCATGACATGGCACATATATGACGTGGTAAAAAAATCGTCCATTTTGAGACAAGGCGCACACATTAATAGCCAACGAAGTCGTTTTGAAACAAATAGCTGACACGTTAATATCGCAAATGGTTGTATTATATGAACCGTGTGTTCCCATAACCATTTAAGTGCGGCCACGCGTCCCTCTTTTCTTATGGGATAGTACTACCTCTGTCCTCGTTCATTGGTCATCTTTGTATTTTGTGCCAACATTTAACCACAGTCGGTGGCGTGCGTGCAGCTGTTTGATTAGACGGGACAAGTGCAAGAAGTCCGCCATGTAGGCTCGACGGGACGCGTGCGAGCAGTCTGCCGCACAGACTCGACGGGACGCGTGCATCCTGTCCACCTCGCAGGCTCGACGGGACACGTGCGAGCAGCAAGGCCGCCCATGCTCACCGGGAAGCGAGCTCTTTGACCTCCATCCACCAGCCGCCCGCCTCGCTCACAACTTCTCCATTAATGGCGGCCGAGTCGTTGTTTAACAAGCGGTTAATTAAAGCACCTGGACGGAGGGTGTTTGCTTGTGATCCCATGGCCCTGCTCAACGTTAGCATTTGCTTTGTTCGTGTTTTCAACTCGTATTCCGGCCTAATTTAAAATGCTACATAGAGTAACAGATAATACGACGACAAATAAAATGGCAACGGATAATACGATGACAAATTTACAATGGCGCGGATAATAATTGTCTCACATATTCCGGATAATTTAAAATGCCACATGCGGCAAAGCCCGGAAGACACGGGGGCAAGAGAAGAAGGAAATCGCAGACAACGATCTGGGTCGCTGTTGTCTCTACTCCTCGATGGATCGCCAGGCGACGACATCCTCCAGCTCCTTCTTCAATTCCTCATGACTTTGCTTGAAAGCAGCCACAGATTCCTCCACCTCTTGCTCACGCTCGATCCGGAGCTTCCTCAAGTCACACATTAGTTCCTCGACGACCGTTGTCACTGTCATCCCCGAGGCACTGCTTTGCTCATGCAGCATCTTCCAGCCGGCGGCCTCCTCCTCCTTCTCGGCGAGCGCCTTGAGGAGCTTCGCATTGTCACCCATGAGTTTCTCGATGAGGCCGGTCGCCTTCTCAACCAAGGCATCGCTGATCTCGAGCAGCTTCATCAAGCCGTCGACCAGCTCCTGCTGCTTAATGAGGCCAGCGAGAATGTCATCGTCGCTCGCCAAGGACTTCAGCAACGCCAGCTCGTCGCGATCGCCGACGCGGCGAGTGTGCTTGTGAGAGCCCTTGCGTGCCCGTGAGAGCTCGTTCGAGGGCTCCGCGGCGCGCCGGGACATCTCTGTTGCGGCTGCCACTTGGTGGTGGGACCTCTCTAGTGCTTTCGCGGCCTTGGTCTTTGCTGCCTGGTTATATGTCCACCCGAAACTCCTCCTACCGGTCATGGCGGAACAACTTGATAGGAAAGACCAGTTTTGTGGGTGATGAGGAGAGGATCTGTGAAGTAATTTTCGAGTGGGTAGTTTTTATAGCACGGTGCTAAGTGTGAACACATATTAGTTTGATCACTGTGAACAGATTTGTAATTACTTATTGCGTTGTAATCTGCAATGTGACGATGAAAGTGCGTTATATCGACTAGAGGGGGGTGAATAGGCGTTTTTTATGAATTCGTCGCTGAGGAAATACTACTTGAGGAATTTCCTAAGCAACGAACTACAAGCAGCGGAATAAGTACTCAGGTACATGGATAACAAAGCAGTAGCATAGTCATCATGATGAAATGAAACAAAACAGAGCACAGGTAGCGTGAAAAACAGGATAAGCAGGCTGAAGACAAAGTGACTGAAGAAATAGGAATGAGGAAATTGAGAAAGTCTTCAGTCAAGTCTTCAAACAGTAACGATCAAGTACACAGCAAGTATGCGAGGAAGTGAAAGGGTTGAGGAAATAGAACCAGTAGCTTGGTGAAGACAGTGATTTGGTAGACCAGTTCCAACTGCTGTGACAGTTGTACGTCTGGTTGGAGTGGCTAGGTATTTAAACCTGAGGACACACAGTCCCAGACACACAGTCCTCACCGTATTCTCCTTGAGATAAGGTCACACAGACCTTGCCCAATCACTCGTGGTAAGTCTTCACAGGTGACTTCCAAACCTTCACAGACTTGGTCACTCGACAATCCACAATTCCTCTTGGATGCTCTAGACCATGACACCTAACCGTCTGGAGGATGCACAGTCCTCAAAGGTAACAAGCGTCGTTTCCACACAGGAACAATTTCTTCAGTGATGCTCAATCACTTTGGGTTTTAAGTGTTGGGTTTGGGTTTTTCCTCACTTGATGATTTTCGCTCAAAGTCCTCGGAGGATGGGATGCTCTAAATGACAAGTGTCAGTTTCTCTCGGAGCAGCCAACCAGCTAGTGGTTGTAGGGGGCGGCTATTTATAGCCGGGGAGCAGCCCGACATGATAAGACATAAATGCCCTTCAATGATATGACCGTTAGGTGGATAGGATATTTTGGACAGCTGGCGCATAGCACAGCAACGGTTGGAAATTTGAGCTCTCAAATTCCTCAGGGATATCATGTTCCTCACTTGTAGGCAATCCGCACTAGCGAATTCCTAACTCCTCAGTCAGAACAAATTCCTCAGAGAACAGAAGAACTTCGTCTCTGTCACTGAAGAACTTGACTGAACTGTATGAGATTTCCAATGGCTTCACTCGAAAGGATTGGTAGGTGTAGGATTTGAGTTGAGCATCACTTGGAAACTTTTCCTTAGTTTTACCTCGACCCCCTTTAATAGTACGGTGTTTCCTATGACTCAAGAAAGGGAAAACAAAACTATGAAAAAAAAAGTCTTCATGCTTCATAATCCTCGCATCAATATCAAGTCTTCAAGGTCACACCAATTTCCTCATTTTCAAAGTCTTCAAGAAAACCAAAGTCTTCAACTGAAGACATTCATTTTAGGGGTCGACTTTCTTCGTAAATATCAAACTCCTCATTGACTTATAGAACATGTGTACACTCACAAACACATTAGTCCCTTAACCTATAAGTCTTCAATACACCAAAATCACTAAAGGGCACTAGATGCACTTACAAATGAGAAACAAGGTCAAATTTATTGATGGTTCTAGGCTTATAAAGCCCGTTTCTGTTGTTCTGGCTCGTCGCAAACAGTTCTTATGGATCAACCGTATGCCACACATCAGAAGCCCGAAACATGGGCCCGTGTTCTCGGATGTACGTGTACGTGTCTGCCCACTATCACACACAGTCAAGATATCACCATCGTGTCTGATGGATGCACCGTGGCGCCTCCCACGGGGTGCCAGAAGGTTGACCACGTGGTTGCTCGCCGTTGAGGCGGCCGCGACGTGCTCTGCTCCTCGTTGAGGTGGCTGCGGCGCGCTCTGCTCGCATCCGTCCGCGCGTTTTGCTCGCCATTGAGGCTGCCACGGCGCGCTCCGCTCTCGCGTCCCTTCCCGCGCTCTGCTTGCCGTTGAAGCAAATTTACAATGGCAACGGTTAATAATGTTCTTACATATTCAGGATAATTTAAAATGCCACATGCGGCAACGCCCAAAACACTCACGACCTACATATGCATACAATTATAATAAAATATAGGCTAAAAGGCTGAGCTGGCGGCCTTCCGATGACGGTCTTCTTCGACTCCATGATCAGCATAGCACCCTTGCGGTCGTTCATTCCAAGTGTCCCGACCCGCCTTAGCCTACGGAGCTGCTGGCGCTGGGAGGCTCTTGGGGCTGCTGGGCCTCTTCCAGAAGAGCTTGACAGCGTGCAATCGCGCGCATGATATCTCCACGGAACCGCTCAATTTCCATGTCTCCGGCCTGGTAGCAAATTCCGTCCATCACCTGCATCCTCAAGATATCACGTTGGCGATGTTCTACTTCGTCGGGGATGTCAACTCCGCCAAGGATGCGCTCGAGCCTGACCACCACATCGTCGGGATTGAGGTTGACACGGCCGCCGTGGGCAATGATGAAGCCGCAGGCTGGCTGTGTCTTGACTGAATCGCACAGGTCCTCTGCCCATTCCTTGCGGGGCATCAGGCTCTCGATGAGCACTGTTGACGGCGGCTCTTCGGGTGGGTTGTCGATCATGCCGCCGAGAAGATATGGATCTTTTACACGGTGGATGGCAAACTGCTCATCACACCTCCTCTGCAATATGTCGATTGTGCACCCAAGGACTGTCACGCCGATATCGCTGCCGATGGGCCATGGTGCCTGCACCGGCCGATGAAGCTCTTGCTCCCCGACCTGCTCTGGCTCGTTCTCCTCGCCGAAGATGTAACGCAGGTAGGGGTCGACGTCAAAGCTTTGGTCGTTGCCTGGCATGCTTCGAATAACTAATGGTAGATGGGCGAGGACTAGATCTGCGCAGAGTGTTGCGACGGTGCGTTGCCGCCTGGGTTATATGCAGCAAGCCATTAGCTGGTGGTGGGAAACCGATGAGGGAAGAGGCGTGGATTTTACAATTCACCCATGTGGAGTGCGGGAAGCATTCGCTGGAGCGCGGGAAGCATTCGCTGGAGCGCGGGAAGACTAAGTGGAGCACACACACAACCCGAATACCGTATGCGGTGCCACGTGTTATTTATCACACACGTGTTAACATAAGGAAACGTATGTGTAACTTACTAATCATCGCACACGAGTACTCGCAGATGCATCGTGTGCGTTACTCCTAGCCACCGCAAGCAACTAGTTTGCATTTTTCAAAGTTTTTTGTACAAACAGAACCGCACATGAACTAACTATAGTAACCGCATGTGTTATAATTTCTCATCGCAAACAGTTCATCCAAGTGGGCTGTTTGCTGCGTATCACACACATCTTGTTTACACGAATCGTTTGTGTTCTTTTGGCTCATCGTAAACAGTTCATCTATGTGAACTGTATGCCGCATATCACACACATCTTGTTAAGTTGAACCATTTCTGTTCTCTTCCCTAATCGAAAACAGTTCATCTGAGTGAACCATATGCCATATATCACACACACCTTGATCTGGCTGACCGTTTCTGTTGCATTCCCTAATAGAAAATAGTTCATCGGAGCGAACTGTATGCCGTATATTGCACACATATTGATATGGCTGCCCATTTCTGTTGTTCTGTCTAATCGCAAACAGTTTGTACGGATCAACCGTATGCCCCACATCGCACACGTAACTAAAATCTGAACCGTGTTTGATGTATCCGCCATCGAAAATGTTTTGCATCTTCGTTGACAGTTTTTTTACATCCCCATTTGCGATTAATGCATCGCGCACAGTTTCGTCAAAGGGTCTCTGATCATAGTGTCGCGTTAGCAGCATCCTGCAGTAGTGAAAGTTGTGTGTTTCCACGAGGTTGGTTGTCATGACACTGTACCTTGCTCCATGTGTGTCATGTAGCAAAGACCACCTCTCCAGAGGCTCTTGCTCTATCCACTGCTAGAAGGTTTTAATCGACTTCCCGAGCCTTCTCCTAGTACCAGGTGGGTCAAAGCCTAGCAAGTCACATAGCCCAATAGGCTCCTCCTCCACGGCCGTTGTTCCTATTGCCAACTATGCAGCTACTGCTTCAACATGTGCCCTCACCGCTGCATCTCTTGCAGCTCTCCTGTCCCTAATGTGTCTCTGCGTGCACGCATTAAGTCTGTCACGTATCAAATTGTACTTCCATAACTGGTTCCGCTTGCAGAGTTTTTTTGAACAGATTCATCAGGTTCTTATTTCTGAACTGCGAGAAGAAATTAGCCCCCAGATGGCGCATGCACCAATGGCTCTACAAGTCCTGCCATGGAGTTTTTTCCTCAGGGCCTGGGTTTGTCAGTGTCCTTATCGCATTGAGTATACCTGCATGCCTGTCATGAAGGATGCACACATTGGGCTTCTCCTTCACAACTGATATTTTCAACTGCCTGAAGAACCATGTCCAACTTTCAATGTTCTCACTCTCCACAATAGCAAATGCGAGTGGGACTACTTGATTTTGGCTGTCTTAACCTATGGCTATTAGGATCTGACCGTTGTACTTGCCAATGAGAAAAGTACCATCTACACATATCACCGGTCGGCAATGCCTGAAAGCTTCGATGCATACACCGAAAGAGAAGAAGAGACAATGCAGCACCCTCATAGTTGGGAACTCTGGCATGAAGAGGTCTTGGATATCGACATAGGTGCCCGGATTCCGCTACTGCAATGTGTGGAGGAGCTGGACAACAGAGTCATATGCATCAAAATAAGAACCAAATCTCCTCTCAAGTGTCGTATGCTTAGCCCTCCAAGCCTTGCCATAAGAAATTCTGTACTTGAACCTAGCAAAGACTTTTGTCTGGATTGCCTTCACTTCCATAGCTTTGCCCTCCACTATCTCATTGTTAAACAACCGAGCAATAAGCGTCGATGAAAGGTTGGCATGATCTTGAGGGATGCAGGGAATAAGACAATTGTGATTAACTAAGTCACTGATCACCCAACTTGTGCCATACTTAGGGAGATAACCGTGCACCCTGGCGGGACAATCTGCGTTCTTGCATACCATTGTCAGGTATTTCTGACTTGACACCTGAGCTATGAAAACCCTTTGCATGGACATTGCCCATTTAATTATTGCATCCTTCAGAGCTTGCTTGTTGGGATACATAGCACCCGTCGCAATATTGTTCTGGTGATATTGCCAGGCAGAATCATGTCCATCGTTCATGATCATTACAGATGAGAAGTCATGATTCCATGACGCAGGATTCGGGACATCCTCTGCATTTTCTTCTTCATCTGACTCGTCAGAATCATCGGCATACCCCCTATCAACATCGGTGTCTTCTTCTGCCATCTGGTCCTGCATGTGCCCATCTACCTTGTCAGCGTCCACCTCGCCATTGTAATCACCATTAGCATTTCCTCCTTCTACCTGACTACTCTGCCCTGGTTCGTAACCATCGGCATTTCCTCCTTCTACCTGACTGCTCTGTCCTGGTTCATAATCATCATCTCCAACATTTGACATAGATAACCGCATCCCTTCACTGCTCTGGCCAGGATCATAGCCAACCTCGCCTTCATATGCACTTACCTCCTTCACGACGGGAAGCACTAACGCAACAGGATTGGATCCCCTGCGTTCACAACCTTGTAACCACCGCACCCACTCAGAGTCTCGCTCTATTGGCCTCAAATAAAAGTAAATGATTGAACTTGATCGTGTCCATAGTGCATGAACATCGACGGTGTGTGTTTCAGTATCAACCCCTAAACTTGCTGCCAACCATTCTTTCAACTCACTGACAGGCCATGTTTGAGGTGCGGTCATTGGCACCTCTATGTGATCAAATTCACTCAGATCACACTACAAAAAAAACCACTTCCGTGATGATACGTGTTTGTACAGTAGGTCATATTTTCTGTCATGCATGTACATCCATGATGATTTTATGACAGAATCAAGATAGTCATACCTGTGCTGTCGTAGAAGTGTTCCATGACAATACCAAAATTAATAAATGGCGCATCATGGAAGTGCTTTCGTCAAGCGTAACCAACACGTGGCATCCACCGTAATGGGTCGCCGTTAAGCTATCGGGTTCCGGTTTGGATCCGATAGCCCCTTAACAGCCCGTACCAATGGGGATTTTCCATGTGTAAAATTATCATTGGCCGGAGGAAACATGAGTCGGCTCCTCGGTGGGCCAGATGTCGTCCATCCAATGGAGGAGACGTGCCTATGATACGTCGACATGTGGCAGGGCCCAACAGAGGCCCATATATGTTAAAAAGGTCGGCCTAGTCAAGGGCCCGTAGTATTTACTCAGGTACTAGTGGGCCAGCCCACTAACGGCCTGCTTAAACATGGCCCATTTACGGCCCAAAGCTAGATCTGGCCCGTTAATTTTTCGTCGAGTATTTGGGCCCAATTACGGCCCAGTGACATTTCGGCCTGTTAGAGGCCCGATGTAGACATGGGCCCATTTCAGCCTGGTGTGTCTTTCGGCCTGGGAATGGCCCATGCTGCCCATTGGCCAAATATGGTCTGACATGACATCCAGCCCACTAACAGCCCGTGATCAAGGTGGCAACAATTCAGCCCAACGTGACTTTGGGCCTGTTAAAGGCATGTCGTATAATTCGGCCTGTTGATGCCTCTACTAAGCTTTCTGCCTCTTAAAGGCCCATGATATCAGTGGGCCAACTAAGGCCTGAGATATGTTTCGGCCTGGTAATGGCCCATCATATAACTGGGCCAATAATGGCCCGGTCTACATTTAAGCCCGCTAAAGGCCCGTGGACGACTATTGAAAATTGAGGCCCAACATGCATTTCGGCCTGCTAAAGGCCCATGGTATCTTCTGGGCCGTAACAGGCCAGAAGAATATTCAGCCTGTTAATGGCCCGAAGCTACATGGGCCCAACTAAGCGCTGGGTCCACTAAAGGCCCAACTAAACTTTGGGCCGAATGTAGGCCCGTGTAAGTTGTGGGCCTGGCACAAAGTGTGAAGGCCCCAATGGCCTTTCAGACCCAAGAAAGTTGCAGGGCGGCAAAATTGTGGCCCGCTAAAATGCAGGCCCGTTAGAGACGAATGTTTCGGCCCGGTCGCCTGCATCAGATTTTTGCCCTTTTTTCAGATAGCGAATGATGGCATATATGGTAACTAGTAGGAATTAAGAAAAAACCTACTCTATACAAAAAAGAAATTATGGCATAGTAACTTAGAATAAACCTACACTATACAATAAAGGATTTATGGTATAATACATCCACTGGGCATCGAAGTTCGCCACCAGTCATCATAAAGCGCAACGAAGAAGCAGGTTACAAAAAGTGGGCGCAATTGCAGTGTAACAAAATAATGCTGAACCAAGACCACTTCCAGGACAGTTCAAGAAAGGTTAGCCTTGCGCAGGAGCTGCTGCGCAAGCTGCTGAGCAAGGCTGTGAGACTGGCCTAGCATGTCGTTCATAGCTTCCAGGTGTAGCTGTTAAGCAATGAGGTTCTCATTGGTGTTCTCGGTGATCTTCCTTAGAGATAGGACTTCAAGTCGAAGTCGAGTTGCAGAATGCCTATCTGCTTGAACTTGGGACTGAAGAAGTCGAACTAATTCAGACAGCGAATTCTGTGAGCTTGTCTGACTGCTAGTCTCAAGTAATTTGAACACTGCATCAAGACATGACTTTGGGGTTGTCTCGCTATCTTCAAGATGTTTTGCCTTCTTTGCTGCAATATATGTTGGGTTTGTCTCACAGCCTTCAGCAGACTTGTGCATGCCATCAGGCATATCACCCTGAAACAAGCAGAGAGATGTCATGTTTTGCACATGTATAAACAAAGATGGTAACTGTGCTGTCAATTCCATCCAATTTCAAATTAAAAAATAAAGAGTCAGTTCAAAATATCAATAGCATAATTTGGCATTGTTCATAATGCGGGGATCTTCACCACACTATTGGATTACCATGTCAACAAAACAAGCATAGATGAAGGGCAAAGACAATCATTGTATCTATTTTGATTAATGTGCATGGCATGTTGTTCATATATCAGCCACATCAGTAAGATAAAATAGGAGATGACAAGGGGCAAACGTGGGCTGCTTCACCACACACTGGATTATAGATCCACAAAAACAAGCATACATATAGGGAGTATTGAGTAATGTGCATCGTATGAATAAGGAATTTGGTTTTACAACTAAAACTTGGAACTTACAGTTGTTGCAAACATGCATTTTGATAGAAACAGCAAACTAAATAGCAGTTAACGATAGGGAGTATGAGCAAATTAAACAGCAGTTGAGGATAAAGGCTTTAGAAGGACTGACTTACACTGACAGTTAACACCGGCTCTATAATGCCATTCTCCATGTCAAGGGAAGGATAACTCAACAATTTCAGCACAAAAACTTCTTCATAAGCATTGCCTATACTCTGCATTTTGTAGAGAGTAATTATAGATATGATAATACTGGAAGGGATAGAGGATAATGAAGATAAGATGCAGATTGATGCTACATAATCAACTACCAATCCCTGTAAGTACAAGCGTTATAGGACAAAATGTATTGACAAGAGCAATGGGCTACACTTCTGCACTGGCATTGTCTGTGTATTCAACTTTTTGGTAAGATTAAATATAGATCTGATATTTTTTAGTAAATGGTGGGCGAGGGAGATAAGATGCAGAATGCTACACAATGAACCAATCCCTCCTTCCCATAATATAAGAGTGGTTTGTACACTGGTGTACTTAACAAAACGCTCTTATATTATGGGACGGAGGGAGTAGCTATTAATGTAAGTATAGTGATAGATGACATTCAGTCCTTACAAGAGGACTACAGAGCTAAACCTCTTCAAAAGCATTGGGTTGATTCTAAATTTATGTAAGAGTCGATACGGATCTTATAATGTCCACCAAATGGAGGATAACGAGGCTAACATGTGCAGTTATGCTACATAATCAACCAGCTATGAAAGTAAGTATGGTCATACAGGGCAAGAGGTACTCACAAGGGCAATGCAGTGTGTGCAGTATAGTTGCGAGATTCTGTGGTCCCTTGAGAATGAATGTTCTTCTGCAAACAGTTTTCGTACAAGTGAGACGGTAAGGCACATGCAGAAATGTAGTTCAAATTGTGATGTGATATCATAGACAGTACCTTACGCTGCAGACGAGACCAATGTGTAACAAGATTATTCCAGTCACTGTCTGATAAATGTAGCACCGGAGACTTTACAGAAATTTCATTTAGAGGCTTGCCATCGAAGTGTGCTCACCTCGGGTAGGAATGATACTTCATCAATGAGTGCTTGAAATGCGCAACCAATCCTTGCTCGTCTTGACTATCCAGTTTGGTCCTCGCCTATTTAAAAGAATGAAATCTTGTGTCTTCTGTCAGTAGAAACATATGCACTAATTACCATGAATAACATTAGTACATTACTTACACATAAGTTGCGGAGGAAGATTGGAAATTGTTCTGTGTCTGTGGTATAATCTTTCCATGAAGGAAAGATGTGCACAAAGTTGCTGACAACAATATAAGCTTCGTCTTCTAAACTGGGAAAAAGTGGAACACGGGTCCTATTTGCTGAAATTGGGGCTCTCTCTCGTTCGAAAAGGGATTTGGCAACTGGATTTGGTGTACTCTTTGCTGGAATGGGGGTTTTGCGTCATAGAGCTAGTGCTGTGTCAACTGGCATCATCATACTATTTGCTGCAGTTGGGGTCTGCTGAGTTGGGGCATTAGAGATGACCAGTGTAGTAGGGCTAGAGTCTGCTAGAGTTAGGGCCGTGTTTTGTGGGTCCGGTGATATAGCAACTACACCTAATGGGCTATTTGATTTATCAGGTGTCACTACCTTTTACAAATACTTTGTTCGTGCTCCTCCGCGATCAGCAATCGCCCTCTTCCTTTTGAATGTCTGATACACAAGAACAGCATTTGAATGGATAAATATGGTATGATGACAGATGGAATATGTACTGAAAATGGATAGGCAGGGCGTATTCACATACACGATGTGTAAACTAAGCTAATGGCAGTGCAACAAAGTAGAAGCAATGCAAAGCATCAGTTGCAAGATATGTGCGACCAATATAACCTTGGAAAGTTAGACCAAGCACCTTGATGGGTGAATAAGATAGGGCATCTGCCTCTGACTCCTCCACTAGGGAGCTACATTGACTTAGGTCTCCCTCTAGCTCAGAATCATTGTTAGGATCATATTTTGAGCACGAATCTATAGGTGGAGAGCATTTGCATTGCATTGCATCCATAATTGATTTCAGTCCCTTAATGCCAAGTTTGATAGCCATGGCATTGTTCTGCTTTATTCTTTTCATGCGCGCAAGCTCATAATCATTATGATGCTGTTCAGTATCTGAGATTCATGAAAACATAAAAAGTAGTCAGATTATCTATGGAATGCATTGCGAATTCAACTCGGAGAGTGTCTCCCTACAAACCCCTGCGTATACAAAGTTCATCCCCCAACCATGCTGACCAGACCACACACAGAAATACAAACCTCTTATGTCTCTATAACAGGCGGACACATATTTCAAAACTGAAGTAGGAACATTAGAATCATATCAAATTCGTATTTGAACAAAAAAACTAAGGAATTATGAGTGGCATAATGTTTAGCTTCAAGGGTGGAGTGCTGGTAGTGCGACACAAAGCAAGTAGGCAGATTGTATTCCATGTAAAAGATCGTAGTCTATGTAAAAGGTGGATATGACACTTTCTTTCTATACAATGCAGTGTTCATTGCCCACACATGATGGAAGAGATCACACAGAGAAATACAATTCACTCATGTCTGCGGTTCCAGTATTTTGAAACAGGGTGGTCCACCCTAAAAGAATATTTTTATGCCCATTATATATGGTAAAACAAAGAAAACAACGGTTAAGCAACTTAAGGGATTCGTTGGGAATAGATGGTCTTATGAGCATATTTGTGAAGTAGTAGATATTTGTTTCGCATACTGGAAGAATGATTTTGGAGATGTTTGCGAAGTGATGGAAAAAATATGACAAGGCAAGCACAGAGGTAGTGAATCAATCATTACCTGTGAGCTTACTAGGACAAGTATGCAGAATTGTAACTGCAGTAAGAGACCGTCCAAAATCTGAATCATGAAGTTGGTCTAACACTTATTGTTTTCAACTAATCACCATGAATAATTCGATATCATATCGAATGAGTAAGAAAGACAAGTAAAATTGTCAACAAACCTGGCCTGCAGTAGTAATCTGGGTCAATGTCACTATGACCAACAATCGAACATGACTAGTGTCTATTCCTAGGGCCGGAATTTTGAAACCCTGTGAACTTTACAAGTACTAAAGATTACTGAAATATCTGCACCATTAAGTGTAGGTAGCACTCAGTACACAACAAACCCTAATGACAGTCCTGCCTAATGAGTAATGAATCAATTAGAAAATGGGTGATGAGGAGTGGTTGCTGAGTGTTGAGGACGTATCTCAGGATAAATCAGGTTGGCTTAGTGGATGTTGCAAGCCTGAGCCTTGAATGGGCTGGGAAGGTAGGCACGACGGCGCGCCCGGGCAGCGGTGACGCTATTGGGCGAGCGGCTCCTGACCTCCTGTTAGTCTGGCATCTCCTCCTAGAGTCATGCCATCCGGGGATGGCAAGTCACCGGCGAGGCAGGCGGCTGGGGGCGAGTAGAGATCAGAAGCACAGCAGAACAAAGGGGAATCGGGGTCTGGGCCGACCCAAAATCCCAGGGTGGGCTGCGGCCCACCGTGGGCACCCTGTAGATCCATACCCCAGCGGCGTACATACATTTTTGAAACTAAATTTGGAACATTTAGCTAACCAATTAAACGTCTCAGTTTTCATAATATCATATTCGTATTTGAACAACTAAGCTTGTTTAGCTTGATGGGTGGAGCAGTGCTATTATGACACGAAGCACGTAGGCTGATCGTATAGTGATCATAAAAGGGGGGAAACCCTAAGCATGATCAATTAAACCCTATTATGACTGTGCCATGGCAGATTTGAAGCTGCAAACCGCAGAAATGCTATTTAGCAATCATTGTTTGCTTCGAACTAAGAACTAAATTCTAAGAGCTGAAAAGAAAGTACAGTAATCAAGTTACGATCTATTTTCTGGTTGAGATAAAAAAGTTGAGCAGATATGAAGTAGTACCACCTCTCTTGCGGTGCCATGTAGGCATCGGGGGTGCAATGGCTATCGGTGGCGTTGAAGCAAATCTACGATGGTAGACGGGTGCATCGGGGGATAAGTCCTGTTGCGGTGGATGAGAAGGTCGTGGGAGCGGCCCCGGCAAGGAGGACGACGGCGCCGATGAAGCGAGAGGACGCGATGCAAGGCTCCTGATCCATCACCGTGGATGAGAAACGTCCATCTCTAGCAGTGGACGACGTGGTCTTGGTAGGCGCTCCGGCATGGTGGAGGACGGCGGCGATGGATGGGGTGGAGGACGGCGGCGATGGATGGGGTGGCGGATGGAGGAGGATGGTGTGGGGATGGTGTTCTAGCGCGGACGGTGTATGAATGGGAAAATGAAGGGAGAGGTATGGGGAACCATGTTTTTGGGATGCGCATGTCCGAAATATGGGAAAGTTATGAACTTAGTCCCCGTTTAAAATTTGGACGTCTCATCAGATGGGGATAGGATGGTAATCTCGCATCTCCCTAATATTTGCCCAGAGCGATTTCGGGCGAGCAGCGGGTGTTTTGGCGCCCATGGTGTATGAACGGGGCTGGCAGGTAGGGCGATTGTGTCATATCTGAGTGAAGTTACAAACCTGTCCCTATTGAAAATATTTGCCTACATCGATTTCGGCCGAGTCAAGTTTGTTTTGCCGCCCACCGTGTATGAATGGGGAAATGGAGGGAGAGACAGAGGTCTTTCGGACGAGCTTGAATCAAATGTGTTTTGCCGCCAATGTTTGGCGCCCACCGTGTCTGAATGGGCTCAGAGGCGGTCGTGTCATGTATAATTGAAGTTACTAACCTACCCCTATTGAGAGCAGTGGAAATCGGGCCGATGGATTATCCGTGTAAGGGGTAGACAGTAATTTCCATCTCGCAAACACTAGCTTCAGGCAGCCGACGTGGGAGTGGATATTTTGCCGCTTCTTTCAAATTTTGGGACAATAAGCATTCACGTTTACCCTGGCAACTAAATTCGAATCCATTTTGTATTCCTATACGAATCTTTATAAATCATTCTATGTTTTTTTATATATCTTCAAAAGCACAACAAAGATGTATTCCACTATCATATATGAATAAGATTTACAAATGGCGATACTCGAATTCAGAAGGTAGAATCTAGTTTAAGGTGAATTCGAATATTTGAAAGCACTTTATGTCCAACTCAAGTGTAGCATGTATGACACACGCAGCATATAGTGTACTCCCATTTAGATATGTACACAAGCGATGTCTCAAGATTCAAAATACTGAGTCAATCAACCAATAATGTACAAAACTAACAGACATATAAACACTTATAGAGTATATGGATCAATAATATCAACTAACATACATAAGCCAGGCCGCTGTACTTTTTTTGCTAGAAGAGCATCATTTTTTTAGCAAAGCTAGTACAACATCTTGGCCCTTTCAGATGCGTGCCACTTAAGGACCATCTATACTACTATTATTGCTGAATGCACATTCAGCCCGATTGGCATATTTGTAGGTCTGGCATAGCAATCAAAATGAAATGTCTCAGAGTCTTATCAATTAATACAGACTCGTGCTCAAAAAAATTACAAACCAAAAAAGAAAAAACAATTATTACATGATCTCTAGAACAAATGGTTTGATCGATTACATGAACAAACAACACAAAGGTTATTCAACTATGGAAAAAACATTTCACCTATGATTTACCAAGTGGGAATTTAATTTCCTTTTTTCCTTCAGGACCTTAACAATGCAGTCAGTTTCAGCTTGCTTCGTTTTGAAATCCACCAAATATTTAATGGTTGTCTTGAGTACTACTTGTGATTGTGATGATTGCTTCCTCAACATGTCAACTTCATCTCTAAGTACAGAAGCAGAATATCTTTCTACCAATAGTTTAGCCTCTAGAGCATCAGCAGTTGGCAATTCATGATGCATGATTGGGCCCGTGCCACTATTGTGCCATGATACAACGTCCATGGGGCTAACCTGTTTTGCCATTAAAGTTTCGATTGGATTCCGAAAAGTTGAAGTTAGCAAAACATCTCAACTGGGAGTTAGAACAGCAAACCAGTTAAACAAACAAGGAATTAAATAGTTTTGATTGGCTGCTAAAAAGTAGTTATTAACATCATTGTAACCAGTTGCAGCAGCAAAGCAATTAAACAAATAAGTTTTGCAAAAGGCACCTGTTGTGGCATTGGAGTTTCTCTTGGATCCTGAAAAGTTGAGTAGCCAATAACGTGATTAGAGCAACCAGTTGCAGCAGCAAAGCAGTTAAACAAACAAGTTTTGCAAAAGGAACCTGTTGTGGCATTGGAGTTTCTCTTGGATCCTGAAAAGTTGAGTAGTCATTAACTTGATTAGAGCAACAAGTTACAGTAGCAAACCTGTTACACAAATATATTTTTGAAAATGTACCTGTTGTGCAATTGGACTTCCAATTGGATCCTAAAAACTTGAAGTTGGTAAGATGATTATAGCAACAAGTTACAGCAGCAAACTAGGTAAACAAGGAAGTTTTTGAAAACATACATGTTGTGCCAACGGAGTTTCAGTTGGATCCTGCAAACTTGAATGTTAGCAATCATAAATAAAGTGTTGCAAGAGCCATAAGAAACTAACATCAAACTAGTAAAACTAACCAGTTTTGGCAACGTATTTAATTGCACATGAACTAGTAAAACTAACAAGTTCTTGGCAACGTATTAAAGTAACAAGTCGGTACCGTTTACCAGCAACACAGACATATGCAAATATCTTTGATGTAAGCAAAATGATTCCGACACACACACACACACACATATATATATATATATATATATATATATATATATAGTATATTATATATATATAATATAATATAATATATATAATATATATATATATATAATATATATTAAAGTATTAAAAAGTTAAAAAAGACCTTGTCCCTCATATAAACCTGACAGTTGTTTGTCTATGAACATGCAAATATTACTAGTGCTACAAGTGATAACAGCAAACCATTTAAACAAACAGGGTACCGGAACGTAAATTACACATGAATTTTGCTGCACCCTAGAAGTACATATGACCAGCTATCTACGTGCTTAAGTAGCTATTTAAGTTCAGGCAAACAGGTAATTCTTAACTGTAAGCATCAAACACATAGATAGGTGCATTCTATAATAGGATTAACAGGCTATGGCATTATGTAATCAATAGCAAACTAAATTAATCCAAGCAATGTAATTGAACAATTTTGCAATCAGTGGCTAACTTAAATTCTGAGAAGCTAGTAACTGAACTTGCGCTAGCTCTTTGTACAGGCACAATGCAACTTATTTTTTGCTTACAAGGTTCTACGAAGGATTCCATGGCATCAATTGCTTGAATACGCAGTCCCAATACTTTTTTCTTCCCACACTTCATTGGTAAGTCGAATGGTTAATCTGATAAGATGGTGCGTCCTTGATATGTTATATGAGGACGGGTTGTCAGACTAGTTGTAGCAACACACATCACACTCGCTTTTACTGTATATTTCATGTGATTACATTTGGCATATCGAGATCTAAGCAATCTACAATAGGATGAAAAGACTGGCATCCTTCACATTTTTGGCGAACTCAGTTCATAGAAACAAGCAATTCAACCACTCTGTGGGTAAATCAAAAGCGCCACTCGAATATTTTTCACTACCCCAATCATACACGCAAAAAGGGGCGACACCACCTTAGGGGTTGGTATGGGCGGCCGCCTCGGGTGGCTGGAAAGTGTGCACCTAGTTTGAGTCATCTAGGTTGGCCCAGGCTAGTTTTGTTCGTCCCAGCGCACGAGCAGGCAATGTAAAAAATTAAGAAAAACATTTCAATTTGGATGGGCCAATAACGTACATGCAAGGCAGGCCCTATAGCAGGCTCGCAGCCCAAACAAGCACCTCCCATATCGATCGACAGCAGGAAAAATCCACAATTCGTTCTCTCTAGCCTCTAGTCTGGTTCGCTCCTAACCTAGCCGCCGCTGGACAGACCGACACAGCACTTCCTCGCGCCCTCGTTGGACGCCGGTCGCCCAGCTACAAGCGAATGGAAGGACAAGAAGATGAAGATCCAACCCTGGGTGTAGCCTGCGTGGGAGGCAGCGGCGGCAGCACGGGCATGGCATCGAACTTGCGCAAACGAACAGTCGTAGCTTGCAAGAGCAGCATGCGCAATGAGCAGGTACATCACATCCCTGATTATATCTAATTCAACTGTTCAATTTCTAGCCAATAGTTAAACCCGACGATGTTGTAAAACTGCTTGTATGTAGGGAACCTATAAGAAAATGAAACCAATTTCTGCTTATTTTATAACTCCCCCAATCAATACTGAACTGACTGAACCTGATGTGTCTAATCAAGTTTTCGGTGCAAACACACAAGCTCATGTTGTTCTTGAGCCTGAAGTGTCTAATGAACAGACTGCTAATGAAGGATTTGATGCAAACATTTTACATGCTCCTGGTGATGAACATATAGTGTCTAATGAGGAATCTAATGCAAGTATTTTGCAAGCTCCCATTGAAGGATTTAGTGTCTAATGATGATCTACTATGTTGAGAGAGAGAGAGAGATTTGCAGGAATTGATGACAAGCTAATTATAGTACATTTTCATGGCTTGAGAAAACATCAGGCCATCTACTAGAATGTCCCCGTATCATGACAACATAGCATAAATACTTTTCTAATCTGTTGTTTGAAACTATTGGCATACTTGTGCAGGATAGATATATTGATATGCAGTTTGCGCACTAGTTATAGGTGCAATTACACTTGGATATTTTCGGCCAAAGAATGAATAATTCAAGCAGGTACAGTCCATGTTAGTAGTCCTTGTACACCATGTTGCATTTTGTGTTTTTTGGTGCTTACATCATTTAGTGTTTTATAATCTGGAACTACTTTGGATCATTAGCAGGTTTTCAAAGTGCATGTAGCTTCACAGTTCTCAAGTTATGTTGATTTCCGGAGTGCAAGTGACTTCGTATTTTTTAAGTTAAATTTTCGCCCCTGGTAACTTGAATTCGTGGATCCACCACTGCACACAAATCATACATGCAAGCCAGTACAAATTAAATGAAATGCAGGGACTTACGCTAGCTCATTGTACAGGCTCACTGCAGCTCTGCTTGCGCTTTGGATGTTCCATGTACAATTCCATGTTACCACTTGCTTGGATGTGCAGGCCTTGTGCTCCTTGCATCCCCCTCTGCATTTTTGACACGGCAAATGGTTGATCAAATGAGAGGAATCGACCTTGCTGTTGTACCGGAGGATAGGTACTTACAAGGTTATACCGATGTGCAGGATGTGTACCAGATCCCGTAGCGCCATCATGCTTCGCTAAAAAATGGTTTTGCTTGTTTCAGATGATATCTCCAGAAAAAATAAGAGTTAAAGTCAGAGTTGCATAGGCGTGTAAGCTAAGAGAGCAGTAAAAGGATATCCAAACATCGTCGGAATAGTGCACAAGGGAGTGATATGTGGATACCTAGTTCGGGCCGGCGTTTGGGCATGCTCGCCTAGCTAGAGTGCGGGTCACTTCAGAGCCGTTGAGGGTGATGCGCTGGCGTTGGCTGGCTGTGTACAGATGCAGATCTCGAGCGGCAGCGGAGCACTACGATGCGGTGGACGAGGCCGTTGGTGAAGCACCAACGGCGTCGGGGGGTGAAGGTGCGACGATGTTCTCGGTGAAGTAGCCTCGGTGAGGTGGGAGACGGCGTCGATGAAGCGCACCTGATGCGGTGGAAGTCGGTGTCTGTGAGGCACGTCAGCTGCGGCGGCCAACGTTGTGGGTGGACCACCCGGGGCGATGGACGAGGGGGTAGATGAGGTAGCTCCGGTGTAGTGGTGAAGCGCGACCGTCGTCTTCGTCGTCGTCGTCCGGCACAGAGGTGGGGAAAGAGACGAGACGAAGGGCGATTTGAATTTTGTTTGGGTTGGAGACGAATTAGGGATTTGAGAGCTCTGGGCGCGGAAGGGGACTGAGGAGAAGGGAGATTTTGCAGGGCTGGAATTGGGGCCGCTAGATATTTCAATCCAAAACATGGAAGCGCGAACTTTTTTTGTCGTCGTTCTTTTTTTAGGGGGGGGGGGGGGGGAGGGGGGTGGGTGCTAGCGTCCGTACGACACACGCGACCACCATGACACGACCCTGGTCTGCCTGATGCGCCTACATTTGAGAATGCAAACGAATCTTCTTTCATTGGCAAACGAATCTTGTACTATGTATTACCATGCCCGTGTTTTCCTTGCAAATAATTAGTCCTTTGAAACGAGATACTATGAATTAATTAATGAGGAGTTCTTTGAATTAGAGTGTGTTTGTCACATAGCGATCTCCAATTCTAACGTGGATTTCGCATTTCACGGTATCCACGCTACTTTTTTAATACAAAATCATATATGTATAAGATGAACACCATGGTAGTGAGAAAACTTTGGATGGATTCAAGCATATGACCACACACATACAAAATACCACAACAATCGAGTCAATATCAACCTTTCCAAACATAGTATGGCACGAATTCGAAATAAATACGGAAGCCATATGCATGGTCCTCAATTCAAATCTTACAATGTACACTAAATTAAAACGTCAATATTAAGTCTAGTACTATCTACATTCAAATGTTGTTTTTAGGTCCCCTCCCCCTCGGCACACATGCTACATACTTCCTCTATTGATCGATCTTCCTCTCCTAACCACCTTACAAAGCTATTGGTTTCCGCACGTTCATTCTTTCTCTCCATGTTTTGATCTCTAACTCTCACACACCTGCCATTGCACTCCATGCCGAGCTCTCTCTCTCTCTCTCTATCCCCCTCCCACCCTCTCTCGGTAGATACATGCATTGCCTATCTTGACCCCCCTCCCTCTCGTGCGCACACACGCACATTGTCTATCTAGGTCACTCTCGAGAGACCGTCTCACTCTTTCTTCCGCACAGCGGCCCGCACTCGCTTAATCTCTCTCTCTCTCTCTCTATCTATCTATCTATCTATCTAAGTCTCGAATAACCTCGCTTTCTCTCACACATAAACGATATATCTCCCTGATCGGGCCTCGATCGACACACTATATACTCTCTCACGCAGATTGTCTATCAAGATCAGTTTCTCCAAGCCGTTCCACTCATTCGACCTCATGGCGGCCCATGCTCGCTCAATCTCTCTCTCTCTCTCTCTCTCTCTCTCTCTCTTTATGCATGTCTCGATTGACCTCGCTCTTTCTCACACACAAACAATATATCTCCATGTTTGGGCCTAATTCGACATATTCATAGTGTATACTCTCACACGCACATTGTCTATCTAGGTCACTCTCTCCAACCTGTCTCACTCTTTTGATCGCATGACGACCCACACTCGCTCAATCTCTCTCTCTCTTTATCTATGTATCGATTGACCTTGCTTCCTCCCATGCACAAACGATATGTGTACATGTCTGTGACTGGATCATCTCTCAAGCTCTCTCTTGCAGCCCTCACCCTTCCCAAAAGCTCAATCGGACAATATCTATCCACAACATATATATCTTTTCAACGAATGTCGGGGCACACTCACTTTGTCTCTCTATCTATGTCTCGATTGACCTCACTTTCTCACGCCGTCTCTTCCACGCATTGAAGCTACCTCTCCATGCCTTGCAGAGCCGGATCTATTTACATTGCGAGGGGGCACTAGTGGAAAAAGTGCTAGCCACAACTCTCATTGGTGGCGTGCCATTTCCAGCCAACGCCAGCACTACTTTTTTCAAATAGTGGTGGCGTCGTCTTATTTGATACGACAGTAGTAGGTGCATAGCGCTGGCGTAGGAATTCAAGTGTACGCCATTAGTATGTGGGCCCAGTCATCCTCCCCTTCCGTGGAGTACTGCTGGCATTGGGAAAATACCTACGCCAGCACTGTGTCTGATACTTGTGTCGTAGGACGTTGTGGCCACGCCATTAGTGCTTAAGTGGAGCCCAATATTAGTTAACAGATATTGTGTTGGTGTATCAATTGGTAGCACGCCATAGGTATATGCGGCTCTCTATATATAGATTGATTGTTGTGCGTATCTAGCTCATACTTTGTGAACATTATCCTGCTTGTTTCTCTCTGCAGATCCTAAGTAATAGACCCGGCCATCCACTGCCCTGGACCACGATATCATCTATCGACGACTATATCGATCTAATCTAGGTAATATATGCTCAATTTTTGGTTTTTCACTTTTTAGCAAAAGGTATATATATTGTTGTGTTGAAATACCTTTTTTGTAGGAAATGGTATGAAAAGATTCTTACATATATATATATATATATTTATATGGATCGAACTATAAATGAGTTCTTCGAGGTGGCGTTGGAAGATATGAATCGCAGAGGCAAAAAAGAGATATTATGTCCATGTAAGAAGTGCGAAAACGGAGTTTTGATTGACCCTTCCACTGGTCGTGTGAAGATGCACTTGTTGAAACATAGTTTCATGCCTGGTTACACACGATGGACAAGTCATGGTGAGATCGAGGAGGATACCAGAGTCGAAGAAGGGGCGACGATACATGATGATAAGCCAGAAGGAGGCATGAAGAAAGAGGCCGGACATGAAAATCAGCCGGACGGACACGAAGTCCGTGCAGAGCTTCAGGAAGTGAGAAGTCTTTTCTACAAAAGACAGAAAGAACAGAGTGATAAAGATTTGTCCAAGAAGAAAGATCTAGATGACCATGATGATAAACAATCTGGCGTCTATCAAGAAGAAAGTGAATTCCAGCTCAAAACAAAGTGTACGAAAAGAAGCCGATACACGTTGTTGGGTAGTGTAGAAAGTTCTGTTGAGAGAATTCAGAAACAACGCAGCACTTAATTATATATATATATATCTTTTATTATTGGGATAATTGTATTTATACCCTTAGTTGTGTCCCCCTCAACCGAATTGCCCCTAGTTTTTGAAAACACGTGGTCTTGCCCAACCCACTTTGTCGTCTTGTGCTTTTGCCCTTTGACCGTTTGACCGTCACTTTGAAAACTTCATAACTAATTCATACTAAATCAGAAAAATGCAATTAAGATACCAAAATGTTTGGAAAAATATCACCTGCATGTCAATGTCACTTGCATTCATGACAAAAGTGTTGGTAAGTGCCCGTCCGAGTTTTAGCTCTTATCATACCACCATGAACAGGAAAATCTAATTTTTTTTGAAAAATTCAAGAAAATTTGGTGGCAAAGAATTGCAAATGTTTTAAGTGCTTGCCAAGTTTCATGAGGGAATGACATTCATGGAAGTCATGGCAAAAAAAACAATGAACACTCGAAAATAGATTGTTTTTTTTGCCACGACTTCCACGAATGTCATTCCCTCATGAAACTTGGCAAGCACTTAAAACATTTGCAATTCTTTGCCACCAAATTTTTCTTGAATTTTTTGATTTTTTTTAGATTTTCCTTTTCATGGTGGTATGATAAGAGCTAAAACTCGGATGGGCACTTACCAACACTTTTGTCATGAATGCAAGTGACATTGACATACAGGTGATGTTTTTCCAAACATTTTGGTATCTTATTTGCATTTTTCTGATTTAGTATGAATTAGTTATGAAGTTTTCAAAGTGACGGTCAAACGGTCAAAGGGCAAAAGCACAAGACGACAAAGTGGGTTGGGCAAGACCACGTGTTTTCAAAAACTAGGGGCAATTCGGTTGAGGGGGACACAACTAAGGGTATAAATACAATTATCCCTTTATTATTAAGCAGCACTGTAGTGTGTATCGACTGTATGTATTTCAATCTTAATAAAATAAATATTATCAAGTATTTTTTGGATGTAAAAGAGCTACGTGCAAAATAGCACTCCTAAGGGAATGGTGAAACATAGATATGGCGTTGGCGACGTAGCCAACGCCATAGCTAAATATCTATGGCGTTGGTGACGTCACCAATGCCATAGGTATTTTTCACCATTCCCTTAGCCGATTTGGGCAGATTTTGTTTCGCGCTAAACCCACACTCCAGTTATCTCGGGCCTCCGCCGCCACCGGCCGTCGTCGCCGCCCGCCGCCGCATCATCTGCCGTCGACGCCCCCGTCGACCTAGAGAGAAATAGACAAAAATATAAAAAAAAGTAAAAGAAAAAATAAAAAAATAACAAAAAAAGCACAGAACACTTATCCTTCGATCACCGCCACTCGGCCCCCGCCCCTCCTCCCCCACCGCTCGCTCGCCCCCCGCCCCCTCCCTGGCCGGCGGCAACCACCTCGACCTCGCCTCCGTCATCTCGGGTTGCAAAGCGTCCGGCATCGCTCTGCCCAGGCGCGGTGACCGTGATTCCGCCGGTAAGTGAGATCTCTCCATTTTCTTGAAGTTCATAGACATATTTGTTACAATTGGTACACATGTATATTTTAGCGTAAATTAGTTGTATTTGTAATATTGTGAGTTGTATTGGACATGGATTTGAGGAAATGTGGCTGAAATCACAAAGATTTAATTGTTCATGGACATGGATTTGTCGAATTTTTGAGGAAATGTGGTTGAAATCATGTATTGTAGGTGCTGATTTGTTTGCAGGGACTTTTTAGGGTTGCCAATGTTTTGTCGAAATGTTAATTAAATTCTGTTTCGTCAAATTTCTGGCAACCAATATGTCATATTTTTAGCAAAGGTCATGCCGAAATTTTGAATTTTGTATACAAATTAAGTATATGTTGTATATGTTTATAGATGTCCGACGTGGGCTCTTCTTCGACACATTCGGCCAACGGCCGGGGGATATAAATCCGGATGAGTGCTACATCAAAGGCAGTGGCTACAAAGATGTTCCTGGTGAGGATAGTAATCCTGATAAGGACGCTGATAATGATGAAGATGATACGGATGAGTATTGTGCTGAGGATGAGGAGGAGGATGCTCCAAAAACCAAGAAGCAGCGGAAACCTAGGAGCCGAAATGCTATCGGTACCGACAGGATTGTGGTCACTCGAGTCAACTCCACTGGTGAGCCCATTAGTCCACGGAAGGCCGCGTCTCACTACGGCAACGCCCTAGGTGTCATCCTTCAAGAAGTCTACTCCATCAATGAGTCCAATATAAGGGATTCAGGCAAACAAAATTTGCGAGAACTCCTCATAAGAAGGGTGCATGCTAGATTTAAGTTTCCTGATGAGTACAACAACCTATCGTACCCAAAGAATCAGGTCAACAACCATGCAATCCATAAGTTCTCAAAGAATTTGAGTTCTTGGAAATCAGCCGCAAGAAAAGAGGTTAACAAAGATTACTCCATGATCAAGGAGAAGTGGCCCACCATTAGTGCAGATGACTGGAACATTTTCAAGATGCAAAATACGCAGAACCCTGTGGTGCAGAGCCAGTCGACATGGGGAAGGATATGCGATCAAAGACATTAAGTAACCACACCCTGGGAAGCCGTGGTTTTGTTGGGAAGAAGCCCGTGTGGGACAAGCAGAACTCTATACTTGCAGCAAAGGGCATCCCAAACTACTTCAAGCAATTCAAAGACCCCCTCGAATATAACTATGTCAGGGGCCGGTACCATTATGATTATAAGTCAGGGGAATTTTCCGCCGATCACCAAACTAGAAAACTTGAAGAAGAACTGGCAAGGCAGCATGCGGAGCATTAGAGCTCTCAAGGGTCCACGGCCAGGTGGAACACTCCTCTTAACCAGTCGATCAATGTGACCATTGGCAAGGACCCGTTGCATCCGCCGGCGGGTGGCCGTGTGAATGGCGCTGGATGCGGAGCCAAATGGGACGATCATTATGTCGAAGACCGCGAGCAGCAACGGCAGAGAAGGAGATCCAACAAGCAGACCATCGAACAGAAAATAATTGCAGCCATAGCCTCCACCATAGCCGCAGCAACTGCTGACATTGAAGCATGCATCAACACACAAAGCCAAGCCCATGCCCAAGCCACGTTGCCTTCAATAATCGAAAGCGTCAAGCAATGGTTCAAAAATGGTGAACTAGGAAACATTATCATCGACGCATCGCCCAAGGATAGCAGCCCTTCTGTCTCTTTCATTGGCAACCCATTGCCAATGGCTGCTCTTGACGCTCTTACAGAAGACACTCCGTGCAGTCTCTTAGCCCATTTGAATGGTGAGCTGATTAAAGTTGCAATCGGCTCGATCATTCGCCCCAAAGATACAATCATGCATGGAGTGTATATGCCTGAGGGGGTCTTCAAAGTTGAGTTATCTATCGTCTTAAATGGTTACGAAGATATTGCTCCTCCGATACAACCTCCTGGTGCGGATAGCCAGCTTTCCCTTGGACAGTGCTTATGTTGGCCAATGATGTGGCCGAAGAGTCAAATTCAGCTAGGAGACGTCCAAATTCCAACAAGCTCGAAGCAGATGAACAAGACGTCGTGTCGAGGACCATCTCCTTTGGGTCAGAGTCAACCTGAATTGCATAACACCATGTGGATGTCGTTGAGGACCAACTAAATAATTATGATGACTTACTTGTCAATCGATTCTTCATGGTTGAAGAATATCATAAATCAGCTACTGATCTTGATGGACCTATGCCTGCTGATCCCGTCCAAGCAATCTCTGTGCCTCGTGCTATCCAAGCTGATCACCATGTTGTTCCTTGCCAGAAGAGTCTACTGTTCAATGGGGACTTCACGCCACCAGACACAGAAGTGCCACCATCCAGGGGAGCGTTGCTGAGTCCAAACACACTCAATGTGACGCTAGAAAATGCACTGTCGGGCGGTGCAGCCAGCCAGCCTAACATGTCACGCAAAAACAGGAGGTGCCCAGGAAATGCTAATAAGAAGGGCATCACTGCCGCTGCCAGCCAGCCATTTTAGAATAATAAAGAAGTATTTCGTCGTGTTGCATGGCGGACTTACCATTCCCCGGGTGAACCCATCCTTCCGAAGGAGCTCTCCGATCTTCTACAGACAGAAATGAGACTTCTGCATGATGCAGTTCTCTGTAGGGAAAAGTACGCATTTAGTCATGCAGGTGGACATCGCCCCGTTTTCACGGTGATGGTGCCATCTAATATTGGTTTCTGCGATAGTTTCCCCGCGGAGAAGTTCTATGTGCCATTCGAAGACATCTTCAACCTATTCCACCTATACAAGCTTGGTCCTTCCTTAATATGCCTATGGGCAATCAATACCGCCTACACTGCCACATGTGAGCTGAACAAGGTTGTCGCGGTAGCAGACCCCTACCTCATGCACGAGAGCAACGTCAACCTCCCTGGTCACCGTCAAGCTATGAGGAACTACCTGACAGACTTCATGCTTGCCAACATGGAAAAAGATTGCCTTCTAGTGCCCTACTATCCGAAGTAAGTCATTCGGTACTCGGTACACACTATTCTTTTGTACAATCTCATTCTGCTTCCACGTCAAAACATTATATACTCAAGCATAATTGGTTTTTCTCTACTTTTTACGCAAAGAACATTGTCTCCTCATCGTTCTTTCCCTGAAGTTTGCCGAAACTTATTTCTTGGATCCGACGAGGAAAGTGAAGAAAGACTACAAAGGCATCAAGAAGGTTCTCGATGAAGTACTGGTCGATTATACTAGCCGGGAAGGAGTGATCGGAGAGGGGTATCGCAAGTTCAACAAATTTAAAGCGGTACGCTTCGCCCACAAAACTGACTTTTGTTGCATGCAGCAGCCGGAAAACAGTGATACAGACGGCTACTACATCATCCACCACATGGAGGACTACATACGGGAGGGACAACACCTTAAAAAGAACTCTAACATCATCATCGCATGGGGGAAGAAAATGGAGGAAATTAGCCCGGGAGATACTAGAGATGAGTTCAGACGCGTCCAACTCAAGTTTGGTACCATCCTCAACAAGGATGTCATCCACCATGCCGGCGTTTTCAACGGCGGCGCACCTGCCAGCTCGGAGGAGATAAAAACTCCTCTTAATAAGCAGGGTCGCGATGCTGACGGACCGGTGTCTCTTGCAGATCCGACGAAGAAATACATTGATGATCCTTTTTATTGATGTAAACTACTCGATCAGCTACACATGTCATTCTTTCTTATCGTACTTCAAAACTTTGCCTAGCTATCTTAATTTTAACTGCTACACATAATTATCGTGGATGTATTTTAATTAATGTTACCAAGCTAGAAATATTTTTGATCTTAAAAAATGCTGCCATGGCACCATTTTTCGGCTGACGTGGTAGCGTTTTTCCTATTATGCTTTCAAACTAAGTAATGGCATCGGAAGTATATGCAACGCCTCTAATGTTTCTCCATATTTATGACGTGTGGAGATGCACCTACGTCGTAGGTATATTTGACATTACCTTCATGCCACTTTATCCAACGCCATAGATACCAGAAACACTACTGGCGTAGGAACCAACGCCACCGCTATATTTTAACACTGGCGCCATATTGGTGGAGTTGGGCTCCTACGCCAGCAAGGCCCTTTTTGGCACGCCATAGCTAGGCTTTTCTGCACTAGTGGGGACTCCAACCTTCGATTAATTTGTGAAGGCATTTATTCCGGTGGGTTTAGATTACATTTTTGTAGCATTCACCCCACAACTACTCCAAACACCATTGCAACCTCCGCCCCTTCCCCAATTGTTTTCCCTCTGGACCGGTCACCGCTCTCTCGCACGCACTTTCTAACCTTCCATGTGGCACCATGGTATTTTTGCAAAAAAAACTCTGGTGTTCTCTTTAATTATTACAAATAAGCTACAAACTACACACCGAGAGTCCACCTGTAATGGAACAAATTTCGACCCAGAAATTAAAGTGCTACAAACTATACACCGGGGGGGCCAACTGTCATGGAGCAAATTTGGACCCATATCTACACCCCTATATAGTGTGCAAATAACTTTGAAAGATGGTCGTTGGATGAAGCCAATCCGACGGTACAGAGATGGCAAATCCGAGCACCACTGGCCGTTGGATATCTTCTACATTCCACCACATTCTGCCACATGTACAATCTAGAAGACTGCATGGTTGAACTTAAGCATAATGCACAAACCTCAAAACACAAGCACTTCTCCTTTGTTCTAGAATCTTCTATATCATAATTGCCCAATTTTCTTTCTTCTAAATGAATTGCCATTATTTGTTTTTTACTTTATGCTCTACAATGCACAATTCCATGAATCTTAAAATAGATTAACTTTTTTATAAAACTTATTGATTTTGAATGAGATAAACTATAAGAATTAAACGAACATCTACATCATGCATATATGAATCAAAGCTTACATGCTATGGTGTGGTATTTATTCATAATTTGGTTGCCAAATCTCATGCGTGCAATGCATGTGTACCTTACTTGTATAAATTAAAAATGAAAAAGGACGAGGATCGAACATGCGACCAGGGCCTTCAAGCCGCACGTCAATAGGCAACATAGTAGCAACATTTGTTGTACTCCCCTTTGTTGATATAATGTTATTATATTACCACAGCCTATTTAATAGACAGCATGTTTTTATATTAACTTTAGTACATTAGTGGGACCGGCTTGTGAGCACATACTATTTCACTTCACTTACTGGTGGGTTCCATCTATGCTCTCTCTCTCTCTCTCTCCTCCCCTTCTACGTTTAGACGCATGGGCAACCACGAAGAACGCGCGGGCGGTGTGGCCGTTGACCGAATCTGGACGCGTTCACAAGTTACAGCACCAGTTTCACGTAATACTAGTACTAGTATTATATGTAACAAGTTTAGGAACAAAAGTGACCGTGACAGACAAGTTAGGCTAGTAGTATCTACTAATAATTAAATGTGTGGATAAATAGATGTATCGCCTAGTGCTCGAACAAGGGGACTACTCGCGCCCTACAAGTATTTGGAACTGACTTCTCTAAAAAAATATTTGGAATTGACATGGTATTTAATATGAAATGTTTGCGATGAGAAGGAATACATGTCGCTTGATGATGTTTTATATTTAATTTGATACGGCTCTAGCAGAACATTCAATCCCTCAAACCATAGATTTTATTCAGTCTGACTGCGACTTTACATTCATACCATGATCGAACTAAAATAATTGCAAATGATAAATCCCAAACATTCGGATTTTAAGCATGGCAATCCGAATGTTTTTCATGGCATATTTAGATCACGCGGCGGCGGCGGCGTCTTGCGGCGGGAAGCGGCTCCTCTGCCATGCTCTATGTGTCGTCGGGCCACTGACCGGCGGCGACGGCGGCGTCTTGCACCATTGTTGGCGTACTCCTGGACGTTGGCCCTAGCTTCAAGGAAGGCCAGAATGTTCTGGAATTTGGTCTCCAGGAGCCAGTCAACTGGCGGGAGGAGGCGACTGACGTTGGTGCAAGGAAGCGGTCGACGGCGGCAATCCATGCCGCTGAGGGGGGCACTGGCACCGGCGCGGGGACAGGCTCTGGCAATGGCGCGGCGGACACATTCGTGTACACGGGCACCAGCATGGGCGCGCACGTCAATGCACACACAGGCGCAGGCGCTGGCAGGTGCACTGGCGCATGAAAGTCAGCGGTGACCTCGTGGAACCCCGTGGCTTCAAGCTCGGCGACAATGTGTGGCTCCCAGGCCATCAATGCCACGGGGATGGGCGCTGGCGTAGTCGGGGCGATGGAAGCTGGAACGGGAGCGGGGACAGGCGCGTCATCTTCCAGCAAGGCCAGTTCAAGCTCGTCCCAAAGCGCCTTATGTTCTTGAGACTCCGGCTAGGTGTCTTCCTCAGGAAACTGGAAGACTAAGGGCAAACCATCGTGATGCGGCATGGCGTACAGTGAGGTCAGGCTGGTCGGAGGTAGATGATAGGAGAATCTGAGAGGAAGAGAGAAGATTGTAGCGAGACCGGGGAGTCCGGGGGTGATTTAAACTGCGGCGCTGGCGCCATTAAAAGTGGGGGCAGTTGGGAGGAAGGTGGGCAGCAGAGCCTGGTCAAAGGGCTCGCCTCCCAGTGAGCCTGCGCAGCGGCCTGCTCGCACACCTCCCGGTCAGCCGGCGCAGCGGTCTGCTCTCACGCCTCCCGTCGACTCACATGCTTGCTCAGACGGCACCTGCCGATGAGAAGCGGGACTCGTGGCGGAACGTAGGTCTAACGCCCACGGTTTGAATAGTGAAACCGTTCGCGTTAAGGTGACATGTCTTTGTTCCAAAATACCTTGGGTCTTCATTTGTGTAACTTTTCATAAGCAGCTTGTCTCAAATTGAACAAAAAAATACGACAGCCTATTTTTGCCATATCACGTGACCATGCTCAGTTTCATGAATTTCAGGTCAGTTTTGGATTTTCTGGAATTTAAAATCCAGGATTCGAAACAATATCATAACCTGCATCATGAAATAAATTTCCAAGCCATACATCTTTACTGTTGTAGATGTTAATATTTCTTAAGAAAGGATTTAGTCAAACATTTTGCTTAGTTAGACTTCAGACAAGTTATATATGCAGAGTAAAAAGATAATCCCTCCGTACCAATGCATTGTCTGATATAGTAACTCTAGTAGGCACGAACAACGCATGAACAAAATCAACAAACGGAGCTCCATTCTCTGCTCATCCTAGTGTAGTACTATTAGTACTAGGCAATGGAGTTGATGGGTGACCTTGGGTAGCGGCGACCAAGGGAATTGAACCATGCTCGGCACGGTAACGTGGGCTAGTTACTAAAGCATCCCTCCATTGTTCATCGGTTGTCATTATAGGCCGGGGACATGAGAGGAGTTTCCTAGGGCTGGAATTCTGGCTGCCAGATATTTCGACTAGAAACGCGGAGGCTCGAGTGGAGGCGCGAAGCTTAATATCGCGGTTCTTTTGGTTGGGGTTGGCTAATATGCGTACCACGCACGCCACCACCAGGACACGAGCCCGGGTCTGGCTGGTACGCCGTCGGGTGCTACCATTAGAGAATGCGAAAGGAATCTTTTTTTAAATTGCCAAACGAATCTATATGTATTACAATGCCCATATTTTTCTTGCAAATAACTGGTCATTCCAAAAGGCAAGATAATTGATTTATGACGAGTTCTTGAATTAGAGTGAGTTTGTGATATAGTGATCCCAACTTGGATGCATGACCATGCATCTATGACACGAATTCAAAACTAAAATGTAAGCCATGCACGGTCCTCAATTCAATATTTAAAATGCACAATAAATTGAAACATGAATATTAAGTCTAGTACTATGTACATGCAAATGTTGTGTTTAGCTCTCTCCATCGACAGCCTCCCCCCCCCCCCCCCCCCCCAACCACCACGCATACTTCATGTATCGATCGATCTTCATTTCTTTGTTAATAGAGCTATTGGTATCCGACACACGCGCGCTCATTATTTCTCTTCACGTTTTGATCTCCATTTATGTCACACCTGCCCACACACTCTCATCAAATGTATTTCTCACACACAACCTCGTCTAGCCCTCCATGACAAACCCTCCCTCTCTCTCTCTCAAGACACGTATGTTGCCTTTGTAAAACACCTTCACCGTGCGCACACACAAAGTCTATCTAGGCCACTCTCGGTAACTATCTCCCTCCAGCCCTCACTACAGCTTCGCCGCACGATATCTCAGTGTATCGTCTTTAACATTCGAGTGTACGCTAGGCCACACTCACTCGATCTCTCCCTCTATAAATGACTCGATTGACCTCGCTTTCTCGCGTCGTCTCTCTCACACCTAGATGCTCCCACTACACCTCTTGCATAGGCGGAGCTATGTAGATTATCGGGGGGTAACCCCTCGACCTTAGATAAAATTGTGAAGCTCTGTTTAGGATTGTTTAGATTACTAGCAATGTGCCCGTGCGTTGCAACAGATCCAAAGTAGAATAGTACTTGTTCACAAACTTGAAAGAAAACACTCTTGTTTTGATATACATATACCACTAAAAATATATTACATTTCACTCAAAATATATTTCTCAGGCTGTTTTGATGAAGTGAGGGAGGGATGTGGTTGCTTTCAAGATAATAAGGTGGTTTCTGCAAATTGGAGCAGAGAAGTGGGCTATTATTGCAAAAATGCCACAACTTACCTCACAGCCGTTAGATGCAGATCTAATGGTCAGAAATGACGGATGGCAGACACACCATCATCACCAACTGAGTGTTTTATAGGAGTAGAGATATTTTTTGATCATTATATTTGTCCCCACCCTCCCAAACACCGATGGGTTGTGCACCCCCCTCCCCGGGAGAATATCATGTGCCCCCACACCTTAGATGCTATATGGTGATACGAGTTCCTTGGAGCGTGTAGATCTGAGATATAGGGGCTCACAAGATGTCTTAATATTTTTACAAGAAACCTTAATGAGTTTGGGAATTGCACACAATTAGTACCAAAACTACTCAGATGCCCTTGGATCCCATATATAATGGCCTCGAAGCTCATATCATCGTAGCATCTAAGATGAGGGAAGACCTCATATTCTCCTGTGTTTAAGAATATCATGTGCTACCACACCTTAGATGTTGTGGTGATACAAGCTCCTCGGAGCCGTTGGATCTGAGATCCAACGACTCCTTGGTGGTTCAAATGTTTTTGCAGAAAAGCCCCTAAAGAGTTTGGGTGTAGCTCACAAGCACAAAGACTACTCAGATGCATGGATCTCAGATCGAATGACCTCGAAGCTCGTATCACCGTAGCATCCAAGCTGCGAGAGCACCTGATGTTTTCTCGCATGGGGGAATATGAGGTGCTGCCACAATGTAGATTCTATGGTGATACGAGTTCCCGGGAGATCTAACGGCTCGTAGTAGGAGGTTTGAATGTTTTTGCAATATAAGCCTCAAAGAGTTTGGGAATTGCGCAGAAAGTACAAATACTACGCACATGGCATTGGATCTTAGATTCAACGACCTAGATGCTCGTATCAACGTAGCAGCTAATTAAGCTGTGGGGAGCACCTAATATGAGCTACTGGGAGCCATTGGATCCAAGATCCAGCGGCTCACAGGAGGCCTGAATGGTTTTTTTTTTGCAAAAAAAACCCTTAGAGAGTTTGGAAATTGCGCATAATTACAAAGACTACTCCCAAGCCATTGGATCTCAGATCCAACGACGTAAAATCTCGTATCACCATAGCATCTAAGCTGCGGGGAGTATGTGATATTCTATGCCGCTGTCATTTTTGTTCCTAAACTTGCAAAATATGTGTAACTGGTGCCGTAACTTGTCTAACCGCACAAAGTGTTTGTGCAAAAAAAAACCATCCTACACTGAAATATCGGAACAACACACGGGAGGCCCACTTGTCATTGATCAAATTTGGACCAAAAACTAACAAATCTGAAGGACAAGATTCGAACCGGCAACCTGGAGTACAAAGCGTATGTCGATAGCCTGAAACCACAATAGTTGTTGGCTTTGTCGCATAACTTGATTTTATACAGTATTACGTTGAGTAGAGTAGAGGGAGTGGCTCGTCAACAGGTGCATTAACATTGACTAACTTACTGGTGGGTCCCATGTCTGCCATCTCTCTCTCTCCTCTCCATCTAGTAGTACAACCTTTAGACGCACCGGCACACACGAAGAGCGGCGCGAGCTTGCTGTGGTGTTATTATAACTAAAAAATGCTTGGAAAATAGATGAATCACCTAGAACAAGAGACGTTGTGGCTTGTCGAGACAGAGCTAACCACACCTATCCTACGTGCCATGTTAGCATGATGAAGCTGTCTGGCTAGTGGGGTGTTTTCGACCGACTGGTTGGGTCCCGAGGTCGAACCATAGGTAGTTTGATACAGTTTATTTTTACACGCACATCTTTCCTCTGTGCCGAGACATGGCACACCCTACCGCACAGTTTTTGGGTCCCCCCAGGTGGTGCATGCATATTTTCTTCCTTGCCAAGACATGGGATGCCCTACCACACGTTTCATGGGTCCTCCTCGGTCGTAGCGCCGAAGCAAGTAAATGAGTCGTCAAATCACAAAAGTCCACCTTTCCCGTCGAGTACATCAGTGAAGCACGGTGGCTAGCTAGTTGGGCTACTGCAACCAATTAGCTAGGCCGCCGCCACATTTGTTTTTTCACCCCTTTTTTTCTCTCCTTGCCGGCAGGTAAATTTAAATATCCACCGCAACGTTGCTCTGGTCTTTGGGTGCGGCAGGCACTGCAGGATTTTTTTTATATTTTTTATTGACGGGAGCAGGCGCGGCAGCAATTAGTCATGATGACTCCGCCTGTAAAACCCACTGCTCCCTAATGTGAAAAGTTGTCGACTGGTGTTTTCCCATGGTGAAAACCAAAAGATTCACCCCGCTCCTCGGTTGGATCCCTCCGCCTTCCCATAGATTGCATTGCCTTTCAGCCGTTTCGCCCCCTTTGCTTCCTCTCCCCATTGCTTCTACCTGGTTCCATGGCGCCGCACCAGATCACGGAGTCTGAGGTGAGGCGCCTGACACAAGAGCTCCAGGCCAAGGATGCGGAGCTCAGGGCCAAGGATGTGGAGCTCCGTGAGCTCAAGGAGGAGAGGAGTGCCATGCTCCTCCTTTATGTGCGAGAGTTCACGGAGCTTCAAAAGCGGCAGGCGTCCACCACAAAGATGCTCGAGGCATCGGTGGCGTTGCTGCAGAAACCGGGAGATACAATAGGCGGCCAGGCGAGCCGGCTGGAGCGCGAGCGGGCTGATCATGACGAGGTCCAGGATCGCCTCAACCACTTGGTGGACCATGTTGCCACGCACGTGTTGCGGCTGCACGATGCCTACCGTCATGCCAGCGCGACCATGTCGGCCGTCGGGCTAAACCCGTTCGACCACCCCGTCGACTTCAATGAGCTGCGGCTTCCTGACCTGGTCTCCTTCTTCACCTATATCTCCGAGGAGCTGAGCCATCTCCGCGCGATGGTGGGGGCGGAGCTGGATAATGAGGGGTTGCGGGCGGCCGTTGCTGTTGTCAGGCGAATCCTCTCAGCGCTTCGTCACCGGAATCCATTCGTGCCATTGGACGCCGTCTTTGACGAGCTGGCTCCCGGCGACCAGGAGCGGGCTTTGCGGGCGGTGGCACCCTGCATCACCAACGTCGTGCACCTCGAGAAGCAGAGGGACTTCGGTGGTGTTTAGAAGTCCTCTGCATGGGCATGTCTCGGCGCAACATGACCGTTGGATCAAACTCAGACGGTGCAGATCAGTCACTGTAGCACAAAGCGCGTGGGTGTGTTTGGTTGCATTCTCATCTCAATATAGTTGTTCCCTCTTTGTGCATGCTCATCTCAGCACCCCTCTTCATGCATGCTCCTAGTGTATTTGTGTTAACCTACTAGTGTGGACTCATGCACCCTTCATGCACTCTGCCAAACACCCAAAAGTGGGTCGAGAAGGGAACTTTTGCTCCCATGCACCCTTCATACACCCAGCCTAACACTGATTCGTGCTTCATATGGTTCATGTTCCATGGAGTACTATAGCACCGTACTCTCCATGCGCTGTAGACCTAGTTATGTTAACATTGATCTCACCGTTCATTCTCGACCGGACAGTCAAAAAAGGGGCATGTCACATTACTATTCATAGTTGACATGCGCACAACATCATTTTTTATCGTCATATCTTACTACACTAGCAACAATATTATGGTACTGACGCATGAACCACTTCACATGCCTAGTAGTAGGAGTACTGTGTGTTCAAGTGGCTGCCGTGTTTCTCACTCCTCCGTCGTAAGAGTGGAAACGCTCGCTATAATCATTTTTGTTTTTCAGAAACAGTGGACATGCTCTACCGCGCGGATCCTCCTCGACGGTCGTCGGGAACCTTGCTACTCACTTTCACCGACGTGTGGGACAGCCAGCATCGGGGTCCACTTGCCATGCACTAAATTACTCCGTACTAGAGTGCATAACTGCACGGTAGACTACCCCGGTCGAAGCGCTGCAGTAATGCCCAATGAGCCGTGAAATCACAAAACCCCCACCTTTCCAGCAGTAAGTTGGACGAATGAAGCAACCATCATTTCACTCTTCTCCCTCAGCTTCCTCTCTTGAAGAAAACCCCAACTCGCTTCTCCCTCATCTTGTTCCTCACTTCTTCAAGAAAACCCCGACGCGCTTCTGCCATTGTTCTTCTCTCCCAAAGAAGGAAAGGTGAGCGCATAAATGGTGTTGCTTCTGGCCAAGGCCCGATCTTGCAACCCCGCGTCTAATCCTATAACTCCCTCTATGTTCTTCTATTTGGTTTGTGATTATGGTTTCTTTTCTTTTATTTCTATTTGATAGTTTCTTGATGGACCCTGGAGCACCGGCCGAAGTGATGTCTATGGCTCTGGCCAAAACCGTCGAGGCTCAGGGTACGAAGAAGCGCAAGCACCCCGCCGAGCCTACCGCAGACAAGCTCAAGGCCATCGCCCTGTCCAAGCCCGCCTCTCTGGGATCCCTCGTTAAGCCAGTCCAGGTAATATCTCTTCTTGACGATCTTTTTGGCGATCTTGATCATGTTTTTTCATCTAACATGCAGTACTAGTACTAGTAGTACAACTTTCTGGGTGATCTTGCATGTGATTTTTGTGTGCCAAATGATGGTTCTAAATTGCTCTTTTGACCAAAACATGCGAGAGGTTGACATAATATGATTTTTGCACATAACACTGATTTCTTATAGATTACTTTCAACTACTTTATGAACACCAATGCTAGCTGTAGGAAATGCAAGATTTTAGCTCTCATGCCTTTGAAGAGAGTATAGTAGCCTCAGTAACTTGTGTTATGGATATTGCAAGTAATCCATCTGCTCTCATGCCTTTGAAGACATGTTCTAGTGTCTTTGCTAACTCATTTCTGTGCGTATATGTAGTCTTATATGGAGTAAAATATCGAAAATCATCTTATATTTCTGAACGGAGATAGTAATAAAATATTTGGTTTCTGTTTGAATTAGAACCAGGTCCACGGTGGAGATGAAGTTCTCAAAGTCATGCCATGTGAACTGGAAGACCTGAGGATGAGTTCTACTAGTAAACTATCCAGCTGTTGTGTCCTTGTCGTCACGTGTTGTGAACAAGTGTTTTGTTGTAGCATTGTTGTCAGGCATGTTCTCGAGGGTGTACTTCACCACAACAATTTCCTAGTTGTGCCTTCGATTACGAAGGGTGTGGTTCTTGTAAAGCTTCCCGACAAATCTGATGCGGACTGTCTTCATCGTCATGTTTATGAGTGGAAAGACCACTCTATTAGTTTTTCCAAGGTTGACGAGATGGCGATGGTGCCGGTAGACATCTCTCACGAAGTCCATGGCCTAGTCAGTTATGTGGGGTACATCCCGTAGGTCGGTGGCAAGAAATAGTTTGCAGAGTTTAATTAGTGCAACTTTGCTTGTCTGTAGTAAGTACTATTGTTCAGTACTTGATTTGTGTGTGTGAACCCTGTATTGTTTAGTACTGCCGCTTTTGTTGTGTGGTGAGTCCTAAGAACAATCTATGTTAATGTCTGTCCAGTCAATTCAGTCTGTATATTTTGAAGTATCCAGATCATCTTTTTTGTGAGGACGGTTTATCAATTATGGTTACACTCCAATATCTGTATGCATTGCAGGGTTTATCGCACCCACCAGGATTTCCAGTCCCATGGATGTTCGCTGCATACGAGTTGTTACCACCTTTGGACTGTCCTGCTTGTGGGAGTAAGTGCGGGCCCTGCATGCCACCAGTAATTAGACGATCAACCTTCAGTATACAACTTGAACATAGTGATATCCTGGTAAGGATTCACTCGTGTCACATCAAGTAAATCTTATTGATTTACTATCTAAATCTTATTGATTTACTGTCATGTTTTCCTACTTTTGCTGCAATTTTACGATGCAGGTTTTGCCATGTGACATTCGTTACAGAATGAACCGTTTGGTTTGATCTATGATGGTTATTTTTGCAGGTTTCACTCCTTATGTCGTGTCAGTAACGAAGGCACTATCCATCACTTATATTACTAGACACAATTGGATCAGTCTGTTATGTGAGTACAATCTGAAGCCCTATGATGAACTGCAGTTTGTTTTAACAAACACGCCACAGTTAGTCCTTCTCGCGTTTAAAAGAAGTGAAGAAAAAGACTGGATCAAGGTCACGGAGCCTAGTGAAGTTAGAAAGCTGAAGTATGAAATCATAGCAGACCAGAGACGATCACTGCTGTCTCACACGTCGGTACCACCTTCAGCATCGGATCGAGCACCGGCACCTTCTCCGATGGCACTGGCTCTAGCACTGACAGCTGCAGCAGCTCAGTCTGATCCACCAGAGGATTGGGCACCGACCACGTTAGTGGATCAGGCTGATCTACCGGAGGATCGGGCACTGACACGGGCACCTGCTCCGACACCAGCACCAGCTCCACAAGGAGCACCATCTCCGGCTGCAGCAGCAGCACTACCAGTCACACTGGCACGGGCACCAGCAACGGCTCTGGCACCTGCACCAACACTTGAAGTTGCACTTGCATCTGCTCCAGCCCGTGCTGCAGCAACGGAATTAGCACTTGCACCGGCAACAGACTGGGTTGCAGTTCGCACAACATATACCAAAGTCCTTACAAAAACCGACATCTCCACCTTCTTGGTAAGCATTGGCAGCCTAAGTGCTTCATTCTTTTTTCTTTCCATGTTGTTTCACATGATTCACTGTGTTGATCTAACTGTTTGTGAATGTCTTCTTGTTTGCAAACAGAGAATTCCTAGAGCAACGAGGGAGTCATTCAATAATCCGGGAGACTGTGGCCAAGTTTCTCTTACCATGCGCAGCCTTGGTGTGAATGAACCTGCTTAATATACCGTAAGTACAAAGGATGGTCGCATGATGATTGATGCTAAAGGATGGTCAAGGTTCAAAACTCCATCAAATCTTGTGGTAGGGGATGATGTCAAAATCGAACTTTCTCGGCAAGGAGAGCTGGTCCTAATCAACTTTGAAATTCTTTAGTAGCAGCACGCAACTGCCGAACTGATCTATCCTCCAAGAGCTTTTGATGTAATAATATGGCATGGTGAAACAAGTGTCCTATGTGTATAAGTAGTACGACAGTATTATTTATCACGTAGGATATTGTGAAAGAATTGCAACTCTGATTGCTAGTTAGGAACTGTCGTTCGATTTCATTCTAACAGTTGCCGTGCTTTATTTAATTTTCTGTATTCGCCTTGCGACAGCATCTAAAACCAGCATCGTACCGATCGCTTGCAATATGAAATGCGCTGAGTTAGAACACATGGGCCCCCAAACATTCAGGCCCACCGGCCTGTCGCCCAAAGTCCAGAACCGTCAGCCTATCTGAGTATTATATTCTCATCTGAACCCCCATATTATGTTATATATATTCCCCTTACTTTTTCCTATGTATAAAGTTGTGATATAAAAGATTTTTATATTTCTTTACAGAGGGAGTATCTCTCTATCAAAAATATATTTATGTGTAACTAGTTACTCCTGCCTTTCTACTTCCTTTCGCTGATATGCGGGGCATCCGGCAACGGGGTCCACGTGCCATGCACCAAATTAGAGTGCACAACTGCACGGTAGACTCACCCCGGTCGTAGCACCGCGGTAATGCCCAATGAGCCGTCAAATCACAAAAAACCCCACCTTTCCAGCTTTAGAAGTAATCTGGATGGACGAAGCAACAATATTTCACTGGGCCTGAATCCCCTTCTCCCTCGTTTGCTTGTTCAGAGAAAACCTCCTCTCGGCGATTGCGTAGGGTTTTCTTATGGAGAACTAGGTACGAATTCTTCATCCATCTCCGATAAATCCTACTCCCTTGGTCACGGGTAATCCTAGGATGGCAGCCACCACCGTCAATGCATTTTTCTTCCTACTGAATCTAGTGTGTTTCATTTGCAGTGCCCAAAGTGTGAGGATCCTACAGGTTTCTGCGCCCTCGGCGAGACGCCACACTTGTTCCTTCTCATCCTAACACAGGATTTTAAAACATGCACAGTATGTTCCTAGAATCCTCTTTTCTATCCGGGAGGGTTGGGGTTTTTTGAACATGCTGTCGACTAATTTGGAAATTTGGATTGCTATATTTGGATAAAGGGTACTAGTACCATGGTCAACACTGACGTGAAAGAGGAAATTATTTTTAGATTTGGATAGCGAATACATTGTGTTCTCATATTATTTTTCCTGCAGTGCATTCCTTGCTCTGCCAGAACACATATACTCAAGATGGTCGGCCTTGCCATAACTGAATACACCAGTTTAATGGTCACATTGAAGACAAGCCATGGATATAAGTTCCCAGTTGGGTTCATGAACCAAGAAGATCGCTGCTTTTTTTATGGCCGAACTTGGATAAACTTTCTCAAGTGTTACAGACTGAAAGTTGACACATGAATGCTGATGGAAATAGCAGAACCTGGTCTCATCTTCACTGTGCTCTTCCACCCCGACGTCGTTCCAGTAGTTCATCCATGTTAGTTTTGTATCTGGTTCTTGCATGTTGCCTCGATTACTTCTTAATCCACCTATTATGTCTAACTAATCACAATTTGACTTTAGAAGTAGCAACAATTTGTGATTCCCTTCTCTCACGAAGATGCTACTTCTAACTAATATTCCTTATAATTGGTGGCACGTGTAGGTTATTTCAAAGTTCAGCACACTACTCGTTTGTTATTCTATAAGAACTTGACTGTTACTAATGGCACTGAACTTGACTGGGACGACATCCACCAGTTCCTACACTTTATTGATCGTCTTGAGGTCCTTGTGGGGTGTTTCAATGGTGGAAGGCCACGTGGGATATGTGTGCCACTGGTGCACATGTTGAACATGTCCAACTGTGTCAAGAAACTTATGGTACGAGCTATTTTCTGTTATATATGTTGTTCATAAACTCTTGCTTATACACAGTTTTACAGTTGTGATCTTGAAACAGAAACTGCCCAGTTCTATTGTTCCTATACAGATGGCTGACCATGGTCGGGTCAGACTTGCACTTGGTCACAACATGATGTTTATGTCGACCTACTCCATTTCCCTTGGAGGTGAAAAGAAACTTATTCATGGGTGGTCTCAAATAATGAAGGCCCGTCCATCTTGGAGAATAGGACAGAAGGTTATGCTCATGCTTTTCCATGGCTCTAAAGCGAATATCCTGTTTATTGACCACATTGCGAGATGAAGCCGCTTTCAGAAGGTTGTGGATGCGCGGGGTGGCGCCTGGGCCTTTTTCTGGGGCTTGGTGGCCTCACCCTTGGTTAACTGTAGGCAAAGTAGCACTATTTGAGGCGTGCTTTGTACGGTTGAACCTGTATAAGTACTTATACTGCTTTCAGCTATGGTTGTTAAGTGCCCCTGCTGGTTTTAGTTAAGGTTGTTAAGTACTCCTGCTGCTTTTATAGTCTATCGTGTTTCTTCAGTCTCACCTTCCTCCAGCTGCCAAAACCAAACCAGCACCGGCGGGGCCGCCTACTTCCGCCTCCCACTGCTGGTTGCGCCTCAGCGCACGCATCGCCGCCCCACCGTCTACTAAATCGTTAATGCCGATGTCCGAGGCCTCGCCGTCATCCTCCGCGCGCTTTGGTCCGCTCGCCGCAACGCCACCCTCTCGCGTTGTCAACATGGTCAACAAACAAGAGGAATCGGGAGAGGACTGTACGTGGAGAGGATGACAGTAGGGACCCACCATATCCATGGTCGCACTCAAACAAGTTCCTCATTTTTTGTTATATACTCCATTGTCAGCGTATAGAAAAAGAAAATGCTTCCTCCTAGTGGTTTGCTGACATCTGGGACCCACGACATTGTCATCGTATAGTCAATAGACAAGAGAACAGCACAAGATCGGCTGACACCTGGGACGTAGCTGCTCGAGTAGTTTTTTTTTGTTATTGATGAGACGGAGCAGGCATTCAACTGGGTTGTGGCCCATCTAGCCCAGGCTTCTATTTACGTTCACCACATGACTAGCCCAGTTTATTTTTTCTGAAGAATACCCAATCCAGGCCTACTTATTTTTCTCCGTCCTGCTGGGCTGCAACTCTTTCAAGACGGCTGCAAATCTTAAAAGAAATATGAAATGGGCTGTAAATATAAAAAACACTTGACAAATTGGCAATTACTTTCAAATTTCTGAATTTTTTCACATTTTCAGATTCCAATTTCACTCGGCTTTAACCTAATTTAAATATATCTTCAAAGTACTTTAAATCTGGCTCCACATTTCGGTATGAAAAATAGTTTGGACCCCACCAAAATATGCGAAATTTCGTTTAAATTTTTAACCCTGGCCCTGGCCAACAAAAAGAAAACGGACTGCAATAAATTGCATAAGAAGTTGCAAATGAGCTGTAAATTATTAAAAAAAATAGGGAATGGGCTGACTTGTGGGTCTATTAAGTTGACGCGTATGCAAAGTTTTAAATAGCGCGCTAAGCCTCTTAGCGGCAGGCTCGGCCAAAAGCTATGAACGCTATAGCGTGCTAAGCCCTATTTAGCGTTTCAACATAAATGAATAAAAAATAAGAAAATAAAAATACAACCAGACATCAATTTAACATATACTTGACAATTGAGAAATTCCAACTTCCTGTAAAGTTTGGCAACAAAGGGGGTGCTTCAATTTATAAAAAAATAAACAAGAGGAGGTAGGCCAATTGGTAATGTTGAGCTTAAGAAACAAGCTGACCATATGAAAAAGAACTAGTTCTGTTTGGAGATGACAGGAAACAACTTACAGTGCTCTAGATTGTATGCACTAATAATTTGGGATTTATATTTAAACAATAGAGTACAATATTAGAGGAAATATAAGCTGAAAGGAAAATCTATGCAGAAGACCATGGGAATACAAAAATCACTCACCTGGGGCGAGGACGGCGGCGACCTGGGAGAGGACGGTGACCTGAGGAAGGAGAGGCTGCGAGATGAGGCGAGGACGCCGGCAACCTGAGGCGCGGATGCCGGCGACCTGGGGTAGGGAAGGCCGGCGACCCGGGGAAGGGGTTGCGGGCGACCTGAGGAAGGGGTGGCCGGGAGCTGCTCAGCCTGCCGTCGCCGCCCGTCGCCAACGCCAGTCGCCGCCCGTAGCCAGTCGTCGCCGCCAGTCGCGTGAGAGGAGGGGAATGGAGTAGGGTTCGATCTGGATTAGAGTGGGCGTGTTGGTAGGAGCTTTTGGGCTTGGCCCGCTCAGGGTTTTCGATTTCGTCCAGAAATTTTTTCGGGTCCATGCGGGAGACGCTAACGCTATATGCCAGGCAATATTTAGCGCTATACGGCTTGTAGCGTCGCTTTTAGCGCGCGAAGGCACTCGAGCAGCATTCCAGCGTAGCGTAGCGCAGTCCCTTTCTTGGCCGCTATAGCGCCGATATCTCGCGCTATCTCGCGCTATTTAAAAGTTTGCGCATATGCAAGATTTTTTTACTTATTATATACGTCAACGAACGATTCTAGAAGAAGTGACCGTTGGATGTCAATCCAATGACTATCGTGCTTCTTCAATCTCTGATCTTCTTGCTCTAGCCGCCAAATCCAGCGCCGGCGGGGCCGCCTGCTCCCGCCTCCCGTGGCCGGCTGTGCTGCCGCGCAGGCCTCACCACCCCCAACTACTCCCGTCGCTGGCCAGGTCATCCCTCTACTCACCCACATCCCTCCACTGTTGTGGCTTCGCTGCCTCCGGGTCATTGCCTTCCTGGGTCTCGCCATCGTCCATCGCATTGGTGTTCTCGGCACGGCGTGGCCAACATTGTCAACAAACGACAACATCGGAAGAGGGATGTACATGGAGAGGCTTACAGTTGGGACCCACATGGTTCATGGCCGCACGCAAGCAAGTACTCCTTATTATGCCAAAAAAATGAATCCTCCCCATGACAGCTGGGACCCACCAGCTATATCTTGGCACGGAAGGAAGTGCCTCCTTATTAAGCGAAAAATAACGATTGCTCCCCATGACAGCTGGGGCCCACCAGATTTGGAGGCTGACTTGTGGCCCTACTAAGTTGACACGTACGCAGAGCTTTGTCAACTTAGTCAACAAATGATTCTATCACCAGTGACTGTTGGATTGTTAACATCCAACGGTCGTCCTGCTTCTTCAACCTCTGATTTTCTTGCTCCAGCCGTCCAAACCACAACGTGCTCCTGCCTCCCATGGCCGGCTGTGCTGCCACACAGGCCTCACCGCCCCCTACTACTCCCACCGCTGGCCAGGCCATCCCTCTACTCACCCACACCCCCTGTTATTCTGCGGCGACGGCAGCCGAACCAGTCAACCCTCGTACTACCCTCCGCGTGTTCCCAGGCTCCGCGTTGTTCCCTACCTCACTGTCATCCACCGCCTGGGTGCTGTCCGCGCGGCGTGGTCAACGTGGTCAACGAAAGACAGCCATCGAAAGAGGACTGTATGCGGTGAGGCTGGCAGATGGACCCACCAGCTACATCTTTGCACACAAGTAAGTGCCTCCTTATTACGCGCAAAAAAAGAATACTCCCCCTGTCAGCTCGGACCCACCATCAATGTCTTCGCACGCAAGGAAGTGCCTTCTTATCCTCCCTGACAGGCGGGACCCACCCGGTCGAAGCGTACGTAGCGTTGTCATTCTGGTCGCAAACATGTAAGTACATACTGGTCCATCGGTCTTTCTGCCACGATGAACCATGGCCCAGTAAGGAGCGGTAGCTGTTCAGGCAGTCCCGTCTATATCGTGTACACGTACGTACAGCCACGCTGCAAGAAAGTAAATACGGCTACATACGTACATACGGGCGGGGTCTCGAACGCGTACAGCGACGACGTCCTGTTCATCGGCAGCCAACCGGCTGGGTCGGAACAGAGAAACAGCATTGTGTTCATCGGAAGGCAACAGACTGGGTCGGAATGCGTCGTGTTCATCGGGAGCCAACCGGCTTGGACGGAACAGCCGAAACGGGGTCTGGCGTACCGCAGTACGGAGGAAACGGCCTTCTGTTCGACCGGCTATGGTCAAAATGGGATCCTGTTGATCGGGAGGGGTGTGGCGTACCGCAAAACGGAGGAAACAGACTTGTGTTGGAGCGCCTACAGTCGAAACGGGGTCCTGTTGATCGGGAGGGGTGTGGCTACCGCAAAACGGAGGAAACGGACTTGTGTTGGAGCGCCTACGGTCAAAACGGTGTCCTATTCATCAGGAGGGGTGTGCATACCGCAAAACAGGACTCCACGGGCTACTGTTCATCCACCGTCTATTACCTCGCTCCAGCCTCCACGGGCTACTGTTCATCCATCGTCGACTTCCTCCAGCCTCCACCTGCTACTGTTCATCCACCGTCGACTTCCTCCTGCCTCCACCAGCTACTGTTCATCCATGGGGTCATGTTCATCCAGCCTCCACCGACTACTGTTCAACCAGCCCTCCACGGGGGTCCTGTTCATCCACCCCCACCTCCTCGATAGGGGTCATGTTCATCCAGCGGCAACGACCTCTACTACCACGGGGTCCTGTTCATTCAACCCCCACCGAGAACTGTTCATCCAACCCCCAACAACAGTCACTGTTCATCAAGAGGCAGCAGGTTCGATCGGCTTCAGTTAGCAGCAGTAGCGAATGAATCGCTCGGGTTCAGTTAACAGCCAAGGGATCGATCGCTCGGGTTCAGTAATGTAGCTAGTGCAATCGCTCGGGTTCAATAAGCGAACGCCTCGCTCGGGTTCAGTTAGAGCCCAACTGAAAGTGCGTTATATCGACTAGAGGGGGGGTGAATAGGCGATTTTTACAAATTCATCACTGAGGAATTTCAAGGTGACGAAATTTCTAAGCGACGAACTACTTAGCAGCGGAATAAGTACTCAGATGCAAACATAACAGAGCAGTAGCACAGTCATCATGATGAAATGAAAACAAGCACAGAGTACAAGTAGCGTAAACACAGGATAAGCAGGCTGAAGACAAACTGACTGAAGAAATTGAACTGAGGAAATTGAGAAAGTCTTCAGTCAAAGTCTTCAAACAGTAATGATCAAATACATAGCAAGTATGCGAGGAAATGAAGGGGTCGAGGAAATAGAACCAGTAGCTTGGTGAAGACAATGATTTGGTAGACCAGTTCCAACTGCTGTGACAGTTGTACGTCTGGTTAGAGCGGCTAGGTATTTAAACCTGAGGACACACAGTCCCGGACACACAGTCCTCACCGTATTCTCCTTGAGCTAAGGTCACACAGACCTCGCCCAATCACTCGTGGTAAGTCTTCAGGTGACTTCCAAACCTTCACATACTCGGTCACTCGGCAATCCACAATTTCCTCTTGGATGCTCTAGACCATGGCGCCTAACCGTTTGGAGGATGCACAGTCCTCAAAGGTAACAAGCGTCGGTTCCACACAGGAACAATCTCTTCAGTGATGCTCAATCACTTTGGGTTTGTAGGTGTTTGGGTTTTTGGGTTTTTCCTCACTTGATGATTTTCGCTCAAAGTCCTCGGAGGATGGGATGCTCTAAATGACAAGTGTCAATCTATTTCTCGGAGCAGCCAACCAGCTAGTGGTTGAAGGGGGCGGCTATTTATAGCCTAGGGAGCAGCCCGACATGATAAGACATAAATGCCCTTCAATGATATGACCGTTAGGTGGGTAGCATATTTGGACAGCTGGCGCGCAGCACATCAACGGTCGGATATTTGAGTATCAAATTCCTCAAGGCTATCATGTTCCTCACTTGTAGGCAATCCACACTGGCGAATTCCTAACTCCTCAGTCAGAACAAATTCCTCAGAGAACAGAAGAACTTCGTCTCTGTCACTGAAGAACTTGACTAAACTGTATGAGATTTCCAATGGCTTCACTCGAAAGGATTGGGTAGGTGTAGGATTTTGAGTTGAGCATCACTTGGAAACTTTTCCTTAGTTTTACCTCGACCCCCTTTAACAGTACGGTGTTTCCTATGACTCAAGAAGAAGAAAATGAAACTACGAAAACAAAAGTCTTCACGCTTCATAATCCTCGCATGAATATCAAGTCTTCAGGGTCACACCAATTTCTTCACTTTCAAAGTCTTCAAGAAAACCAAAGTCTTCAGTTGAAGACATTCATTTTTAGGGGTCGACATTCATCGTAAATAACAAACTCCTCATAGACTTATAGACCTGTGTACACTCACAAACGCATTAGTCCCTTAACCTATAAGTCTTCAATACACCAAAATCACTAAGGGGCACTAGATGCACTTACAATCTCCCCCTTTTTGGTGATTGATGACAATATAGGTTAAGTTTTCAACGGGGATAAACATATGAAGTGTAAATACTGATATTGAGGAATTTGACTGCAAGATATAGAAGAACTCCCCCTGAAGATGTCATATTTGAAGAATTTGCTTTGAAATAGCAAATGCACATTGTTGAGTAATATCATGGAGATCTCCTCCTATATCTTGAAATTCATACACGCATTTATCATATGATATGAAGAATTTGAAATGCATGATGAAATATGGTGTCTGACGAAATTCAGCATGCGTGCATTATGGTATTGAGGAAATAGCATGCAGAAAAACAGAGCAAAAGTATCAGACCACCATAGGACTTAAGTTTACAACTCATCAGAGCAAACACCTCAGAAGAGCAAGAGTTGAAACTTAACAGAAATATAGCCCATATATAAGACCCGCTTGAAGACTAACTCAAATTTCTCCCCCTTTGTCATCGAATGACCAAAAGGGACGAAAAATGAGGACTAACGCCCCTGAAGAATATCATCATCATGTCGATGGAGGAGCGCCAGCATTGTTGGGGTCGTCTGTTGAGGTAGGGCCTGCCGCAGTGTCGTTCAAGTCTTCAGCTTCATCCGTCTCGCGGGATGAAGAATATGAACTGGCAACAAGCTAAGGAACTTTGACTTTCTTGAATTTCTTCGAAGGTGGCTGAGACCAGTCAAAGTCCTGTTGGAATCCCATCTCCTTGAGTTCTTCAGCAGTATGAAGATTAGACAGAATTGCCCAAGTGCGGTCAAAGACTTCATGCAAGTAGTAGTGATTCTTCTTCACAGTATTTTGAGTGACTGTCATGTTCTGAAGAATTGCACCAAACTGACGCTTGACCCACTTGTGATTGCGATCAATTTTCTGATGAAGACTAAGGAGAAGTTCGCGATCAGTCATCACACGCGGAGCTGTGGCTTGAGGATTATGTTCTGAAGCTTTGGCGGCAGAATCTTGAGTTGCAGAGTCATCATTGGTGGAATAGGAAGTAGCTTTGCGAAACTGTCCATCCAATGGACGAGTACCTTCATCAATAATAGCAGCCTTGCCCTTCTCGTCAGTAGAGGAAATAGTCCGTTTGAGGACTTCAATAGGGGGCAAATAGCTGAGATGATTTTGAAAATCAGCCTTATAATGAATTGAAGACCTTGATTTGATGAACTTCATGATCCAGGGAGCATAAGGCTTCAACTCAAAAGGTGACAGAGCAGCATTGGCCAAAGTCCTCATGAAGAAATCGTGGTAGTTGATAGGAATACCGTGAATGATACTGAACAGCAGATTCTTCATAATGCCAACAACTTCTTCATCATCAGAGTTGTGGCCCTTGATTGGACTGAGGGTTTTGGTCAATATGCGATAAACTGTCCTTGGCACATAGAGCAATTCCTTGACGAGGAATTTGGTCCTTGGAGCTTGGCCTGGCTTCAAAGGCTTCATCAGCACTTGCATCAGATGATCAGACAGTTCAGGTTCAACATAGAGAAGCCTTGCACCTTCAGTGGGAGGACTGACTGGGACGGCATGAAGCAATTCAGAGGCCGGTGCTTTGAAATGAGTATTTTCAGTCATCCAGTCCAATACCCATGAATTGACATCATCAACATTTCCAGTAATGTGCAGCGTGGCGAAGAATTGAAGAATGAGTTCTTCATTCCAATCGCAGATGTCGGTGCAGAAATTGAGTAACCCAGCGTCATGAAGAACACTGAGGACTGGGGTGAAGCAGGGCAGCGATTCCATATCTACATGAGGAATTTGCTCATGTTCAAAGATCTTATCCTTATCAAACAACAATGAGGAATTTCAGCAGCAGCCTTGGCCTCCATTTCTTCAGACATATGTACATCAGCGCTAGTGACTGGAACTTCTTCAGGAATAGAATGAAGTGAAGCTTGACGTTCATCAGAGCCCGTATGAATTTCTTCAGTTGGCACAGGGGACTGAGGAACTTGATGTAGAGGGGTTGTCAGAGGTGAATTGGGGTGATGACTTTCCCAAAAGTCATCATTTAGAATAGGTGTTGTAGACCCAATATCCACATCCTCATCTTCTTCAATTTCTTCGACGCCTGCCTCTTCAGCTGTGAACTGAGGCATGGGCGATGATACCAGTGGGGTTGAAGGGAAAGTATCCACTTCAATTTCTTCATCCATCTGCTCTGTCGAAGCAGCAGAAGGATCTTCTTCATCAGATTTACTTGGAACTTCATATTCCTCACCAAAGGGAATGATCTCCTTTGATGGCATGCTTGATATTGGAATAGCATCAATTGGGTTTTCAGTTGAACTCGTCAAAGTCTTCAATTTCTTGGGAGCTGAAGACTCTGAAGATGCAGATGCTTTCCTTTTCTTCACAGCTGCTCGCTCCGCAGCCTTGGTTTTCTTCGCTTCTGTTGCAGAAGGAAGGTTGATGCTTGTCATCGGTGCAGGAGGAGCAGAGGAAATTGGTTGAATTTCTTCAGGCACAACTGATGCAGTTGCCCTGGCTTGTTCAGATTCCTCAGGCACAGTAGCAGATGCTTCAACTGGCCTAGATTGCTCTTCAGGCGCAATATTGGAGGTTGCCCTGGCATTTTCTTCAGAGACTGGGATTTCTTCATCAGCTCTGGCGCTTTCATTTTCTTCAGCAAACTGAACAGATGTTCCAGTCTGAGGAAATTTGGGTTGCGATGAAGCTGCAACACTTGGAGTAAATCCTTTTGCCATTCTGATGAATCTGACTCTGGCACCTAGCCAATCTGCACGGAATGCATGAAATTCATCACTGAGTTCTTTGATCTCAGCCTACATAGTCACGAGTTCTTCAGGAGACATTTTCACAACATTGTTCTTCAAAAAACGCTCCTTCTTGTACTGAGCCTTCTTCACCTGCCTGGCCTTTTCAAATTTCCATTTCTCTTCATTTATGAAGGCCGTCAACATGTGACTTTGACCAGGAGTGAGGTTTAATTCAGGCAAAGGTGTATTTGGATCCTTGTGCCATAGATCGATGAAATCAAGGATGTTCCTTGGATCCAGCATGAGGGGCACAGCACTGCCTTTGGCACTAGAGGCCCTTTGTTGTTGATTTCTGATGATCTCAGCTAATTCTTCATCATCAGCTTCGTCTTCGCTTGACGGAACCTGAAAGGCGACTTGCTTCTTGTGAGGACTTGGCCTTGTGCCTCGTCCAGCAGTGGCCTTTTTCTTCAGCAAGGTCGGAGTTGTTGAAGACTGAGGTGGAGCTGAAGAACTTGCAGAGACTCCTGAAACAATTGAGATTCCAGTAGTCCTTTGGCATGTGGCAAGATGCACAGGTGCTGAGGACTTTGCAGGAGCAGCTGAGGATTTTGCAACTGAGGGAGTTGGAGCTGCTTTTGAGGAATTTGCTTGAGGAACAGGCCGTGAGGGCTTTGAAGAGCTTGGCCGTGAGGGCATTGCAGCTGAGGAACTTGTCTTGACAGCTGATTTCTTCAGCATAGCCTTCTTAGGCTTGATACCAGAGGCCTCAGCGGTGGCAGCAACAGAATCTTCATTGAATTTCTTCACTGCCTCTTTGGCCACTTTGGCCAGCTTGGCTTGACGCTTAGCCCACTCCTGAGGAAATTCCTCACCTCTTTTGATGCTAGTGGGATCAGCTTCTTGGCCAGGAGCCAATGGAGGTCTTGGACATGGAGGGTTAACAGCGAATTTCTTCATGTACTTGGGAGTGACATAGCGATATTCCCTCCATTCTCTTGCCCATCTCCTCTCAATCTTCTGAATGCGCACTTTGCGCTGATTTTTGCTCTCCTTGCCATGAGTTGCTTCATCAGGAGTACAATATTCATCATAGATGTCATCAGGGATCTCAAAAGCAGTATTTGTTTCTGGCCTTTTTCCTCCCTTCTGAGGTCTTTTACCATCAGCCATTTTCTTCACTTGAGGATTTTGAACAATCGAATTTTCTGATGAGGTATGCAATTTTTCTTCAAGGAACGCTGCAAATGAGTTAAGTTGATGAGAACCTAGAGATTCAGCAGCGGACATGTGTACCTGTGAACAGAATATAGGTGCGAAGAATTTTGGAGAGGTCATATGCGTTCTCAGAAGATTTTCAAAAGTATCAAGTTTGAGGAATTTGACCAGGGGTGTCTTGAGGAATTTCACTAAGCATTTTTGACTTAGGTTCCAGAGTTGTGTAGATTGAAAATCCACACAATTGAGGAATCTTGAAGAAAAACGTTGCTTAGAGAAACTGATCAAGGACAGAAGCAAGTTGGTGTTTAAGAGCATGAAAGTTGAAGAATAAACACCTTTTGAAGATTTTGTGGAAATCATCAGAATCAACAAGGGCAGTAAAAATAAATTTTATTTACCCTTGACGAAGAACACGACGAACTGAGAGTAGCAGTGGAGAAGTTCGTCCGTTCAGATCTTCCACGCCCTAACTTGGCGATGGAAAACAGCTACGGTGGCGGCGGAGAGAAGATTTCCGCGGCCTGCGTGAGTACGACGGCGACGAGGTCGAGGCAGTGAAGCTCTTCCTCACCAACGACGATGGAGTGTAGCGGCGGCGCTAGGTCTGAGAGCTCGAGCGAGGGGAGTGAGATCGAGCGGGAGGAGAAATCTGAGGAGGGTGAGGGGGTATTTATAGCCGAGGTGAAAAACCGCCTGTCCGACGAAAATGGACGAACATGCCCCTGACCCTTCTCATCCTAGCGACATGTGTCACCCACGTACTGTGAAGTGGAGATCGTGTTAGATCGTGGGTGAATAGATAAATCTTATTGAGGGATATGGAACGGTTTGAGCGGCAAAGGCCGAAAATTCAGATAAGAATATTTTAATGTTTCGTTCGCAGATTCTTCAGCTGTCAAGGACACAGTGAAGACTTTGAACGGGTTTCAAATAGAACGCACATGAAGAATTTGTGAACGGACTGGATTGAGTTTAGCATAGAGGGGGAAAGGGTCCGATCACATTCACTTAGAAGAAAAACAACTTGAAGAATTAGCAATAAGTGAATGCTGTAGAGGACAGAAAACTCAAATATATATATAGTCAATGAAGAACACAGACGGGAAGAGCGAAGATTATGCAAAGTTGAAGAATTTGAAAATTTGAAGAATTTGCAAAATGAAGAAAAACTCAATTTTGAAGATTTTCAACTTTTGTGGTGGCGTAACCCACCGTATAAGAATGATGATTCCAGACACCGCGTACAATTGTCGTAGGGTTCTGAGAATCAAATTCTTCATTAATTTCTTCACACTTAGCGGGTTTGTCTTCATTGATTGAAGAAAAACGTTTCTTCGTGTGTTGCACATCTAAGTCATCAATTTGCATAAGTGTTAGGATGTGTGTCCTTTTCAAAGGACATTCGAAGATTCTCAGATATTTAGCTCACACCGCAACTTGCTAAATCTCTTCTCATCCAAGGGCTTTGTGAAGAAATCCGCTAGCTGTACTTCAGACTTCACGGGATCAATAGAGATGTCACCCTTCAACACATGATCTCGAAGAAAATGATGACGAATCTCGATGTGCTTTGTCTTCGAGTGCTGAACTGGGTTATGAGCAATTTTGATGGCACCCTTGTTGTCGCAGTAGAGTGGCACATTCTTCATATTGATGTCGTAGTCCTTGAGGGTTTGCTTCATCCATAGCAATTGAGCACAGCAAGAACCAGCAGCAATATACTCAGCTTCAACAGTAGAGAGTGATACGCAGTTCTGCTTCTTTGAGGACCAACATACTAAGGATCGTCCGAGGAAATGGCATGTGCCTGATGTTGACTTGCGGTCCACATGATCACCAGCATAGTCAGAGTCAGAATATCCAATGAGATCAAAAGCCGAGCCCTTGGGATACCATAATCCAAGTGTTGGAGTGTGAACTAGATATCGAAGAATATGTTTCACAGCCTTATGGTGTGATTCCTTCGGTGTAGCTTGAAAACGGGCACACATGCAAACACTAAGCATAATATCCGGCCTAGATGCACATAGGTACAATAAAGAGCCAATCATGGAGCGGTATACCTTTTGATCGAAGTCTATTCCATTTTCATCAGTGCATAGATGGCCATTTGTGGGCATAGGGATTTTGACGCCTCTGCATTCTTGCATACCGAATTTCCTCAGAACTTCCTTGAGGTATTTCTCTTGAGAAATGAAGATGCCATTTCGTTGTTGACGAATTTGAAGACCTAAGAAGAATTTCAATTCTCCCATCATGGACATTTGATATTCCTCACTCATCATGTAAGCAAATTCGTCACTGTAATGTTGGTTAGTACAGCCAAAGATAATATCATCAACATATATTTGGCACACGAATAATTCATCATCATAGGTTTTGGTGAAAAGAGTTGGGTCGAGTGAACCGGGTTTGAAGCCTTTCTTCATGAGGAATTCCTTCAAAGTATCATACCACGCCCGAGGGGCCTGCTTGAGGCCATAGAGGGCCTTATTGAGTCTGAAGACTTTGTCAGGATGCTTAGGATCTTCAAAACCTAGGGGTTGAGCAACATATACTTCTTCCTCAAGCTTACCATTGAGGAATGCACTTTTCACATCCATTTGATATAAGATGATATTATGATGGTTAGCATAAGCAAGCAATATGCGAATAGCCTCAAGTCTAGCAACAGGTGCAAAAGTTTCATCGAAATCAATTCCTTCAACCTGTGTGTAGCCTTGAGCCACAAGACGAGCCTTGTTCCTCACCACTAGGCCATTGTCATCTTGCTTGTTGCGGTAGATCCATTTGGTACCGATGATATTATGCTTGCATGGGTCCGGTCACTTGACAAGCTCCCATACATTGTTCAGCTTGAATTGATGTAATTCCTCTTGCATCGCTTGAATCCATTCAGGCTCCAGAAATGCCTCATCAACTTTGGTGGGCTCTGTGATAGAGACGAAAGCAAAATGCCCACAAAAGTTAGATAAATGTGAAGCTTTTGAGCGAGTCAGAGGACCTGGTGCATTGATGTCGTTGATGATTCTCTCAAACTGTACTTCATTTGCAACGCGAGGATGAGCAGGTTGACGACTTTGATTTGGCTCAGCATTTTCTTCAGAGCCATTTTCTTCAGATGCGCCAGCATGCTGTTCTTCATGCTCTGGAATGATTTCTTCAGCAGATTCTTCAGTAGGAATGACATCCTCAGTAGCTTTGAACTTGATGGTTTCCTCAGGCGTCTTTTCATCTAGCACAGGAGGTAGGTGCTCTCTTTGCGAGCCGTTATTCTCATCGAACTGCACATCTACAGTTTCAACAACCTTGTTGTGATAGGTGTTGAAGACCCTGTAGGTGTGCGAGTCCTTTCCGTAACCAAGCATAAAACCTTCATGTGCTTTCGGTGCAAATTTAGAATTGTGATGAGGATCTCTAATCCAGCATTTAGCACCGAAGACTTTGAAATAACTCACATTGGGTTTCTTGTCAGTGAGGAGTTCATATGAGGTCTTCTTGAAGAATTTGTGAAGATATACCCTATTGATGATGTGGCATGCAGTATCAATTGCCTCAGGCCAGAAGTGACGAGGTGTCTTGTATTCATCAAGCATGGTGCGAGCCATCTCAACAAGAGTCCTGTTCTTGCGCTCCAGAACGCCATTCTGCTGAGGAGTGTATGGGGCAGATAGCTCATGAGTAATACCAAGTTCATCGAGATAGTCATCAAGACCAGTATTCTTGAACTCGGTCCCATTGTCACTACGTATATGCTTGATCTTCACGCCGAAATTCGTCGAAGCCCTTGAGGAAAATCGTCTGAAGACTTCCTGCACTTCAGTTTTGTAAGTAATGACATGCACCCATGTGTAACGAGAATAGTCATCAACAATGACAAAGCCATATAGAGATGCTGCATTTGTTAGTGTGGCATAATGAGTAGGGCCAAAGAGATCCATATGAAGCAATTCAAAAGGACGAGAAGTAGTCATGATGGTCTTCGATGGGTGCTTGGCTCTGGTCATCTTTCCAGCCTCACAAGCCCCACAAAGATGATCTTTGAGGAATTTGACACCCTCGATGCCAATGACGTGCTTTTTCTTCATGAGCGTGTGTAAGTTCCTCATGCCAGCATGACCTAGTCGTCGATGCCATAGCCAGCCTTCTGAAGCTTTAGCAAGTAGACAAGTGGCAGGCTGTGGTCCTGCAGAGAAATCAACAATGTACAAGTCTCCTCTCCTAAAGCCTTCGAAGACTTTGGAATTGTCAGATTCCATGAGCACTAAGCAACGATATTTGCCAAAGATAACAACCATATCAAGATCACAAAGCATTGAGATAGACATGAGGTTGAATCCGAGGGACTCGACAAGCATGACTTTATCCATGTGTCGATCCTTTGAGATTGCAACCCTACCTAGACCCAATACCTTGCTTTTGCCTTTGTCAGCGTAGGTGATATGCTTCAAGTGTGATGGAGATAAAGGAGTGTTCATTAGTAAGCTCTTGTCACCGGTCATGTGATTTGTACATCCACTATCGAGGACCCACTCAGTAGCTTTGGGTAAATCATCCTGCCGATGAATTAGTGCATCTTACGAACTCATATACTTCAGAGTGAAGAATATGACATCAAATTCATCAAACATATTTCATCAATTAAAGCAACATATGTATATATATAGCAATGTGAGGACGTGAGAAATGAATAAATCACTTCTTCATGATTAGCTTGCGTCCTTTCAAGCATTTCAGGTCTCCAGCAAATTCTTCAGACGATTTAGTTCGTCTGGAGACCTGACCCTGCATAAGAGATTAGTTCTTTTTCTTCACCACCCACATCTGGAGGGGTGGCAAAGAGTTCATCATTCTGCGAGCTCCATAAGAGAAAGGTGGCATTGAAGCCAGAGTGCTTTGTTTCACAGGAGAGGGATTAGCATAGACATATGAGTAAGCAGAGAAATTCTTCGAGGACTTATGAATATAATGATTTGAAGAATAATGCACATAATCAGAACTCATAGATTTTCCCTGCGAAACAGAAGCGTTAGCATGATGATGATCATGTGAGGACATGGATCCATGTGAGGAATTTGATCCATAAGAGGACTTGGATCCATATGAAGACTTCGGTCCATATGAAGAATTTGATCTGGGGTTTTTATTCTTCACAAGTGGTGTCATGAGGACATTCACCTGAAGACTTTCAAGGCACCTTTTGGGAACCCAGATTTTCTTCATAGGGGGACCATTCCTGCAGTTAGATCCAATATATCTAGCAAATACTTCACCATTCTGATTTTTGAACAGTTTATAGTTGGAGTCAAATGACTCATCAGATGAATATGAGGATTCACAAGTAAAGCCAGATAAAGTGGATGGATCTACGGGAGGTCCTTTCGCAGCAACCCATGAGGTTTTGGGATACTGCTCAGGTTTCCAGTAGGTTCCATCAGCATTGAGTTTCCTCTCAAAGGCAATACCCTCTTTCCTAGGGTTCCTGTTTGTGCTTTTTGAGCACATCACAAAGAGTCTGATGCCCTTTAAGGCTTTTGTACATGCCTGTCACATACAATTCCTTCAACCCTGCATTTTCGTCAGTGATACTAGTGGTATCCTCAGATGAGGAATTTGTGACCACGGAGATAGTTGAAGAATTTGCAGCAATAGAAGCATTTGAACATTCAGGTGAAGAATTAGCAGTTTCACATTCAATGCATTTCAAGCATGGTGGAATAAATTCTTCCTGAGCGGAACTGATCTGTTGAGCAAGCAAAGAATCATTTTCCTTCTGAAGATCTTCATGACTCACCCTTAGCTTCTCAAGATCTTGCTTTCTTTGAAGAAATTCATAAGAAAGCTTCTCATGATCGGCTAAGAGAGTTTCATGACGACCTTGAAGGGTGTCAAACTTAGACTGTAGTTGCCGAAGATTATCAGTCAGAGTTTGAGTTCGATCCATTTCCTCACCTAACAGATCATCGCTTTTGTCTAGCATCTTTTGAACTTTTTCCAAAGCCTTTTGTTGTTTAACAGCAATATTAGCAAGTTTGGAATAGCTGGGTTTGAGGTTATCATCAGATTCATCCTCACTTGATTCAGAGGAGGGATATTTGAGTACCTTGGCACCTTTTGCCATGAAGCAATAGGTGGGAGCATAGTCATCGTTGCCGTCATCAGCAGTGTTGGGGAAGCCATTTTCCTCAGTGTTGAAGATGGACTTGCTAACATAAGCAGTAGCGAGGGCTAGGCTCGCCACACCAGAGTCTGACTCCTCAGATGCCTCCTCTTCCTCATGTTCCTCAGATTCAGCTTCAGAGTCCATTTCCTTGCCAATGAATGCCCGAGCTTTCTTGGAGCTGCTCTTCTTGTGAGATGAAGACTTTGAAGATTTTGACGATGAGGACTTTGAAGATTTCTTCTTCTTCTTAGAGTCATCTGAACTATCATCCTTGTATTTCTTCTTCTTTGATTCCTTCTCCCACTGAGGACAATCAGTAATGTAGTGACCAGGTTTCTTGCATTTGTGGCAAGTTCTCTTCTTGTAGTCACGGGATGAGGAATCTGATTTCATGTCATCACCTCTTGAGGATTTTCCAAATCGGCCACATCTAGAGAACTTCTGGAATTTCCTCACGAGCATTGCTAGCGCCTGACTCAGTTCTTCAGGATCACCAAGGCTGCTACCAGAATCTTCATCTTCAGATTCAGAGACTGCCTTGGCTTTCAGTGCACGAGATCTACCATAGCTCGGTCCGTAGAGATCTCTCTTCTCAGCTAGTTGGAATTCATGAGTGTTCAGTCTCTCAAGAATATCAGCAGGATCAAGTGACTTATAGTCTCCATGTTCTTGAATCATCAGTGCCAGTGTATTGAATGAAGAATCGAGTGACCTCAGCAATTTCTTCACCACTTCATGGTCTGTGATGTCAGTGGCACCCAGTGCTTGAAGCTCGGTTGAAATGTCAGTGAGGCGATCAAAGGTTTGCTGAACATTTTTGTTGTCGAGTCTTTTGAAGTGGTTGAAGAGATTGCGAAGAACGTCAACTCGAGAGTCACGTTGAGTTGAGACTCCTTCGTTGATCTTGGACAGCCTATCCCAGATAAGCTTAGCTGTCTCCAAAGCACTCACTCTGCCATACTGCCCTTTGCTCAGATGGCCACATATGATATTCTTCACTTGAGAGTCGAGTTGCTTGAATCTCTTCACATCAGCAGCGTTTACGGAAGGAGTGACAGAGGGAACGCCATTTTCCACAACGTACCAGAGATCGTTGTCAATTGCCTCAAGATGCATGCGCATCTTGTTCTTCCAGTAGAGGTAGTCCGTCCCATCGAAGGTAGGACACCCAGCCGAGACCTTGATCATGCATGCAGTCGACATAACTAAAACTCCAGGTGGTTAAACCAAAATCACACAGAACAAGGGAGTACCTTGCTCTGATACCAATTCAAAGTGCGTTATATCGACTAGAGGGGGGGTGAATAGGCGATTTTTACAAATTCATCACTGAGGAATTTCAAGGTGAGGAAATTTCTAAGCGACGAACTACTTAGCAGCGGAATAAGTACTCAGATGCAAACATAACAGAGCAGTAGCACAGTCATCATGATGAAATGAAAACAAGCACAGAGTACAAGTAGCGTAAACACAGGATAAGCAGGCTGAAGACAAACTGACTGAAGAAATTGAACTGAGAAAATTGAGAAAGTCTTCAGTCAAAGTCTTCAAACAGTAATGATCAAATACATAGCAAGTATGCGAGGAAATGAAGGGGTTGAGGAAATAGAACCAGTAGCTCGGTGAAGACAATGATTTGGTAGACCAGTTCCAACTGCTGTGACAGTTGTACGTCTAGTTAGAGCGGCTAGGTATTTAAACCTGAGGACACACAGTCCCGGACACACAGTCCTCACTGTATTCTCCTTGAGCTAAGGTCACACAGACCTCACCCAATCACTCGTGCTAAGTCTTCAGGTGACTTCCAAACCTTCACATACTCGGTCACTCGGCAATCCACAATTTCCTCTTGGATGCTCTAGACCATGACGCCTAACCGTCTGGAGGATGCACAGTCCTCAAAGGTAACAAGCGTCGGTTCCACACAGGAACAATCTCTTCAGTGATGCTCAATCACTTTGGGTTTGTAGGTGTTTGGGTTTTTGGGTTTTTCCTCACTTGATGATTTTCACTCAAAGTCCTCGGAGGATGGGATGCTCTAAATGACAAGTGTCAATCTATTTCTCGGAGCAGCCAACCAGCTAGTGGTTGAAGGGGGCGGCTATTTATAGCCTAGGGAGCAGCCCGACATGATAAGACATAAATGCCCTTCAATGATATGACCGTTAGGTGGGTAGCATATTTGGACAGCTGGCGCGCAGCACATCAACGGTCGGATATTTGAGTATCAAATTCCTCAGGGCTATCATGTTCCTCACTTGTAGGCAATCCACACTGGCGAATTCCTAACTCCTCAGTCAGAACAAATTCCTCAGAGAACAGAAGAACTTTGTCTCTGTCACTGAAGAACTTGACTAAACTGTATGAGATTTCCAATGGCTTCACTCGAAAGGATTGGGTAGGTGTAGGATTTTGAGTTGAGCATCACTTGGAAACTTTTCCTTAGTTTTACCTCGACCCCCTTTAACAGTACGGTGTTTCCTATGACTCAAGAAGAAGAAAATGAAACTACGAAAACAAAAGTCTTCACGCTTCATAATCCTCGCATGAATATCAAGTCTTCAGGGTCACACCAATTTCTTCACTTTCAAAGTCTTCAAGAAAACCAAAATCTTCAGTTGAAGACATTCATTTTTAGGGGTCGACATTCATCGTAAATAACAAACTCCGCATAGACTTATAGACCTGTGTACACTCACAAACGCATTAGTCCCTTAACCTATAAGTCTTCAATACACCAAAATCACTAAGGGGCACTAGATGCACTTACACCAACGTCTCGCACACACGCGCGTACGTGTACGAGAGAAACGCGCAAACCTCCGTGCATCGCTCGGCCCCGACCACCCACCGTAACCCGGAACTCCCCGATATTTTCCTCGCCCTCGCTTCTACCACGATTTTTTCCGTCATGGACGGCCCAAAGAATGTCATGCAGGTGCGTCCCCGGCCCGCCCAGGACGAAAAGCCCATTTTCTGTCATGATTTTTTGTCCTAGAAGTAGGTGCCCACCACATCTATGATGATACGTGGTTTTGTCACAATTATCGTCATAGAAGTGTCATAAGCATGACAGAAAAAAAATTGTTCGGCCCAAAATGTCACGGATGTGTATTTTTTCCGTAGTGTCAGCTCCCATCTCAGTTGTTTGGACAATACCAGCACCGTAGTAAAATATGGACTTCACTACATCAGACATCTCGGCTCACCTATTTTTTTTTCAACAACGACAGACAAGTATTAAGCAACAACTTAAAATATCTGCACTACTAAATATTTGACATGTATATATATTACGGAATATTAACGGAGCAACTAAAAAAATTCACACACCTACGAATATTTGCGGGAGCAACTACAAATATTGACAGATTTAAATATTTGACATCTAAATATATTACGGATATTACCGGAGCAACTTCAAATACTGACACACCTAAATATTTGACATCCACATATAGTACGGAATATTACCGGAGCAACTTCAAATTTTCACACAACTAAATAGTTGACATCTAAATATATTTACGGATACTACCGGAGCAAATAACAATAATCGCACACCTAATTTACTTCACATCGAAACATATTACCGAATACTACCGGAGCAACTACGAAAGATAAAATGTGTGTTGAAATATACCCTTGAAGCGTGCGAGCGAACGACAAACGGCGGCCTTCAATCACCGGAACCGGAGCCGGAAACTCCACCAAACTGCCGGAGCTTCACCTCCACCACACTGCCCCAGCTTCACCACCACCACCTCCACCTCCACCGCCGCCACAACCTCCGCCAATGTGCTCAAAAAAAGCTCCAACAAAATGCTCACCACGAGCTACCCTATCAGTAGATCGAGGTCTCCCTTGGCTCCCCTAACTATGTAGAACCCATTCACGATGCCAAATCCGCAAAAAAACAGCTCAGTTTGGTGTAGAAATTGGAGGCATTTCGTGTAAGAAAGAGGAGAAGAAGAAAGAACAGAGAGATGCGCGCGTGGGAGAAGAAAGGAGGAAGAAGCCAGCCGCGGCGGGGCCCGCACCCTGTCGGCTGGCAGCTGACCGATCGGCCGACAGCTGGCTGACAGGGGTGCCCCGTGACCGAGCCACGCCGACAGCCACCTCGCGACGTGGCCTAGCCAATGCTCGGCCTGCACGTGGCCGACGGGCCAGTTGTCGGCCGGCTGTTGGCTGACTAGGCGCAGTCGGCCGGATGTTGGCTGACTAGGCGCAGTCGGCCGGCTGTGGGCTGACTAGGCCCAATCGACCAGCAGCGGGCCGATGGTGTATTATTTTTAAAAATAATATATCCAGTGTAATATTTATGAAAATTAATAAAAAAATGTATTATTTAAAAAAATTAGCTTCAACATGCTAACTTGCACGTGTAGCTCCGAAGGTCTCAACCGTGAGAAGTAGTAGCAGCTTTTGATTCTTTGATCAATGTCAAGGAAGCAAATCTCTTGTACGTGTATAACTTCGAATTGTTCTGGACGTGGCAACCAAAATAAACCTTGATCAAACGTGCTAGGACATGAAACCTTCCTTCCATGCACACACGTGTATCAATCCCCACGTAAATGCATGGACGTTCAACATCTTTTTTTTTCCTCGGTCTGATCCTCATACTCCTTATCAACAATAACATACTTTGGTATATATTTTTCATCAGTCTGCTTTGGTATAACGAAAATAGCGCTCGCCACTTGAACATCTACTGGATTATTAGTACCAGTTATTGACTTGGTCATATGAGAAAAAACTGTGGTAGACACGGAGAGGCTCCTGGCAATCTCAAAAGGAAGAGGGTGACCGGGTTTGTTTGGATCTCTTGACTGCATGTCTTGGAAATGGAAGAACTGCCTGAAGGCTTTACAAGGACAATATCAGGGTCATGTTAAGAAGCCCACCGTCATTCTTGAAGCAGTTGCATCACAGGATCATTGGATTTGACACGCTTTCTTTGGCATATCCGGGTCTCACAATGACGTCAATGTGCTGCAACGATCGTCGTTGTTTGCGAGGGTGACTGAAGGAAAAGCTCATCCTTGCCACTATACTGTTAATGGGACATGAGTACAACATAGGCTACTATCTGGTTGACGGTATCTATCCTTCATGGGCCACCTTTGTCAGCACCATCTCAAACCCGGTTGGCCAGAAAAAGGCTCAATTTGCCCAAAGACAAGAAGCAACTAGAAATGATGTCGAGAGGGCATTTGGAGTTCTGCAAGCCCGTTTTGCAGTTCGTGGACCTCCTAAACAATGGGATACGGAAACCTTGTGGGAGGTGATTACATGTTGTGTGATCATGCACAACATGGTCGTCGAGGATGAGGGTGACGATGCTGCCGCAGCTCTGGAATTTAAGAACATGGGTGATCCTATCCAACTTCAGGACCAGAATCCGGCCACATTTGAGGAGTTTATTCAAATGCATCAACAAATTCGGCATCGACCAACTCACGAGCAGCTGAAGGAAGATTTGACTGAGCATCAGGGGGCGGTGAAAGGGGACAACAATGTTGGGATGCAATATTTGAACCTTTTTAAATTTGAACTAGTGCTGCATGCGGCTATTTGAACATCTGTACCCTTTGTATGCGGCTATTTGATCGTGGGGACTTGGAAAAAAATGAGGAAGGCTGATGTATGCGGCTACGGTTGGATGACTGTCTCATGCATCCGTGTCCGCGGACTGGTCTCCCCTTGTCCGCGGACGGATGCGGAAGGTTTTTTACGGGTCGCCGTTGAAGATGCCCTAAGAAGCACAACCCCATCATTGCCCTGCATATCGTCTTGTATTTAGCTGATCGGATAACATGAGCCATGAAAGAACTTAATTTTCTTGACACACTTATAAGCCCAAATCCACTTTAGCGATCCGCATTGGAGATGCCCTAAGAAGCACAACCTCATCGTAACCCTAATATAGAAGTGACATCTGCCTTAGCCAATCGGATAACATGAGCCATGAAAAGAACTCAATTTTCTTGACACACAGTTACAAGCCCAAATCCACTTAAAAGGAGCCCAGACATGTATGTGCTGAAAAAGGAGCTTATAGAATCTACCAGAAAAGTAAACATCTGAATATATATTTTTAAAGAACATCTGAATTTGAGATGAAGGCGCAGGAACCATTACCAGAGATGCTTAAGACTAGGTAGGTGCTAGACTAGCTGTTTAGGTGTAGGTGAACTTGGCTACCAAATTGTAACAAGCCCCTATAATGTGAATGCACAGCGCGGCGGGCACCACGCTTTCTCCTTTATTCTCCTTTGTTCATGTCAGGCAGTCGTCGCAGCTGCAGTGGTATTGACGGTTCCCTCTCATTGCCGGCACCCATGACAAGCGCGTCAGGCCGATGGATCGAGCTTTGGCACGCCCCTGTTTCCGCGAAGCTTTCACGTATGGGTGAGGCAGGGGCACCACCCTCACGTCTCCATCGTCTCCTGTCCTTTTACTAGTACTTCCGTGATTGCTTTGGTGGTCATGGCTTGATGCATGCAAATATGCATGCCACTCCATTCCGGTGCAAGAATTAATTGATATCATGCTTTGCTTGCAGTGGAAGGCGTGCAGCAAAGTGTGAAGCTAAGCGCGGGGACTGAGTAAAGTCAGTAAACTGGTCCGTGGCACGCTTGACTGCTTGAGTATATACATACATACATTCTCTAATCACTTTTCAAAAGCTGTCATTTTCGACACTAACACGGTTTCCATCTAATCCTGTCACAGTCACATGTATGAAGATGTGCATGTATGTTGTCGAGCCATGTCACATGTCACTAGTCCATTTCCCCGCGCCCTTGCTTCCTCTGTCTCAGTGTAGGGCTGTGGGCTCGGGCTCGGGCTCATCTCTTACCTTCCGTAGTTCACTTCCCTTCTCCACGACCACCACCATACGTGCTCGACGATCATGGAGTGGGAAGCTCAGCAGGAGGACCTCGGGGGCCTAGGCTCTGCGGCATCTGCCGCGAGCTCCACCGGGTGGTCTTCCGCTCCATCATCGGCTACTCAGTGGACGCCGCCCTTCCCTCTGCGCTTTTGCTCGCGCACGTCGCCACCTTCCGCGGCCTCTGTTCCCTCATCGACGCCGACCACATCGGCGCCTGGTGGGTCGCCCTCTGTCTCTTGGTGGACGTCTGGATGATCGTCCTCCCCTCTCTCGCGCTCGTCTGGACCGCCATCTACGTCTTCCGCGTCGCTTCCCTCTACTGTACCCAGGGCGACTTCCGCGCTTCCCTCCAGCGGCACCTCCCCCATGTCCCCTTCAGGCGCTTCATCCCTACGTACCTCCTCGCACTCGCACTCACCTCCGCCACATTCTTCGTCTCCCTCGCCGCCTTGCTCCTGCTCCACTACTACGTGGTCGGCCTGCCGCTGCAGCTGCTGGCCGCGGCCGCTTTCCTCGCCGGAACGGCCTATGCCGCCGTGGTTTGCCACCTTGCCTGCGCCGTGCCGATGCTCGAGGACGCCGTCAAATTTGCCGCTCTGCGCAATAGCCGCGCGCTCCTCGCCGGCAAGTTCTGGCCCGCGGCGGCCGTCTTCCTGACGCTCGACGGCTGCTTCCTCGCCCTGCAGCTGGCCTTCGCGCGGCTGGTGCTGGACGACGCGCTGGGCCTCGGCCTCGGGTTCCAGCTGGCCGCGGGAGTGGCGACGTTCGTGGCTCTGTGGGCGGTGGTGCTGCTCACGCTGGCGGGCTGGCGGCGCAGCCGGTGATCTACATGGTGTGCAAGAACCATCACCACGAGGTGGTCGACAAGGTCCACCTCGACTACATCGGAGAGTATGAGCGGCTCGCCGTCGACGGCGACAACGGCGTGGAGCTGCAGCCGGTGATCACGGAGCAGATCCCTGAAACTACTGCCTAGCTAGCCGCGTCCTGCATGTCTCGACGAATCCACCACGCGCGGTAGTACTAATAACTAAGCTTTTTTTTTTTTTTTGCGAGAGAACTAAGCTTTCTTTCTACCAGTACCGAGCTTGCTCCAAGAAGATTTGAGACAATTCGTATGATTATGCAGTCGTATGCTGTATATTATATGTCTGATTCGCTTGTCAGTGTACAAAGATATGCATGCCTGGTACTATAGTTGGGATTATATAATATGTGTGCTGAGTGCAAAATTATACTCATGGATCAAAGTAAGTGCATTTGGATGAACAGTATGGCATTATGCACCAATTCAAGTGTTTGATTTGTTCCATTTTTATTTTCCGGAGCAACCCTTACCTTGAGAAAATCAATACATGGATCCACTGTCTATGGTTACTTTAAGATTTGCGCAACTTATTTTAACATTTTCTAGAATTTATCTTGTTTCAAAGCTTAGCGTTGAGTTCTCCCTCTCGTTCGAAAGTGCATCTTAATGTTTCATTATGTATCGTCCTCTACCAGCAAACCCGTTCCAAAACAAGTGTATTACCTTTTTTCTGTTTTTTTAATGAGTGTATTACCTTTTGTTGGTACACAAAGAAACGTGATAATACACATTGAAACAAGAAAAAAAACATTTTAAAACAAGATAAAATTTTACAACAACCAAAATGGTAACACGGATCTCAAAATAACCATGGACGGTGGATCTATGCATGGTAGATAAACCACTTACCCCTTAACTCTGAATAACATAGCCAGTTTCAGAGAAGATTTTTTCTTTTTCTGAAAAAATTAGAGAGAGAATGTAACATGGGCTTGGCCCGGAAGGAGGACTACGGGCTGCTGGCGCAGCAAATAGGCCAATCAGTTACTGTAAATGGGCTCAAATCTTCGTATCCCATTGTTACATTGTGAGGCAAAATGAAGCCTTCTAAGGGCACTTGCACTCTGGACCGTCGGATTGCGCTTCCAAAAGAGTTCTGACCGTGCGATTTCTTGATGGATCAATCCTGGCCGTTGGATCAAGAGTGATGTGACAATCAATGAATAGTGCTTCTTGTTTCTTACTTCGGGATAATTTTTCTATTTCGCTAACTGGTGGGGCGCGCTGTATGTGGTCCGCCCCTATCAGTGACCGCGGAGGTGAGCGTGGCCGATGCTGGCTGTAATGTGCCCAGGGGGCGTGCCACCACATGTAATATTCGGTGGCCACGAAGGGTAATTCCGGGATTTCATAATTTGGCCTTGCGTGGCTTGTCATGGATGGATGGTCTGTGCGTATGGCGAAGAGACCGACGGATTGGATGAGAACCCTAGCCGTCACACCCCACCTTGCCTGCACGCGTGAGCGATGCATCTCGGCGGCGGCGCCGCCGCCATCCTCCCGTCGTCCACCCACCACGACGTCCCGCGCTTTATCCTCCTCCTTTCCTCTCCCTCGGCGAGCTCGCCGTTGCCATCGTTGAAAGTACATGTAGTCCCCATGTGTGGTTTTGGTAATTGATGACAATCCTTATGGACTAATGTTTGCATTGAGATATACATTTGAAGGTTAGTCCCATTGGAAAATGATTGAAGAATAATGGAAGACAACTCCTTTGAAGCAACAATTACATTGAGATGATCAAAATGAAGTTCATTGGAGTATCTTAAGGGTTGCCATGCTTAGAGCTATGGTTTGAGCCATAATGGATCAAGATCTTAAAAGGATGATTTGAATGATGAATTCTAGGAGTGGCTCAAAGATATGATCATAATGGACTCATGTGTTGAGTCATGATTGATCAAGTATTCAAGCAAGCTATTCAAGTGAAGAATTCAATATACCCTTCAAGATGTCAAGATTAAACATGGAGTAGAGATATAGGTTGACCAAGATGAAGCTCAAAGATCGAACTCTAAATGGTCAACACACGAGCGCAAATGATGCACCACATAGGATCTTGTGGTATGATAAGAAATTATCAATTGCATCTCTGTGTACTAACCCATACTATGTGTTGTCTATGTTTTTGAGGGTTAGGTGATTCTCATGGGCTCGCATCGAGAGAGAGATTTCAAGTGTCTATGAGAGGATGACATCAAGTGTTGGTGATCATGGTTGACAAGGGCAAGTTCAAGATAACCATCCCGAAGGATTACATGCTTGAAGCTTGTGGATGATCACATGATGGACAAGTGAAGATGAATACAAAGCAAAGCTTCCCACACTGTGTATGGGGGAGCGACTTGAAGACTTCACCAATGTCTTGCCTTCATCTTGAGCCAAGAAGAAACATCAACATCAAGCTCAAGTGAACGGTTCGCGTCAAAGGTATTAGTTCCTTTGACGTTAGTGTTGTGGAGTGATGACCACCAAAGAAACATATACACTCAAGAATGGATTCTCGATAGCTATGTAGTGTAGCTCTTTTATGATTCTTGAGTTATAGGGATCCCGCACTATTAAGAGGGGATCAAAAGGGTTCATGATGGATTTGCTCAAGTCAACATCTTCTATACACAATTCCACTCATATCCTATATACCAAAGAAAATCCAAAGCCAAATAGTTTCCCAAAATATATGATCTAACCTTTGCATACTTTGCACCCTCCATTTTGGTTTATCTTGGGTGGTTCTCTATGTGAGGACCTGGAGTTTTTCCATAGCTTCAAAACGAGCCCAAGATCATCAAAATCGGAGTCCGTATGAAAAAGTTGTGCATGTTTTAGTTTTGGGGTTCCTGCTGTTTTTTTATTGGCCGGACGTCCGGTAGCATCCGAAAATCCGGTGGCCATATCCAGCAGCAAACGGGCGGATTTCCGGTACTTACCGGACGTCCGGTCACCGGACGTCCGGAAAGTGTCGGATGTCCGTCAAACCTGTTTCGCAAATATCCTGCTACATTCGTCTGATGGCGTGCTACAGCCGTCGGACGTCCGGTGTTCCACTGGATGTCCGGTGCCTGTTTTGCCACCGGACGTCCGGTAATCCATCGGACGTCCGACACTTTCCTGGGCAGAATTCCCCCCAACGGCCAGATTTGTACCCATACTATAAATACCCCTTCACCACTTCGTGGAGGGGTTGAGCAACACAAATATCCTCACCCACATTTCAGAAAAGCTCCATCTCCTTCTCCTACCTCAAATCTTAGATCCCGGAGAGATTTGTGAGAGTTCTTGAGAGAGATTTCACCCATTGATAGATCCACTCCCTCTCCCTCTCTTGACCAAAGGAATTTGTGATTTGAGCAAGTCTTGAGCATTTCCCCTTTGTTCTTATTACTCTTGGAGGTTGGAGACTCCTAGGCGGTGACGAAGACATGTACCTAGGGTAGGGTAATAGGCCTGACCTAGACACCCTTCCTCGAGGACACTGCTCTAAAGCCAAGGACATTCAAAGGATAGCATCATCTACCGACTGAAGTCACCACAGGATACAACTCACTCGACCAACAGTTCACTCGGATAACCCAATTCCATTCGACCGGGATGTACTCACTCGACAGCATCAGAAACCACTCGGAAGACAGAAGGTCTAAGGTCACTTAGGATGGCAATGGTCAGGCGTTCACTCTGTAGTCTTAATGATCATTTATTTGCCTTTATTGCTGGCGTTACCAGTAACGCCCTGTCTTAATGAATATTGAACCCTGTGTAACGTGGGACGGCTGGGGTCCTGGCGCACTCTATATAAGCCACCCCCCTCCACTGGAAAAATGGTTCGCACCCCCTGTAACTTCACGCATAATCCAATCGACCGAGCCTCCGGGCACCGAGACGTAGGGCTGTTACTTCCTCCGAGAAGGGCCTGAACTCGTAAATCTTGCGTGCACAACCTCATCGTAGCTAGGATCTTGCCTCCTCATACCTACCCCCTATTCTACTGTCAGACTTAGAACCACGACAGTTGGCGCCCACCGTGGGGAAGGTGTCTTAGCGACTTTCCGGTGAGGTTGCAATTTTTTCCGATTCCCATCATCATGGTTTCGGGTGGAGGTTTGGCTGAGGGCCACGAGATCCGTCTCGGCGCGCTCGTCTTCATCGCCGACGACTCCGCCTGGCTCCAGGAGGCCCCCCTCGACGTCGAGATGATCCCCGTCCGCGGGGCGACACACTTTCGCGCGTGTGTCCGCGGCGTCCTTCTGCGGCAGTCGTTGACCCAATACCGGTCGGTTGATCCGGTCGTTCGCGGCTTCAGCGGTGGGTGAAGCATGCGGTGGCACGTCAGTCGACCACCCCTCAAGTCGCGGTGATCGAGCCCGATGAATCTCTCTACGGTCTGTTCGATCTGTCAACTGGCTCAGTCGAGACTCTGTCCGAGTGCGACAGCAGCGATCCTGCGGCAGAGGTCCTGATGGTCGACACGCCGCGTAGCCCACTAGGCATGCGTCGCAACGGAGGCGGCGACGGCGGTGGCGATCCGTCGCGTGTTCACGAGGAATACCACCCCGAAACCCTCTCTTCACAGCGGAGGGAGGAACTTCACCGCCGTAACGAGGAAGCACTCCACACGCCCATCGTCGGAGAGACCCCTGAGGCTCGGGCCTTGGAGGCAGCGCGTTTGGCCACTTTGGCTGAACGCACTCAACTGGAGAATTTTCAGCATGCACTCGACGAACGTGCTCGGCAGCAGATTCCTGAGCCTAGTCGACGACGGCAATTGTTCCCTCCTGAACCTCAGGTCTACCGCACTCCTATTCAGAATCTTGCAGCTTCAGCTCATATAGCAGAGTCCATCCAGCCATCCCAGTCGGAAGCTGGACGAGGTTTGATGCAGATCCGGGCTCTGCTCCGGGCAGTAGGAGACCAGAACACTGCAGTATCTCAGTCGCGTAACAGAATCCATAGAAGATCTGTGGTGGCTGACACAGTTCAATCGGCTCACAGCCCAAGATCGCCTCCGCGGCGTGAGGGGCGGGTGCATCGCCAAGATCAGCACTTGGATCGGAACCACGAGCAGTACGATCATCGGCTCGGCCGCGATGACCGCCGTCGAGTGCCTACGCCCCCTCCGAGAAGCGGATCATATGTGCCCCGGCACTATGATGACAGGCGCCCGTACAGCGGAGGGCGAAGGACACCGGTCGACCCAAGAGAGCCAGGGTTTGATGCGAGGTCAATTTTGGTGCAAGGTTTGGTCGACAGGAACCGAGCACACAGAGAGGGGCAAGGCAGAGATCGCCCGAGTGGAAGCAGAATACATGTTTCGGGTCCCGAGTGTTTTAGCAGAGCCATCAGAGCTGCTGACATCCCCCCCAACTTCAGGTTGGCGACTGGGGTTAATAAGTTCACCGGTGAGTCGAAGCCTGACACTTGACTGGAAGATTACCGAGTGGCTGTTCAGATCGGTGGTGGAAATGATGAGGTAGCTATGAAATGTCTTCCTCTCATGCTGGAGGGATCGGCCAGAGCATGGCTGAATCAGTTGGCTCCAGGCATTATATTCAGCTGGGAGGAGTTAACCCGAGTGTTTGTCAGGACATTCGAGGGCACATGCAAACGACCTGTGGGGTTGACGGAGTTGCAACATTGTGTACAGAAGCCGAATGAAACTCTGAGGGATTACATCCAAAGATGGACCACTTTACACCACACAGTAGAGAATGTATCCCAGCACCAAGCAGTTTGTGCCTTCAAGGAGGGCGTTCGGTATCGAGAGCTTAACCTGAAATTCGGTCGGACAGGAGATATGTCTCTCACCCGAATGATGGAAATAGCCACCCGGTACGCTAATGGTGAGGAAGAAGACCGACTCCGCAGTGGAAAGGGCAAACCAGTCACCCAAGACACCGGAGTGGGTCGGAAACAGAAACGCAAAGCCGAGCCAGCAGGTCCAGGTGAAGCTACAGTTGTAACTCAAGGAAAATTCAAGGGAAAGCCCAAAGGACCCTGGATCCCCAAGAAGGTGAAAGATCAGGCAGGGAACGAGGTGTTGGACTTGCCATGTCACATTCACACCAAGAAGGATGAAGAGGGTAACCTGATTTATCCCAAACATACCACTCGACAATGTCGGCTCCTGATCTAGCAGTTCCGAGAGAAACAGCCTAATGAAAAGGAAAAAGAGTCTGACAAGGATGGTGACAAAGAAGAAGATGATGACGGTTTCCCTAACGTTAATTCCACTTTGATGATTTTTGCTGACATTGAAAGTAAAAGTCGACTGAAAGTCATCAACAGAGAGGTAAATATGGTCGCTCCGGCAGCGACGACATATTTGAAATGGTTAAAGACTCCCATCACATTCGACCAATCTGACCACCCACCGCACGTTGCCACCCCCGGGAGGCAAGCGTTGGTGGTCGACCCGGTCGTTGGGGGCACCCGACTGACCAAAGTCTTGATGGATGGTGGCAGCGGCTTGAACATTTTGTATGCTGAGACTCTCCGTGGGATGGGCATTCCGATGTCCAAGCTCAGTGAGAGCAACATGCGGTTCCATGGTGTCATTCCAGGGAAGAAAGCTGATTCACTCGGCCAGATCGCTCTTGACGTGGTTTTCGGTGACTCAAAGAATTACCGTAAGGAGAAGTTGACATTTGAAGTTGTGGATTTTCACAGTGCCTATCATGCTATTCTGGGCAGAACTGCATATGCCTGTTTCATGGCTCGACCGTGTTATGTGTACCTCAAGCTGAAGATGCCTGGCCCCAGGGGCATGATCACAGTCACTGGTAATCGGCAACGGGCAGAAGAGTGCCTCCAGAAGGGCTCTAAGATAGCCGATGAACAGATGGCAGCAATAGAAATGGAAGAATATAAGAAGACTGCAGATCCGAGTGATTTGTTGCGCACTAAGAAGCCTGCTTCAGAGTCTGCATTTCAGTCGTCCGGTGAAATAAAGCCTGTTCACATTCACCCGACCGATCCCAGCGCTGCTCCAACTCATATCTCAACGACACTCGACAGCAAATAGGAAGAAGCGCTCATCCAGTTCCTCCGTGAGAACAGGGACATCTTCGCATGGAAGCCGTCTGACATGCCAGGTGTACCCAGGGGACTAGCTGAGCACCGTTTGCGAGCCGATCTAAAGGCAAAGCCCGTGAAAGAGCATCTCCGTCGGTCCACTGTGGAGAAGAGAAAGGCAATCGGCGAAGAAGTGGCTTGGCTTTTGGCAGCTGAGTTCATCCGCGAAATTTACCACTCCGAGTGGCTCGCCAACGTTGTCATGGTTCCCAAAAAGGATGATTCACTTCGTATGTGCATTGATTTCAAGCATATCAATCGGGCCTGCCCGAAAGATCATTTTCCTCTCCCCCGCATCGATCAGATAGTCGACTCGACTGCGGGATGTGAGCGGTTGTCCTTCCTGGACGCATATTCCGGGTACCATCAGATCCGACTGTATGGACCTGACGAAATAAAAACAGCTTTTATCACCCCATTCGGGTGCTTTTGCTACATCACCATGCCCTTTGGTCTCAAGAATGCTGGTGCCACATTCATGCACATGATACAGAAGTGTCTGCTAGCTCAAATCAGTCGGAATGTGGAAGCATACATGGATGACATCGTGGTTAAGTCGCGCAAAGGTTCCGACCTACTTGCTGACCTTGCCGAAACCTTTGCCAATTTAAGAAGATATGATATCAAGCTCAATCCGTCGAAGTGTACATTTGGAGTTCCAGGTGGAAAGTTACTCGGTTTCCTTGTTTTCGAACATGGGATCGATGCAAACCCGGAGAAAGTTGGTGCAATCCTCCGAATGAAACGCCCTGTGCGTGTGCACAACGTTCAAAAACTTACTGGTTGTTTGGCTGCTTTGAGTCGATTCATTTCTCGTCTCGGCGAAAAGGCATTACCTCTTTACCGACTGATGAAGAAATCTGATATGTTCGAGTGGACTCCGGAAGCTGACGCAGCGTTTACAGAGCTTAAAACCCTGCTTTCCACCCGACCGGTGCTTGCTGCTCCAATCAGCAAAGAGCCTTTATTGCTTTATATAGCAGCCACTGGACAGGTTGTCAGCACAGTACTCACAGTTGAGCGGGAAGAAGAAGGTAAAACCTACAAGGTTCAATGCCCAGTGTACTATATTTTTGAAGTCTTAACCCCATCCAAGCAGAGATATCCACATTATCAGAAGCTTGTCTATGGAATTTACTTGACCGCAAAGAAGGTTGCACATTACTTCTCAGATCATTCGATTACAGTCGTCAGCGACCCTCCGTTGTCAGAAATTTTGAACAACAGAGATGCAACTGGTCGAGTGGCAAAGTGGGCAATTGAACTCCTTCCGCTGGATATCAAGTTTGAGGCAAAGAAAGTGATCAAATCTCAAGCGATAGCAGATTTCCTCGTCGAGTGGATTGAACAGCAGTTACCGACCTAGATGCAGTCGGAACATTGGACTATGTTCTTCGACGGGTCCAAGATGTTGAATGGTTCAGGCGCTGGAGTAGTCCTGGTATCTCCACGAGGCGACAACCTCAGATATGTTCTCCAGATTCACTTTGATTCCTCCAACAATGAAGCTGAGTATGAGGCACTCCTGTACGGGTTGTGTATGGCCATTTCACTCGGCGTTCGCCGCCTAATGGTTTATGGTGACTCAGATTTAGTGGTTAATCAAGTGATGAAGGAATGGGATGTCAGGAGCCAAGCTATGACTGGTTATTGCAATGCGGTGAGAAAGTTAGAGAAGAAGTTTGAAGGGCTAGAGCTCCACCATATACCCCGACTGAAGAATCAAGCAGCTGATGACTTGGCCAAAATAGGTTCCAGGCGGGAGCCTATTCCCAGCAATGTGTTTTTGGAGCATATTCACACACCATCAGTTCAAGAAGATCCCTTCACTGAAGAGCCCCCACAGCCTAAAAGTTCCACTAATCCGACTGAAGTTGAAATCCCAGCTGTGGTCGACTTGATCATGGAAGTTTTGATCGTTATTCCTGATTGGACAGTGCCGTATATCGCATGTATTCTCAGGAAAGAGCTTCCAGAGGATGAAGAAGAGGCTCGCCAGATTGTCCGTCGATCCAAAGCCTTCACAGTAATGGGGGGGCAACTCTATAGAGAAAGTGTCACTGGGGTCGTTCAGAAATGCATCACTCCGGAAGAAGGCCGAATGATCCTCGATGATATTCACTCGGGGACCTATGGTCACCATGCGTCGTCTCGGACCATCGTGGCCAAAGCATATCGAGCAGGGTTTTATTGGCCACGGGCAAATGAGATGGCAAAGGGAATAATTGACAAATGTGAGGGCTGTCAGTTCTACTCCAACATGTCCCACAAACCTGCTTCAGCCTTGAAGACCATTCCACTCATCTGGCCATTCGCTGTTTGGCGTTTAGATATGGTAGGACCTCTGAAGACTGGCAGGAGTGGTTTCACCCATGTGCTTGTAGCAGTCGACAAATTCACAAAATGGATCGAAGCTAAACCTGTCAAAAACCTGGATGCAAGTACTGCCGTCAGCTTCATCAGAGGGTTAACATTTAGGTACGGAGTCCCACACAGCATCATCATGGATAATGGGTTGAACTTCGATTCTGATGAGTTCCGAGCTTTCTGTGTGTCCCAAGGTACTCGGGTCGACTATGCCTCAGTCGCCCACCCTCAGTCGAATGGACAAGCAGAAAGAGCGAATGGTTTGATTCTCAAAGGGCTGAAACCTCGATTGATGCGCGACCTCAAGCATGCGGCCGGCGCTTGGGTAGATGAGCTACCGTCAGTCCTTTGGGGATTAAGAACAACACCAAATCGGTCGACTGGTCGAACCCCCTTCTTCATGGTCTATGGGGCTGAGGCCGTGCTGCCGAGTGACTTGCTTCACAATGCACCCCGAGTAGAACTTTTCTCAGAAGCCGAAGCAGAACGAGCTCGAGAAGATGCTGTTGATCTTCTGGAAGAAGAAAGAGAGATGGCCTTGATCCGATCGACCATTTATCAACAAGACCTTCGTCGATTATATGCCAGAAATGTAAAGGTTCGAGCATTTCAGGAAGGGGACCTTGTGCTCCGAGTGGACCAGCAACGGCCTCACAAACTTGCCCCCGCTTGGGAAGGTCCCTTCATCGTCACCAAGGTGCTCCACAACGGAGCGTATCACCTCTACAATGTGGAGCATAATAAAGACGAGCCACGCGCTTGGAATGCGGAGCTGCTCCGCCGTTTTTATACTTAAGTGTTCAGACTGATGAGATGTAATAAAGAGTACCTTTCAGTTCGTTTATCAAAGACATGGTTTTACAGTCTCCTAAATGATTTTTGTTACTAATACATGTGTCCAAAACCCCCCAGTGGGTGGCTTAGCCGCGAATCCGATTCGCCTGAGTTCAAAAAAAATCCTACCGAGTGATGAGCAACCCTCTCACTCGGGGGCTTAGCTGCAGTCCTGTACTCGCCTAAGTTTGAGAAATCCTACCGAGTGATGAGCAACCCTCTCACTCGGGGGCTTAGCTACAGTCCTGTACTCACCTAAGTTTGAGAAATCCTACCGAGTGATGAGCAACCCTCTCACTCGGGGGCTTAGCTGCAGTCCTGTACTCGCCTAAGTTTGAGAAATCCTACCGAGTGATGAGCAACCCTCTCACTCGGGGGCTTAGCTGCAGTCCTGTACTCTCCTAATTTGAGAAATCCTACCGAGTGTGAGCAACCCTCTCACTCGGGGGCTTAGCTGCAGTCCTGTACTCGCCTAAGTTTGAAAATCCTACCAGTGATAGCAACCCTCTCACTCGGGGGCTTAGCTGCAGTCCTGTACTCGCCTAAGTTTGAGAAATCCTACCGAGTGATGAGCAACCCTCTCACTCGGGGGCTTAGCTGCAGTCCTGTACTCCCCTAATTTGAGAAATCCTACCGAGTGATGAGCAACCTCTCACTCGGGGCTTAGCTGCAGTCCTGTACTCGCCTAAGTTTGAGAAATCCTACCGAGTGATGAGCATCCTCTCACTCGGGGGCTTAGCTGCAGTCCTGTACTCGCCTAAGTTTGAGAAATCCTACCGAGTGATGAGCAATCCTCTCACTCGGGGGCTAGCTGCGTCCTGTACTCGCCTAAGTTTGTAAAATCTACGGAGTGATGAGCAATCCTCTCACTCGAGGCTTACTGCAGTCCTGTACTCGCCTAAGTTTGTAAATACTACCGAGTGATGACAACCCTCTCACTCGGAGGCTTAGCTGCCAGTCATGTACTCGCCTAAGTTTGAGAAATCCTATCGAGTGATGAGCAATCCTCTCACTCGGGGGCTTAGCTGCAGTCCTGTACTCGCCTAAGTTTGTAAAATCCTACCGAGTGATGAGCAATCCTCTCACTCGGAGGCTTAGCTGTAGTCCTGTACTCGCCTAAGTTTGTAAAATCCTACCGAGTGATGAGCAACCCTCTCACTCGGAGGCTTACCTGCAGTCCTGCACCCGCCTAAGTTTAAAAAATCCTACTGAGTGATGAGCAACCCTCTCACTCGAGGGCTTAACTGCGGTCCTGTACTCGCCTAAGTTTGTAAAACACGCTCCATCCTGATCTGCAAGGACGACGAGGTGCAGGTCGTCCGCGATCCTCTCCACAGAACTGCACCACAAGAACAAAAGTCTGTTCTGAGTGAAGATATAAGTTCCACTCGGAAATAAAAACAAGCATGTTTAAGAGCAAACTAAGTTCGGACGAAGGAGTTTAAAGTACTCGGGCATCAGGCCCGAATGAGTTTTACGGTTACAAAATCACTCGGCATACCGAGGCAAATTGAATCGGATTATAAAAGTTTCGTTCACTCCGCAAGGGGACTGGTAGGCTCGACAAACTCGTCCAGGTCGATTCCATCTGCAATTCGAGTGGCAGCAGCAATGAAGGTCTCCATGAAAGACTGGAAGTCAAGTTTCTTGGTGTTGGCGACCTTGATTGCCGCTAGCTTCTCTTCTCTGGCTTCCTTGCACTGGACACAAACCAGGGATAGAGCTACGTCAGCACCACATCGAGCAGAGGACTTCTTCCACTCCTGCACTCGACTAGGAATCTCGTTGAGTCGAGTCATCAGAGACTCGAGATCATTTTGGAGCGTTTCCCTTGGCCAGAGCGCTGTGTCGATCCGCGACACCGCAACCTTGAGCCGAGCAAGGTAATCCATGGCACTGGCAAGGCGAGATTCCAGTCGGAGTACATTCATGGCAGCTTCATCTTTGACAGGGGAGTTGATGGGGTCCAAGTTTGTCTCGACTCGCCCAGTCTCTTCCTCGAAGTTTTGACAAAATTCTGCACTCGCAGAGAAATAATGAGTCGACAGCAGAATGATGAGTCAACAAAAGCAAACCAATCGGACAGAGAAAAGTACCTTCAAGCATGAGGAATAATTTTTTGGCGAGTCCTCCCAGATAGTTCTCCAGCTCGTCCCTCCTGCGGCTGATGTCTCCCACTTTGTCGGTCAGGGTCCGTTTGTCCTTCTTCAGACGAGTCACTTCTTTGTTAGCTTCATCAAGAGCAGCCTTCAGCTTGGTATTCTCTTCCTCCAACTTCCCGACCGAGGCCATCTTTTGGTCGGCAAGTGCCATTTTGTCTTCGGCGATTTTCTTTGCAGCCGCAAGGTCAAGGTCCTTCTTCTCCAAAGCCTGTCTCATTGTTTCTAGAAAGAATAATATTTAAATCAGAAAAAGGAGGAGAAAAGATGGCAAGAGAACCAGTCGACAAGCTTTCCTTACCAGCTGCGTCATCCTTGGCCTTCTGCAAGTTATTTCGAGCCAACTCCAGGTCAAGATTGAGCTGGATTTGCTTTTGCTCCAAGTCAGCGAACCGGGCTCCAAGATCACAAGACTTCTGTATTCAGAAGATAGTCAGTTGGCAGACACAAAGATTGGTTGCTTCCGAGCAATAAAGTAGCAAGTTCAAATAGTTTTAAGACTACTGCCGAATCAAACATTCGACAATAGTCTCGGGGACTACACCCAGTGGGTGCACTCAGCGTGCCCCCACTGGTCCGACTTTTTCAATCGACTTGGTCCATCCAGTCAAAAAAAAAACCCTCAGACCATAGCCGACTGCCCACAGTCGACTACGGTCCCGGGGACTACACCCAGTGGGTGCACTCAGCGTGCCCCCACTGGTCCAGGTTCCACTCGACATGATCTGCTCAGACCGAGTGGAAAAGTTCTGTTCAAAGACCCCCGCCGAATCAAACATTCGACGGTGGTCTCGGGGACTACACCCAGTGGGTGCACTCAGCGTGCCCCCACTGGTTCAGAGATTCAATCGACACAACCTAGTCGACTCAAGTGGAAAAACTACTCAGCAGAAATTAAAACACCCAGTGGGTGTACAGACTGACAATGGGTGTGCAATTAAGGTTCCAAAACGCTCATCCACGGACGTCTTGCGGTTAAAGCAGCAGTTCCTAAATATCATATCCTAACAGAACAAGCGTCAAGACGGAGTTCAGTCGGAAGTAAGCTAACCTGGACATTGGCCTGAAGTGCTGAGCTGGCATCATACGCAGCTTGACTGGCCTCGCGCACCACTTTCATCTGCTCCATCATAATGCCTGCCTGGCGTACAGCTTCCTTGGCAGCACTCACTCGGTCTTCTGGGACGTGATGGGCGGTGAAAAGTGGAGTTGGTGTGTCAGTTGCAGTAGCTTGAGAGCTTGAGGCACGAAGTTGCACAGATGAAGCAAGGGCCGGCACAGTCGACGATGAAGGACGACCAGTCGACAAGGGATTTGCAAATGTAACAGAGGCACGGTTGAAGTCCCTGGATTGCTGGATAGCTGGTTCCGTCGCCGGGTCGACTGAGGCGTCGTGCTAGCTGGTACCTTCTTGACCGAGGTCCTGCTCCTCCTACCCACGAGCTTCTGTGGCTCGTCTTCATCGTCGTCTGGAAGTTCAATAACATTTTGCGGAGCTGCAAAAGAATCGACCACAAGAGTTCAGTCGACTGTAGAATTGGCTAGCAAAGAAAAGACGAGATAACAGGGGTCATACCCGCTTTGGATGTGACCACGTCCTCCATCTCCTCGTCACCATCATCTTTGTAAGCAGAAGTCCCGGAGGTAGCAGCGCTGCAAATCCCAAAGGTTCACTCGGTCAAGCAAGTGAATGGGTCGACAACTGATATAAGATTCTTAGAACAAAGGGTGAAAACAAAACACTTACACAGAGGCGACGGGAACGTCAACCTTGATCTTGGGCAAAGCCTTCCGTGGTTTTGGCGGCGCGGTCTTGAGCTGCTTCGGGGCCTTCTCAGTCGGCACCAGAGAAGATGTCCGAGTGCACTTCGAAGTCTGTCCAGTCGGTGCTGCCACCTTACCCAGGATACTTGCTGGGTCGTGCTTATGCTTGGAACTCTTTTCCACGCGAGGTGGAAAATCGACCTCCTCACCACTGCTCGAATTTTCGTGCTCTTCATCACTCTCGCCATCAGAGTTCCAGTCGCCGCTGTCGCCTCCGCTCTCTTCTCCTTCCTGGATCTTCTCCCCGTTGGGCATCGAGTACATCTCAGTATATATCTGCGAAGCAAAGAATTGAACAAGCATCAGTCGGTTCCAAAGACAGTTTACAAATCAGAGTAAAAGTCACTCAACATCGAAGGTCAGACCTTATCTGGTTCGTTATCAGCGCCGAGTGGCAGAATTCTCCTGGACCCCCTGGGGTTGTCTTTGTTTCCAGTAATGCCCTGCAGCCACTGCGCCACCGTCTCCTCGGCAACTTCCTCCGGGTGGATCCGAGCAGAATCATCGGCACCCGAGTACATCCACATAGGATGATCGCGGGCCTGGAGCGGCTGGATGCGGCGAGTGAGAAACACCTCTAGCAAATCCATGCCGGTCACACCATCGCGGACAAGTTGGATTACTCGTTCAACCAACATAGTCACCTCTACCTTCTCTGCTGGAGTCACTTTCAAGGGAGAGGGCTTCTCAATTCGCCCCATGGTGAAGGGGGGAAGGCCAATCGACTGACCAGGAGTTGGTTGGTCCTTACAATAAAACCAGGTCGACTGCCACCCTCTGACCGAATCGGGAAGAGTCATAGGAGGAAAAGTGCTTTTACCTCTCATCTGGATCCCTAGACCTCCGCACATCTGGATCACGTGCGTCCTCTCATCACTTGGATTAGCCTTTTTTACAGATTGTGAGCGGCAAGTAAAGATGTGTTTGAAGAGACCCCAATGCGGTCGACAACCCAGGAAGTTCTCACACATGGAGACAAATGCAGCGAGGTATGTGATGGTGTTCGGGGAAAAGTGATGAAGTTGGGCTCCAAAAAAGTTCAGAAAACCTCGGAAAAAGGGATGAGGGGGCAGAGAAAAACCACGATCGACGTGGGTCGCGAGGAGAACGCACTCACCCTCCTGCGGCTGCGGCTCGGTCTCGTCACCTGGCAGCCTCCAGGATCCATGAGCGATCATGCCTCCCTCGACCAGATCCTCCAGATCTTCTTGCTGGATCGTGGATCGAATCCAGTCGCCCTGGATCCAGCCGGGCGGCAGGCCGAATCTCGACGACGATCCCCCCCGACTTGTCTTCTTGCCCTTCGCTGCCGCCGTCGCCTTCTTCGCACGCTCCAGGGCCGCTGTCTTCTCCTTCCCCATTGCGACAGGCTGCGCTTGGACGGGGCGGCGGCGTCGAAGGTGGCGGCGAATGTGGTGGAGAAACAGGAGAGGAAGAAGGAGATGGGGAGCACAGTGCCAGACTCATCGGCCACAACGCCTTATATGGGCCTGCTCATGAGTGGCTGACTCATGGGCCCAGGCAATCCAGTCAAATCCCGCAAAAGTCGCACGCTGGACGCGTGGCGAAAAAGGTGGCGCGAGAATCGAGGCGTCCCTTCCTAATCTGCTCCGTTTACTGCGGTACTCTCCGTCCCGCGCACTTCTCCAAATTTCGAATCCCGTGAGACCCGGGAGCGGCAGTGTGATCAATCGCGCTGAGGATTTTATACCATACCAACACTCAGAGCTTATCAGCAAAATTCACTCGACAACCTCTGAATGGACCCAGGTGACTGAAAATGAAGTTGAAGTTTTTTACAAAGATCACCGGCCCGGTTAAAATGCCTCTGAAGCATATAAATCGGGTCGGAACCATCTTCAACCCCTTCTCCACTCGGACCCAGATCCATTCGGGGGCTAATGACAAAGACATGTACCTAGGGTAGGGTAATAGGCCTGACCTAGACACTCTTCCCCGAGGACACTGCTCTAAAGCCAAGGACATTCAAAGGATAGCATCATCTACCGACTGAAGTCACCACAGGATACAACTCACTCGACCAACAGTTCACTCGGATAACCCAATTCCATTCGACCGGGATGTACTCACTCGACCGCATCAGAAACCACTCGGAAGACAGAAAGTCTAAGGTCACTCAGGATGGCAATGGTCAGGCGTTCACTCCGTAGTCTTAATGATCATTTATTTGCCTTTATTGCTGGCGTTACCAGTAACGCCCTGTCTTAATGAATATTGAACCCTGTGTAACGTGGGACGGCTGGGGTCCTGGCGCACTCTATATAAGCCACCCCCCTCCACTGGCAAAAGGGTTCGCACCCCCTGTAACTTCACGCATAATCCAATCGACCGAGCCTCCGGGCACCAAGACGTAGGGTTGTTACTTCCTCCGAGAAGGGCCTGAACTCATAAATCTTGCGTGCACAACCTCATCATAGCTAGGATCTTGCCTCCTCATACCTACCCCCTATTCTACTCTCAGACTTAGAACCACGACAGGCGGTAGGAGTGCTCCGGTGAGGAATCAACTTGTGATTTGTCCCCCGGAAAGTTTGTGAAGGTTTGGAGGCAGCCTCAAAGTCTACCACTAGTGGTTGGGAATCTCCTTCGTGGTGATATCTCAAGGAGAATAGGGTGAGCCATCGTGGCATTGGTGTGCCTTCATGGTAACATCCACCTCTCTAACGGTGACTAGCTTCCCTCCAAGGAAGTGAACATTGGGATACATCATCGTCTCCGTGACTTCGGTTATCCCTAACCCTAACTCCTTACTTGTGGTTTATCTTGGTCACTTGACCATGCATTCACTATTCTTGTTGTCCTCATTATATTGTGTTGGTTACCATATCGTAGAGATTATTTATGCCAACACTTTATAGTCCGCAATTCATACTTCCTACTATTGTTCTATCTTGTGTTTAGTGTGTATTGCTAGCTTGTAACATTCATTTCCATATCTCGTGATATACATTGAGTAAGTTTGTGTAACTTACTTGTGCTTACTCATATCCTCGTTGTTCTCATCTTGTTTATGCTAAGTTGTTGGTGCACTTAGTGAGCGTAGTATATTTAGGATTTGTGCTTGAAAAGTATCCGCTTAGTTTATTTCCGCATTAGGATATAGCCAAATCCGTAAAAGATTTTAAAACGCCTTTTCACCCCCCCTCTAGGCGACATCGTGGTCCTTTCAATTGGTATCAGAGCTAGGTCTCTCCTTATTAGGCTTAACCGCCTAGAGAGTAACAATGTCGACTAGTGAACTAGTGCATGATGACACATTTTGTTTTAATGGCACAAATTACATTATGTGGAGATTATGCATGCTTTGTCACTTTCGGGCCATGGGTCCAAATGCTTTGCGGATTGTGGTTGTAGGGAATTCAAATCTAAAGGATGGACAATCTCCGTCACTTGATGATATGCATCTTGATTGTGAAGCTTTAAGTGTCATTCACCAAGCTATAACCTTCGAGGTGTTCAAGTCAATCTCGTCTTGTTCGTTGGCTCATGAGGCTTGGACCAAAATTGAAGATATATATGGTGGGTCCAATCTTGATGAAGACAATATTATTTTTGGGAAGTTAATGGAGGAGTTCTCTACATTTTTAAATCATGAAGAGCTCTTTATTGCTTCCACCTCCGATTACTTGCATACCTCAACATCTTTCACTTCACCAACATGTGGCTTACCACAAGGTAATGACATGGTGAGTGAAGAAATATCTCGTGATGATGGTATTAAGCTCATCATTGATGATCTTGCTTATGTTGATACTAGTGATGTATCTTCTATGGACACGAGCATATCTAACACCGAAAACATCGTACACTCTTGTGTAGAGAGTCCATGCATATCATCTAAGGATGCACTCATAAATTCTTGTGATGATATGCTTGGTCGTTTGTGTTGCCATATTCAAAATGCCGTGATTCCCTCTAGTTCTCTTTGTGAAACTAACCATGTAGAGGAAATCAAGAAAAATGAGGCACGCTTGGTTGATGAAGAACCCTCTTCTCCAAAAGAATCATCATCAACCCCCTGTGTTCACATGTGCCTCATGGCAAGAGGTAATGATGAGGTATCATCTTCTCTTAGTGATAATGATGATAGTTGTAATGAGGAAGATGATGAAGTCTTGACTCAAAATCTCTATGAGATTGGGAAAACTCTTCATAGAGCTAAAAATAACACTTATAAAAGGCTCCAAGATGTTCTTGCTTGCTTTCAAAAACGTAATGACTTATTTCTTTACGAGCAAGCAAAAAGTGAACAACTTGAACATGAACTTGCTATGGCTCATCAATGTCTTAGTGACTTGAGGTCTTTAAAAGAAGAGATTGAAGTTACTCATTGTAAACTTAAAGAGGATTTTGAGCACCTTGATCTTGACTACAAGAAGGTCAAAGGAGAGCCCACCAAACTCTCTAAGTCTCATGAGGAACTTCAAGCTACTCATGCGGAGTCTCTAGCTTCTACATGCTCCTCTCATATTGATAATGATGCTTGTGCTACTAACTCTATCTTGTGTGAAGCATCGATATTAAAAGAAAATGTTGAGCTAAGGACTCAACTTGATTTGCTAACTAGCAATTATGGGAAATTGGGAGAAAGTCATAAAAAGCTCTCAAGCACTCATGAGGATCTTCTAATCTCTCATGATGAGTTAAAGTTAGCTCATGAGGCTATGGTCACCAAGGTAAAATCATGTGAGTCTCATGTGGATATTAGCACATCTTCTACTCGAAATGCCTTATTGTCATGTGTTAGTCCTTGCAATTCCTCTCTACATGATATTGGTACATCTTGTAATGAATTGCTCACCATGCCTTGTTGCTCTAACAATGAAGCTTCTACTTCCTCTAGTTCTTTTGTTAATACTAACCTTGTAGAGGAAAATAAAGAGCTCAAGGCCCAAGTCACTAGTTTGAAGAAAGACTTGGAAAAATGTTGTGATAATATCTTGAGTGTGCAAAAGGACCCTCAAGACAAAATAGGACTTGATTTCATCTCCAACAAGAAGAAGTCCAAGAACAAGAAGAAGGGACAAGATCATGTCAAGAATTCGGCCAACATTACTTGCTTTAAGTGCAAAAATGTTGGACACCATGTGAGATCTTGTCCACTAAAGAAGAAGGCTTCAAATAAGAAGCAACATGGGAAGTGGCCTCAAGTTCAATCTCAAGATGTAGAAAGGCCTCCACCCATGATGAACCATGATGATGCTTCTCAAATTGAGAAAATAAAGAAGAAAAGAAAAGGGGGGCACATGTTGCTATGTTTGTCGTGAGAAGGGACACATAGCTTCATCTTGTCCCAACGGTAACATATCTAAGCCTCCTATAGTCAATAATCATTATTCGCTAAGGAAGGATATTGTTGGCAATGTGTTTGCCAATTTTGTGGGTTCCCAAAGAAGTTTGAAAGTGGACAAGACCATTTGGGTTGCCAAGCCTATTGTTACTAACTTCTTAGGACCCAACTTGGTTGGGGACCATCAAGCTCAAACTTGATCAATAGGTGTGTGGAGGGCATTGGAGACTTGGCTACTTCATGAAGAAAAACTATTTTCACCATATGTTATGGTTAATGCCAAGTCAAGTGGATTATCATCATATCTATCAATCCAATGCTCCTCTTTGCGGTAACTTGTACTTGCATTGTTTACATTAAAAGTTACTGAGTCCCTTGCATGTTTAGGTTTTGTACCTAGCATGTGCTTGTATATGTTGTGCTTCCTAGTATGCTTGATTTGTGTTATCTAGCATGTGTAGGTCGCAATGCACTTCATATATTTGTGTGTGTGGTTTCGAGCCTTTATTGCTTCATTAGTTGAATCTTCCTTGGCTCTTTTGAGATATTAATGGATCATCACATTATGGGGGAGTGCTATGTTTTACGCATATCACAAACCTTAAATGTGTATATATGTGGGATACCACCTAGTATTGTTAGTGCAATATTATCTAGTTACTATGTGGTATGTAAAGCTCATTTGAAACTCAAATTCTCATTCATTAATTATCCTTAGTTGGGTTTCATTTGGTTCTTGTGGATAATACATGGATCATCATATTATGGGGGAGTGATATGCTTTGTGCATATCACAATCCTTGTTAATATGAACAATTGAGGGATGCCACTTAGAATTTATATTTGAGATTATCTTATATCTCCGTGGCATGCAATGCCTTGTTTACGTATGGCATTCTTGTGTGGTTTTGCCCATGGTTATCTTTAAAATCATATTTGGAAAATTGTTTGATTAAAGCTATTCCAATTGTTGCTTTGCATGATGATCTATCTAGTTGGAATGTTAATAATATGCTATCCAAGCATTGTGTTTATTTCTAAACTCTCATGTTATGCTTGTGTTAGTATAGATGATCATGTACTTATTTGGTTTCTACATCGAATGATAACCCGAAATACCATTTTGTTCGAATTCATCTTATTGCTCTATATGAGAGTTTGTTATCTCATTGTTTATAGTGTCCTATATCTACTTGAGTGAGATATTCCTATGAGTATGTGTGCAATGCATATCTTATATGCTCATTGGTTTTTTCCTTGGTTCATATGTTGAACTTTGTGTGTTATCATATGTTGATTTGTCACTTTGATTCATTTTGTACAACATGAATGACTAATGATGTTATTGGAAGTATTAACGGTTATGTGTTCATTTGTCCAATTTGTATCTCCCTGGATTTTGGTAGGCTTGTGCATGCATATTTACTATGTGTAAATTCACATGCCTTGTTTGCTTTATTTGATCCAATATATATATGGTAAATCCATCAAATTCTTAATAGCTAAGATGTGCATGAAATTCAAATTCATATCAATATGCACATATTTAAGTGGTTTTACCCTATGTGTTGTAGTTATGCTAACTACTTCGGACCCAATAAGTTTGGGGACCATATTGTACTTAAAATGTTTTAGGTACATTTGAGAAGCATTGGGTGCTTGGCTTATTCATGAAGGTGGTGGAACTATGAGGAAATTAGAACCAAGCTTGGACATTTTATTGATCTACGACTTCATACCAATGCTATCTTGGTAACAAGTATTTACTTCATGCATATATATAGAAATGGGGTCAACCTTGTGTAGGTTGCATCATGGCATGAATTTCTTGACTCGTTCCTGTGGTACTTGTTTCCTTTCTCAAAGCATCCCAACAATGATCTCTTGTTGCTAGTTGTGATGTCTTTAATGGTTGTGTGTTTGGAGTTCATTAATATACAATAAGATTATATTAAGCCACGTGCTATGCTTTCAAGCAAAGATCTCATTGGTATATTTTATGACTCCCGTTTGGATATCTTATTCTTTCCTTTTGTAACTATTTTATGTGTACATCCTTCTTTGTGGATATCATCTACCTAGAATATTATACACGTGAGATAAGTTACATCTCTAGTTGATATCCCTACTCTTTCATGTCCACCATTTCATTCACTTTTTATATCTTTGGTGGCTCCATGGAAGCAGTTGTTGTATGAGTGCATGTCTTACCTCTTTGCATCTTAGTGCACTCATGTTTGGTGAAGATTGTTGTCCTCATGCTTGTCTTGACAAGCCTATTATTTCCTATCTTCATCATGGGTTGTCACAAGCTTTGATTTTTAATTTGCTATTAGTGAGCTTGTGAACCCATTTGCTTGATGTGTGTGTGACCTTCTTAACTTCGTGTGTGTGGGAAGGACATGTCTTGCACCTTGTATCTCATTTACTCAAGACTATGTTGATGCTTAATTCTCATCCTTATACTAGTCTTCTCAAGTGCTTTGACGTGACTCACACACATCATTTTGGTTGTGCCTATTCTTAGGTTGCCTCATTTACATGTTGCTCAACCATATATTTGTTGCAAATGCTAGGCTTCTTTTCTTATCTATGCCTGCTTGCAATTGCTTTGTGTTCCTATTGATTTTGGGGGAGTGATGATCCTATTTTGTGCACTTGCATCCAAATACAAAAATTCTAAATAGTGCACAAATCATGGGGAGCTTCTCTATTTTCCTTAGAACACTCCTTTGCCCAAATCATAATATTCTTTTATCCTTTTGGCTCGTCGGATCTTTTGATTGCTTGCTTCACTTTGTGTTATGCAAATGAGATCAATTTGTGCCATGTGCTTTGTGCCATGTGCCTTGCTATTATGACTAGGTTTCAGTTGTATAATAATGGATTCACTTGTGTATATCATGTTCTTATCAATTGCGTCTATTTTGTGTATGCAAAGTTTCTTTGTGGATACATATCATGATTATGATTGGCCACTCAGAAATTTTTATACATGAAAAAGTTCATATCTTTCCTTGATATCATTTATTCCTTGCCGGCCACTTTGTTTGTTTCCTCTTATTCTTATGGTGGCTTCGGTAAGAGGTTGTGTCGTGAGTGCTTGTATGTTTGGCATATAATCTTGCGCACTCATGTGTTTTGACTGTTTTCCTCACATGTCTAATGCTTGTTTTCATATCTGGTTGCATTCTATAGATTCTGAGCTCCTCAAATTGTTCATTATTGAATATGTGCATTTGCGTTCACTCACATTTTGTGATATGCACACATCAAGGAGGAACTCATACTATATTGGTCTTCTAGATGTTTTGTCTTCCATTTTGGCATTTGTTGCCAATGGGGGAGAAGTTTAGAGGGTTTAAGATAAATATCTTTTGAAGTTCTTGTTGTCATTTATGCATATCCACCCTAGTTATATATGCTTGTTGCATGAATGAATATATAGAGAAATCTCCAACTAGTTTATATCAACCAATATATGCAATGAAATTCAAAGTTCATTCACACATGCATATATTGTGGGGGAGCTTGCTCTATATATTGCGGTCTTACTAACATCAAATGCTTGTGTAGTGTTTTGATGTTAGTACAAATGGTTTTGATAAACATTAAGTTTCTTTGTGATAATTGATGCTATCAAAATCACCGCAAGTATACAATTTATCCTCGAAAAAAATTGCGTGCTTGTGTAAAAATTCATTATATAAACCCTCTTGTTGAGATTGTCATCAATTACAAAAATGGGGGAGATTGAAAGTACATGTAATCCCCATGTGTGGTTTTGGTAATTGATGACAATCCTTATGGACTAATGTTTGCATTGAGATATACATTTGAAGGTTAGTCCCATTGGAAAATGATTGAAGAATAATGGAAGACAACTCCTTTGAAGCAACAATTACATTGAGATGATCAAAATGAAGTTCATTGGAGTATCTTAAGGGTTGCCATGCTTAGAGCTATGGTTTGAGCCATAATGGATCAAGATCTTAACAGGATGATTTGAATGATGAATTCTAGGAGTGGCTCAAAGATATGATCATAATGGACTCATGTGTTGAGTCATGATTGATCAAGTATTCAAGCAAGCTATTCAAGTGAAGAATTCAATATACCCTTCAAGACGTCAAGATTAAACACGGAGTAGAGATATAGGTTGACCAAGATGAAGCTCAAAGATCGAACTCTAAATGGTCAACACACGAGCGCAAATGATGCACCACATAGGATCTTGTGGTATGATAAGAAATTATCAATTGCACTCTGTGTACTAACCCATACTATGTGTTGTCTATGTTTTTTAGGGTTAGGTGATTCTCATGGGCTCGCATCGAGAGAGAGATTTCAAGTGTCTATGAGAGGATGACATCAAGTGTTGGTGATCATGGTTGACAAGGGCAAGTTCAAGATAACCATCCCGAAGGATTACATGCTTGAAGCTTGTGGATGATCACATGATGGACAAGTGAAGATGAATACAAAGCAAAGCTTCCCACACTTTGTATGGGGGAGCGACTTGAAGACTTCACCAATGTCTTGCCTTCATCTTGAGCCAAGAAGAAACATCAACATCAAGCTCAAGTGAATGGTTCGTGTCAAAGGTATTAGTTCCTTTGATGTTAGTGTTGTGGAGTGATGACCACCAAAGAAACATATACACTCAAGAATGGATTCTCGATAGCTATGTAGTGTAGCTCTTTTATGATTCTTGAGTTATAGGGATCCCGCACTATTAAGAGGGGATCAAAGGGGTTCGTGATGGATTTGCTCAAGTCAACATCTTCTATACACAATTCCACTCATATCCTATATACCAAAGAAAATCCAAAGCCAAATAGTTTCCCAAAATATATGATCTAACCTTTGCATACTTTGCACCCTCCATTTTGGTTTATCTTGGGTGGTTCTCTATGTGAGGACCTGGAGTTTTTCCATAGCTTCAAAACGAGCCCAAGATCATCAAAATCGGAGTCCGTATGAAAAAGTTGTGCATGTTTTAGTTTTGGGGTTCTTGCTGTTTTTTTATTGGCCGGACGTCCGGTAGCATCCGAAAATCCGGTGGCCATATCCAGCAGCAAACGGGCGGATTTCCGGTACTTACCGGACGTCCGGTCACCAGACGTCCGGAAAGTGTCGGATATCCGTCAAACCTGTTTCGCAAATATCCTGCTACATTCGTCTGATGGCGTGCTACAGCCGTTGGACGTCCGGTGCCTGTTTTGCCACCGGACGTCTGACACTTTCCTGGGCAGAATTCCCCCCAACGGCCAGATTTGTGCCCATACTATAAATACCCCTTCACCACTTCGTGGAGGGGTTGAGCAACACAAATATCCTCACCCACATTTCAGAAAAGCTCCCTCTCCTTCTCCTACCTCAAATCTTAGATCCCGGAGAGATTTGTGAGAGTTCTTGAGAGAGATTTCACCCATTGATAGATCCACTCCCTCTCCCTCTCTTGACCAAAGGAATTTGTGATTTGAGCAAGTCTTGAGCATTTCCCCTTTGTTCTTATTACTCTTGGAGGTTGGAGACTCCTAGGCGGTAGGAGTGCTCCGATGAGGAATCAACTTGTGATTTGTCCCCCGGAAAGTTTGTGAAGGTTTGGAGGCCGCCTCAAGGTCTACCACTAGTGGTTGGCAATCGCCTTCATGGTGATATCTCAAGGAGAATAGGGTGAGCCTTCGTGGCGTTGGTGTGCCTTCGTGGTAACATCCACCTCTCTAACGGTGACTAGCTTCCCTCCAAGGAAGTGAACATCGGGATACATCATCGTCTCCATGACTTCGGTTATCCCTAACCCTAACTCCTTACTTGTGGTTTATCTTGGTCACTTGACCGTGCATTCACTATTCTTGTTGTCCTCATTATATTGTGTTGGTTACCATATCGTAGAGATTATTTAGGCCAACACTTTATAGTCCGCAATTCATACTTCCTACTATTGTTCTATCTTGTGTTTAGTGTGTATTGCTAGCTTGAAACATTCATTTCCATATCCCGTGATATACATTGAGTAAGTTTGTGTAACTTACTTGTGCTTACTCATATCCTCGTTGTTCTCATCTTGTTTATGCTAAGTTGTTGGTGCACTTAGTGAGCCTAGTATATTTAGGATTTGTGCTTGAAAAGTATCCGCTTAGTTTATTTCCGCATTAGGATATAGCCAAATCCGTAAAAGATTTTAAAACGCCTATTCACCCCCCCCCCCCTCTAGGCGACATCGTGGTCCTTTCAATCGTCACCCACCAGCCTCGCCCCTCCTCTCATGCCACTGGATAGCGACTGGCCCATCCAAGACGAGAGTTTCTCTTTTGGCTCGCAGCTCCACTCGCCGACGGGGAGCCGCCGCTGGGAACCCGGATGCCCTTGGGACTGTCGGAGCTGGCGGCTCTCCGCCCCCATCTCTGCACTCCGTCCAGGTTCGCCTCTTTGAGTTCCCGTTCATAGATCCACTCTCGCTGCTAGCTCCTCCTGTACCCAACACAAGATAGAGAGAGAGAGAGGGATGCTGTAAAGGAGACAGGAGGGATAGGAGAAGAGGAAGGAGAAGTCGTGCCACATCCTTCCCCATCCGCTGCATCGTGCGCGACGACCGGCTGGGCTTTGCTTCTGCACCCCAATCTTCCTACGTCTATCCCCTGGTAATTTTCTTGCAGGCACTCCCTCTCTCTCTCCCTCCTGATTAGCTTGCTCTCCTCTCTCATGCATTCCTTTCTTTGATTTAAATCTAGAATTTCTCATCTTTCTATGTGCAGATTTTGTTGTATATAAATACATGATAATCAGAAGTTAATTGGTCGCACTCTCTGCACTACAGGTATTGCTCTTCCGAAGATGACCTCACAATCGATCATGTCATCCCGGCCTCACGCGGAGGCAAATGGAATGAGAAAACTTGGTATGGATTCTCACTATTTCTACTATCTTCTTACCATCCCTGAAATCAAGAAGAACAGTCGGTGGTCAAAACCAAGACTACTGAGTCTTACAAAGTTATTTTCCCATCTCTGAATTGTTAGGTAACTGCATGTTCTAGATGCAACTACAGGAAGGGTAACAAGACACTACTGCAAGCAAACATGAAGCTGCACAAGGTCCCCAAGGTCTGTGACATTGCTTGCTCTTCTTGAGTCTTGAATAGTACTGCAGTATTTGTGAAGTGCAGTTAGTTACTGAACTGTCCCACATAAGAGGAGTAATTCTTGCTGAATTGCACCGTAGGGGCCTAAGGAATTGGACATCATCGCGATGCCCTTGACAAAATCCACGTTCGGGGCGATCAGGAGGAAGCACGGGCTGCCTGAAGAGTGGCTGCAGTACCTTGCCGGGTCATCTCCGTGACCAAGGGAAGGACTCCCTTCAGACCGTAACCGGTATCCATCATTCAAGCAGGTTGCAGGGGAAGGCTAATTCCATTTCATGCTCTCTTGTGTAATCACCGATTCTTTTTTCTTGACATTTAGCATGCAGTCAACGATCACTTATATGTACAGTATATTACTTATCTCAATTATATGACTTGCACACACCATATATTGGATTTGTAGGTATTGTGACTTGCCTACGTAAGATATGAGTGTCCTCAAAAAGTATTATTATGCTGGATCTAATATGGTTGCCACAATGTGCAAGTCAGCATTTAGTGATCTGTAAATTTAGACCATGGCACTGTGTTCTATGCTAAGAAAATCCACCTTTGCAGATATGCTTGGTAGCTCATTCTAAAGTGACATGCAATCTCTGCTTACTGAATTCTTGGTGTTAATTCTACCTTCTGTTTGAGCATTATGTGTTTTGTTTGAAGCTTTGAATTAATCCAGCATTAGCTTTACTAATAATAAATTTGCTTGATGGGGTTATGAGAAGTTTAATGAGGTGTAATGCATTAGCGAAGTATGACACATCCAATTATGCTCATGTATACAGTTCTTTCCTAAATAAGTGTCTTAACTTTGTACTAGCTCTTAGTACACTCAAGACACTTATTTTGGGACGGAGGGAGTATTATTAGTCTTTTTTCCCTATGAATCGTTCGGCTCTTGGCCGCTCCAACAAAATAGCTAATCTTTTTGCTTGACAATGTTCAAAAAAGCGGTAAGCGTAAGCGAAGCGGAAGGCCACGGCTTAGAGCAATGGCCGCTTAATTTTATATAACGTCCTATTAACTAAACATTTCCAAAAGATTTGACGATCGTTATTAACTCATCAACATGAAATTGGATAAGGAGACCATAGGCTCTACATCGGCCAATAGCACAGATCATCTACCTCTACGCCATAGATTGTATCAACCATGCGTTCTGAGTGGACAACCTATGTATCTACTGCCTATCATGGCGCAGTCATTGGATGATTGCTTCGGTACTTCCTATCTTCTTTAAACAAGTGTGTATGGCGAGATATCAAGAAACTGAACTCTTGCAGAATAATTGTTCTTTTAGTTGTAAAAGTAAGCTCTCTTCATCTTAATTGTAGGCAAGATGCTTGGTTATGTGATGCTTCCTGACAAGAATAATGTTTTTACATTTTTTTACAATTTATGTACATATGATGCGCAACGCACATGTTTTTATGTAGGAATGACCTTAGTTGAATTTGTCTGGCATTGTTCAAATTTATTGCCCTTTTGTATCTTCTAGTCTTCATCATACATTATACTGTGCTTTGATGCTTTGTATTGGATTACATCCTGCCCTGATATATCAGAAGCTGGATCATTGGATCACTGCTTTAGACACGCACCTTGCGCCATATTAACTCTTATGCATGTTTGCTTCTGAATCAATCATCTGCTGTCTACTAAATGCATGTGAAATTGTGGTTCAGAGTTCTGATGTCTGGATATTAACTCTTGCAGGGTGTGTGAGAACATCTCCGTTGTCCTCTGTAGTGACAAGGTTTCTGTGAAGAACAGGCAGGTTAAAGCCAAGAGCAACTACAACTTTGAGAAGCCCTTCCTTTATCTTGCAAGGAAGCTCGAAGCTGGCTGGTAATCGTCTCCCTCCCCATTGCTTTCATTTGCCTGTGACGTCACATCATATATGCCTTAGTGTTCTGGTTCAATAAATGAAAGGATTGCTGATTTGCCTTTGATGCAACTTGTGCAGGCACAAAGCTAAGCCTGCGGCGCAGCCACTGCCTGATGATGATGACAATCTGATTGAGTAGATAGATCATGAGTTTTATCATTCTTTGAGCCAGAGTTTATGATGTTCATGCAAATATTTGCCTTTGCCTATTATATTTTGGCAGGTTATTCCAAGCATAGAGTTTTAAGGTGTTTCCGCTCTATTTCGCATTTGACAGTAAATACATGTTAATCCAAAAATTGTTATTTAGTGTTGATTGGAAATGTTTGCATTTTTCCTCAATAAAGTGTGTTCGCTGACGGCTGTGTTCTTCCTGCAGCGGCTTGGGAAGGAGGAGTACCGTGTTTTCGAGGTAAAAGTCTGAAGTGACAGCGCCGCTGGGACTGCTCCCGGTGCATAGAACTTCCATAGCAGCACGGGCAGTTCCAAGGCATACTTGAGCTCCTCTTGCTGATGCCAGATGGTGAGGTTTGTCAACCTCCATTCTATTAGCCATGCAAAATTGCTTTGTTAGAGATCATTCTTTTTTGCCATCCATTCGTTAGAAACTCGATTCTTCGTCACAAATGGATACTTAAATATGCATGTCATGTTGTTTCCCTGGAAACAGACGACCAAGTCACATTTTTTATTTTCTGTTGTGATTTGAGGATCTTGCGGCCTTAAAAGTATGTCTAAGATGTATACGAAAAGGCACTAGCATAGTACTGGTTATTCCAGTTTTTAGTTAGGCTCTGTACTGATTATCTCAGCTGTGAGAATAACAGCTATACCATCTTGATGCATAATTGCAGATTGTGTTCTTGCTATAATTTGTCATGACTTTTATAAAACATTTTATAATATTCCATGTAAATCAAAATATCCTTGATGTACATTCCTTGATTTTTTAATGTTAGGGACCAAAATATATATCCTTAATTAGTTCTTCTCTGTAACGTGTAGATGATAGTGACCCTTTTATGAATATATATTAATTTTAGACTCTAGCTCAGGTCTACGCGTTAAATAAGGAGTTGAATTTGTCGGTTTAAAATATTTGTGCTATGAATCCTTTCTCTCCTTCTAGACAATGAGTTATTAGTATGTTTTGCTAATTTAGAAAATTTCTGCTACCATGAGTGTAGATGGGAAGGGATAGGAGCTCAACATGAAATGGACTATATTGTGAAGGCCTTTAACTAATAAGTACAGATTATTTTTTAATAGAAAACACAAGTAAAGATTATGTGAGGTGATTTATCTATTTTTAGAGTTCCCTCATTAGTGTATTCCTCATTGTTAATTGCTATGAATTTTTAACCATTTTTATAGAAAACACAAGTAAAGATTATGTTTGGTTTCCCATATTCTTTACCTGCTTAATTGCTATGAATTTTTTCAATGTCGGATTACTATCCACACCTGTATGCTTTTCGTCGAAGTATGACGGTCAATTTGAATTAGTGTCATCTTGGTTATGTGTCATTTTTCTTTTGATAATTTTGTCACAATCTGAAAATTCTTGATTATAATTTGTTAAGGTTAAGAATTCTTCTTAGGCTACTGTTTCTTTTTTTATTTTGAGTTCATTCTCCTTTTTCAATAGGATGGCTATGATAGAAAAAAATTACAATGGAAGCACCGAAGACATCGGTGGCAAATTCTCGACCTACATGTTCGTCACTCTCTCTCTCTCTCTCTCTCTCTCTCTCTCTATATATATATATATATATATATATATATATATATACAGTTTCTTTTCACTCTGAACCAAATAATAAATCTGACAGAACTGCTCGTATATCTTGCACTGGATCTCACCATATGTGAGAGTAAAATAGTTCTTTTCATCTGCAAGCATTAGTTCTTTTCAGGTCTCTGGAACAATTATAATATTTTCTTATTGATGCTATTTGGATTGAATTTGTTGAGTAGTTAAAGTCTCAAATAGGATTTTTGCCTGATCTGGGTTTGGCTTTTTATCTGTGCACACGCAGTCCTTCCCAAGGCTTGCAGAGCTGGTGAATTTCCCTAAGCTGCTCTTTAATTTTGCTATGGTTGTCAGTGTAAACTGGGAACTGTGTAAGGTGTGGTATGTCACCATCAGCATAGCTGGATTGATCATTGGATGAACTATTAGGTTTCATTCATAGGTGTTTACCATTGACAGTATTGTAGGTGAACCGAATCATCTATAGATAAATACTAGAGTAGATTAATTAAATGGATGTCTTATTGATTTTCTTTTTGTTTGCTTGCCAAAGGCGACTGTGGCGGAGAATATCATGTGCCAAGCTGAACCACCGTGGTTGCTGAGAATATCATGTGTCACATACCATAGAACTAAACTTTGTGTTAGTTGTATTAAAGCATGTTTTAATCATAGCTATTAGATATAGGCACATTCTTATTTTACCAGTGGAATATATGCTGCTACTTCAATAGTAGGTCTTCAGTTTGTAATGTGTTTCTGCTGTAATTTCTTATACAAATAATTTTCCTTACTATTTTTTCTTTGTTCAGTAGGCAAGAAGAAAGAATGTATATTATCCTTGGTTGGATACTTTTTTTACTTTCTAACTTTTGTTCAATATAGACACATATTGGTGTTCAAGTAACTAATCTACTCTAACTTTTTTTACTTTGGTTGGATACTTTGTGCAATGTGTTCGGTGTCACTTGCATTCATAAATATGGATAAGCTAAAAAGTATCACTTTGACATCCAGTGGGAAGCACCGTAAAGAGAATTTATGCATAGCACAAGAGCTAACCAGCAACCACATATAGATCTCCAGATTCTTATGTGAAGGGTAATGGATGTTTTCTATAGTAGGTGCTTCAGTGCAATGTTACAAAACAATGTGTCTGGTCGGTTTACCTAATTAAGAAGACTTAGAAGAGTGCAAGCATTACACTCCCACATAGAACTAATGTCTGTATCAGTTGTTCTACCATAAGTGGTTTTAGCTTTCCAGTTTCTTTTACCTTTTCTTCATCCATCTTTTGGTTTTCCTTCCTTTCACTTCATCTGTCTGACACTATTTTGTTTGTGTGCTGCATAATGTGTTTTGCAAGTACAGATCTTGGTGATCATTGAGTATTTGTAGCTATATATATCCCATGTTCTTTGTTCTCATATTAGTTCACAGATAGGTTCTCGACATGAGTAATTACTCTCTAAAACAACAGTTTAGTGGTGTGCTAAGCCATCCTTGCTATATAAGGATTATCAAGAAAAAATGCTCTAGCACGTATATTTTGCAGCCAAGTCTAATGAACAAAGTAATTAAGATGAAGCATTTTCTTGATTTTCTTAACCTGGAGCTTTTACCATCTCTTCATCGGATCATTTTTACAGTAGCATCCAGTCAAATCTTTGTTTCTATCTGTATATTTTAAGTCTACTAAAAAACTAAAAAAATTGTAAAAAACTAAAAAGATTGAAGGACCGGCAAGCCTTTTGGTATTTTGTCAAATCTTATATTATCCACATAGGATATGTAAATTAAGTTATGCTATAATCTTTAAATTTTGAGAAGACTAATTACCTTGGTTTATTATCTTGTGTTATGCGCTTCTAAAAGATATGATCCTATCTAAGATGAGGATATGCATAGGAAGGGAGCAATTTATTGTGTATGTGACATTATCTTCAAAAAAAAATTACATTTATTTGTATATGCACACGGGCATGGTGGTTCCCTTTTTGCAGCTCCTTAGGGAGGAGGGGTGTGGCCGTGCTTGTGGAGTAAAAGGCAAGAGTGGCGCATTGCTTGGAGTGCTCCAAGACTTCCGTAGTGACGCCGAGAAGTTCCAACACCCATCTGAGCTCCTCCTTTTGGTGATGTAAGCCGATGAACTTTCTGTACACTGCAACAGATCCATACATTGCAACACCAAGCAAATTGGATGACAAGGCCGTTGGACAAAGCTATCAATCTAATAGTTAACTGTAGTTTATTACTATGCCGTAGAAAGGCAGTGTAAGTAAGTTCTCTGGGACTACCACTACTATGGCCTGCTTTTGGTACATCAGACCGAATCTCCATGCTTTAGCTATCTCATGTTATATTTTTGAACAAATGCACCAGCGACATGTAATAAGCATTGAACAAATGCACTAGAGACATGTAATAAGCATTGACGTATTGGCCGTTACTGCTAACTATCTATCATCTTCAACTATTTTGAGTAATATCGTATGTTGGGACATCTACTACATCTTTCATTGCTATACCTCTTTTGGTTAATGTTCCATCAAAACTGAGGCACTATAGATGTCAAAAAAAAAATTGGGTCTGTTCATGGATGGGGCTTTTGTTTAACCTATATCTTGCTATGTTCTATTTTACATGCAATGCTCAAGTTTCTTTGTTACCAGATTGAATATGGCTACACTAGGCAGGGATGTGGCAAGCCGCATTTCCTACCAGGTTCGATATGACCGCACCGGGCAAGGGTGCGGGTGTGCGGCAAGTAGCTCGCAAAGTACGGGGAGTCCACGGAGATAGAGCAACGCAAACAGAGAGCCCAGGAAGCGTACTCTCCGTACCACCCCTCGGTCAGCTCACGTGGCCCACGAAATACCACCGCACTTAATTTGGGAGTGAGTTACAATTCTCAAAAAAAATCGGGAGTTATATAGGAGTACTCTACAAAACAAAATTAAAAAAAAGATCGCGGTGGCGCAGCACGCCACCGGCAACACGTTGCTCTCGTGAGTCGCGCGCCTTCAATTCTCCTCTCCGACCCCGATGTCTCCGTCCCGTCCATTCGTCCCACCCGTCCACCAATCCAGCCACCGGCATGCGGGCCCCGTATCCCATCCGGCCCCACGGCGGAGCGACACGTAGCTCGATACCGCGCACGCTTTCATGAACTCAGCTGCCTCCGGAGAGGAAAGAATATGCCGCGCGCGCTCCCTCTCATGTGATTGGCGGGTGCGCCTCTCCCTTTCTTTCTTGCTTCCCCCTTTCCCCCTCCTCCTCCTCCTCCTTGACTTCGCCGCCGTCTCACTCGCAACACCCCCCGTCTGCTATCCCTTGGAAGAGCTGGGAGTGGAGGAGGAGCTTGCCGACGCAGCGGCGCAGGCGAGGTAAGGGATTTCTTTCACCGATTAAGCGAAGCATCTGCTCTAGTATGTACTTACTGATACTAGCAGTACTAATATACTCCGTACAATCGATCTCTTGCTTGCCGTCACCACACATCAGTTGGGCTGAGTTCTTGGGAGTCCAAGCTTGGTCCATATATACAGTATATATGATACTTGCTGTTGTTCTTGGATGGATGGATGTGTTGTGTGATTTGCCTATATGTCAGTTTGGTAGGTGCAAACCCTGATGATATAAACTGCCATGGTTTGTACCGCACTAAAGAAACTGTACTGAATCTGCAATAAATCTGACGACGTACATACTAGTAGTAGTTGCCAGTTTCCCTGTTTCAGAGTTGTAAATTTTGCTTTCTTCTTTGGGAGTTTGGGTTCTGTGTCCTGAATGGCACATATCACTGTTTGACTTCCAAGTTGGCTTCAACCACACATGAACAAGGATATGAGTCAGTGAGGACCAGCATATGTTATCCTAATTGACTAACTGAGGATCACCCATTATTTCCCTCAGGTTCTTTCAGTTTCTGAGATCATGGGGCAGAGGCTCCTCTTATTGGTGACCACTTGTCTGTGGGCTCTTTCATGCGCCGTGCCGCACCATGCTTCCTCGCGTGATGGACTGCTTAGGATCAACCTGAACAAGAAGAGCTTGACCCATGAATCTCTGGCCGCAGCAAAGGCCGCGAGGCAGCACGACGCCCTCCGACTGAAGAGCGGCGATTCAGACAGCGACATCGTGCCTCTTGTCGACTACCTCAACACCCAGTACTATGGGGTCATCGGCCTCGGCACGCCGCCGCAGAACTTCACGGTGATATTCGACACCGGGAGCTCCAACCTGTGGGTTCCCTCGTCGAAATGCTATTTCTCGGTCAGTGTTCGTGCCGCAAATTCACCGAATTCATGTGCTTTAACCTGTGGCAGTCTTGTACAGTATGTTTTCTTTTTCTTTGATATGAATGAAAATGGACTGCAGATTGCATGCTACCTCCACCCCAAATACAAGTCGAGCAAGTCAAGCACTTACAAAGCAGATGGTATGATTCACCTTTCTAAATAGGGGATCTCATGTTTGCGCTATTCATGCGATTATTGCTGAATGTCATATGTGTTGTCTATTCAAATTATTCAGGTGAGACTTGCAAAATTACATATGGTTCTGGAGCAATCTCTGGATTTTTCAGCAATGATAATGTGTTGGTTGGGGACCTTGTTGTGAAAAATCAGGTAAATTAGGAGTTGAGTATGATAATTCCTCATGTTAAACCTAAATACAACTCTAATACTGCAATTTCTTTTTTCATCTCAGAAATTCATAGAGACAACACGTGAAACAAGTGTTAGTTTTATCGTCGGGAAGTTTGATGGCATCCTTGGCCTTGGCTACCCTGACATATCCGTTGGAAAAGCCCCTCCAGTATGGTACGTCATCAAGTTATCTAGACCACTGGTGTACAATCACATCAGCCACATTGCCAGTTTATCAACTGAACAAGTCCATTCTCTTTTGTGCGACAACAGGCTGAGCATGCAAGAGCAGAAGTTGCTCGCTGACGACGTATTCTCATTTTGGCTTAACCGGGATTCTGATGCACTTTCTGGTGGTGAGCTCGTCTTTGGTGGCATGGACCCGGATCACTATAAGGGAAACCACACCTATGTCCCTGTGAGCCGCAAAGGTTACTGGCAGTTTAACATGGGTGATCTCTTGATTGATGGCCACTCTACTGGCTTCTGTGCCAAAGGCTGTGCTGCTATTGTGGACTCCGGGACTTCCCTGCTGGCTGGCCCAACAGTATGCATCGATATCTTGAGATTACTGATCCAAATATTTTCCGCATTTATTCTGTATTTGTATGATCATGGCTACTGGACTACGGATTTCATTGCTAAACGGGAGTTATTGATCACTATATTAATTACTTTTGAAGGAAGCTGAATGCTAGATAGTGTCTGGTATCTGTTCAAATATGGTGAAGGCCTTGAAGTACTGAACTAGATTATGACTTGTGGCAATATGGCATGACTAAATTGTTGCCTATGTTGTGGTGTTTGCAGGCTATAGTTGCTCAGGTGAACCATGCAATTGGAGCTGAGGGAATTATCAGCACCGAATGTAAAGAAGTGGTCAGCCAGTACGGAGAGATGATCCTAGAGTTGTTAATAGCACAGGTTTGACATTTTCTCTATTTTCAGTCTCTTGTTTAAAATTTCCATCCACGGAAGAGTTTCCCCTGAGATGGTTCTTCTATGAATTAATCCTTAACTGTATGTGATATGGTAATGCCCTATGTTTGTGCAGACACAGCCACAGAAAGTATGCAGTCAGATTGGTCTGTGTTTGTTTGATGGTACCCAGTCTGTCAGGTTAGTTCCTTATGACAGAACGTTGTAATGTACATGAATTAAACTGCCCTTTCAGTACTACTATTAAACTCCTTTTCACGATGGGATAACTTTTTGCAGCAACGGGATTGAATCCGTTGTCGGTAAAGAAAATGTTGGCTCGGATGTTATGTGCACAGCCTGTGAAATGGCTGTTGTGTGGATAGAGAACCAGCTCCGTGAAAACAAAACAAAGGAGCTTATATTGCAATACGCTAACCAGGTTACTTCCTTTATGATCTGCTTTGCCTTTTTCCATTCTCTGATGCTATGTACTACCTCCGTTCCTAAATATATATGTCGTTGTGGCAGTTTAATTGAACTGCCACAACGACATATATTTAGGAACGGAGGTAGTAATTCGTGAAAAAAAGGGTAGCTGGTGACAAATTTTTTGCTTTTTATTACAGCTGTGTGAGCGTCTACCAAGCCCCAATGGAGAGTCAACAGTCAGCTGCCATGAGATGTCAAAGATGCCGAATCTTGCTTTCACCATCGCGAACAAGACTTTCGTTCTAACACCAGAGCAGGTGCTTTTTCGCTTACAGCGCACTTCCTAACTTCAATACCATTAGTATTACTTTTACCATATGATGTCCTTTGTAAACAACCAATCGACTTCACCATCTAAATTATTTTCTTAGCATACTGTGAACAAGTTATCAGTGAAACATTTGTGCAGTTCATACCGTACTTTTGAAGGTTATTTTGAAGTATAAACATTTTCTAGGAATCTTATACATTCAGAGTGAGATAGATATATGTACAGACAAATAGGTTGAATCAAAACTTCAAAACCTATTGATCAAGTTCTTAAAAGAGAATCTCTTGGATCGAGATTTAGGATGAGGCGATTAGTACATGGCATGTGATTGAATTTTGTTGGAAAGCAAATTCCATTGACTTCATTGTTTGTTCTTCTCTATTCTACTCTGCTTCATATCTTGATGTTTCCTTCTAATACACAACGACACACATTTAGGTGCATGTTCGAGAAGAAAAAAGTTTCAAATTTCTGAAGTTCAGTACCTATCTATATTCATCGCTGCACATCTCCACGCATCCTTACACTATGCGAAACTTGTGTTGCAGTACGTTGTGAAACTGGAGCAATCAGGGCAAACCGTCTGCATCAGTGGGTTCATGGCATTCGACATACTGCCCCCACGTGGTCCTCTCTGGTATGCAGCATAACACCTTACACTACCTACATTTTGCTTCCTTTTTTCTCCTCTTTCAATGCAAAATTTGCCATGAACCCTTGCAGGATTCTCGGGGATGTCTTCATGGGCGCTTACCACACCGTGTTCGACTTCGGCAAGGACAGAATCGGGTTCGCAGAATCGGCTTGAGGAGTCGAGAGCACTGTGATGTTTCCGAAGGTTTCCACATACGTATCCTAGAATACTTTGGGCATCTTCGACATGGGAGCCCTGCTGTAAACGAATTGATAGGTAAAAAGCTGAAACAAAAGAGAGAACCTTTTATTTCTTTCTTAAACAAAGAATAAATGGATGCTTCAACTCTGAAGAAAAAAAGTGCATTTGTATCCATTATGGCTGGTGCTGTGTAATGAAGAATGGAGTGCTTGCACGGTGAGAACCGAGAGTAAATAGGCAACACATGGTTTGTAAAAAGGTTTATTGTATTTGTAAACATACGACGATGTAACAATCAATTCAATATATGCTTCTTTCTAGAGTATTTCTTATGGATTTCACTTCAAATTGAATGTCAGATTTTTTACCATGGCAAATCAAATGTTTTTCATGGCAGTTATAGTTGTCACGAGGATCATCGTTTATTTCCTCTTCCTTTGGTCTTCCTTTTTTTTGGTGATTCTTTAGGTATTTTGTGTTAAAGCGTGTGTTTCTCTGTACATCTGATTGTTAGTCTTGATTTAGTCGTAACTTAGCCAAGTATATTCAGGTTAGTCGTGTAGATGTTCAGATCAAGCATTATTGTAGATGCTCTTGCTCGGTTTTTCCCTCTCAACCCGTTGCCTTTCATGTCGTGCCGGGCCCACACAGCACCCCACTCCCGGCTCTTCATCTCTTCGCCGGCGGTGCAACTCCCGCCGCCGTCGGGGCACCCGCGCTGCCGCCTCTCCGTCAGGGCCACACGCGCTCCGACCTCCTCCCGCGTCCCAGCCGGTGGCGGCAGCACGCGCCACCAGACCCGGCCGCGCCTCGTAGCGGCGCACTCGATACCTCCGCCGCCGCCCCATCCCGCCATGTTAGCGTCCAACTCGGTCTAGACCACGCTCTACTTACGTTCTGGACGTTTATGCGCACATGGGCTAGCATTCAGCGGAGAGCCCACTCCATCCCAAAAGGCCGGACTGAAGTGAGGAAGGAATCTCTCCCTTATAAGCTGGTCATGGCCTCCTCCCGTAAGCGAGGTGGGACTAAAGCGAGCCAGCCTCACCGCCTATAAGCTGGTCATGGCCTCGGTTTAGTCCCACCTCGCTTACGGGAGGAGGCCATGACCAGCTTATAAGTGAGAGATTTCTTCCTCATTTCAGTCCGGGCTTTTGGGATGGAGTGGGCTCTCCGCTGAATGCTGGCCCATGTGCGCATAAACGTCCAGAACGTAAGTAGAGTGTGGTCTAGACCGAGTTGGACGCTAACACGCCAGAACCGTCCGGAGGGACGCCACGACGGGGCTCGCTTTCCTCCTCTTCGTGCTCGGCCTGGTATGCCTCTGTTACCTGTGGAATTTGTCCATTCTGTCTTAACAAGTTACCAACATATCTGTCAAGTGTCAACACACTTTGACATTTCAATCGCATTGAGCTATCGGCTCTTGATTGCTCGATAGACCACACAATGGTTAACACCTGAGGAAATTCTGCAGTTTTCCACATTGGCTATATTATTCTCATACCAAGTTGAGCACAAGTCTCCATGTTGCAAGGAATACATCAAATTCCTGGACAGATGGACTTTATCTGAAATGTTAAGGAGCTTAGTATTTTGGGATCTTGATGGATAGGATAGCACAAGGTTTGAATTCATAGATTAGCTGAGAGCCTTTTAGATAATTTCCTACGATTCTTAAGCATGTTAGCAAGTACTACAAGGGTAGAACTTACAACCCTTTGTGAGTTGATGAGTCTAAACTGGTGTCTTACAATAAACCTGCAAAATTTTAGAAGTTCCTTATCAGTGTGGCTATGTGGGAAACTGCATGGCATCTATTGACTATTGGTTGTACAGATAAGTTTCTACTGAACTTGACAATTAACACCCTCAGGTTGCTGTGCATTTCGCCTCGTTGTTCCTTTTTTGGTTCCACTATGTCATTTATTGTTATTTTGATCTTTGCCACTTTCAAATTCCACCGTCCAACCCTTTCCCTCACTCCATAAGGAATTAAGGTTGTACAGATGCTTGTCAATACTCAAAGATTATCGCTGAAAGAAAATAATGTCGCCACCCTGCATTTGTGCTTATGTACTGAAATGGCTCGGTGAAATATGAAGCTAGTTTCAGTTCGTCCTGTACGGATGCTAGCCTATAGTAGAATTGGCCATTCAGTTAAAATGGTTGCTAAATATGTGGTCATACTGAGTTATAGTTGTGGCAGTTTTCTCATGCATCGCTCGGTTGTATGCTGTAGTAGAGTGTTGTAATCCTAGGCCATTCTGCATCTATTGTTTGTCATGGTCAAAGTTCATTCTAATCCTTGCACACACTGCTAATCGATGGAGTTCAACTTTCCTCCTAATTTCAGGTGATCAGCTCAGCTCTATCACTAGTTATCATCTCATTTCCGGCATGGAGAGTGAGTAAATCGTCTGAATAAATGCTATATATTCCTCATGAAGTCAAAAATACTCTTTCGCCAATACATCTTGTTCTTGTTCATTGTGAATAGGCTCTGCAGCAGATGGAAATCGCAGCTCGTAAACTGTCGAAATTAGCAGCACAAGAGGTACCCGGAACTCTGTCGTCACTAAAGCTGTCATTCATGGAGATCAACGATTTAACCAGCCAACTAAAGAAAATTAGGCAAGTTTCATTAGTTTTTCAAATATCATTGAAGAATAATAGTAGTTATAATTTTATTTCCTTTTGATATATGCAGGCACATTTTCACAGCAATTAGATCTGGGAAGGATAGATGACTAATGTGGCAGCATGATCACGGACTCGATACCAAAACAGGGGAGTGTGTGGATTATCTAATCTGTAGTGATGTCTTAGTTCTTAGTACTACTCCCTCCGTCCCAAAATAAGTGTCTCAGCTTTAGTAGTACAAAGTTGAGACACTTATTTTGGGACAGAGGGAGTACTTTGTTAGATTACTACTTCTACCTCAATTTCTTGATCATGTGATGCATGTTGTCACAGTATTGCTGGACACTGCAAAAACATGCGCCTGATAATTGCTGTGGTGCTCAACTTGCTGTAGCTTGGCAAATGAGTATAATGTGGTGGGCAAGTACCAAACTGCACCTTGAATCCCAAACATCTCACAGAAGAGAATAGTTATATTGATAAGGAGATGTGTTCTGCAGCACTCTCTAATAGTGTATCTTGTACTTAGTTTTAGTTGGACAACAACAATGTTACACTCCGACAGACTCGCATATCTCTTGATACCTTTTAGCTATTCATCCGCTCTGAAGTCTGAAGTGGGATGGTTCATCAGAGCCTTCCGGTGTGGCATGTGGAGATCCAACATCGTGATCCACCACTCAACATTTTGCCGTTGTCAGTTTCTGACTAGCACTCTGAAACCCCCCTTGAGTAGCACCTTCACACTCTCGACTGATCACTTTCATTCAGCATGTTTTCCAGTAACGAAATTCACTTACTAACGACAATAGAGTAACATCACAGGGGGTAAGCGTACAAGTGCAGCATTAGGAGACTCCAAGCGTAGAAGCAAACTTGCCATATCATGGGTATCTGTCTGCAATGGAGTGACTTGTGGCAGAAGACAATATCGTCGATGACCACCTAGCGACGACTACAGTCACTGAAGCGAGCCGAAGGCGCGCCGCCATCATCACCCCTCCCTTACCGGAGCCAGGCAAAACTTGTTGTAGCAGACAGTCGGGAAGTCGTCATGCTAAAGCCTCATAGGACCAGCGCAACAGAACAACAATCACCGCCGATGAAGAGTAGCGTAGATCAGAGGGATCCAACTTGAAGACACACGAACGTAGACGAACGACGAACAGATATGACCAAATCCCCCAAGATAGATCTGCCAGAGACACACCTCCACACGCCCACCGACGATGCTACATGCACCACCAAGAACGGGGGCTAGGCGGGGAGAACCTTATTCCATCTTCAGAGAGCCGCCGCCGTCTCGCCTTCCTGCGGGATACAAACCCTAACAAAACTCGAAAACACATCTAAAAACGGAGTCCTTCCACCGGCAAGGGCCAGGATTCACCGTGCCCCCATGGCCATAAGGCCATCAGGGACGAGGCGGACCGGCGGCGCCGGCAGGGGGCGGAGAACCCCTAATTTTTTAGGGGAAGAGACGGCTGCAATATCGTTACATCACATAGATATGACGCATAACTCTAGGTGCAACAAGGCCCTATAGTGGATTTTGATTATAGTGTTAATCCATCGGGGGCTCTATGATTTTCATGAACTACGCCGTGTAGTCACAACTTTATACTCCTATAAAAACACCAACGAATCCAAGCTAAACTCAAATTTGGATCAAAAATATGCATTTCCTAGTCATGGCAATGCTAGGCATGTAGAACACAGATTCGCAAAAACTAAATTGGGGCTCGAAGGAGAAACATACCATAGATCGATCACACAGAAGGATTTGAACTGAAATCGAATGAGTAGGGAGATCGGGCGAAGTTTTGCTAGGGTTTGGAGAGGTTTTTGAGGAAGAAGAATAAGAAGAAAAGCGAGAGATGGGGGTGAATGGGTGATTTACCTCCTTCCTGGAACTCTTTGTAGCCGCCACATATCCATACGACCGACCATACGAGTGCAAAAAGCTTGTGTAAAACGTTGTCATTCACTCTGATTGCTTACCTTCGTCTGTGCATATTTCAAACGACCGCTGAAACGGGCGGCAACACTCATATGGAACATCATAGAACGCTCTGGACTTCTTTCTCTTTTCTGTGAAGATAAAACGACCGTCCATACGAGCGTAAGCGATCACTTAGAACATCGTCATTTGCCCTGTTGCCTCTGGTTGTTTTGCGTTGGAACCTCTAGGAAGTCATATGACCGTCCGAACGACCGCAGTGGTCGCCCTGAAAGGCCGTCTTTTGATCCGTTTCTTACGAAACTTCTCTTTTTCTTTGTTTTTCTGTGGGGTTAGTTTCAACACAATAAATAGACATATTTCCAGGCATCCAAACGTCAATACAACATATAATTCAATTTGCACATATCATAGCCTTCATCAAAACAACTCTTCCAAACTTCTTTATTTAGAACTTTATTCCCTCTTTTATTGAAACAAAAATAAAACTTACTTGTCTACTTTATTCGCGGTGGGTTGCCTCCCACAAAGTGCTTGTTTTCGATCGGATAGCTCAACCGTAGTGGTGATCAAGATGGTGTAAACACACCGAGACCATAGGTTCACTACAAAAACACTTCTGTGACATTATGTCCCGAACGAAAAAATGTATCTCATGGATGTGACACTTCTATGACGATAATTGTGGCAAAAACATGTATCATCATAAATGTGGTGGGCTCCTACTTATATGATAAAAAATCATGACAGAAAATGGATTTTTCATTCTGGGCGGGCTGGAGGCGCACCTGCATGACATTCTTTGGGCCGTCCATGACGTAAAAAATCATGGTAGAAGTGAGAACGAGGAAAATTACGGAGAGTTCGTGATTACGGTGGATGGTCGGGCCCAAGCGATGATGCAATGTGGTTTGCATGTTTCTCTCATATGCACGTGTGTGCGAGAAATTCGCTAACTGAATCCGAGCGAGGCGCTCGCTTACTGAACCCGATCCCTCGCACTAGTATGTATTGAACACGGGCGATCGATCCCACTACATACTGAAGCCGATCGATACCTTTTGTGACGACCCGGCTTAATCGTGCACTAACCATACACGCAAATGCACACGATCAAGCCAAAGGACTCACTTGAAGATATCACAACACAACTCTAAAATATAAATAAAGTCATACAAGCTTTATATTACAAGCCAGGGCCTCGAGGGCTCGAATACATAGCTCGATGGCATACAAGTGTTAGCGGAAGCATCAGATATCTGGGTACAGATATATTACAGAAACAGAGATAAGCCTTTATAAAGGCGGGGCAAAATATAACTCTACGATCGAAAGGCGTAGGCCTCCTGCCTAGGACCCTCCGAATCCTACTCCTGGTCGTCCGTCGGCTCCTCGTAGTAGTACTCGCCGGGAGGGTAGTAGTGGTAGCCGTAGTCGTCGACGGGGGCTGCTATCTCAGGGGCTCCGTCATCTGGCGGCGTCAATTGCATATGGGGAGAAAAAGAAAAATAAAGCAAACATGAGTACTCATCCGAAGTACTCAGCAAGTAAGGATCTACACTACATATGCAACATTTTCAAAGGGAGCTGTATATGTGGACTAGGCTGCAGAATTGCCAGAATAGAGGGGGAAAGCCTAGTCCTATCGAAGACTAGCATCTTCAGATATCTTCATCGGTCTTGCAGCATTAGAAGAGTGCAGGTTAACATAATGTAAAGTGATGGTAGTATCCTCAACCTCGGCCAGAGATTTTTCCTCGACTCCTTGCGAGAAAGCAATCCCAGAGCCATACTATCCAGTTATCATCTCAAGTTCTAGTTGTACCGATTGGGATACAACTCCAAGTGTCCGTTACCATAGGACAGGCTATCGATAGATTGTTTCTTCCTTGCAAGGGTGCACCAACTTACCCACCATGCTCGATTAACTCCGGTCGGACACACTTTTCTGGGTCATGCCCGGCCTCGGCCAAACGATACGCCGCAACCCGACCAAATACTTAACAGAGAGGTCAGCACGCCGGACTAACCTATGCCCCCAGGGGTCTTGGGCCATCGCCCCGGACGCTCAGTTGCTGACGTCTATTAAGCTTCGGCTGAAGTATACGACGCAGAACGCCCATACTATGCCCACGTGATGGTTAGTGCTATCAGGCCAGAGGCCCCTCGGATCAAATATCCAAACCATTAGTGTGTTGGAAGTGCGGTAACGAGCAGAGACTCACGAAAGATGTGACCCCGTCGCCCCGTCTCGAGGACTTGCGGCAAGGGCGAGGAATGCCCGGCCACGCCTCGTGTTCAACCCTCGGGCACCATCCAGGTCCACCCGACTCCACATCACTCGCTATTAAGCTCGCGTGGGTACCCCTCAGGGCCGACCCGTCTTTATCCAGTATGAACAGTTATATCAGTAATGTAAGTCATCCGTGTGGCTACCGCATCAAGAAGGAATCCGAGGCATCACCCTCGTTGGATCCCCACTTGACATAACCGTCAAGGTGAACGTAAGAGGAATCACCCTCGAGGTCCACCCTTGAGGAGTTGCACGACAGTGTCGGTTTCAGGGGTGGTGTAGGAGGAATCACCCTCACTGACCACGGCCGATTAACTAACCTACAAGGTTATCATCAGAAGTGCTGACGAGGTATCACCCTCGGCACTTGATAGTAACCCAGTAGTGTCGAGCAAGTAAGGGAAGTGTCGTGCGGTGTCGGGGCCTGGTCTTCGATCCCGTTGCACGGGTCTTCTGATCATCCAGCGGGGCAGTCGGGATAAGTGGGGTCTCTGATGGTCTCTACCCAACCTATTCTAAGCAGTTTAGGATAACAGGTAAGTATCAACAGCAGGTTACAAGTAAACAGGCTATGCAGCAGATATAGGATACAGTAACATCAGCAGATTCTAATGCAAGCATAAGAGAGAAGAGAATGGGCGATATCGGAATGCTCAAAATGGGGGTGCTTGCCTGTCTGCTCGACGGCAAGGGCAAGGTCATCAACTGCGTCGTCGGGCTCCTGAGGAGCGTCGGCCTCGGGAGCTACGTCGACGTCGGGGTCTACCGGGAGAGAAGAGGGGGAAGAAACATATAAATACACAGCAAACGATGCAATACAGGGCATGCTATGCTAAGATGCTGTGCAGGGTTGCCTAAAGATGCATGTAGGTCATTTTAGTTATTATAGGATTAAGGTGGGATTTATTTACCGGTATGTGTGCACTATTCATCTACCGGAATCGGGCTCAAAGTTACGAGTTCTCCTACGTAGGGGGTTCCGACATGGAAACAGAGGACACGATCAGATTCGTCTCGTCGTTCTGAGCAACTTTTATGTTTTAAGTTTTTCGATCTGAGCTACGGTTTAAAAGTTATTAATTTTCAAAGTTTAAATAATTTTTTGGTTTTATTTTTATTAACAGAAATGATTTATGACGTCAGCATGACTAGGTGATGATGTCAGCAGTCAACAGCGGCTGACCCGAGTCAAACTCTGGGACCCACATGTCAGCCTCTGTTAAGACTAACAGTGAGTTAATCTAAGTACCAGGGTTAATTAGGTGGTGGGCCCCATCTGTCAGTGAGATATTAGTCTAACTAATTAGTTTTATTTATTTAATCATTTATTAGGTTAATTAACAGCTGGGGGCCCACATGTCCTTGGCACATGTGAACAGTGCCCCCGCGTTGACCACGGTCAACGGGGTCAAAGGGGGCCAGGGGGACCCACTGTCAGTGACTAAGGGCGGGCCCCACCACTTGCCACGTCGGAGGGGTCGCCGAAAACACGCCGGTGAGCGCCCCGCGGCGGCTGTCTCGCCGGAGAGGCTCGGATTTCGCGTTCAGGGACTCATTTGCGACGCGGTTTGCGGCTACGGGAAGCTGGCGCTGCGGCGCATCCGTTGGGACAGGCGGAAGGGGCTGGAGTGGACTGTGGCCGCCGGAATCGAGCTCACGGCAGCTGCCGGAGTTCGGTCCTCGGTGGGTTTCGGTGAAACGCGGCGTTAGCGAACATTAAAGTGACTAGGTGGGTTCAACGCGCGCGTGCGAAGTCGTTAGGCATGCGCGCGTGACCAAATGGTCACCGGGGACTCACCGGCGACGAGTTCCATGGCGACGGGCTCGGGCTTTCGCGGTTCGACGCCTACAGGCACTTTGGAGCGGAAAGAAGCGAACGGGGAGGTGTTGCTGCTCACCTTGCGGCACGCAAAAAGGGCCCTTGTCAGTTTAGTAGCTGCAGCGAGTCGCCGGAGCCGGAGATGGACGGCGACGATCGGAGATGCGGTCGAAAGGGGGTTTCGCTATTGCTGAGCCCTCCGACTCCACCTAGGGCCACCAGGAGACGTGGCGAACCGTGGCGGAGCTGGCGGACATGGTCGACGGGCGCGGGGTCGCCGGTGGCCGCGAGGTTGACGGAGCGCAACGGCGGTTACGCTCGGGCAAAGAGGGGAAGAGGCGAGTGCGTGCTCAAGAGGGAAGGAGAGGGGGGAAGAGTGACGAGGGGGAGCCAGGGGAGATGGACGGGGCAGGTCCTTATCCCCTCCGCTGCCCTGTAGCGTCGGTGGACGCCGGCGTGTCGACGCGCGGGCGGCGCGCGCGCGCTCGGCCAGGGAGCAGCCGACACGACGACAGGGAGAGAGGTAATGGGCCAGGTGGGCTGTGGTCGGGGCACTGTGCATTTAGGCCCAGTGCACAGTGCCTCGTTTTATTTTTCTGTTTCTGTTTTCTATTTTTCTTTTATTTCCTTTCTGTTTTGAAATAGTTATGCCACTTGTGCTCTTTTATAAAATATGAGATTTGGCCCAAATATAACAATGCAATATTACCTTGCACCAAAAATTGGTTTGGGCAAAGTAGAATTTTATTTGAATTTGATTTAATTATAAATGGATTAAATAATTCTGTTTTGGTGCTGTTTCATGTAGTTTGAGTCATTTAGCTAACTCCACCATCATTGTTTATATTTTTTATGAGTGCTTCTGGAATATTTGCTATTTAGTGAACATTTTTCCAATAGTGTTTGAGCAAATTTATTTTTGCACTTTTGAATTTGAGTTGATTTTCAGAATAGAGTTTGAATTATTTTGGTTAGCCACTATGACTAAGCACTGCAAATGATATGACTTGGCATTATTAGCAGTTGATCACAGTGACTAATACACAGGGGTGTTACACCTTCGCTGCTAACTGAACCTGAGCGATCGGTCACTGCTGCTTACTGAAGCCAATTGATCGATGTGGTGCATCGAGCCCCCGTGCGAGACGTAGCCGGTTGGTTGCCTCTCGATGAACAGTGCACGTTGCCGCGCCGCGCGCGGTACACATAGACACGAGCTGAGACGCATCGATCGAGCCCCTTGCGCGAGACATGGTGAGTTGACCTAGCCGGTTGGTTGGTTGTGAAAGAATAGTTCCCATTGCTGCCGCCCGTTCGTACACCCCACCCCAGCCGGTGGGTCGGCTGTGGATGAACATTACCCTGGCCGTGTGTATGTGGTTGATGCTGGATGAATAGAACCTCTATCGATCGAGGAGGCCATGCCGCGGTACGCCACACCCCAGTCGGTTGGGGGTGAATGAACATGAGCCCGTGGAGGCCGTAGACAGTTGCGGATGACTAGTAGCCCGTGGAGGCTAGAGGAAGTAGATGGTGATGAACAGTAGCCCATGGAGTCCTGTTTTACGGTGCGCCACACCCCTCCCGATGAACAGGACCCTGTTTTGAACGTAGGCGGTTGGCGAGAGGTCTGTTTTCCTCCTTTTGCGGTACGCCAGACCCCTCCCGATGAACATAACCCCGTGTCGGCTGTTCCGTCCAAGACAGGTGGCTCCCGATCAACATGACGCATTCCGACCGACTCGCTTGGCTCAATGAACACGACGATGTTTCCTTCATTCCGACCCAACTGGTTGGCTGCCGATAAATAGGATGTCATTGATGTACGCGTTCGAGACCGTACGTGGTCGTGTTTTTCGCAGCGTGGTTGTACATACATGTACACGATTTAAACGGGACTGTCTGAATAACTTTAGGTATCACGCATAACTTTAGATGCATCAAGGCCCTATAGTGGATTTTGATTATTAGTGTTAATCCGTTTCGGTTCCAAAAGATGATATGTTGGAAGATGGATGTCTTGTCAACCCATCAAAAATCTAAAGATAAAGGGATTGAAGAGATTAAGAATTATTTTCTAGCGTCTTGTGATCAAAGATCACTTTGAGTTGTGAATATGCCGATAATATCAAAAGGGAATATTGGACCCTCTAAATGTGCCTACATTTTTCTTGATAAATGCTCAAAGGACCCCCCGCCCCCACCCAAAAAAAATCTAAAAGTTATCACTCTTCCACACATAAACCTCTCGTCCTTACATTCAAATAGTGATGCTTGCACTTTGATCAGCTGGTTAGCTCATGATAACATCACTGATGAATTTCCCCGTCGTTTCTTTGCAGAAATTCTACAACACAGCTCGATTTTCCTAGGCTCTCAGCGCCGAGCTCGATCAGCAGCACCAATTAAGAATGTCTCTGTTTTCTCTGCTTGATCGTGAGATGTAATTCTCGTAAACATCACGTTGGTGTTCAAAGTGTGCCTAACAAAATTAACTCATGCCACGAGTTGTCCCATGCGAATCTCTATGAATAATGTGTAAGGGCATCTTCGAAGCGGATCCTCAAACCTTCCGCAATCGTTCGGACTACACGGTCCAAACATGTTTTACCATCCAACTTGTATCGGTTCGTCGACCGGTCCTAACATACATTTTTCCGCAAACCGAAAACAAACTAGAGGGCTTTGCCCGAGTTCGGATAGCAACTAAACCCCTCCTGGACCCTGCGCCTCCATCCTTCCATCTTTCTCTGCTACCGTTTTCTCTCTTGCCAATGCAGTCGCTCCACCACCCCGGCCGCCCCGCCACACCCTTCCCGGAACTCCGCGACTCCGGCACATCCACCGCTACACCCCGGGCTCCAGTGTGCTTATCCTCCGCCGCCGGAACACACCTCGTCTCCATCTGCCGCACAAGTATCATCCACCCCTGCGGTACTCACCATGCCCGACAAGTGTTCAGTGAAATGACCGTGCTAATTTTTTTTGTCCCTTCTTCTTTGAAGCAATGGGTTCAGATATTGAGTACATATACGAGCACTATGTTGAGTCCTCCAATGATTCGTCCGACAAGGAGGACTACACAAATGAGATAGTGATGATGCAGGCGGTCCTTACACGCGCGAAATGTGCGGAGAAGCACGTTCTCAATTTCAAAGAATCAGTCAAGGGTCATCGAGTGCTCAACCGCAACAATGCACACAACCATTTGACGTTGATGAATGATTACTTTGCCCTGGATGCCCTATCATCTGACAATTTTCACTGGCGCTTTCGGATGCGAAAAAATGTTTTTGGTAGTCTCTACCATGGCATCCGGTCCTTTGATGACTAGTTCATCTTGAAGAAGGACGCCGGAGGAAAGATTGGATTCTCTGGTCACCAGAAGTGCATGGCCAGATGCGGATGCTTGCATATGGCATGGCCGCAGATTCAGGGGACGAATACCTCTGAATGTCTGAGAGCACATGCGGATACACCATGGTCAGATTTGTTACTGTAGTGGTCAAGGTGTTTGGACACCGGTACTTGAGAGAACCAACTGTTGTAGACATTGATAGGCTCCTAGCAATGCCCGCAGCAAGAGGGTGGCCAGGTTTGCTCGGATCTCTTGATTGCATGCACCGGAGATGGGAGAACTGCATAAAAACTCTATAATGCCAATAGCAGGGCCATGTTAAGAAGTCCGCCATTCTTCTTGAAGCAACATTCTTGAAGCAGTTTGTGACATCCCAAAATTTAGAATTTTGGAATGTTAATTATTCAAATAGGATTAATTTAAAATTTGCTTGTGGTGCTTGCTTTTAGTTAAAATTGACTAGAATTTACTTTTTCAAGTTAAATGAACATTTAAATTGAGAGGGAATAAAAGGACTTCCCTAAATATTCATTTTTCATATTTAATTGGATCTTATTTGGATTTTAGTATTGAAAACAAATCCAACTAAAAAATAAAATAAAATGAGAGAAGGCAATATGACCCCTTCAATATAAAAAAGTTGGAAATGTTTTAAACATTATTTGATCTTTTGTTTGGCAGTTTAAAAAGCTTTTGGGAATTATTTATGTCCCTAATATTATATTTAGGGAATATTTATAAAGCCAAAATAGAAATTATAAAAATATTATATGTACTTGTATTTCATTTTTGGGCCAGAAAAATGTTCACTATTTTCTATATTATTGTATATACTTTTGTGACTGCGACGATCTTCATCAAACGTACCAGGCAAGTCACACCTTGATCATACTCCATTCTGTTATTTTTCTATGCATTTAGTTCTATATCACACTACTATATTATGCACGTGTAGGAATATTATGGTAGTATGTTATTGCTATAGGCAAATTTTCTTAAGAGCTTAGTTGATTGAATATAGCCAGATTAGATAAATGGTCAGCATCAGTAATAGTATGGCAGCAGAATTTTAACTTGCCTAAAATAAAGTCTACTGCTTGGTGAGAAAATGTAGCAAACGAAACCTCAAGCAGATTAAATATTTACTACAGTGCATGGACTTCTCGTAACTATAGAATTACCAGGCCATCAGTAACAGCTCGGCAGAACATGAGAAAATGTCAAGACAAGGGTCACCATTTTCAGAAAATATAAACAGTGAGCATACTACAGAAGTTAGAAGTAATGTAAACAGTGAGCATACAGCTAGCTCTACTTGTCACCAACTAGGAGAATTACTGATGCTTCACATTCACTTCCATGTCAATCACTTAAGTGGAGATAAAACTGAAACTTCCTTGCTATAACAACCACAGCATATTAACAAAAATGAGCGATGCAGCACTATACCTACTAAGAAAATCCATCAACACGCACACATTTATCAGATTTCGACACAATATATATGTATCCCACATGACCGAGTTACATGTGTGGATGTGCTTCCATATAGCCAGCAACCAAGACATCCTCATGTCCATTAAGAAAGACAGGACTTGCACGATGGTTGAATATGAAAGACATCCTCATGAAACTCTCTCTCGTGGCCTGCAGTGAGAAAATAGAACAAATTATCCAACTGCACAGCATATTCCTATTCTTGTCTAGCTATTAAAATGTAAAACAGAAAATAATTATCAGGTATTCATTAGTCTAAAATCTGCTGCTTATACTATTTACCTGTATCAACATGTACTGATAAAATGCCATGGATATTTGCACAGCTATCAAGCAAAACAGCATCATATATAACTTCCATATTTGCACAGCTATCAACTAAAGCAGCATTATATATCAACCCAGCATTTTTTTAAGAATCTTCGACTAACGGAAATAATTTTTTAGGATAGTGCTAACCAGATCTCTGTAGCCAAATAATAAGAGCCTGAGTGATGTCCAAATTATCACAATCAGAGAACCAACATTGTCCTTTTTGCTTACTAGTTTCATTATATATGCAAAACACATGGATAAGCAACCTGGAAATATTCGTGCATTTCATCATGATGGCAAAGAAGTAGTGATCTTTACCTTGATCAAAATAGGAAAGCAGTTACTTCATTTGCTAATCCTATTCCATTCTAGCCGGTGCATGCAGAGTCAAATTCCAACTAATAGTATCATCATTTTAAGATCTGTAACCTCCTCTTACTGCACATAAAACAACGAGTTCAGATATATTACAACACAAGGGGTATGCATTGCTCACAGTGAACACTAGCATTGCTCACATAAGAATATGAACAAGAGAAAGTATTTGACAAGCATTGCTCACAGCAGAATGTAAAATTTATAAGATCTAAACGGATAACCCTAGCATTGCACATTTAAGCTTGCGTCGTAACATATCACAGATAGAGTAGGAAACTTGGTAAACTCAGTTAGTAGCCCTTTTTGTTGCTTACTTGGCACTGCTTATTTCGAAAGAAAGCTGAAGAAATATGGGTAAACATCCATTAAATCAATTAGGGAACATGTGACTCATGGCATATAACACAAAGAGGTTCAGAAAATATTATTGGTTTACCAAAGTCCATCAGGAAACATGTGCAACAAAGAAAAACAGAAAAGCAAGTCATCTTGCAGAGAAGTAGAAGTCAACCACAGAAATTTCTAATTTCTGTAAAGCACTTGCGCAGTCAAATACAGAATAATGGAATCTCAGTTTACCTACTTAAAAATCACTTGATATGGGAGGAAACTTTTCTACAAAGTAATCTTGCAGAATAAGCTCCAGAAGCTGCCAATACTCCATCAAGACTTGGATGATTTTTCGAATCCAGAATTAGTGGCTTCTAATGCATCTGAAAACTGAAAAGGTAGAATACAACTGAATCAGTTCACTCTTGCCCACGTCATTAACACATATTAAGGAATACTGTAAAATCTAGACGAGAATGGAGAAACTAATTACAAACGGGAAAAAAGAAGTATTCCATGGATAGGCAAAATCTCTGTCGATCATACATGTATGACAAGCAGAAGTAACGGCTATACGTTGCCGGTTGAATCCACCCACAGCATAAATAAAGATATACCAAGTAGTTTCATTCTCTGACACAAGATCTGCAGAATAGTTTGTCATGAGGTTTCTAACTATGATTGATAAACATAAACAGAGGATGAGCACACATGAATTTTCCCTGAGTTGTGTAGAAAACAGGCCTTTATAAAGATAATAACGAAGAGAGTATCGTTACATAATTGATTTATATTTTCCTTTTTCCTCTCCAACTAGCCAGGTTGGGCATAAACCGTGGAATTAATAAAAAAATAAATGATGAGACGTATTTTACATAGTTATGGAGCCAAAACCTAATGAAATGACCAATTCAGAGCCTGGGTGCAGCGGCGACCTGGGTGTCGCGTGACGCAATGGTGCGAGGCCGCGGCAGAAAGCGGTGGTGCGAGGCGGCAGCAGCCGGACGCGGTGGTGTAAGGCTACGTCGGCGGAACGCCGTGGTGCTGCCTAGGCCGCGGCGGCAGGGCTGTTGGCGACGGCTATGCTATTGGCGGTGCCTAGGGCTTCCTCGCTGCTCCGCCGTTGCCGCTCCGAGGGGATGACGGGAGCAGGGAGGCTAACTGACCTAGGTGGATAAAAGGGAGGACCCAGCGACGACGACACGAGAGTGGAAGGGGAACGGGCCTCGGGCCTCGGGCCGGTGCGGGACGAGAAATCGACCCGGCAGATTAGTACCGTACCGAAAGTTTAATCAGGATGTGACCGGTTTATTAGGCCGAATTCTACTAACCATATCGTCAACACGGGGATGATGCATGGCTGTCAGCTGCGAAAGATGCCAAAGTGCACAAATAAAAGAGGCCACCGAGCCTAACAAATAAAAGAGGCTACCGAGTCCAACCCGTGACCCAGCACCAAAAGGTGCACACGGACGAAAAGATGGCCTTCGAGCTCATCCCCTATGAGGACACAGTTGTAAAAAAATAGCGCGCAATTGCATCCTTTGAGATTGGCATGTGATATACATTAGCACCAGGCTTTTTATTCAAATTCCTTTTTTTAAGTACATCGCGTGCCCGCACCACATGTATCCTTGCATTGTCGGTTGTCGCTCATCACTTCAACAACTCTAGCACTGTACCGAGTCCAACCCGTGACCCAGCACCAAAAGGTGCACACGGACGAAAAGATGGCCTTCGAGCTCATCCCCTATGAGGGCACAGTTGAAAAAAAATAGCGCGCAATTGCATCCTCTGAGATTGGCACGTGATATACATTAGCACCAGGCTTTTTATTCAAATCCTTTTTTTAAGTACATCGCGTCCCGCACCAGTATCCTTGCATTGTCGGTTGTCGCTCATCACTTCAACAACTCTAACACTGTACCGAGTCCAACCCGTGACCCAGCACCAAAAGGTGCACACGGACGAAAAGATGGCCTTCGAGCTCATCCCCTATGAGGGCACAGTTGTAAAAAAATAGCGCGCAATTGCATCCTCTGAGATTGGCACGTGATATACATTAGCACCAGGCTTTTTATTCAAATTCCTTTTTTTAAGTACATCGCGTGCCCGCACCACATGTATCCTTGCATTGTCGGTTGTCGCTCATCACTTCAACAACTCTAGCACTGTCGTCGGGATGCAGCTCTAAAAGCAAAAATCGGATGCCAACCATGGCGACTAGCGTGTCTGGCTGCGACGGCCATGGAGCCAGCCATGGCGCTCGCTCGCAGTTGTCGTGAGGTTGCTTGCAGCGGCCAGGGCGCGTCGCGCAGCCAGCTTTTTGGTGCCCCTCCTTGTCGTATTTTGATACGGGGAAGAAGAAAGGGGATGAGCGGGAAATCAAACATTCTATGAAAGAGCGGGAGTTCAAACAGAGTAAGATTGCTAGATCATAATATAGGGTAGCTCATTGTCTTGTGAATTATGCATGGACAGCTCCAAGCACTGCTTGTTAGTTGCACAGAGCTTCATATTTTGTTCAAGATCTTGTAATAGTTGATTGTAACCCTATTGAACTGAAATAAACCCTGATTCCCCGCAAAAAAAAGGGATAAGCAGCGAAGGAGATGGAGATGTGCTGTTACAGCAATTAGAGCATCTCCACTCGTCCCCCCCCCCCCAACAGGCCCCCCAGGGCCCTTTTTTCCCGCCGGCGTCTAAAAATCGGCCCAGTCGCGCCCCCAGTAGCCCAAATTTCGCTGTTTAGGGCCGAAATTGGCGCCGGCGGACCCAGGCCGAAGCGGCGCGCTGGGGGGCGCCCGGGGGCGCCGTGGGAAGCGTTTTTTGCGCGAAAGTCTCGCGGGCCCGCCGAGTCAGCGACCAGCCGCGTCTCGTCTTCCTCATCGCCTTGTTTCCCGCGGGGAATCAATGCCAAGGCTGCCGCCGGTCAGCCTTCCATTGATTCCCCACGGGCGGCGCAGTGATCGCCCGGCGACGCGCCGTCCCCCTCCCGTCACGCATACACACGCGTCTGCCGCCGCCCGGAGGCTATAAAAAGCCACCCCCACCTCGCCGGTGGTCGCACTCACCTTCGCCCGCAGTTCCTCTCTCCTCGCCGCCGCCCCATCCCGTCTCTCTCCCCCCGACACCAGCCACCGAGTCTACATCCTCCCGATGGGCGAGCGCTTCCCCGGCGACGGTGCGGCGGCCAACGGCTTCAGCAGCCGCACCCTGCACGAGTGGGAGGCGCACCTCCTCCACCAGGCCAACTACACGGCGCCGCCTGACATGCGCGCGCCGGGGCGGTGGAGGCTCAGCGTCGGAGGTGTCCCAGTCCCCCCGCGGCCCGACGCCGAGCACCCCGCCTACTTCCACGACGAGATCGAGCGCGTCCGGGCCTCCCTGCCGGAGGAGGTGCGCGGCGCCCGGAGTACGCCACCGACAACCACGCCAACTGGGCGACGTACTTCCAACGCCGCCACAAGGAGCAGCTCGCCTCCACCAACAACGCGCCGGTGAGGGGGCGCCACAACGCCGCCGGCCGCCGCATGTGGTGGGGCGTCCCCGGGCGGACGCTGCACTTCGTCCTTGAGCACCTCGAGGGCGGCAACCAACCACCGCTCCAGTACCCGGCGGCCCCGGCGCCTGTCCTCCGCCGGAGCGGCGGCGGCATTTGGCTGTCGCGGCGCATGGCGGGTGGTTCGTCCTCCTCCTTCTCCTCCTCCTCCTACTCCCACTCGTCCGGATCGCCGGCGCTCGCCAGCGTCAAGCCCGAGCCCGTGGAGACGCTGCTCGGGCGGCGCACCCGCGGCAGCGCCCTCGTCATCAGCGAGGGCGGCCGTGGCTCCTCCTCCTCCCGCCTCGTCATGCCCAAGGCAGAGCCGGGGCTCGTCGCCGTGAAGAGCGAGCACGGCAACATGGCCGCCCTCGATGACGAGGCCGCCATCAAGTGGGCGCGCGAGGACTACGTCGGCTGGAGCCTGAGCGCCAGCGCCGCGCCCTCGAGGAGTTTGCCGCTAGTCGCCGCGGCCGCGACGAGGGCGACGTCATCGTCCTCGAGGACAGTGACGACGACGACGCACCACCGCTGAAGGGAAACGGAGCATGCAATTTCAAAAAAATTCGTACGCTCACGCAAGATCTATCTAGGAGATGCATAGCAACGAGAGGGGAAGAGTGTGTCCACGTACCCTCGTAGATCGAAAGCGGGAGCGTTAGGTTAACGCGGTTGATGTAGTCGAACGTCTTCACGATCCAACCGATCAAGTACCGAACGTACGGCACCTCCGAGTTCAGCACACGTTCAACTCGATGACGTCCCTCGAACTCTTGATGCAGCAGAGGGTCGAGGGAGAGTTTTGTTAGCACGACTGCGTGGTGACGGTGATGTTGATGTGATCAGCGCAGGGCTTCGCCTAAGCACTACGACGCTATGACCGGAGGAGTAAACTGTGGAGGGGGGCACCGCACACGGCTAAGAGAACAATTGATGTGCTTTGGGGTGCCCCCCTGCCCCCGTATATAAAGGAGGAGAGGGAGGAGGCCGGCCAAGGAGGGGCGTGCCATGGGGGGAGTCCTACTAGGACTCCAAACCTAGTAGGATTCGGCCCCCCCTTTTTTCCTTCTCATGGAGGTGGAAAGAGGGAAGGAGAGGGAGAGGGAGAGGGAAAGGGGGGCCGCGCCCCCTCCCCTAGTCCAATTCGGACTGCCCATGGGGGGGCGCGCGTCACCCCTTGTGGGCTGCCCTCTCTCTCCCCTATGGCCCATGTTGGCCCATTACTTTCCCCGGGGGGTTCCGGTAACCTCCCGGTACTCCGAAAAATATCCGAAACGATCCGGAACCATTCCGGTGTCCGAATACTATCGTCCAATATATCAATCTTTACCTCTCGACCATTTCGAGCTCCTCGTCATGTCCGTGATCTCATCCGGGACTCCGAACAATCTTCGGTCACCAAAATACATAACTCATAATACAAATCGTCATCGAACGTTAAGCGTGCGGACCCTACAGGTTCGAGAACTATGTAGACATGACCGAGACACATCTCCGGTCAATAACCAATAGCGGAACCTGGATGCTCGTATTGGTTCCTACATATTCTACGAAGATCTTTATCGGTCAAACCGCAATGACAACATACGTCATTCCCTTTGTCATCGGTATGTTACTTGCCCGAGATTCGATCGTCGGTATCTTCATGCCTAGTTCAATCTCGTTACCGGAAAGTCTCTTTACTCGTTCCGTAATGCATCATCCCGTAACTAACTCATTAGTCACATTGCTTGCAAGGTTTGTCACGATATGCATTACCGAGAGGGCCCAGAGATACCTCTCCGATACTCGGAGTAACAAATCCTAATCTCGATCTATGCCAACCCAACAAACACCTTCGGAGACACCTGTAGAGCATCTTTATAATCACCCAGTTACGTTGTGACGTTTGATAGCACACAAGGTGTTCCTCCGGTATTCGGGAGTTGCATAATCTCATAGTCAAAGGAATATGTATAAGTCATGAAGAAAGCAATAGCAATAAAACTTAACGATCATAATGCTAAGCTAACGGATGGGTCTTGTCCATCACATCATTCTCCTAATGATGTGATCCCGTTCATCAAACGAAAACTCATGTCTATGGTTAGGAAACTTAACCATCTTTGATTAACGAGCTAGTCTAGTAGAGGCTTACTAGGGACACTGTGTTTTGTCTATGTATCCACACATGTATCTAGTTTCCGGTTAATACAATTCTAGCATGAATAATAAACATTTATCATGATATAAGGAAATATAAATAACAACTTTATTATTGCCTCTAGGGCATATTTCTTCAGTCTCCCACTTGCAGTAGAGTCAATAATCTAGATTACATAGTAATGATTCTTACACCCATGGAGTCTTGGTGCTGATCATGTTTTGCTCATGGAAGAGGCTTAGTCAACGGGTCTGCAACATTCAGATCCGTATGTATTTTGCAAATCTCTATGTCTCCCTCTGACAGTGTCCTGGACTAGGGGGTACTCACCACGTCATCTCCCGACCAGTGGGTCGGGCCGAGGACCCCCATGGCGGTTCACTAATGGGCCAGTTCGGACAGCCGATGACATATATGAGGAAGATTCCATAAGACTTGGTGATCAAGACAAGGACTCCTCTCCACCGACGTATTCGACTAGGACTCTTGTTATCCTAGGCCTCTGGTACATTATATAAGCCGAGGCCAGGCTAGTCGATAGATGATTATGACATTACTCATCATACCTCTAGGGTTTAGACCACAACGTATGATCTCGAGGTAGATCAACTCTGTACTTGATACTCCATCAATATAAACAAGAGCAGGACGTAGGGTTTTACCTCCATTAAGAGGGCCCGAACCTGGGTAAACATCGTGTCCCTCGTCCCTGTTACCACTGATCCGAGAATCCACAGCTTGGGACCCCCTACCCCGAGGTCTGCTGGTTTTGACACCGACAATGGTGCTTTCATTGAGAGTTTCGTTGTGTGATCGGCAAAGGATCAATGGCTCGCCTGCAGGTCAACTGCGATGTCGGCATCTTCGTCTCCGGCTCGACTGGTTACCCTGGCTCGACCGAGGACTGTCCTCTGCCTCCGATCATCATGTTCGGATGAGGGCCTTCATCAACATCAACTCCGATCTCTATTATGATCATGGAGGAATCATCCATAGAGCTCGGGGGCTCAACGTCAACATTGCCCTCGGGCGACCGTGCTGTTTTTCGGGACAGCGTACTTGTATCCGCGGCCACTGCCTCCTCGAGCATCGCTTTGACGATTCCTTTGGAGGAATTGTGCGGAATTGAGTCTATAACAACCCTGTAAAATTTCATCGCGTTCCGATGGAGCAATCTCCACCGACCTCCGATATACCGGAGCCCTGTCGAATCTGAACGAGAATCCGGACGAGTTTGGAGCGTGGTGTCCAGCATCTAGCTTGGACGTCCTTTGGAAGATCCAACCGTTGATCGGCTGCGGAATTCCTATATATACCGCCCCTCAAAATTTCAGCTCGATCTGGCCGTTCAAACTCCGGGAAACATCCGATGAGCGCATCGATTTTCAGATCTGTTTTCTACGCGAATACGAATCCGACCCGAGTTCATCTTTCTTCATGAACGTGATATTGGACAACCTTTTTGGAGGAATCTCTTTCTAGGGTATTATGTTTTGTTTCCGAACACATGCTCATAAATTTTGCTCCTTTTCGGAGGTAACCTTCACTATTGCGCCGGTGTCAAACCAGCCTGGCAACGTTGCTGCATGGCTGCCGACCTGCGCCAGACGGGTCGTCGCTTCATCGAGCCGAACTCAACCTCTTCGTATCATTATCTCGGCAAGCCGAACAAGAGTTCGGCATCGTGAAGGGTAAATCATCACCAACATTGTCGCCCCACGAATTATACGGAGCGGGCACACCAGCATCGCTGCATGGTCACTTCATCAAGCGGGCATCGACCGCGTCACAAGATCCGGCCCGCGTCGGCATCGCCGCACTATTGCTTCTTCAAGCCAGGATGTGACCTCTGCGTCCGAAGATCGGGAGTCAATTCCGGCTGGACTCGCCTCTCTTATCCCGTATCCAGCTTCAATCTTGGACGCGGCTTCGGCGTCCGAACATCAGGAGTCAACCCTGGCCAGACTCGCCCCTCGCACCATAGTACCGGAGGACGATTCCGAAGAAATCCCAAATACTAATCCGGCTGACCAAGCCGATGTCCACCACGCCGACCTGCTTCGACACCTCGGCCGGTATGGGGCTGCAAATGTCATACTACCGACCTGCCCCGTCACCTCGGCTAGACCGGGGGCTTCGCCATCTCTTCATCAACCTACTCCGGTGACTTCGGCATCACCAGCCGACCAGCTTCATCACGTTAGCAGGACCAGGGGCTTCGCCTCACCACATCGACCATGCGCATCACCACCTCATCAAGCCGAACTCCTCGTTCGGTTACCTCAGGTTTGGGGGCTGGGACCTTGGCTAGGTTGCGGACTACGTCTTTGTCCCGCCACGAGCTCGGACCTCGTCAACAATACCGAGCACATTAACCAGCTAAGTCGCCTCCATGCTCAGTTTTTTTTTCTTTAAATTTTTTATTTTATTTTATTTCTTGTTCGGTTCAACCAAACATTATATTTGTGTTAAACAAAAAAGTTGTTCGTTCAAACGTTGATTGTTAAACACTTTTTTTTTCCGCCGAGCTCTTCATCACCTCGGTCATGAGGGTTTTTGTCACCTCGGCTGGACCAGGGGCTTCGGCTCGCCACATCGATCGTGCGGCATCGCCACTTCATCGAGCCGAGCTCTTCGCTCGGGCACCTCGGGACCGGCTTGGGGGCTGGGACCTCGACCTGCCGCAAGCTTAGCCCACATCATCAACGCCGAACACATTAACCAGCTAAGTCGCTTTCATGCTCAAAGTTATTACATTTTTAATTTGTGTTCGGTTCGACCATGCTCACATGCGTTGTTTGTTAAAAACACTTCCTTTCCCATGTTAACTGGGGGCTCTTAAATTTATATGAGCTGTTTTATAATAAGTGTTCTTCTTCTAAGTCGTTGCAAAGTCTTTTTCTACCACTCCTTTCTTGACTCGAGTGTGTGGTCAATAGCCGGATAGCCTGTTTTCTCTCTAATGCCGCTCGAGTTTAGTTTGCTAAACTGGCCTAAAGAGCAGTACTCCGCCTTCGGGATAGGAGGTTCCAGCCGTAGGCTGACCCGCTTGAAGTCTTGAGATCGGATGTGTCATATTAATCCACGACAGAAGCACAAAGGTAAGACCAATTTTTGGATTGGCACCAAATGACTTGATTTAGTGCGGGCGTAAAGTTTTTACTGAAGTTTTTTTGGTTTTCCAAGCCTATGGCACTTTTAAACTATTTGTGTGTTTCCAGCATAAGTCTCGCAGTGCAACGTCGGACACCTTCAGAGATTCGGCAAAAACATTCTCGGATATTGCTATATATGCATTGGTTTCGAATTGTGTCTTCGGTCAATAGTTGGGTTGCCCGGCTCCTGTGCTTGCCTCCTACGTTTCGCTTTGTTCGGCTAGGTGTGCAAAGGGAGAACCATTGTGATTGTGCTTCCAGCTCGAATGGTTAAGCACCTCAGTGGAGAAAGCCGAAAACTGACTGTCACAATGGGCGTAAACTGGTCAGCGATCCGATGACGGTGTCAAACTATAGATTGGTACCGATTACCCCGTGTTAAACGATGGGCCTTTCATAACATTGGCCGAAGTGTTAATGGCTAGACTTCGGTCGGTGCCGAACACTAACCGGGGGCTCATAAGCTAGCTTCCCCAGTTTAAAGCTCCTATGACTAAGTGAAAGTTATAAAGCCCGCATATCTGATTGCCTTGTTTCCGCTAACACAACCGCCTCCGGGCACCGAGACGTCGGCTAAGGGTTGTCTTGTTACTGCGGAAACACTCTGCGTAGTATCTACAAAGGGGTAGAAGCCGACGATGGGCCACTTTCAACTGATAAACGGTCGCAACGGAGTCAAAATAAACATATATCATCAGTGATTGTATTCAGTATACAAGCACTGCCTTCCGTAATTATCGTTATAAAGCCATAAATATGCATCAAATTTGCCTTAAGATTTTGGCCAAGCTGGGTTGCCTGGCTCCTATGCTTACCCCTACGTTCCCGATTGTTCGGCTAGGTGGTAAAGGGAGCACCTCTGTGATTGTTACTACCGGGTCATCCGGATTAGTACCTCAGACTGGGTGAAGCCGAAAGCTAGCCATCTTAAAGGATATAATTGGTCGGCAATGATGGAAGCAAAAATTCTGGTTCATCATGGACCACAGAGTTCGGGAACTTTCCCCTAACTAAATCCTCAATATTTTCCTCCCACGTTGATCGGAGATGAGGTTTCATGATCATGGTCAGCATGAGAACTCAAAGAAAGGAACCGATAGCGGAACTATTTCTTTGAAAGATGTTTCTTACATAGTAATATAACATATCTCTCTGCATACCTTTGTTTATAAAATCATATGGCCGGATTGCCTCGTTTGCCATAAATCTTTGCCCTCATAAAGGCTTTATAAAGTGGGACAAACACTCCTCGGCTACTGGCTGAGGAGGTTGAAGCCGATGGTCGGTCAACAAAGTTTTGTACAATACGGATCCGAGCTTTAATGATGTAAAGTACTTAGGTACATAGAATCATTACACATAAATTGCGAGCAAAAGTCAAATAATTGTAGCCAATCTTTCAAAGAGTCAAGGGCACAATCTCGCTGAGACAACCGAGCAGCTGACATAACGCTCTCATAATTCCCTATTGGCATTGATTTCCTATCTATTAAGCCCCTTGAGGCCGACCTTGGCGAGATCAGCTTTCGTTAGCTCTCGCTCCTTTAAGAGATCTTTATTCTCTTTCCGAGAAGTTTGTGTTAAACACAACAAAATTTTCTGTCAAACGGATATCGATCCTTAATTGGGCCACCCGTGCCCACATTAAGGCTCGGGGGCTACTGGGCTTCTCGCTTATCATTTATAAATATTAAAGGGGCACATCGATCTCCTGATCTGGTGTTGCCACCCGACCAGTGGCTCGGGGGCTACTGCATTGCCTATTCAATGCAAAAAATTCATAATGCCCAGTGTTCGGCTTGACCGACCTATGGGCAAATGCGTCTTCGGACAACAATAGGTACCATCTGGACCTATCCGGCATCAAGCTAATATATTACGGCAACTTCTCAAGACCCTCTCTCAAGGACCCGTCTGCCGATCACTATTTCCTCTAATATATTACACCATGTTTCTATTCCTACGTATGCTTCCGAGCTAGGAGTTGACCCTCAGGCCGATTTCTTGAATCGACCTGAGTCTTAGAGGCTACTGGGATCAGCGGTTTCATGTTTTCCTTCAGGTGCATCTCGGGTTTTAGACCTATACGCACCTTGAGGGCTACTGGCTATACATCTCGTCAGCAAACAAATTGCAAAGATCAAGAAAAATATACCAGCAATAAAGCTCGGATGCAAGTAGTTTGACATAAAGCTCGGATGCAAGCAGTCCGGCATAAAGCTGAGATACAAGTGGCTGGCTTCATAGAGGGCATTTCTGGCATTAAGCTCGGCTGAACTCCTTCAACTTTTTTGAACCAAGGTGATCTATGACACCTTGGATACAGTCCGGTGTTGGAGCTCGGATACAGTCCGGCGTTGGAGCTCGGATACAGTCCGGCGTTGGAGCTCGGAAGCAGTCCGGCGTTGGTGCTCAGCTGCAAAAAGACACCTCGAATGCAGTCCGGCATTGGAGCTCGGACGCAAGAGGACACCGCCGCATGGGAAACACTTAAAACCCGAGGTGTGGCGTAAAAATAACAAGGCATTGATAAAGGCCGAAGACTTAAAGGGCTCCTCGGATGCCCGACGTGTAAACTCTTCGGATTTAGCTCGGCAATCCTCAAGATCGAAGATGGGAAGATTTGTTGAACCAGTTTTCAAGACCGACGACCGAAGATGAAGAAAGTTTGGAGGAACCGAGGAGCGTCCCCAACTTGAAGATCGGTTCAGGGGGCTACTGACGGTGTCCTGGACTAGGGGGTACTCACCACGCCGTCTCCCGACCAGTGGGTCGGGCCGAGGACCCCCATGGCGGTTCACTAATGGGCCAGTTCGGACAGCCGATGACATATACGAGGAAGATTCCATAAGACTTGGTGATCAAGACAAGGACTCCTCTCCACCGACGTATTCGACTAGGACTCTTGTTATCCTAGGCCTCTGGTACATTATATAAGCCGAGGCCAGGCTAGTCGATAGATGATTATGACATTACTCATCATACCTCTAGGGTTTAGACCACAATGTATGATCTCGAGGTAGATCAACTCTGTACTTGATACTCCATCAATATAAACAAGAGCAGGACGTAGGATTTTGCCTCCATTATGAGGGCCTGAACCTGGGTAAAACATCGTGTCCCTCGTCCCTGTTACCACTGATCCGAGAATCCACAGCTCGGGACCCCCTACCCCGAGGTCTGCCGGTTTTGACACCGACACCCTCCTTGACTTGATTGCGGATGGAGTTGAAGCGTCTCTTGATGTGTTTGGTTCTCTTGTGAAATCTGGATTCCTTCGCTAAGGCAATTGCTCCAGTATTGTCACAAAAGATTTTCATTAGACCGGATGCACTAGGTATTACACCTAGATCGGATATGAACTCCTTCATCCAGACTCCTTCATTTGCTGCTTCCAAAGCAGCTATGTACTCCGCTTCACACGTAGATCCCGCCACGACGCTTTGCTTGGAACTACACCAACTGACAGCTCCACCATTCAATATAAATACGTATCCGGTTTGTGACTTAGAGTCATCCGGATCAGTGTCAAAGCTAGCATCAACGTAACCATTTACAACGAGCTCTTTGTCACCTCCATAAACGAGAAACATATCCTTAGTCCTTTTCAAGTATTTCAGGATGTTCTTGACCGCTGTCCAGTGATCCACTCCTGGATTACTTTGGTACCTCCCTGCCAAACTTATGGCAACACACACATCAGGTCTGGTACATAGCATAGCATACATGATAGAACCTATGGCTGAGGCATAGAGAATGACTTTCATTTTCTCTCTATCTTCTGCAGTGGTCGGGCATTGAGTCTTACTCAACTTCACACCTTGCAACACAGGCAAGAACCCTTTCTTTGACTGATCCATTTTGAAGTTCTTCAAAACTTTATCAAGGTATGTGCTTTGTGAAATTCCTATTAAGCGTCTCGATCTATCCCTATAGATCTTGATGCCTAATATATAAGCAGCTTCACCGAGGTCCTTCATTGAAAAATTCTTATTCAAGTATCCTTTTATGCTATCCAGAAATTCTATATCATTTCCAATCAACAATATGTCATCCACATATAATATTAGAAATGCTACAGAGCTCCCACTCACTTTCTTGTAAATACAGGCTTCTCCAAAAGTCTGTATAAAACCATATGCTTTGATCACACTATCAAAGAGTATATTCCAACTCCGAGAGGCTTGCACCAGTCCATAAATGGATCGCTGGAGCTTGCACACTTTGTTAGCACCTTTAGGATCGACAAAACCTTCTGGTTGCATCATATACAACTCTTCTTTGAGAAAACCATTAAGGAATGCAGTTTTTTACGTCCATTTGCCAGATTTCATAATCATAAAATGCGGCAATTGCTAACATGATTTGGACAGACTTAAGCATCGCTATGGGTGAGAAGGTCTCATCGTAGTCAACCCCTTGAACTTGTCGAAAACCTTTCGCAACAAGTCGAGCTTTGTAGATAGTAACATTACCGTCAGTGTCAGTCTTCTTCTTGAAGATCCATTTATTCTCTATGGCTTGCCGATCATCGGGCAAGTCAACCAAAGTCCACACTTTGTTCTCATACATGGATCCCATCTCAGATTTCATGGCCTCAAGCCATTTCGTGGAATCTGGGCTCATCATCGCTTCCTCATAGTTCGTAGGTTCGTCATGGTCTAGTAACATGACTTCCAGAATAGGATTACCGTACCACTTTGGTGCGGAACGTACTCTGGTTGACCTACGAGGTTCCGTAGTAACTTGATCTGAAGTTTCATGATCATCATCATTAGCTTCCTCACTAATTGGTGTAGGCATCACGGGAACTGTTTTCTATGATGAGCTATTCTCCAATTCGAGAGAAGGTACAATTACCTCATCAAGTTCTACTTTCCTCCCACTCACTTCTTTCGAGAGAAACTCCTTCTCTAGAAAGGGTCCATTCTTAGCAACAAAGATCTTGCCTTCGGATCTGTGATAGAAGGTGTACCCAACAGTTTCTTTTGGGTATCCTATGAAGACGCACTTCTCCGATTTGGGTTCGAGCTTATCAGGTTGAAGCTTTTTCACATAAGCATCGCAACCCCAAACTTTAAGAAACGACAGCTTAGGTTTCTTGCCAAACCACAGTTCATACGGTGTCGTCTCAATGGATTTAGATGGTGCCCTATTTAATGTGAATGCAGCTGTCTCTAATGCATAACCCCAAAACGATAGTGGTAAATCGGTAAGAGACATCATAGATCGCACCATATCTAATAAAGTACGGTTACGACGTTCGGACACACCATTTCGCTGTGGTGTTCTAGGTGGCGTGAGTTGCGAAACTATTCCACATTGTTTTAAATGAAGACCAAACTCGTAACTCAAATATTCGCCTCCGCGATTAGATCGTAGAAACTTTATTTTCTTGTTACGATGATTTTCCACTTCACTCTGAAATTCTTTGAACTTTTCAAATGTTTCAGACTTATGTTTCATTAAGTAGATATACCCATATCTGCTTAAATCATCTGTGAAGGTCAGAAAATAACGATACCCGCCGCGAGCTTCAACACTCATCGGACCGCATACATCAGTATGTATTATTTCCAATAAGTCAGTAGCTCGCTTCATTGTTCCAGAGAACGGAGTCTTAGTCATCTTGCCCATGAGGCATGGTTCGCAAGCATCAAATGATTCATAATCTAGTGATTCCAAAAGTCCATCTGCATGGAGTTTCTTCATGCGCTTTACACCAATATGACCTAAACGACAGTGCCACAAATATGTTGCACTATCATTATCAACTTTGCATCTTTTGGCATCAATATTATGAATATGTGTATCACCATGATCGAGATTCAATAAAAATAGACCACTCTTCAAGGGTGCATGACCATAAAAGATATTACTCATATAAATAGAACAACCATTATTCTCTGATTTAAATGAATGACCATCTCGCATCAAACAAGATCCAGATATAATGTTCATGCTCAACGTTGGCACCAAATAACAATTATTCAGGTCTAAAACTAATCCCAAAGGTAGATGTAGAGGTAGCGTGCCGACGGCGATCATATCGACCTTGGAACCATTCCCGACGCGCATCGTAACCTCATCCTTAGCCAATCTTCGTTTAATCCATAGCCCCTGTTTCGAGTTGCCAATATGAGCAACAGAACCAGTATCAAATACCCAGGTGCTACTACGAGCATTAGTAAGGTACACATCAATAACATGTATATCAAATATACCTTTGTTCACTTTGCCATCCTTCTTATCCGCCAAATACTTGGGGCAGTTCCGCTTCCAGTGTCTAGTCCCTTTGCAGTAGAAGCACTCAGTTTTAGGCTTAGGTTCAGACTTGGGCTTCTTCCCGGGAGTGGCAACTTGCTTGCCATTATTCTTGAAGTTCCCCTTCTTTCCTTTGCCCTTTTTCTTGAAACTAGTGGTCTTGTTAACCATCAACACTTGATGCTCCTTCTTGATTTCTACCTCCGCTGCTTTGAGCATAGCGAAGAGCTCGGGAATAGTCTTCTCCATCCCTTGCATATTATAGTTCATCACGAAGCCTTTATAGCTTGGTGGCAGTGATTGAAGAACTCTGTCAATAACACTATCATCCAGAAGATTAACTCCCAGCTGAGTCAAGTGGTTATGGTACCCAGACATTCTGAGTATGTGTTCACTAACAGAACTGTTCTCCTCCATCTTGCAGCTATAGAACTTGTTGGAGACTTCATATCTCTCAACTCGGGCATTTGCTTGAAATATTAACTTCAATTCCTGGAACATCTCATATGGTCCATGACGTTCAAAACGTCTTTGAAGTCCCGATTCTAAGCCATAAAGCATGGCACACTGAACTATTGAGTAGTCATCAGATCGAGCTTGCCAGATGTTCATAATGTCAGCATCTGCTCCTGCAGCAGGCCTTTCACCCAGCGGTGCATCAAGGACATAATTCTTCTGTGCAGCAATGAGGATAATCCTCAAGTTACGGACCCAGTCCGTGTAGTTGCTACCATCATCTTTCAACTTAGCTTTCTCTAGGAACGCATTAAAATTCAAGGGAACGGTAGCAGGGCCTTTGATCTACAACATAGATATGCAAATACTATCAGGACTAAATTCATGATAAATTAAGTTCAATTAATCATATTACTTAAGAACTCCCACTTAGATAGACATTCCTCGAGTCATCTAAATTATCACGTGATCCATATCAACTAAACCATGTCCGATCATCACGTGAGATGGAATAGTTTTCAATGGTGAACATCTCTATGTTGATCATATCTACTATATGATTCACGTGTTGGGGAATGTAGTAATATCAAAAATTTCCTACGCACACACAGGATCATGGTGATGCATAGCAACGAGAGGGGAGAGTGTGTCCACGTACCCTCGTAGACCGAAAGCGGAAGCGTTAGCACAACGCGGTTGATGTAGTCGTACGTCTTCACGATCCGACCGATCCAAGTACCGAACGCACGGCACCTCCGAGTTCAGCACACGTTCAACTCGATGACGTCCCGTGAGCTCCGATCCAGCAAAGCTTCACAGGAGAGTTTCGTCAGCACGACGGCGTGGTGACGGTGATGATGATGCTACCGACGCAGGGCTTCGCCTAAGCACCGCTACGATATGATCGAGGTGGATTATGGTGGAAGGGGGCACCGCACACGGCTAAGAGATCAATGATCAATTGTTGTGTTTATGGGGTGCCCCCTGGCCACGTATATAAAGGAGTGGAGGAGGGGGGAGGGCCGGCCTAGCTATGGCGCACCCTGGAGGAGTCCGACTCCCACCGGGAGTAGGATTCCCCCCCTTCCAAGTAGTAGGAGTAGGAGAGAAGGAAGGGGAAGAGAGAAGAGAAGGAAGGAGGGGGCGCAGCCCCTCCCCCTAGTCCAATTCGGACTAGGCCTTGGGGGGGCGCGCGGCCTGCCTCTCTCTCTCCCCTAAAGCCCAATAAGGCCCATATACTTCTTCCCCGTATTCCCGTAACTCCCCGGTACTCCGAAAAATACCCGAACCACTCGGAACCTTTCCGATGTCCGAATATAGTCGTCCAATATATCGATCTTTACGTCTCGACCATTTCAAGACTCCTTGTCATGTCCCCGATCTCATCCGGGACTCCGAACTACCTTCGGTAGATCAAAACACATAAACTCATAATACAAATCATCATAGAACTTTAAGCGTGCGGACCCTACGGGTTCGAGAACTATGTAGACATGACCGAGACACGTCTCCGGTCAATAACCAATAGCGGAACTTGGATGCTCATATTGGCTCCCACATATTCTACGAAGATCTTTATCGGTCAAACTGCATAACAACATACGTTGTTCCCTTTGTCATCGGTATGTTACTTGCCCGAGATTCGATCGTCGGTATCTCAATACCTAGTTCAATCTCGTTACCGGCAAGTCTCTTTACTCGTTCCGTAATACATCATCCCGCAACTAACTCATTAGTTACAATGCTTGCAAGGCTTATAGTGATGTGCATTACTGAGTGGGCCCAGAGATACCTCTCCGACAATCGGAGTGACAAATCCTAATCTCGAAATACGCCAACTTAACAAGTACCTTCGGAGACACCTGTAGAGCACCTTTATAATCACCCAGTTACATTGTGACATTTGGTAGCACACAAAGTGTTCCTCCGGTAAACGGGAGTTGCATAATCTCATAGTCATAGGAACATGTATAAGTCATGAAGAAAGCAATAGCAACATACTAAACGATCAAGTGCTAAGCTAACGGAATGGGTCAAGTCAATCACATCATTCTCCTAATGATGTGATCCCGTTAATCAAATGACAACTCATGTCTATGGTTAGGAAACATAACCATCTTTGATTAACGAGCTAGTCTAGTAGAGGCTTACTAGTGACACTCTGTTTGTCTATGTATTCACACATGTATCATGTTTCCGGTTAATACAATTCTAGCATGAATAATAAACATTTATCATGATATAAGGAAATAAAATAATAACTTTATTATTGCCTCTAGGGCATATTTCCTTCAGTCTCCCACTTGCACTAGAGTCAATAATCTAGTTCACATCGCCATGTGATTTAACACCAATAGTTCACATCACCATGTGATGAACACCCATAGTTTACATCGCTATGTGACCAACACTCAAAGGGTTTACTAGAGTCAATAATCTAGTTCACATCGCCATGTGATTAACACCCAAAGAGTACTAAGGTGTGACCAAGTTTTGCTTGTGAGAGAAGTTTAGTCAATGGGTCTGCCACATTCAGATCCGTATGTATTTTGCAAATTTCTATGTCTACAATGCTCTGCACGGAGCTACTCTAGCTAATAGCTCCCACTTTCAATATGTATCCAGATTGAGACTCTGAGTCATCTGGATCGGTGTAAAAGCTTGCATCGATGTAACCTTTTATGACGAACTCTTTTATCACCTCCATAATCGAGAAATATTTCCTTAGTCCTTTTAGGTAACTAAGGATAACTTTGACCGCTATCCAGTGATCTATCCCTGGATCACTATCGTACCTCCTTGCTAATCTCATAGCAAGGCACACAACTGGTCTGGTACATAGCATGGCATACTTTATAGAACCTATGACTGATGCATAGGGAATGACTTTCATTCTCTTTCTATCTTCTGCCGTGGTCGGGTTTTGAGTCTTACTCAATTTTACACCTTGTAACACAGGCAAGAACTCCTTCTTTGACTGATCCATTTTGAACTTCTTCAAAATCTTGTCAAGGTATGTGCTTTGTGAAAGTCCTATTAAGCGTCTCGATCTATCCCTATAGATCTTGATGCTCAATACTTAAGCAGCTTCACCGAGGTCCTTTTTTATTGAAAAATTCTTATTCAAGTATCCTTTTATGCTATCCAGAAATTCTATATCATTTCCAATCAACAATATGTCATCCACATATAATATCAGAAATGCTACCGAGCTCCCACTCACTTTCTTGTAAATACAGGCTTCACCGTAAGTCTGAATAAAACCATATGCTTTGATCACTTCATCAAAGCGTATATTCCAACTCCAAGATGCTTGCACCAGTCCATAGATGGATTGCTGGAGCTTGCACATTTTGTCAGCACCTTTAGGATTGACAAAACCTTCTGGTTGCATCATATACAACTTCTTCTTTAAAAATTCCATTAAGGAATGTAGTTTTTGACATCAATTTGCCAGATTTCATAAAATGCGGCAATTGCTAACATGATTCGGACAAACTTAAGCATCGATACGAGTGAGAAAATCTCATCGTAGTCAACACCTTGAACTTGTCGAAAACCTTTTGCGACAATTCGAGCTTTGTAGATAGAAACACTACTATCAGCGTCCGTCTTCCTCTTGAAGATCCATTTATTCTCAATGGCTTGCCGATCATCAGGCAAGTCAACCAAAGTCCATACTTTGTTCTCATACATGGATCCTATCTCAGATTTTATGGCCTCAAGCCAATTATCGGAATCTGGGCTCATCATCGCTTCCTCATAGTTCGTAGGTTCGTAATGGTCTAGTAACATGATTTCTAGATCAGGATTACCGTACCACTCTGGTGCGGATCTTACTCTGGTTGACCTACGAGGTTCGGTAGTAACTTGATCTGAAGTTTCATGATCATCATCATTAGCTTCCTCACTAATTGGTGTAGAAGTCACAGGAACCGGTTTCTGTGATGAACTACTTTCCAATAAGGGAGCAGGTACAGTTACCTCATCAAGTTCTACTTTCCTCCCACTCACTTCTTTCGAGAGAAACTCCTTCTCTAGAAAGGATCCATTCTTAGCAACGAAAGTCTTGCCTTCGGATCTGTGATAGAAGGTGTACCCAACTGTCTCTTTTGGGTATCCTATGAAGACACATTTCTCCGACTTGGGTTCGAGCTTATCAGGTTGAAGCTTTTTCACATAAGCATCGCAGCCCCAAACTTTAAGAAACGACAACTTTGGTTTCTTGCCAAACCACAGTTCATAAGGAGTCGTCTCAACGGATTTAGATGGTGCCCTATTTAACGTGAATGCAGCCGTCTCTAAAGCATAACCCCAAAACGATAGCGGTAAATCAGTAAGAGACATCATAGATCGCACCATATCTAATAAAGTACGGTTACGATGTTTGGACACACCATTAAGCTGTGGTGTTCCAGATGGCGTTAGTTGTGAAACTATTCCACATTTTTTTAAATGAAGACCAAACTCGTAACTCAAATATTTGCCTCCGCGATCAGATCGTAGAAACTTTATTTTCTTGTTACGATGATTTTCTACTTCACTCTGAAATTCTTTTGAACTTTTCAAATGTTTCAGACTTATGTTTCATCAAGTAGATATACCCATATCTGCTCAAATCATCTGTGAAGGTCAGAAAATAACGATACCCGCCGTGAGCCTCAACACTCATCGGACCGCATACATCGATATGTATTATTTCCAATAAGTCATTTAGCTCGCTCCATTGTTCCGGAGAACGGAGTCTTAGTCATCTTGCCCATGAGGCATGGTTCACAAGTATCAAGTGATTCATAATCAAGTGATTCCAAAAGCCCATCAACATGGAGTTTCTTCATGCGCTTTACACCAATATGACCTAAACGGCAGTGCCAAAAATAAGTTGCACTATCATTATTAACTTTGCATCTTTTGGCTTCAATATTATGAATATGTGTATCGCTACCAAGGTAGTCAGAATCCCGACTCGACTCCTAGAATCCTACGACTTCACGACCCTACGGAAGCATGTCGATTCAAGTCCCACTATGAATCCAGATCTGGTAGAGTCCATGTTGAGTCACGATCCAAATCATAGAATCCTATACAAAACTGTAGAATCCCGACTATGGTATGGACTATGTCCGATTCTAGTAATTTGTCTAAGCTTTTGTTTAGTGCAAAAGAATAGTATGCCATCATCCAAACCCCTTTTCACATGCCTCATGACCCTTTATTCCCCTCGCAAACTCAAACGCTCAGCCACCGACACCTTTGATCTAGCTCTCAGAAACCCTAGGTCAAAACCGAGGATCAGGCTTGTCGACGAATGGAATTGGCGTGAGAAGGAGGACGCATCAAGATTGATCGAAGAAGATGAGCAAGACCCTTCAAGGCTCAACACTTCAGGTGAGCTATACAAGTCATCGGCTATTAACATACTCTAAAAGAACCTCCAAAGTAAATTTTGTGCATTGAAGCTTAAATGTTCTATATATTTCCCTCTCATATATGTTCCATACATGCAAGCTAGATAGTAGGTTAGCCATAAAAATAAGTGGAATACAACTAGCATTGATGTGTATGTTTTTTGCTCTATATTTAGTGTTAAAACTCTATAGAACCCATATAAATTTCTGGCGTGGATACAAAATATCTTATTTAAGTATATCTAGTAGAATCCTCGATTCCACGACTCGATACTACGACTCGATTCTGCCGAAGGAAAATCGATCCGACTCCGAATCCCGACTCTGACTACCTTGATCGCTACGATCGAGATTCAATAAACCATTTACATTGGGTGTATGACCATAGAAGGTTTTTATTCATGTAAACAGAACAACAATTATTCTCTGACTTAAATGAATAACCGTATTGCAATAAACATGATCCAATCATATTCATGCTCAACGCAAACATCAAATAACATTTATTTTGCAATAAACATGATCCAATCATATTCATGCTTAATGCAAACACCAAATAACATTTATTTTGCAATAAACATGATCCAATCATATTCATGCTCAATGCAAACACCAAATAACATTTATTTAGGTTCAACACTAATCCTGAAAATAGAGGGAGTGTGCGATGGTGATCTTATCAACCTTGGAATCACTTCCAACACACATCGTCACCTCGTCATTAACTAGTCTCTGTTCATTTTGCAACTCCTGTTTCGAGTTACTAATGTTAGCAACTGAACCAATATCAAAAACTCAGGGGCTACTATGAACACTAGTAAAATACACATCAATAACATGTATATCAAATATACTTTTGTTCACTTTGCCATCCTTCTTATCCGCCAAATACTTGGGGCAGTTCCGCTTCCAGTGACCAGTCCTTTTGCAGTAGAAGCACTCAGTTTCAGGCTTAGGTCCAGACTTGGGCTTCTTCCCGGGAGTAGCAACTTGCTTGCTATTCTTCTTGAAGTTCCCCTTCTTCCCTTTGCCCTTTTCTTGAAACTCGTGGTCTTGTTAACCATCAACACTTGATGCTCTTTCTTGATTTCTACCTTCGTTGATTTCAGCATCACGAAGAGCTCGGGAATCATTTTTGTCATCCCTTGCATATTATAGTTCATCACGAAGTTCCAGTAACTTGGTGATAGTGATTAGAGAATTCTGTCAATTACTATCTTATCCGGAAGATTAACTCCCACTTGATTCAAGCAACTGTAGTACTCAGACATTCTGAGCACATGCTCACTGGTTGAGCTATTCCCCTCCATCTTGTAGGCAAAGTATTTGTCAGAGGTCTCATACTTCTCGACACGGGCATGAATCTGAAATACCGATTTCAGCTCTTGGAACATCTCATATGCTCCGTGGCTTTCAAAATGTTTTTGAAGTCCCGGTTCTAAGCTGTAAAGCATGGTGCACTAAACTATCAAGTAGTCATCATACCGAGCTTGTCAAACTTTCATAACGTCTGCATCTGCTCCTGCAATAGTTCTGTCACCTAGTGGTGCATCAAGGACATAGTTCTTCTGTGCAGCAATGAGGATAAACCTCAGATCACGGAACCAGTCCGCATCATTGCTACTATCATCTTTCAACTTAGTTTTCTCTAGGCACATATCAAAAATAAAAAACAAGGGAGCTATACGCGAGCTATTGATCTACAACATAATTTGCAAATACTACCAGGACTAAGGTCATGATAAATTTAAGTTCAATTAATCATATTACTCAAGAACTCCCACTTAGATAGACATCTCTCTAATCATCTAAGTGATCATGTGATCCAAATCAACTAAACCATAACCGATCATCACGTGAAATGGAGTAGTTTTCAATGGTGAACATCACTATGTTGATCATATCTACTATATGATTCACGCTCGACCTTTCGGTCTCAGTGTTCCGAGGCCATATCTGCATATGCTAGGCTCGTCAAGTTTAACCCGAGTATTCTGCGTGTGCAAAACTGGCTTGCACCCGTTGTAGATGAACGTTGAGCTTATCACACCCGATCATCACGTGGTGTCTCGGCACGACGAACTTTGGCAACGGTGCATACTCAGGGAGAACACTTTTACCTTGAAATTTAGTGAGAGATCATCTTATAATGCTACCGTCAAACAAAGCAAAATAAGATGCATAAAGGATAAACATCACATGCAATCAATATAAGTGATATGATATGGCCATCATCATCTTGTGCTTGTGATATCCATCTCCGAAGCATCTTCATGATCACCATCGTTACTGGCGCGACACCTTGATCTCCATCGTAGCATCATTGTCGTCTCGCCAACTATTGCTTCTACGACTATCGCTACCGCTTAGTGATAAAGTAAAGCAATTACAGGGCGATTGCATTGCATACAATAAAGCGACAACCATATGGCTCCTGCCAGTTGCCGATAACTCAGTTACAAAACATGATCATCTCATACAATAAAATATAGCATCATGTCTTGACCATATCACATCACAACATGCCCTGCAAAAACAAGTTAGACGTCCTCTACTTTGTTGTTGCAAGTTTTACGTGCCTGCTACGGGCTGAGTAAGAACCGTTCTTACCTACGCATCAAAACCACAACGATAGTTCGTCAAGTTAGTGCTGTTTTAACCTTCACAAGGACCGGGCGTAGCCACACTCGGTTCAACTAAAGTTGGAGAAACTGACACCCGCTAGTCACCTGTGTGCAAAGCACGGCGGTAAAACCAGTCTCGCGTAAGCGTACGCGTAAGCGTACGCGTAATGTCGGTCCGTGCCGCTTCATCCAACAATACCGCCGAACCAAAGTGTGACATGCTGGTAAGCAGTATGACTTGTATCACCCACAACTCACTTGTGTTCTACTCGTGCATATAACATCTACGCATAAAACCTGGCTCTGATACCACTGTTGGGGAACGTAGTAATTTCAAAAAATTTCTACGCACACACAGGATCATGGTGATGCATAGCAACAAGAGGGGAGAGTGTGTCCACGTACCCTCGTAGACCGAAAGCGGAAGCGTTAGCACAACGCGGTTGATGTAGTCGTACGTCTTCATGATCCGACCGATCCAAGTACCGAACGCACGGAACCTCCGAGTTCAGCACACGTTCAACTCGATGACGTCCCGTGAGCTCCGATCCAGCAAAGCTTCACAGGAGAGTTTCGTCAGCACGACGGCGTGGTGACGGTGATGATGATGCTACCGACGCAGGGCTTCGTCTAAGCACCGCTACGATATGATCGAGGTGGATAATGGTGGAAGGGGGCACCGCACACGGCTAAGAGATCAATGATCAATTGTTGTGTCTATGGGGTGCCCCCTGGCCACGTATATAAAGGAGTGGAGGAGGGGGGAGGGCTGGCCTAGCTATGGCGCGCCCTGGAGGAGTCCTACTCCCACCGGGAGTAGGATTCCCCCCCCTTCCAAGTAGTAGGAGTAGGAGAGAAGGAAGGGGAAGAGAGAAGAGAAGGAAGGAGGGGGCGCAACCCCTCCCCCTAGTCCAATTCGGACTAGGCCTTGGGGGGGCACGCGGCCTGCCTCTCTCTCTCCCCTAAAGCCCAATAAGGTCCATATACTTCTTCCCCGTATTCCCGTAACTCCCCGGTACTCCGAAAAATACCCGAACCACTCGGAACCTTTCCGATGTCCGAATATAGTCGTCCAATATATCGATCTTTACGTCTCGACCATTTCGAGACTCCTCGTCATGTCCCTGATCTCATCCGGGACTCCGAACTACCTTCGGTACATCAAAACACATAAACTCATAATACAAATCGTCACAGAACTTTAAGCGTGCGGACCCTACGGGTTTGAGAACTATGTAGACATGACCGAGACACATCTCCGGTCAATAACCAATAGCGGAACCTAGATGCTCATATTGGCTCCCACATATTCTACGAAGATCTTTATCGGTCAAACCTCATAACAACATACGTTGTTCCCTTTGTCATCGGTATGTTACTTGCCCAAGATTCGATCGTCGGTATCTCAATACCTAGTTCAATCTCGTTATCAGCAAGTCTCTTTACTCGTTCCGTAATACATCATCCCGCAACTAACTCATTAGTTACAATGCTTGCAAGGCTTATAGTGATGTGCATTACCGAGTGGGCCCAGAGATACCTCTCCGACAATCGGAGTGACAAATCCTAATCTCGAAATACGCCAACTCAACAAGTACCTTCGGAGACATCTGTAGAGCACCTTTATAATCACCCAGTTACGTTGTGACGTTTGGTAGCACATAAAGTGTTCCTCCGGTAAACGGGAGTTGCATAATCTCATAGTCATAGGAACATGTATAAGTCATGAAGAAAGCAATAGCAACATACTAAATGATCAAGTGCTAAGCTAACGGAATGGGTCAAGTCAATCACATCATTCTCCTAATGATGTGATCCCGTTAATCAAATGACAACTCATGTCTATGGTTAGGAAACATAACCATCTTTGATTAACGAGCTAGTCTAGTAGAGGCTTACTAGTGACACTCTGTTTGTCTATGTATTCACACATGTATCATGTTTCCGGTTAATACAATTCTAGCATGAATAATAAACATTTATCATGATATAAGGAAATAAAATAATAACTTTATTATTGCCTCTAGGGCATATTTCCTTCATCACGTTCGACCATTCGGTCTCAGTGTTTCGAGGCCATGTCTGTACATGCTAGGCTCGTCAAGTTTAACCCGAGTATTCTGCGCGTGCAAAACTGTCTTGCACCCGTTGTATGTGAACGTAGAGCTTATCACACCCGATCATCACGTGGTGTCTCGGCACGACAAACTGTCGCAACGGTGCATACTCAGGGAGAACAGTTATACCTTGAAATTTTAGTGAGGGATCATCTTATAATGCTACCGCCATACTAAGCAAAATAAGATGCATAAAAGATAAACATCACATGCAATCAAAATATGTGACATGATATGGCCATCATCATCTTGTGCCTTTGATCTCCATCTCCAAAGCATCGTCATGATCTCCATCGTCACCGGCTTGACACCTTGATCTCCATCGTAGCGTCGTTGTCGTCTCGCCAACTATTGCTTCTACAACTATCGCTAACGCATAGTGATAAAGTAAAGCAATTACATGGCGATTGCATTTCATACAATAAAGCGACAACCATAAGGCTCCTGCCAGTTGCCAATAACTTTTTCAAAACATGATCATCTCATACAATAACGTATATCATGTCTTGACCATATCACATCACAACATGCCCTGCAAAAACAAGTTAGACGTCCTCTACTTTGTTGTTGCAAGTTTTACGTGGCTGCTACGGGCTTCTAGCAAGAACCGTTCTTACCTACGCATCAAAACCACAACGATGTTTCGTCAAGTTTGCTGTTTTAACCTTCAACAAGGACCGGCAGTAGTCAAATTCGATTCAACTAAAGTTGGAGAAACAAACACCCGCCAGCCACCTTTATGCAAAACAAGTTGCATGTCTGTCGGTGGAACCGGTCTCATGAACGTGGTCATGTAAGGTTGGTCCGGGCCGCTTCATCCAACAATACCGCCGAATCAAAATAAGACATTGGTGGTAAGCAATATGACTATCATCGCCCACAACTCTCTGTGTTCTACTCGTGCATATCATCTACGCATAGACCTGGCTCAGATGCCACTGAAGGGAAACGAAGCATGCAATTTCAAAAAATTTCCTACGCTCACGAAAGATCTATCTAGGAGATGCATAGCAACGAGAGGGGGAGAGTGTGTCCACGTACCCTCGTAGACCGAAAGCGGAAGAGTTAGGTTAACGCGGTTGATGTAGTCGAACGTCTTCACGATCCAACCGATCAAGTACCGAACGTACGGCACCTCCGAGTTCAGCACACGTTCAGCTCGATGACGTCCCTCGAACTCTTGATCCAGCAGAGGGTCGAGGGAGAGTTTCGTCAGCACGACGGCGTGGTGACGGTGATGGTGATGTGATCAGTGCAGGGCTTCGCCTAAGCACTACGACGCTATGACCGGAGGAGTAAACTGTGGAGGGGGGCACCGCACACGGCTAAGAGAACAATTGATGTGCTTTGGGGTGCCCCTGCCCCCGTATATAAAGGAGGAGAGGGAGGAGGCCGGCCAAGGAGGGGCGTGCCATGGGGGGGGAGTCCTACTAGGACTCCAAACCTAGTAGGATTCGCCCCCCCTTTTTTCCTTCTCATGGAGGTGGAAAGAGGGAAGGAGAGGGAGAGGGAGAGGGAAAGGGGGGCCGCGCCCCCTCCCCTAGTCCAATTCGGACTGCCCATGGGGGGGCGCGCATCACCCCTTGTGGGCTGCCCTCTCTCTCCCCTATGGCCCATGTTGGCCCATTACTTTCCTCGGGGGGTTCCGGTAACCTTCCGGTACTCCAAAAAATACCCGAAACGATCTGGAACCATTCCGGTGTCCGAATACTATCGTCCAATATATCAATCTTTACCTCTCGACCATTTCAAGACTCCTCGTCATGTTCGTGATCTCATCCGGGACTCCGAACAATCTTCGGTCACCAAAACACATAACTCATAATACAAATCGTCATCGAACGTTAAGCGTGCGGACCCTACGGGTTCAAGAACTATGTAGACATGACCGAGACACATCTCCGGTCAATAACCAATAGCGGAACCTGGATGCTCATATTGGTTCCTATATATTCTACGAAGATCTTTATCGGTCAAACCGCAATGACAACATACGTCATTCCCTTTGTCATCGGTATGTTACTTGCCCGAGATTCGATCGTCGGTATCTTCATACCTAGTTCAATCTCGTTACCGGCAAGTCTCTTTACTCATTCCGTAATGCATCATCCCATAACTAACTCATTAGTCACATTGCTTGCAAGGCTTGTCACGATGTGCATTACCGAGAGGGCCCAGGGATACCTCTTCGATACTCGGAGTGACAAATCCTAATCTCGATCTATGCCAACCCAACAAACACCTTCGGAGACACGTGTAGAGCATCTTTGTAATCACCCAGTTACGTTGTGACGTTTGATAGCACACAAGGTGTTCCTCCGGTATTCAGGAGTTGCATAATCTCATAGTCAAAGGAATATGTATAAGTCATGAAGAAAGCAATAGCAATAAAACTTAACGATCATAATGCTAAGCTAACGGATGGGTCTTGTCCATCACATCATTCTCCTAATGATGTGATCCCGTTCATCAAATGACAACTCATGTCTATGGTTAGGAAACTTAACCATCTTTGATTAACGAGCTAGTCTAGTAGAGGCTTACTAGGGACACTGTGTTTTGTCTATGTATCCACACATGTATCAAGCTTCCGATTAATACAATTCTAGCATGAATAATAAACATTTATCATGATATAAGGAAATATAAATAACAACTTTATTATTGCCTCTAGGGCATATTTCCTTCAACCGCTGTCAACCAAACCTGTCCGCCAAGGCGACGCAGGACAGGGGTGCAGTATGGACGGCGGTGGCGTGAAGAAGGAGGCCGACGACGGCGGCGACGACGGCGACTACTACAGCGCCTTTGGCGCATTCTTCGGCCTATAGGTGGCGCAGTAGTTTTTATGTTTTTTAGTTTCAAATTATGTTTTTTAGTTTTTATGTACAAATTTCAATGAAATCGCCTAATATGTGTCGAATTTGGCCGAATTTTGTCGTGTTTGGCCAAATTTATTTTTTAAAAAGACGGTGTCTGGGTTGGTCTTGGGGCAGCGGTTGGGAAACCACCCGCCCCCATGCCGAAAATATCGCCGGCGCGCCCCCAGGCGGCGATATTTGAGGCGCCTGGGGGGTCGAATGGCTGGAGATGCTCTGAGAGAGATATTTCATAGGGTGGGAAAGAGAGAAGGATAAGAAGGGGGTGCTGGCCCCCACAAGAACGTGGGTGCAAGGTGGAATGGCAGGACGCTGGCAACTACCTCCCTTGCATGCGATCGGCTAGCCGTATTCAAACATTTCCCTTTTTTGATATACCAGCAAACCGTCCGACTTTCTCTTTACATTGCTACCCAGAGCACTGCCATACAATGTACACATATCGAATTCCACGTGAAGCGCTAATGATAGAGGACAGAACCATACAAACACTTACCAGCAGCACACTCCCGTCGTTACACACAAGCGACTCGAGTGCCGAGAGACACCAAGACAAACACACTCACCAGCGAAGGGCATGATTCCACGAGATAGGCTAGTCTCTGACTTGCATTCGTCATGCCCATCAGGTCCAGAGATGTAGGTGTTGGCCGCTCTGTCACCGTCCTTGGCGAAATAATAGGCAGGCACCTGCCATTCCGGTCCTTCGGCACCGCTTCTGGCATGAAGCTCATCACATGTGCAATCCACCCTATGGGGTCACATAAATGTCAGCGAGATCACACAAATTCAGGTTTATTTTCGAGACATCAGTAAAAAAGTCATGAACGCTTTTTATGAACCCCCTCCTCCCCGCGCTACATTATCATTAATGAAACCATATACCACATCCAAGTTTACAGTAGTTCATGCTCCGAAAACCGAACTACAAAAACGAAAAACTAAGTCCTGCAAGTACGTTGTTTACTATCAATATGACACACACTGTGACGCCCGGATAATTAAGCTACAGTGAACCTCCGCTAATGATACAACGTCACCTCGGATACTGTTGATAAACTCGCGTCAGTTTGAAACCCAGTTCAAATTTCAAATTTAAAGTAAAGACGAACGGTAAAAGTTTTCAAACATTAAAACTAAAATGTTCGGAATGTGACATAATTACATATATTAAATTAGGTACAACTTTTGTATTATACTAAAACTAAAGTATATTGGAAATAAGAGAAAACAGTAAAGGAAAATAAATAAAAAGAAAAGGATAAAATAGAAAACAAAAAAAATGAACCCCCCCCCACTGGGCCAACCGGCCCAGCTGGCAGCCAGGCCAGCCCAACTGGCCCACCTAACCCCTGGCCTATATGGCCTCGCACACCGAACTCTAAACCTAAATCCCCCCCACTCCTCGCTCTCCCTTCCCCGATCCAGATCGGGATCAGGGGCATCGGCCCCGACACCCGACGCCGATCGTTGCCGTCGCCCGGAAACCCCCTCGCCGGACCTCCTCGCCAGACCGCCGGCGCCTCCTCATCTCCTTCCCACGGGTCGCCCCCGAGCCTCGCCGCCCCTCTCCCGACGAACGCTGGTGAGGGCCACGCCCTCCCCTCTCTCCCCTGTCCCCGCACGCGCGCACGCGCGACCTCGGCCGCTCGCTGCCTCCCCAAGCGCTCACTGCCAGCGCCCTGGCCTGCCGCTGCCCTGCTCCGTGCCCCCTCTGCGAGCGCACGGCTGCTCAAGGCTGCGTCCGCGCGGCGCCCGACCGCAGCCACCTCTGCCCACCGGCGTCCTCGCCTCCGCCCGCGCCCGCGAGCTCGCTCGCGCTCGTCGCGCTCACCGCGGCCCTGTCCCGCCCGGCGCTCGCGTAATCCGCTTCTGCCCTCGTCGCAGCCGCACCATGTGCGCGCTGCCCGCCTGTGCCATGTCCCACCCGCGCCTGCACGCGCTGCGCCCGCGGACGCCGTGCTGCTCCTCCTCCTGCCGCCCGCGCACCCGCGCAGTTGCCGGCCCCCTGTTGCTGCTCTACATCCCCGGTGCCACCCTCTGCCGGCGCCGCTCACTGTCGACCGCCCACAGATCCCCTGCCCGCGGCCGCTTGCATCGCAGCCGCCCACCTTCCCGCTGCGCTCCGGCTCGCCCCGTCTCCTCCTCCAAGCGCCGCACCGCCCCCTGCAGCCCGCACACGGCCGCGCCACCCGCTCATCTGGCCGCCCCGTCCGGCGCCCGGGCAGCGCCCCGCCGTGGCCGCGGCCATCTCCCGGGTCCGCCTCGGTGGGTACCCCGCCCGCGCCCGTTAAACGCCTGCTCCAGTGGCCTCATGGGCCACTGGTAGCCGAGGCCCACACCCCCTGTTTTGTTAAAAAAATTAATTTTAAAAAAAGATTTATAAAAAATTAATAAAATTAATTAATTAATTAATCAATTAATTAACTTAATTAAAAGTTTGCTTAATTAACTTAACAGTAGTTAACATGTTAATTAACTGCTGTGTGTATGACAGGGGGGGCCCACCCCCTATTGACCAGTCAAACGTTGACTGGTCAACTGGGACCCCCTGACCCACCTGTCAGCCACTGGTACACTTTTGTGTACCCTGTGCTGGGTACATCTAGCAATTTGACATTTAATTTTCGAATTAAAATAATTTAAGAAATGAATTAAAACTTTAAAAATTAATAAAAAATAATCCGTAACTTGGATGAAAATACTTTGTACATGAATGTTGCTCAGAACGACGAGACGATTCCGAATACGCAGTCCATTCATCCGCCGCACGTCCCTAGCATAGCGAACATGCAACAATCCACCTCCGTTTCATTTGCCCGAAAACGTCAAACACCGGGAATACTTTCCCGGATGTTTTCCCCCTTCGCCAGTAGCAACTAGTACTGCGTTAGCTCACCCTAGCACCGCTAAATGTCATGTCATGCATCTTAATGCATCTGTTTGCATTGTATTCATTGTTTCTTCTCCCTCTATTCTCCGGTAGACTACGAGACTGACGCCGCTGCTGCCTCGATCGACTACGGTGTTGACGACCCGTCCTTCTCTACCGAGCTTCCAGGCAAGCCCCCCTTGTTCATCCCGATATCGCCTACTCTTTCCCTCTACTGCTTGCATTAGAGTAGTGTAGCTGTTACTGCTTTCGGATGAACCTATTCTGCTGCATAGCCTGTCCTTGTTACTTCTGTTGTTACCTTTACCTGCAATCCTAAATGCTTAGTATAGGATGCTAGTTTATCATCAGTGGCCTTACACTCTTGTCCGTCTGCCATGCTATAGTAATGGGCCGTGATCACTTCGGGAGGTGATCACGGGTATATATACTATATACTTTTACACTACTTATGTTACTGTTCGGAGATGGGAGCTGAAGGGGTAGGTGGTTCCATCCAGGTAGTGCTGGGCTTGGGTTCCCGGTAGCCCCCTGATTGTTACTTTGTGGCGGAGCGACAGGGCAGGTTGCGACCACCTAGGAGACAGGTGGGCCTGGTCCTTGGTCGGCGTCAGCGGTTACTTCAAATTAACATGCTTAACGAGATCTTGGTATTTGATCTGAGTCTGGCTACGAGCCTATACGCACTAACCATCTACGCGGGAACAGTTATGGGCTCTCGACGTCGTGGTATCAGCCGAAGCCTCCTAGACGTCAGTGACTGAGCGGCGCGCGCTGGGTTGGACCGCGTAACGCAACTTCCTTTGTAATGGAGGTTGCTAGGTCTGCTCACCGGCCGCGTTCGCAACGTGCAGGTGTGCAACGGGCGATGGGCCCAGACCCCTACGCGCTTAGGATTTAGACCGGCGTGCTGACCTCTCTGTTAGGCCTAGGTAGGGCTACGACGTGTTGATATTCCAAGGCCGGGCATGACCCAGGAAAGTGTGTCCGGCCAGAGGGATCGACCATGTTGGGTAATGTGGTGCACCCCTGCAGGGAAGTTTATCTATTCGAATAGCCGTGTCCCTCGGTAAAAGGACAACCCGGAGTTGTACTTTGACCTTATGACAACTAGAACCGGATACTTAATAAAACACACCCCTTACAAGTTCCAGATACAACCCGGTGATCACTCTCTCACAGGGCGACGAGGAGAGGATCGCCGGGTAGGATTATGCTATACGATTGTTACTTGGTTAACTTACCAGCTACTCTCTTCTACTGCTTCAAGATGGAGGCTACCAGAAGCGTAGTTTTCGCTAGGACTAGCTATCCCCCTCTTATTCTGGCATTCTGCAGTTCAGTCCACAGATACTACCCATTTCATTGATACCAATGCATATGTAGCGTAGATCCTTGCTTGCGAGTACTTTGGATGAGTATTCACGGTTGCTTTGCTCCCTCTTTTTCCACCTTTCCATTCTTCTCGGATGTCGCAATCAGATGTTGGAGCCCAGGAGCCAGACGCCACCGTCGACGATGACCCCTACTACACCGAGGGTGCCTACTACTACGTGCAGGCCGCCGACGGCCAGGAGTAGTTTAGGAGGATCCCAGGCAGGAGGCCTGCGCCTCTTTTGATCTGTATCCCAGTTTGTGCTAACCATCTTATGGCAACTTGTTTAACTTATGTCTGTACTCACATATTTTTGCTTCCGCTGACTCTTGTGTATTCGAGCTTATGTATTCGAGCCCTCGAGGCCCCTGGCTTGTAATACGAAGCTTGTATTACTTTAATTTGTGTCTAGAGTTGTGTTGTGATATCTTCCCGTGAGTCCCTAATCTTGATCGTACACATTTGTGTGTATGATTAGTGTACGATTGAATCGGGGGCGTCACAAGTTGGTATCAGAGCCGACTGCCTGTAGGAATCCCCCTTCCACACTCCTTGGCCGAAGTCGAGAATAGACAATTACTAAACTTTTACTAACATGGCTGTGTGTCTTACGGGCCCACGTCGCCATTGGGTGGTATTAGGATCTTTTACTCCTCGTCTATACTCTGGGACTCTGGTCTCTCTTCTATTTGGGTTAAATGATTTTACTAACTCTGGCTCTAGGTTCTTGTAACTACTTCCTCCCGGAGAGCCCCTTATTACAAATGATCGCCTGCTGCGCCAGAAGATTCCAAAGATACTCTACAATGTTCTCTCAAGAATTTGTGCCGTCGCTTCTGCAAATCCTTCCATTAATAAACCCCTAGGGATAACCACGTACGCTTGCCATTCATACAATCATTCCCTATTGATCTTGTTATTACAAGACACCCCAAAATTCTGTTTATTGTTCCGAGAATACTTTGTGCCTACTGCTTTGCAGTTCTTTGCCACATGAATAACCCTACGGATAATTCCTCGCACTTGTCGAGTATCCGCTCATCCCCAGTTCATATGTTTCACGAAAGTCCTCGAAATACCATTCGACTTTCTAAAAATCCTCAACAGCCTATTGCTCCTGAATTCCTTGCCTTCCTACATTATGGTTAATTCCATACTTCTAGTTATCTCCGTTGACACCCTCTATCATTATCATTTTGAGTCCGTTGATTCAATATGTTTGCGAATGCCCGCAATCATCAGTTGATCCTTATAAATTATCTTTCCGGCTCAGCCGTCATTTTTAACTGGAGCTGGTTCTCGACCAATCAAATTGTCGTCGATTGTACCCCTAAGGCTATTCAACTTATCCATCCCTAATCAGAGCGTTGCTTTTGATCCCTTGACCTGGAAATCATAATTCCTTTGCAATTGAGCTTTGAATTAGTCAGTTGTTTCTATCATCTGATCTCCTTGCATTCCTTCTTCTTCTGATTGAGTACCGATGCTCACATCAGGTCCCTTGTGGATCATCAGATCCTTTGTTGGATTTCATCCGACAGTGTCCTTCATATTCAATAACCTTGTGAGCCTTTCCACGAATATATAATGCCTTTGGTAAGTTGTATCCTCTGCTTTGGCAACCATGCTCTACCTTCGAGCTTGAGTTATTTACTCCTGAAGTTTGTGGTATATGTTCCTAAGATGCCCTGATGGGTTGAACCAACGCCTTCCCTAATCTGTGTGAACCCGAAAGATTTCATGGGTCATACTTATCTGGTATTTCACCAGGTAAAACTTTCAACACTAATGCCATTCTCAGAACGAGAAGTGAATGTAAGGTTGTGCTTTGGAGAAATGGGAGTCGACCTTGAACTTTGTGTTCATGCCCATGGACCCGATGTGGAACTTATCATGGAAGGTTCTCATAAAATAGTTACCCCCTTGTTATAAGTTCTTCTTATATCTGTGGTTTGATCATTTACAAAATGTGGTTCTGACCATATTGTTCCCCTTTGATTAAATTTCTCAGACAAGTTAAATCACTTGTCCTCTGCAGATCAATGCACCCGTCCAACCTCTATTATGATCTACCTTCGAGTATTACCCCGTGGTATCTCGATAATATCACAGAACCATATTACTTCTTATGAGTTCTTCTTCAAGTATTATTTCTCACCGATTCCAATTTTCCCCGGGTTCTGAGTTGTTAGACACTCAAGGACACCGATAAGTGAATCAATTCCACACTCCGATTCAATAACTCTAAGTAATCTCCATTGCTTATGAGTTTATTAATCCTTCAAGTCATTCCTAGCCTGATCGGCTATATCCTTATCGTGCAACTTTTTAACTGTGCTACCTGGTCCTTATTCCCGGAGCACAACTTTTGACGATGAGCTAAGCTTACGTCGACCTTCCTTGTCTTATCATTTCACCTCGAACAGCAAGCTTGATTCCGAGTTGGTGTCGTATCTGTGGTTCCAATATTCTTTCGCTGCATTAGTCCTTTTGCTTGACATAGTCGCTGTTCGAATGCTTCTTTGTGGAGCCTCTCGACAAAATCTGTCGTGACCATCATCAACATTTTGACTCCTTTCAGGATATCAATCGAATTCATGATGATAAGTGCCATCCTCGTCCCTTGGTAAATTGAGTTACCATCGACAACATCCTTATCTTCCTTTCATCACAAACTTGTTCATGTTGTGGGTGCAACTTGCTATCGAGCTTGTATTATGTTCTGCCTTGGAGTATTACCATCTTTTACGTCAAGGATGTTGTGAGGATTGCTCCACCTCTTAAGAATTCTTGAAATAGTGATACTTCTCACCATCACCATTCTTTCTTGGTTCCCGTGTTGATTCTAACCGGGATACTAACAAGTGAACGGTGTTGTTTGGATTCTGTACTTCTAGCAACCCTATTGCTTTGAAGTTAATGATCGATAGTTCATTCTTAGACTATTAGTTATTGAATCACCATTCTAACATTGATCATGCTACCTAAGCCCATATCTCGCGTGCACCTGTCAACCAATGTTTAATCGAGTATGTTTTCCTCGAGCATACCTCATTATATCATTTGATCTGACAAATGTTATCTCCTTGTTCACATAATTGTGGAAATCCATCTTTTGGAAATCTCGATGAATTGTCGCTGAGTTCATCAGCCACCTCCTCATTCTCTCCTTGGTTTAATGATGAACTCATCATTCGGAACTTGCTTCCATAGTTCATTTCCCGGGAATCTTACAATGTCATCTCGTCAATTTGTGTTGCACCTTTTCTTCTCAGGCATCCTGAGTCTGAGGTATCCTGACACCAATCGGATCTGAACCTCGGTCAGATATGATTGTTGGAACATATTTCGAAGATTTATAACGTTGGTATTATATGACCCGGTAAGGTGATGTCATGCCTAGCACACCTGGCTGGAGGACTATTGTTATAGTTTCCTTTTTAGCAAGTTTAGCCATTCTTCCATGAGGAAATTATAAGACTTACTCTATGAGTTGTTCCTGATGGATCCATTGTGTATCCAAAGTCTGAGCTTTGCTTGAACACCATGCCAATGCTATCTCTAAGCATGTCTGTGGTACTCCGATTATCAATAAAAACATTTGAAGCACAATGCTAAATTTTGTTTATCAATTATCCAACACCGTTGTATGGGTAATGTCATGAAATTTCTCTCCAATTACCTAAAGGGTTTTCTACATTATATCATGTCATGGATATCATGCTTTGCTTGTCCTTGGGAAGGATATACCCCTAAAATAGGTGTTTAAACACATTTTCCTTTTCATTGTTCTGTTTAACCTGATAACCATATTTTCCTTTCCATTGTTTGGTTTAACCTTTCTTGTGACCTACATTATATAAGTAGTAATATTTCCCTTCTTAAGTAAACACCTCGGTGTACCGTCCTGTCTAGTGTAACCCTGTTACTATTGTTGATAACATTCCGGTAACCATCGATGGACGAGAACTTTGCCTATTGGTCTGCCTCGTTCAACGAGCAGGAAAATGGTTCTCTTCGTCCCTCGCCCTTGGTACCAACGTTGTTGCCAACATATCTGACAGGCCATCCTTTGGCATGCCTTACTATCATGACCGTGCAAGATGTCAGCCTCCCCTTTCTACTCTTAACCCACATGGTGGGCCCATAACCCACAGTTCCACAGGATCGAAACCTGACTCTCCTATACACCCCCTGTTTCCAAAGTTATTCGCCGCGCGTGGCCTCGTAGGTAACTCACGAGCCACCTTCCGAGAGATCATCAATTCTGGTATCAGACACAATACTTATTCCCATTGCTCTGAGCTCTTTTCACACTCTAGCTTAGATATCAAACGATTGCTTACCCGCTCGAAACTTTTTGTACCATCTTGTATTGCCCTCGGTGATCTCCCCGAGTTTCAACTCGAGAGCTACCTTGTACCTTGTTCCCTGAGATAACTACCGAAAACCCGTCCTTGCAGACATTCTCCCTATAGTTTTCCCCCGTATCCTTTTCGTAAGTACGATGAAGATCCCGTAGAAAGGATGATGACTTCATCATGATGACCTGAAGCAGAGGAATGAAGACATCAACATAATGGATCGACCTCTTCGAGAAGAGCAACCAAGACCAAGAAGATTCGTTAGAATTTCGTAACCAGACTTTTCCCCCTTGCACTACCTCTTAAATCTCGGGACGAGATTTCTTGTAGTGGAGGAGAATTGTGACGCCCGGATAATTAAGCTACAGTGAACCTCCGCTAATGATGCCATGTCACCTCGGTTACTGTTGATAAACTCGCGTCAGTTCAAAACCCAGTTCAAATTTCAAATTTAAAGTAAAGTCGAATGGTAAAAAATTTCAAACATTCAAACTAAAATGTTCGGAATGTGACATAATTACATATACTAAATTAGGTACAACTTTTTTATTTTACTAAAACTAAAGTATATTGGAAATAAGAGAAAACAGTAAAGGAAAAATAAATAAAAAGAAAAGGACAAAACAAAAAACAAAAAACAAAAAAAAGGAACCCCCCCCCCACTGGGCCAACCGGCCCAGCTAGCAGCCAGGCCAGCCCAACTGGCCCATCTAACCCCCTGGCCTATATGGCCTCGCACACCGAACCCTAAACCTAAATCCCCCCCACTCCTCGCTCTCCCTTCCCCGATCCAGATCGGGATCAGGGGCATCGGCCCCGACCCCCGACGCCGATTGTTGCCGCCGCCCGGAAACCCCCTCGCCAGACCTCCCCGCCGGACCGCCGGTGCCTCCTCATCTCCTCCCCACGGGTCGCTCCCGAGCCTGGCCGCCCCTCTCCCCACGAACGCTGGTGAGGGCCACGCCCTCCCCTCTCTCCCCTATCCCCGCGCGCATGCACGCGCGACCTCGGCCGCTCGCTGCCTCCCCAAGCGCTCACTGCCTGCGCCCTGGCCTGCCGCTGCCCTGCTCCGTGCCCCCTCTGCGTGCGCACGGCTGCGCCCGCGCAGCGCTCGACCGCAGCCGCCTCTGCCCACCGGCGTCCTCGCCTCCGCCCGCGCCCGCGCCCGCGAGCTCGCCCGCGCCCGCGAGCTCGCTCGCGCTCGTCGCGCTCACCGCGGCCCTGTCCCGCCCGGCGCTCGCGCCATCCTCTTCTGCCCTCGCCGCAGCCGCACCATGTGCGCACCGCCCGCTTGTGCCGCGTCCCGCCCGCGCTCGCAAACCGCACCTGCACGCGCCGCGTGCTGCGCCCGCGTTCGTCGTGCTGCTGCTCCTCCTGCCGCCCGCGCACCCGCGCCGTGGCCGGCACCCTGTTGCTGCTCTACATCCTCGGCGCCACCCTCCGCCGGCGCCGCTCGCTGTCGACGGCCCGCAGCTCCCCCGCCCGCAGCCGCTCGCATAGTCGGCCGCCCACCTTCCCGCTGCGCTCCGGCTCGCCCCGCCTCCTCCTCCCAGCGCCGCACCGCCCCCTGCAGCCTGCACACGGCCGTGCCACCCGCTCATCTGGCTGCCCCGGCCAGCGCCCGGGCAGCGCCCCGCCGTGGCCGCGGCCGGTTCCCGGGTCCGCCCCGGCGGGTACCCCGCCCGCACCCGTTAAACGCCTGCTCCAGTGGCTTCATGGGCCACTGGCAGTCGGGGCCCACACCCCCTGTTTTTGTTAAAAAAATTAAATTTTTAAAAAGATTTATAAAAAAAATAAAATTAATCAATTAATTAACTTAATTAAAAGTTTGCTTAATTAACTTAACAGTAGTTAACATGTTAATTAACTGCTGTGTGTATGACAGGGGGCCCCACCCCCTGTTGACCAGTCAAACGTTGACTGGTCAACTGGAACCCCCTGACCCACCTGTCAGCCACGGGTACACTTTTGTGTACCCTGTGCTGGGTACATCTAGCAATTTGACATTTAATTTTCGAATTAAAATAATATAGGAAATGAATTAAAACTTTAAAAATTAATAAAAAATAATACGTAACACGGATGAAAATACTTTGTACATGAAAGTTGCTCAGAACAACGAGACGAATCCGAATACGCTGTCCGTTCGTCCGCCGAACGTCCCTAGCATAGCAAACATGCAACAATCCACCTCCGTTTCATCTGCCCGAAAACGTCAAGCACTAGGAATACTTTCCCGGATGTTTTCCCCCTTCGCCAGTAGCACCTAGTACTGCGTTAGCTCACCCTAGCACCGCTAAATGTCATGTCATGCATCTTAATGCATCTGTTTGCATTGTATTCATTGTTTCTTCCCCCTCTTCTCTCCGGTAGACTACGAGACTGACGTCGCTGCTGCCCCGATCGACTACGGTGTTGACGACCCGTCCTTCTCTACCGAGCTTTCAGGCAAGCCCCCCCCTTGTTCATCCCGATATCGCCTACTCTTTCCCTCTACTGCTTGCATTAGAGTAGTATAGCTGTTACTGCTTTCGGATGAACCTATACTGCATAGTCTGTCCTTGTTACTTCTGTTGTTACCTTTACCTGCAATCTTAAATGCTTAGTATAGGATGCTAGTTTATCGTCAGTGGCCTTACACTCTTGTCCGTCTGCCATGCTATAGTATTGGGCCGTGATCACTTCGGGAGGTGATCACGGGTACATATACTATATACTTTTACATTACTTATGTTACTGTTCGGAGATGGGGGCTGAAGGGGCAGGTGGTTCCACCTAGGTAGTGGTGGGCCTGGGTTCCCGGCAGCCCCCTGATTGTTACTTTGTGGCGGAGCGACAGGGCAGGTTGCGACCACCTAGGAGACAGGTGGGCCTGGTCCCTGGTTGGCGTCCGCGGTTACTTCAAATTAATACGCTTAACGAGATCTTGGTATTTGATCTGAGTCTGGCTACGAGCCTATACGCACTAACCAACTACGCGGGGACAATTATGGGCTCTCGACGTCGTGGTATCAGCCGAAGCCTCCTAGACGTCAGTGACTGAGCGACGCGCGCCGGGTTGGACCGCGTAACGCAACTTCCTTTGTAATGGAGGTTGCTAGGTCTGCTCACCGGCCGCGTTCGCAACGTGCAGGTGTGCAACGGGCGATGGGCCCAAACCCCTACGCGCTTAGGATTTAGACATGGGTGATGACCTCTCTGTTAGGCCTAGGTAGGGCTGCGACGTGTTGATCTTCCGAGGCCGGGCATGACCCAGGAAAGTGTGTCCGGCCAGAGGGATCGAGCGTGTTGGGTAATGTGGTGCACCCCTGCAGGGAAGTTTATCTATTCAAATAGCCGTGTCCCTCGGTAAAAGGACGACCCGGAGTTGTACTTTGACCTTATGACAACTAGAACCGGATACTTAATAAAACACACCCCTTACAAGTTCCAGATACAACCGGGTGATCGCTCTCTCACAGGGCGACGAGGAGAGGATCGCTGGGTAGGATTATGCTATACGATTGTTACTTGGTTAACTTACCAGCTACTCTCTTCTACTGCTTCAAGATGGAGGCTACCAGAAGCGTAGTCTTCGCTAGGACTAGCTATCCCCCTCTTATTCTGGCATTCTGCAGTTCAGTCCACTGATACTACCCATTTCATTGATACCAATGCATATGTAGCGTAGATCCTTGCTTGCGAGTACTTTGGATGAGTATTCACGGTTGCTTTGCTCCCTCTTTTTCCACCTTTCCATTCTTGTCGGATGTCGCAACCAGATGTTGGAGCCCAGGAGCCAGACGCCACCGTCGACGACGACCCCTACTACACCGAGGGTGCCTACTACTACGTGCAGGCCGCCGACGACCAGGAGTAGTTTAGGAGGATCCCAGGCAGGAGCCCTGCGCCTCTTTCGATCTGTATCCCAATTTGTGCTAACCATCTTATGGCAACTTGTTTAACTTATGTCTGTACTCAGATATTTTTGCTTCCGCCGACTCTTGTGTATTCGAGCTTATGTATTCGAGCCCTCGAGGCCCCTGGCTTGTAATATGAAGCTTGTATTATTTTAATTTGTGTCTAGAGTTGTGTTGTGATATCTTCCCGTGAGTCCCTGATCTTGATCATACACATTTGCGTGTATGATTAGTGTATGATTGAATCGGGGGTGTCACACACACCTCTCTTTGTCGGAGTCTTGTATACAGATTTATTTGTCATATCATATCTTTAGCCATCATTCATGAATGTGCAGCTTTGGTCCTATCAACAGATAGAGGCAAAGCCAAATGTCTTACTGTCCCAGTTCAAGTTTACGACCAAATTAAACATGTCTGGAAGTAATGTTACCTCCTGCTTGCTCAAGATCTATTGTATGCACTGTGCTGGATTTAATTGATAGTATTAGTTACTGGTGTGGTATGAGCTTCACTTAGACTAGAAGATGTTCCTTTGTGACAAAGCAAGTTGTAGCAACTAGCAACTGTCTTTATGTGTGCCTTAGCAAGATGCCATAATTTCTTTATGATTCTATACAAATCTTAACACACTGTTCTTATCTGTCTGTTTGACTTAAGAATGATGATATCAGTTTTAGATGGCACATCTTGATTTGAAGCCACGACCGGCACTTGATCGTATCGACCGAGCCATATCTTCTATTGCACGGAAGCAGAATTCGAACTGTCCAAGCAAACGATTGGCAGTCCCGTCCGAGGGGCACGAGAGCGGCACCGAAGTTGTGAGTATGAGTTTCTTGCGAGCTTGAGAATTATAGTAACAATCTCCTATTGAGCCCCTTTTATTTAGTTCAGTTGCTCTGCATTTGGCCTCCTTGTTCCTTTGTCTGTTCTACCCCGGCATGCAGAGGGAGTAAAATATCTTTTTTTATGAAATATAAATGATTTCTAATTCATAGAATGGCAAATATTTTCTTCTTTTTTAATAGGCTCTGCAACAGTTGGAAATTACAGATGATAACTTGTTGAAAGTAGGCAGAAGACGTACCAGTAAATCTATCGGCACTACTCGCTACAACTTTGGTAGGGTTTCATTAGTTTCCCGAAAATATGATTGAAGAAAAAAAGCAGTCATGATTCAATTTCGTTCTGATACCATGCAGTCAAAATTTCACAATGAATTGGTCGGCGAAGATAACCAGTGATGTAGGACTGGGTGACCAAAAAAGGGAGGCGGGATATTCAATCCGTACCACTATCTGAATTCTTACTTTGATTATTATCACTTCCCATCTAAAATTCTTGATCAAGTGACACATGCTTGTCACGGTAGTCCTGGCCATTTGCAGAAACATTGTGCATGATGATTGTCATGGTACCCCAGTGGCTTTAGCATGACAATTGTGAGGTGATGAAAGTACCAAATCACAGAATGAACACGAATTTGTCCAATAAATGACTGATCATTATTGACTAGTGATGTTTTCTTCTACACTTATATACGTACTTAGTTTTAATTGGACTGCAACATATATTGCGCTTAACATATTACAGTCCCTAAAGCTTTGCATATTTCTTGATGCCCTCTTCATAGCTCTTCATTTGCTCCGGTGTTGACAAGTTGGTTAACAGGGTAACCCTTGCTGATGATACCAAATCTTTGTGCTCCGATGTGGAAGGGTCCAACAGCCATATCTGGACCTCCCAAACCTGTCAGATTCACGATGTTTTTATTAGCACATTGATTGAGAAATTGTGCAAATAACTGAAATACCCGAAGAAATAAGAACGAGTGTATAGAAGAGGAGCCATATCCGCATCTATAATTGCGCAGCATGCATACTTTACACAGACTGAATGCTACCTGTAAAACCTAAGCAACTACTGATGTACTGTAGAGCTAGTTCAGTGAGTCTTGACAAAGTATATCCCGACAGCATGATACGTGGACATGGACTGCTGCAATTAATCTGACCCCATCCGTCACTATCTTGTGCAGAACATTTTTCTTCTTTTAGTGTGTTTGAAAAGAGAAATGTGTTAGCACGCCACAGAAGACTTGTGAGGCAAGCAGAAGTGTCAAACTTGTGCAGCTCATCTTTCCAACTCCAACACTCTTGCTGTCTGCTCGTTTAATTTTCTAACGCCCAACCAACCCGGAATCTTGATCATTCCTTCCACATGCAGCAGCTGACTAATCAAATTGCAGATGCAGTAAGCCAGTAGCAGACTGGCTTTTATCAATTGTATTTTATTTTGGGCGATAAACTCCGGTTGAAAACAAAATGGGATTTGCACGATGAGAACTAGGGGAATTTTGTTTCGTGTGGGCAATTCCGTAAAGTTATGTTGGATTGCACGTACCTGGACGTTGCGGCCGACCTGGATGGGGTTCGCCTTGGCCTCGATGCGGTCGCCGAGGCGGGCGGGCTTGAGGTGGTTGATGGAGAGCTGCACGCCGGCCACCCTCCGGTACCCGGACGCCATGTACCCGCCGATGCTCGCCGTCGACTCCGCGATCAGCGCCGACACGCCGCCGTTGAGCATCTTGAAGGGCTGCGACCGCACCGACGGCAGCGACTGATTAAGACGATCACGGCGCAAGTACATACGCATATGGTCTGGCAAGACGGCCGGCGGCGTACGTACCTGGCAGCAGGTGTCGGTGACGGCGAGGCGGCCGAGGACCTCGGTCCCGGTGATGCGGGTGTACTCGAAGCCCAGGGCGTGCAGAGCGTTGTCCGGCGGGGCGCCCTCGCCGAACCCGGGGGGCGGCCCGGGAGGCGACGCCGCCGAAGCTGTCGCGCTTTCGCCGGGGCCTGCCATCGGTAGATTGCGGTTGTTTTTGTACTTTTCGAACACGGGGAGCAGAGCCAGCAGATATAAAGACGCGGAAGGAAGACGATAACGAATTCGTCCTCACGAGTTAAGTACTTCCGCATGGGATGTTTTGTTTTTTAGGCAAATCAGCGGAATGGTGTGCGCCACAGCTCTGGCGGGCCTAAGAGTATCTCTAGCAAACCGTCAACCCACAAAACGCGTTTGCAGTTCACGAAAAAATGATTTTGTGACCGGCGCGGGTGGCCGCAGAGTTAGGCCCTGCAAAACGGGCTCGTATAAAAAGATATTCGCGGAATATGCTCTTTTACGGGTCGGTTTTGCGGGGTCTGCTCTTACGCCACTCCCGCCGGTCCGCAAATATCAAGAAGGATATATACCATCTGTAAGATAATATCCCTTTGTGTATTCATGCCCATTGATAGTGTAGTTGCAAGCAGGAGCATCACCACTAGCAAGCCTAGTAAACAAATGAGACCGTTGCAACACATTGATATCATTGAGAGTACCCGGCATACAAAAAAGCAATGCCAAATCCATAAATTCTCGGATGCAATGGCCTCTAGCACAATTGTTGCATCACGAGACTTGCCACAATACATTCCCTGCCATGTCTTCGGGCAATTTTTCCAATTCCAATGCATACAATCAATGCTACCTAGCATGCCAGGCTAACCTCTCCTCTCATTAGATGCCATCAATTTGTTTGTGTCATCCTCGTTGGGTGCCCGAAGATATTCAGGACCAAAAACACAGATGATCACTTTGGCAAATCTAAGCACTGACTCAATTGTGATATCTTCACCAATGCGAAGGTACTCATCGGCATAGTCAGCCGGAACGCCGTATGCAATCACCCGCATAGCTGCCAAGATTTTTTGATATGCACTAAATCCCTTCAAGCTCGCGGCATTTCTTCTTTGAGTAAAGTACCGACAATTTGCCTCGCAAGCTTGAACAATTTTCACAAAGAGAGATCGTCGCATTCGGTACCTTCTCCGGAAGAGGTGCGGCGAATATGTTGGATTCTCCGCGAAGTAGTCTTGCATCAACATCTCGTTCCCGAGATGGCGATTTCGAGGAATGCAAAGACGGCCGACGGTCGATCCTCGCCGCCTCTTTCGGTTCTCATCTTCGTGCTCCTTCACGGCAAGGGCCATCACCAATGTCTGTTGCCGATAGTTTGCAAGCAGCGTCTCAACATCCGAGTCGTCTGAATCGGATGAATCGTCGAGCAAAAACTTCTCGCATGGGCTCAATTCCATCTACATGAACAAAAATCGCACGCCGCGTCAACCAACTATGCATAGCGCTCGGCACAAAGCACAAATAAACACTCACCGGCTGCTCGAGGGCGGTGGCTCTCCGGCGGTTCGGGGGCGGGCGATCCCGGGCGGCGACGGCGACTAGGGGCGGCTCGGGGCGATCGATCCCCGGCGGCAACGGCGACCAGGGGCGGCTCGTGTCGCTGTTCCTGGGGGGGGGGGGGTGCAGCGTATCGGTGGAAGAGGGTGGGGGCGCCCCCGCGGCGCGATTGCACCAGCAGATTTGGCCGGAATCGCCGGCGGCGGACGGGCGGAACCAATGGCGGGCGGCGGCGGAAGGAGGTGGGGAAAGGGCGCAGGCTGAAATGTCCCTCCCGCCAACCGCTTCCCTGGGATACGGGGCACCGTAGGGGCGAGGCGGAAACTTGCGTATTCGCGGGTTGGGGCCGAGATTTTGCCGCGCCCCTCAAAAATGTTTACGGGTCGGACGTGTTTGCGGGGTCTGGTCTGGTAGGATTTTCCGCGCCGACCCGCATTTTGGCGGTTATTTTGCGGGTCACGGCGTTATATGGGGTCTGCTAGAGATGCTCTAAGAGCATCTCCAGCCATTCGGCCCCCCAGGGGCTTGAGATAGCGCCGCCTGGAGGCGAACCGGCGATAATTTCAGCGTGGGGCCGATCGGGTTCCCAGCCACCTCCCCCAGATCGTCCCCAGACGCCATTTTGTAAAACATGAAATCGGACAAACACGACACAATTTCGTCCAAACTAGGCGATTTCATTGATATTTGTACAAAAAACTTAAAAACACAAACTAAAAACGACTACGCCCAACCACCGCCGCCTCCCGCCTTCTACATGCCGAGGAGCCTATAGAACCGGGTGTAGTCGCCGCCATCGTCGTTGTCGTCGCCGCCGTGCTGGGTGCCGCCGCCGTCCCTGCTGCACCCCTGACCAGCGTCGCCGTTGCTCGGGGGGTTGGACGGCCCGGGCGCATCCTCGTCGTCGCTGTCAAGGATGACCACGCCGCCCTCCTCGCGTCCGTGGCGCCGAGCGGCGATCTCCTCGAAGGCCCGGCGCTGGCGCTCTGCTCGCGGACGTAGTCCGCCTTCGCCCACTTGAGGGCGGTCTCGTCGTCGGTGGCCATGGCCTCGTGCTCCTTCTTCACGGGGAGCAAACCTGGCTCGGTCTTCGGCTGGACGAGGCGGTAGGAAGAAGGAGGGGGACGGCCGCCCTCGTTGATGACGAGGGCGCCGCCGCGGGTGCGGTGCCCAAGTGGCGTCTCCAGCTTGACGGGGCAAAGCACCGGCGAGCCAGAGGACAGAGAGCCAGAGCCCGACGACGACGATGTCGCCGTCTCCATTTGCCGCGGCGTCCAGGAGTTGCCGTGGCGGCGAGAGAAGGAGGGGGGCGCCGGGTACTCCAGGCGCGGCGAGTTGCCGGCCTCGATGTACTCGAGGACGGCCTGGAGGGTGCGGCCTAGGACGCCCCACCATAGGCACCACCCCTCGGAGTTGAGGCGGCCGCGGGGCTCGATGCCGTTGGTGGCGGCGATCTACTCCTCGTGGCGCCGCTCAAAGTACGCCATCCACAGTGCGTTGCTCTCGGGGGCGAACCTCGGCTGGTTCCACTGCGGGTCCGGCAGCGAAGACCGGATGCGCGCGATTTCGGTGCGCCGGGCCACTCCGGTGGGCGCGGGCGGCATCGGGACGCCGCCGGCACTGAGCCTCCAGGTGCTCGGCACCCGCATGTCTGGGGGCGTCGGGTAGTCGGCCTTGTAGAGGAGGCGCGCCTCATCCTCGTGCAGATGGCGGCGGCCGAAGCCGTTAGCCGCTACGCCGTAGCCTGGGAAGCGCTCGGCCATTGCCGTCGGCGGGGGAGAGATGTTGGGGAATGTTGCATGGAAAACAAAAAGTTTCTACGCACACGCAAGATCTATCAATGGAGATGCATAGCTACGAGAGGGGGAGAGCATCTTCATACCCTTGAAGATCGCTAAGCGGAAGCGTTTATCAACGCGGTTGATGTAGTCGTACACCTTCACGATCCGTCCCGATCAAGTACCGAATGTACAGCACCTCCGCGTTCAGCACACGTTCAGCTCGATGACGTCCTCGCCTTCTTGATCCAGCAAGAGGGGCGAAGTAGTAGGTGAGTTCCGGCAGCATGACGGCGTGGTGACGGTGTTGGTGAAGAACAATCTCCGCAGGGCTTCGCTAAGCACAACGGAAACTATGACGGAGGATAAACTAGAGGAACCGGGTTGCCGGCACATGGCTTGGTGTATCTTGATGTGTTTCGGGTGCTAGCCCTGCCCCTCTATTTATATGTTGAGCCCTGGGGTCGAAACTTGGAGAAAGAGCCTCCTCAAAGTCGGTTTTGCCCGCAAGGAAGAGTCCTTCTCGAACTTCCAGGACCAGACGCCATAGTCCTTGGCGTCTGGCCCAGACGCCATGGGCCTCAGCGTCTGGCCCAGGGCCAGACGCCAGGGTCTCCGACGTTTGGACACTGACCTCTGCAAAACATCCTTTTGCACCAACCTAAGGCCCTGTGAGCCTTACCCCTTGACCTAACCATATCATCCTATATATCAATCTTTACCTCCGGACAATTTCGGAGCTCCTCGTCATGTTCGTGATCTCATCTGGGACTCCGAACAACATTCGGTCACCAACATACATAACTCATATAATACTATATCATCAACGAACGTTAAGCGTGCGGACCCTACGGGTTCGAGAATGATGTAGACATGACCGAGACGCTTCTCCGGTCAATAACCAATAGAGGGACCTGGATGCCCATATTGGTTCCTACATATTCCACAAAGATCTTTATCGGTCGAACCTTTATGACAACATACGTAATTCCCTTTGTCTATCGGTATGTTACTTGCCCGAGATTCGATCGTCGGTATCTTCATACCTAGTTCAATCTCGTTGCCGGCAAGTCTCTTTACTCGTTTCGTAATACATCATCTCGTAACTAACTCATTAGTCATTTGCTTGCAAGGCTTCTTATGATGTGTATTACCGAGAGGGCCCAGAGATACCTCTCCGATACTCAGAGTGACAAATTCTAATCTCGATTTATGCCAACTCAACAAACACCTTCGGAGATACCTGTAGAGCATCTTTATGATCACCCAGTTACGTTGTGACCTTTGATAGCACACAAGGTATTCCTGCAATATCCGGGAGTTGCATAATCTCATAGTTGAAGGAATATGTATTTGACATTAAGAAAGCAATAGCAATAAACTGAACGATCATATGCTAAGCTAACAGATGGGTCTTGTCCATCACATCATTCTCCTAATGATGTGATCCCATTATCAAATGACAACTCATGTCTATGGTTAGGAAACCTTAACCATGTTTTGATCAACGAGCTAGTCTAGTAGAGGCTCACTAGGGACACGGTATTTGTTTATGTATCCACACATGTATTTAAGTTTCCGGTCAATACAATTCTAGCATGAATAATAAACCTTTATCATGATTTAGGAAATATAATAATAACCATTTTATTATTGCCTCTAGGGCATATTTGTTGGGGAACGTTGCATGGGAAACAAAAAATTTCCTACGCTCACCTAGATCCAATCTAGGAGATGACCATCTACGAGAGGAGAGGTTGGATCTACATACCCTTGTAGATCGCTAAGCGGAAGCGTTAAGAAACATGGTTGATGTAGTCAAACGTCTTCGCGATCCAATCACGATCCGTCCCGCGAACTCCGATCCCAAGTGTCGAACGGACGGCACCTCCGCGTTCAACACACGTATGGCTTGATGACGCCTTCACCTCCTCGATCTGGCGAGCAATGGTGAAGTAGTAGCTTGAGTCCTCCGGCAACACGATGGCGTGGTGGCGGTGGTGGTGGCGGAATCTCAGCAGAGCTTCGCTAAGCACTACGGAGTGGAAGAGGGATGCGAGGGAGAGGAGAGGCAGCGCCGTGGCGTGGAGATGTGCTCAAGGGGTGCGGCTGCCCTCTCTCTACCTCTCTATATATAGGGAAAGGGAGGAGGTGGTGGCGCCCCTAGGGTTTCCCCTACGGGGGCGGCGGCCAGGGCAGATGGGATCTCCCCTAGGGTGACTTGCCCCCCGAGCCGGGTGGAGGGAAACCCTAGAGGGGGGCGCCCCACCTCTCTTGGTCACATGGGAAAGGGTGAGGGGGGGCGCACAACCCCTTAGTGGGCTGGTTTGCCCCCTCCCCTTGGCCCATGAGGCCCCCCAACACTTGCCGGGACCCCCCGAAACCCCTTTCGGTCATGCTGGTCATCATCCGGTACCCCTGGAACAATTCTGGACTCCAATACCCTTCGTCCAATATATCAATCTTCACCTCCGGACCATTCCAGAGTTCCTCGTCACGTCCGGGATCTCATCTGGGACTTCGAACAACCTTCGGTAACCACCATAATGACCCAAATATACTTATATCGTCACCAAATGTTAAGTGTGTAGACCCTGCGGGTTCGAGAACTATGCAGACATGACCGAGACACCTCTACGGTCAATAACCAATAGCGGGACCTGGATGCCCATATTGGTTCCTACATATTCTACGAAAATCTTATTGGTCGAACCTCGATGTCAAGGATTCAGCTAATCCCGTATGCAGTTCCCTTTGTCTATCGGTATGTTATTTGCCCGAGATTCGATCGTCGGTATCTCCATACCTAGTTCAATCTCGTTACCAGCAAGTCTCTTTACTCGTTTCGTAATACAAGATCCCGTGGCTAACTCATTAGTCACATTGCTTGCAAGCTTCTTGTGATGTTGTATTACCGAGTGGGCCCTGAGATACCTCTCCATCATACGGAGTGACAAATCCCAGTCTTGATCCATGCCAACTCAACAGACACCCTCGGAGATACCTGTAGAGCACCTTTATAGTCACCCAGTTATGTTGCGATGTTTGGTACACACAAGGTACTCCTCCGGTGTCAGTGAGTTGCATGATCTCATGGTCATAGGAACATATACTTGACATGCAGAAAAGGATAGCAACAAACTTGATACGATCACATGCTACATTTATAGTTTGGGTCTTGTCCATCACATCATTCTCCTAATGATGTGATCCCGTTATCAAATGACAACTCATGTCCATGGCTAGGAAACCATAGCCATCTTTGATCAACGAGCTAGTCTGGTAGAGGCTTACTAGGGACATGTTGTTGTCTATGTATCCACACATGTATTTGAGTTTCCGGTCAATACAATTCTAGCATGGATAATAAACGATTATCATGAACAGGGAAATATGATAATAACTAATTTATTATTGCCTCTAGGGCATATTTCCAACAGTCTCCCACTTGCACTAGAGTCAATAATCTAGTTCACATCACCATGCGATTAACACCCAATTGGTTCTGGGGTTTGATCATGTTTTGCTTATGAGAGAGGTTTTAGTCAACGGGTCTGCAACATTCAGATCCGCGTGTATTTTGCAAATTTTTATGTCATACTATAGATGCTGCTACGATACTTCACTTGGAGCTATTCCAAACGACTGCTCCACTATACGTATCCGGTTTGCTACTCAGAGTCATCTGGATTGGTGTTAAAGCTTGCATCGACATAACCCTTCACGCCGAACTCTTTATCACCTCCATAACCGAGAAACTCTACTCAGAGTCATCTGGATTAGTGTTAAAGCTTGCATCGATGTAACCCTTTACGCCGAACTCTTTGTAACCTCCATAACCGAGAAATATTTCCTTATTCTTCTAAGGATAATTTTGACCGTTGTCCAGTGATCCACTCCTGGATCACTCTTGTACCCCCTTGCCAGACACGTGGCAAGGCACACATCAGGTGCGGTACATAGCATGGCATATCCACTACAAAAAAATACACTTCCGTGATGATACATGTTTGTCACAGTAGGTCACGTTTTTTGTCATGCATGTACATTCATGACAATTTTATGACAGAATCAAGATAGTCATACCTGTGCTGTCGTAGAAGTGTTCCATGACAATACCAAAATTATCATCACGGAAGTGTCCACTTCCATGACGATAAATGGCGCGTCATGGAAGTGCTTTCGTCAAGGGTAACCGACACGTGGCATCCACCGTAACGGGTCGCCGTTAAGCTATCGGGTTCCGGTTTGGATCCAATAACCCGTTAACAGCCCGGACCAATGGGGATTTTCCACGTGTAAAATCATCATCGGATGGAGGAAACACGTGTCAGCTCCTCGGTGGGCCAGATGTCGTCCGTCCAATGGAGGAGACATGCCTATGATACATCGACACGTGGCAGGGCCCAACAGAGGCCCATATAGGTTAAAAAGGCCGGCCCAGTCAAAGGCCCGTAGTATTTACTCAGGTACTAGTGGGCCAGCCCAATAACGACCTGTTTAAACATGGCCCATTTACAACCCGAAGCCAGATCTGGCCCGTTAATTGTTCGCCGAATATTTGGGCCCAACTACGGCCCAGTGACATTTCGGCCTGTTAGAGGCCCGATGTATACATGGGCCCATTTCAGCCCGGTGTGTCTTTCGGCCTGGGAATGGCCAGTGCTGCCCATGGGCCATATATGGTCCGACGCGACATCCGGCCCTCTAACGGCCCGTGATAAAGGTGGCAACAGTTCAGCCCAACGTGACTTTGGGCCTGTTAATTAAAGGCCTGTCGTATAATTCGGCCCGTTGATGCCTCTACTAAGCTTTCGGCCTCTTAAAGGCCCATGATATCAGTGGGCCAACTAAGGCCCAAGATATGTTTTGGCTTGGTAATGGCACGTCATATAACTGGGCCAAAAAAGGCCCGGTCTACATTTCAGCCTGCTGAAGGCCCGTCGACAACTAGTGAAAATTGAGGCCCAACGTGCATTTCGGCCTGCTAAAGGCCCATGGTTTCTTCTGGGCCGTAACAGGCCAGCAGAATATTCAGCCTGTTAATGGCCCAAAGCTACATGGGCCCAACTAAGCGCTGGGTCCACTAAAGGCCCAACTAAACTTTGGGCCGAATATAGGCCCGTGTAAGTTGTGGGCCTGGCGCAAAGTGTGAAGGCCCCAATGGCCTTTTAGGCCCAAGAAAGTTGCAGGTCAGCCCAATTGTGGCCCGCTAAAAAGCAGGCCCATTAGAGGTGAATGTTTCGGCCCGGTCGACTACATCAGATTTTCTCCATTTTTTTCCAGATAGTGAATGATGGCAGTAACTAGTAGGAATTAAGAACAAACCTACTCTATACAATAAAGAAATTACGGCATAGTAACTTAGAATAAACCTACACTATACAATAAAGGATTTATGGTATATTACATCCACTGGGCATCGAAGTTCGCCACCAGTGATCATAAAGCGCAACGAAGAAGCAGATTACAAAAACTGGGCGCCATTGCAGCGTAACAAAATAATACTGAACCAAGACCACTTCCAAGACAGTTCAAGAACGGTTAGCCTTGCGCGGGACCTGCTGCGCAAGCTGCTGAGCAAGGCTGTGAGACCGGCCTAGCATGTCGGTCATAGCTTCCAGGTGTAGCTATTTAGCAATGAGGTTCTCATTGGTGTTCTCCGCAATCTTTCTTAGAGATAGGACTTCAAGTCGAAGTTGAGTTGCAAAATGCCTTTCTACTAGAACTTGGGACTGAAGAAGTCAAACTGATTAAGACAGCAAATTCTGTGATCTTGTATGACTGCTAGTCTCAAGTAACTTGAACACTGCATCAAGACAAGACTTTGGGGTTGTCTCGCTATCTTCAAGATGTTTTGCCTTCTTTGCTGCAATATATGTTGGGTTTGTCTCATAGCCTTCAGCAGACTTGTGCATGCCATCAGGCATATCACCCTGAAACAAGCAGAGAGATGACAGGTTTGGCACGTGTATAAACAAAGATGATAACTGTATTGTCAATTCCATCCAATTTCAAATTAGAAAATAAAGACTAAGTTCAAAATATCAATAGCATAATTTGGCATTGTTCATAATGCGGGGAGCTTCACCACACTACTGGATTGCCATGTCAACATAACAAGCATAGATGAAGGGCAAAGACAATCATTGTATCTATTTTGGTTAATGTGCATGTCATGTTGTTCATATCATCAGCCACATCAGTAAGATAAAACAGGAGATGACAAGGTGCAAACGTGGGCTGCTTCACCACACACTGGATTATAGATCCACAAAAACAAGCATACATATAGGGAGTACTGAGTAATGTGCATGGTATGAATAAGGAATTTGGTTTTACAAGTAAAACTTGGAACTTACGGTTGTTGCGAACATGCATTTTGATAGAAACAACAAACTAAACAGCAGTTAACGATAGGGAGTATGAGCAAATTAAACAACAGTTGAGGATAAAGGCTTTAGAAGGACTGACTTACATTAACAGTTAACACCGGCTTTACAATGCCCTTCTCCATGTCAAGGAAAGGATAACTCAAGAATTTCAGCACAAAATCTTCTTCATAAGCATTGCCTGTACTCTACATTTTGTAGAGAGTAATTATAGATATGATAATACTGGAAGGGATAGAGGATAATGAAGATAAGATGCAGATTGATGCTACATAATCAACTACCAATCCCTGGAAATACAAGCGTTACAGGACAAAATGTACTGACAAGAGCAATGGGCTACACTTCTGCACTGGCATTGTCTGTGTATTCAACTTTTTGGTAAGATTAAATATAGATCTGATATTTTTTAGTAAATGGTGGGCGAGGGAGATAAGATGCAGAATGCTACACAGTGAACCAATCCCTCTTCCCATAATATAAGAGTGTTTTGAACACTGGTGTACTGTACAAAACGTTCTTATATTATGGGACGGAGGGAGTAGCTATTAATGTAAGTATAGTGATAGACGACGTCCAGTCCTTACAAGAGGACTGCAGAGCTAAACCTCTTCAAAAGCATTGGGTTGATTCTAAATTTATGTAAGAGTTCATACGGATCTTATAATGTCCACCAAATGGACGATAACGAGGCTAACATGTGTAGTGATGCTACATAATCAACCAGCTATGAAAGTAAGTATGGTCATACAGGGCAAGAGGTACTCACAAGAGCAATGCAGTGTGCAGTATAGTTGCGAGATTCTGTGGTCCCTTGAGAATGAATGTTCTTCTGCAAACAGTTTTCGTACAAGTGAGACGTTAAGGCACATGCAGAAATGTAGTTCAAATTGTGATGTGATATCATAGACAGTACCTTACGCTACAGACGAGACCAATGTGTAACAAGATTATTCCAGTCACTGTCTGATAAATGTAGCACCGGAGACTTTACAGAAATTTCATTTAGAGGCTTGCCATCGAAGTGCGCTTGCCTCAGGTAGGAACGATACTTCATCAACGAGTGCTTGAAAAGTGCAACCAACCCTTGCTCGTCTTGACAATCCAGTTTGGTCCTCACCTATTTAAAAGAATGAAATCTTGTGTCTTCTGTCAGCAGAAACATATGTAGTAATTACCATGAATAACATTAGTATATTACTTACGCGTAAGTTGCGGAGGAAGATTGGAAATTGTTCTTTGTCTGTGGTATAATCTTTCCATGAAGGAAAGATGCGCACAAAGTTCCTGACAACAATATAAGCTTCGTCTTGTAAACTGGGAAGAAGTGGAACAGGGGTCCTATTTGCTGCAATTGGGGCTCTCTCTCTCGTTTGAAAAGGGATTTGGCAACTGGATTTGGTGTACTCTTTGCTGGAATGGGGGTTTTGTGTCATAGAGCTGGTGCTATGTCAACTGGCATCATCATACTGTTTGCGGCAGTTGGGGTCTGCTGAGTTGGGGCATCAGAGATGGCCAGTGTAGCAGGGCTAGAGTCTGCTAGAGTTGTGGCCGTGTTTTCTGGGTCTGGTGATATTGCAACTACACCTAATGGGCTATTTGATTTATCAGGTATCACTACCTTTTCCAAATACTTTGTTCGTGCTCCTCCGCGATCAGCAATCGCCCTCTTCCTTTTGAACGTCTGATACACAAGAACAACATTTGAATGGATAAATATGATATGATGACAGATGGAATATGTACTGAAAATGGATAGGCAGGGCGTATTCACATACACAATGTGTAAACTAAGCTAATGGCAGTGCAACAAAGTAGAAGCAATGCAAAGCATCAGTTGCAAGATATGTGCGACCAATATAACCTTGGAAAGTTAGAGCAAGCACCTTGATGGGTGAATAAGATAGGGCATCTGCCTCTGACTCCTCCACTAGGGAGCTACATTGACTTAGGTCTCCCTCTAGCTCAGAATCACTATTAGGATCATATTCTGAGCATGAATCTGTAGGTGGAGAGTGTTTGCATTGCATTGGATCTAGACTTGATTTCAGTCCCTTAATGCCAAGTTTGACAGCCATGGCATTGTTCTGCTTTATTCTTTTCATGCGCGCAAGCTCATAATCATTATGATGCTGTTCAGTATCTGAGATTCATGAAAACATAAAAAGTAGTCAGATTATCTATGGAATGCATTGCGGATTCAACTCGAAGTGTGTCTCCCTATAAACCCCTGCATATGCAAAGTTCACCCCCCAACCGTGCTGACCAGACCACACACAGAAATACAAACGTCTTATGTCTCTATAACAGGCAGACACACATTTCAAAACTGAAGTAGGAACATTAGAATCATATCAAATTCATATTTGAACAAATAAACTAAGGAATTATGAGTGGTAAATGTTTAGCTTCAAGGGTGGAGTGCTGGTAGTGCAACACAAAGCAAGTAGGCAGATTGTATTCCTTGTAAAAGATCGTAGTCTATGTAAAAGGTGGAAATGACACTTTCTTTCTATATAATGCAGTGTTCGTTGCCCACACATGATGGAAGAGATCACACAGAGAAATATTATTCACTCATGTCTGCAGTTCCAGTATTTTGAAACAGGGTGGTCCACCCTAAAAGAATATTGACAACAAATATGACAAGGCAAGCATAGATGTAGTGAATCAATCATTACTTGTGAGCTTACTAGGACAAGTATGCAGAATTGTAATTGCAGTAAGAGACCATCCAAAATCTGAATCAAGAAGTTGGTCTAGCACTTATTGTTTGCAACTAATCGACGTGAATAATTGGATATCATATCGAATGAGTAAGAAAGACAAGTAAAATTGTCAACAAACTTGGCCTGCAGTAGTAATCTGGGTCAATGTCACTATGACCAACAATCCAAAATGACTAGTGTCTGTTCCTAGGGCCGGAATTTTGAAACCCTGTGAACTTTACACGTACTAAAGATTACCGAAATACATCTGAACCATTAAGTGTAGGTAGCACTCAGTACACAACAAACCCTAATGACAGTCCTGCCTAATGAGTAATGAATCAATTAGAAAATGGGTGATGAGGAGTGGCTTCTGAGTGTTGAGCACGTATCTTAGGATAAATCGGGTTGGCTTAGTGGCTGCTGCACGCCCAAGCCCTGAACGGATTGGGAAGGTAGGCACGGCGGCGCGCTCGGGCAGCGGTGACGCTGTTGGGCGAGCGGCTCCTGACCTCCTGTTAGTCCGGCATCTCCTCCTAGAGTCATGCCATCCAGGGACGGCAAGTCGTCGGTGAGGCAGGCGGCTGGGGGCGAGTAGAGATCGGAAGCGCAGCAGAACAGAGGGAAATCGGGCCTGGGCCGATCCAAAATCCCAGGGTGGGCCACGGCCCACCGTGGGCACCCTGTAGATGCACACCCGAGCGGCGTACATGCATTTTTGAAACTAAATTAGGAACATTTAGCTGACCAATTAAACGACTCTATTTTAATAATATCAGATTCGTATTTGAACAACTAAGCTTGTTTAGCTTGATGGGTGGAGCAGTGCTATTATGACACGAAGCACGTATGTTGATCATATAGTGATCATAAAAGGGGGAAACCCTAAGCATTTTTTTGAGCAAAAGAGGGTTTCCCCTCCGATTTCTATTAAAGAAACCACCACGGAACCAACATGATCAATTAAACCCTAAGCATGATCAATTAAGCCCTATTATGACTGTGCCATGGCAGATTTAAAGCTGCAAACCGCAGAAATGCTATTTAGCATCCATTGTTTGCTTCGAACTAAGAACTAAATTCTAAGAGCTGAAAAGAAAGTACAGTAACCAAGTTACGATCTATTTTCTGGTTGAGATCAAAAGGTTGAGAAGATATGAAGTACCACCTCTCTTGCGGTGCCGTGTAGGCATCGGGGGTGCGATGGCTGTCGGTGGCGTTGAAGCAGATCTACGACGGTAGACGGGTGCATCGGGGGATAAGTCCCGTTGCGGTGGACGAGAAGGTCGTGTGAGCGGCCCCGACAAAGAGGATGACAGCGCCGATGAAGCGAGAGGACGCGATGCAAGGCTCCTGGTCCGTCGCCCTGGATGAGAAACGTCCATCTCTAGCAGTGGACAACGAGGTCTTCGTAGGCGCTCCGGCATGGTGGAGGACGGTGGCGATGGATGGGGTGGAGGACGGTGGCGATGGATGGGGTGGAGGACAGCGGCGATGGATGGGGTGGCGGACGGAGGAGGCTGGTGTGGGGATGGCGTTCTAGCGCGGACGGTGTATGAATGGGAAAATGGATGGAGAGGTACGGGGAACCATGTTTTTGGGACGCGCCTGTCTGAAATATGGGAAAGTTATGAACTTAGCCCCCGTTTAAAATTTGGACGTCTCGTCGGTTGGGGATAGGACGATAATCTCGCATCTCCCTAATATTTGCCCAGAGCAATTTCGGGCGAGGAGAGGGTGTTTTGGCACCCACGGTTGGTGCCCACGGTGTATGAACGGGGCTGACAGGTAGGGCGGTTGTGTCACGTCTGAGTGAAGTTACAAACCTGCCCCTATTGAAAATATTTGCCTACATCGATTTCGGTCGAGTTGAGTTTGTTTTTCCGCCCATCGTGTATGAATGGGGAAATGGAGGGAGATACAGTGGTCTTTTGGATGAGCTTGAATCAAATGTGTTTTGCTGCCCATGTTTGGCGCCCACCGTGTCGGAATGGGCTCAGAGGCGGTCGTGTCACGTCTAATTGAAGTTACTAACCTACCCCTATTGAGAGCAGTGGAAATCGGGCTGATGGATTGTCCGTGTAAGGGGTAGACAGTAATTTCCTTCTCCCAAACTCTGGCTTCGGGCAGCCAACGTGGGAGTTGACATTTTGCCGCTTCTTTCGAATTTTGGGACAATAAGCATCCACGTTTCCCTGGCAACTAAATTCGAATCCATTTTGTATTCCTATACGAATCTTTATAAATCATTCTATGTGTTTTTATATATCTTCAAAAGCACGACAAAGATGTATTCCACTGTCATATATGAATATGATTTACAAATGCCGATACTCGAATTCAGAAGCTAGAATCCAGTTTAAGGTGAATTCGAATATTTGAAACCACTTTATGTCCAACTCAAGTGTCACACGCAGCATAATGTGTACTCCCATTTAGATATGTACACAAGCGATGTCTCAAGATTCAAAATACCGAGTCAATCAACCAATAATGTACAAAACTAACAGATATATAAACACTTATAGAGTATATGGATCAATAATATCAACTAACATACATAAGCCAGGCCGCTGTACTTTTTTTGCTAGAAGAGCATCCTTTTTTAGCAAAGCTAGTACATCATCTTGGCCCTTTCAGATGCGTGCCACTTAAGGACCATCTATACTACTATTATTGTTGAATGCACATTTAGCCCGATTGGCATATTTGTAGGTCTGGCACAGCAATCAAAATGAAATGTCTCAGAGTCTTATCTATTAATACAGACTTGTGCTAAAAAAATTACAAAGCAAAAAACAAAAAACAATTATTACATGATCTCTAAAACAAATGGTTTGATCGATTACATGAACAAACAACACAAAGGTTATTCAACGATGGAAAGAACATTTCACCTTTGATTTACCAAGTGGGAATTTAATTTCCTTTTTTCCTTCAGGACCTTAACAATGCGGTCAGTCTCAGCTTGCTTCGTTTTGAAATGCACCAAATATTTAATGGTTGTCTTGAGTACTACTTGTGATTGTGCTGTTTGCTTCCTCAACATGTCAACTTCATCTCTAAGTGCAGAAGCAGAATCTCTTTCTACCAATAGTTTAGCCTCTAGAGCATCAGAAGTTGGCAATTCATGATGCACAATTAGGACGGTGCCACTGCTGTGGGATGATACAACGTCCATGGGTACCTCGCTCTTTGATATTGGGCTAACCTGTTTTGCCATTAAAGTTTCGATTGGATTTCGAAAAGTTGAAGTTAGCAAAACATCTCAATTGGGAGTTATAACAGCAAACCAGTTAAACAAACAAGGAATTAAAGAGTTTCAATTGGATACTGAAAAGTAGTTATTAACATCATTGTAACCGGTTGCAGCAGCAAAGCAGTTAAACAAACAAGTTTTGCAAAAGGTACCTGTTGTGGCATTGGTGTTTCTCTTGGATCATGAAAAGTTGAGTAGCGAGTAACGTGATTAGAGCAACCGGTTGTAGCAGGAAAGCAGTTAAATAAACAATTTTTGCAAAAGGAACCTGTTATGGCATTGGAGTTTCTCTTGGATCCTGAAAAGTTGAGTAGTCAGTAACTTGATTAGAGCAACAAGTTACAGCAGCAAACCTGTTACACAAATATTTTTTTGAAAATGTACCTGCTGTGCAATTGGACTTCCAATTGGATCCTGAAAACTTGAAGTTGGTAAGATGATTACAACAACAAATTACAGCAGCAAACCAGGTAAACAAGGAAGTTTCTGAAAACATACCTGTTGTGCCAACGGAGTTTCAGTTGGATCCTGCAAACTTGAATGTTAGCAATCATAAATAAAGTGTTGCAAGAGCCATAAGAAACTAACATCAAACTAGTAAAACTAATCAGTTTTGGCAACGTATTTAATTACACATGAACTAGTAAAACTAACAAGTTCTTGGCAACGTATTAAAGTAACAAGTCGGTACCGTTTACCAGCAACACAGACATCTGTAAATTTCTTTGATGTAAGCAAAATGATTCCAACACACACACACACACACACACACACACACACACACACACACATATATATATATATATATATATATATGTTAAAAAGACGGTGTCCCTCATATAAACCTGACAGTTGTCTATCTATGAACATGCAAACATTACTAGTGCTACAAGTGATAACAGCAAACCATTTAAATAAACAGGGTATCAGAACGTAAATTACACGTGAATTCTGCTGCACCCTAGAAGTACATATGACCAGCTATCTACGTGCTTAAGTAGCTATTTAAGTTCAGGCAAATAGGTAATTCTTAATAGTAAGTATCAAACACATAGATAGGCGCAGTCTATAATAGGATTAACAGGCTATGGCATTATATAGTCAGTAGCAAACTAAATTAAGCCAAGCAACATAATTGAACAAATTTGCAATAAGTGGCTAACTAAAATTCCGAGAAGCAGGTAACTGGACTTACGCTAGCTCTTTGTACAGGCACACTGCAACTTCTTTTTCACTTACAAGGTTCTACGAAGGAGTCCATGGCATCAATTGCTTGGATACGCAGTCCCAATACTTCTTTCTTCCCACATTGCATTGGTAAGTTGAATGGTTAATCTGATATGATGGTGCGTCCTTGATATGTTATATGAGGACGGGTTGTCAGACTAGTTGTAGTCACACACATCACACTGGCTTTTACTGTATATTTCATGCGATTATATTTGGCATATCGAGATCTAAGCAATCTACAATAGGATGAAAAGACTGGCATCCTTCACATTATTGGCGAACTCAGTTCATAGAAACAAGCAATTCAACCATTCTGTGGGTAAATCAAAAGCGCCACTGGAATATTTTTCACTACCCCAATCATACACGCAAAAAGGGGCGACGCCACCATAGGGGCTGGTATGGGCGGCCGCCTCGGGTGGCTGGAAAGTGTGCACCTAGTTTGAGTCGTCCAGGTTGGCCCAGGCTAGTTTTGTTCGTCCCAACGCACGAGCAGGCAATGTAAAAAATGAAGAAAGACGTTTCAATTTGGATGGGCCAATAACGTAAGTGCAAGGCAGGCCCTATAGCAGGCTCGTGGCCCAAACGAGCGCCTCCCATATCGATCGACAGTAGGAAAAATCCCAATTCGTTCGCTCCAGCCTCCAGTATGGTTCGCTCCTAACCTAGCCGCCGCTGGACAGACCGACACAGCACTTCCTCACGCCCTCATTGGACGCTGGTCGCCGGGCTTCAAGCGAATGGAAGGACAAGAAGATGAGGATCCAACCCTGGGTGTAGGCTGCGTGGGAGGCAGCGGCGGTAGCACGGGCATGTCATCGAGCTTGCGCAAACGGACTGTCGCAGCTTGCAAGAGTAGCATGTGCAATGAGCAGGTACATCACATCCTTGATTATATCTAATTCAACTGTTCAATTTCTGGCCAATAGTTAAACCTGATGGTGTTGTAAAACTGCTTGTATGTAGGGAATCTATGAGAAAATGAAACCAATTTCTGCTTATTTTGTAACTCCCCCAATCAATACTGAACTGACTGAACCTGATGTATCTAATCAAGTTTCCGGTGCAAACATACAAGCTCATGTTGTTCTTGATCCTGAAGTGTCTAATGAACAGACTGCTAATGAAGGATTTGATGCAAACATTTTACATGCTCCTGGTGATGAACATATAGTGTCTAATGAGGGATCTAATGCAAGCATTTTGCAAGCTCCCATTGAAGGATTTAGTGTCTAATGATGATCTGCTATGTTGAGAGAGACATAGAGATTTGCAGGCATTGATGATAAGCAAATTATAGTACATTTTCATGGCTTGAGGAAACGTCGAGGCCATCTACCAGAAAGTCCCCGTATCATGACAACGTAGCATAAATATTTTTCTAATCTGTTATTTGAAACTATTGGCATACTTGTGCAGGATAGATATATTGATATGTAGTTTGTGCATTGGTTATAGGTGCAATTACACTTCGATATTTTCAGCCAGAGAACGAATAATTCAAGCAGGTACAGACCATGTTAGTAGTCCTTGTACACCATGTTGCATTTTGTGTTTTTTGGTGCTTACATCATTTAGTGTTTTATAATTTGGAACTACTTTGGATCATTAGCTGGTTTTCAAAGTGCATGTAGCTTCACATTTCTCAAGTCATGTTGATTTCCGGAGTGCAAGTGCCTTCGTATTTTTTAAGTTAAATTTTCGCCCTTGGTAACTTGAATTCGTGGATCTGCCACTGCACACAAATCATACACGCAGGCCAGTACGAATTAAATGAAATGCAGGGACTTACGCTAGCTCATTGTACAGGCTCACTGCAGCTCTGCTTGTGCTTCGGATGTTCCATGTACAAGTCCATGTTAGCACTTGCTTGGATGTGCAGGCCTTGTGCTCCTTGCATCCCCCTCTGCATTTTTGACACGGCGAATGGTTGATCAAATAAGAGGGATCGACCTTGCTGTTGTACCGGAGGACAGGTACTTACAAGGTTATACCGGTGTGCAGGATGTGTACCAGATCCCGTAACGCCATCATGCTTCGCTAACAAATGGTTTTGCTTGTTTCAGATGATATCTCCAGAAGCAATAAGAGTTAAAGTCAGAGTTGCATAGGCGTGTAAGCTAAGAGAGCAGTGAAAGGATATACAAACATCGTCGGAACAGTGCACAAGGGAGTGATATGTGGATACCTAGTTCGGGCCGGCGTTTGGGCATGCTCGCCTAGCTAGAGTGCGGGTCACTTCAGAGCCGTTGAGGGTGATGCGCTGGCGTTGGCTGGCCGCGCACGGATGCAGATCTTGAGTGGTAGCGGAGCGCTACAATGCGGTGGACGAGACCGTTGGTGAAGCCTCAACGGCCTCGGGGGGCAGAGGTGCGACGATGTGCTTGGTGAAGTGGCCCCGGTGAGGTGGGAGACGGCGTCGGTGAAGCGCACCTGATGCGGTGGAAGTCGGTGTCTGTGAGGCACGTCGGTTGCGGCGACCGACGTTGTCGGTGGACCACCCGGTGCGGTGGACGAGGGCGTAGATGAGGTAGCTCCGGTGAGGTGGTGAAGCGCGACCGTCATCTTCGTCGTCTGGCACAGAGGTGGGGAAAGAGACGAGACGAGGGGCGATTCGAACTTTGCTTGGGTTGGCGGCGAATTAGGGATTTGAGCGCTCTGGGCACGGAAGGGGACGGTGGAGAAGGGAGATTTTGCAGGGCTGGAATTGATGCCGCTAGATATTTCAATCCGAAACGTGGAAGCGCGAACTTATTTTGTCGTCGTTCTTTTTTTTGGTGGGCGGGGGGGGGGGGGGAGAGGGAAGGGGTGGGTGGCTGGGTGCTAGCGTCCGTACGACACACGCGACCACCACGACACGACCCTGGTCTGCCTGGTGCGCCTACATTTGAGAATGCAAACGAATCTTCTTTCATTTGTAAACGAATCTGTATGTATTACCATGCCCGTGTTTTCCTTGCAAATAATTAGTCATTCGAAATGAGATACTATAAATTAATTAATGAGGAGTTATTTGAATTAGAGTGTGTGTCACATAGCGATCTCCAATTCTAACGTGGATTTCGCATTTCACGGTATCCATGCTACTTTTTTAATACAAATTCATATGTATATGATGAACACCATGGTAGTGAGAAAACTTTGGGTGGATTCAAACATATGACCAACAAAATAGCACAACAATCGAGTCAATGTCAACTTTTCCAAACCTAGTATGGCACGAATTCGAAATAATTACGGAAGCCATATGCATGGTCCTCAATTCAAATCTTACAATGTACACTAAATTGAAACGTCGATATTAAGTCTCGTACTATCTACATTCAAATGTTGTTTTTAGCCCCACCCCCCCTCGGCACACACGCTACATACTTCCTATATCGATCAATCTTCCTCTCCTAACCACCTTAGGAAGCTATCGGTTTCCGACACACGTTCATTCTTTCTCTCCATGTTTCGATCTCTAACTCTCTCAACTACACAACCCCCTTTTTCCACTATGTTACCAAATGTATCTACCTCACACACCCGCCATTGCACTCCATGCCGAGCTCTTTCTCTCTCTCTCTCTCTCTCTCTCTCTCTCCCTCCCACCCTCTCTCGCTAGATACATGCATTGCCTATCTAGACCCCCCCTCTCGTGTGCACGCACGCACGTTGTCTATCTAGGTCACTCTCTCGAGACTGTCTCCCTCTTTCTTCTGCACGGCGGGCCACACTCGCTCAATCTCGCTCTCTTTATCTAAGTCTCGATTAACCTCGCTTTCTTTCACACACAAATGATATATCTCCCTGTTCGGGCCTCGATCGACACACTCTATACTCTCTCACACAGATTGTCTATCTAGGTCAGTCCATCCAAGCCGCCCCCACTCTTTCGACCTCATGGCGGGCCACGCTCGCTCAATCTCTCTCTCTCTTTCTCTCTCTCTCTCTCTCTCTCTCTCTGTATGTCTCGATTGACCTCGCTCTTTCTCGGACATAAACGATATATCTCCATGTTTGAGCCCAATTCGACATATTCATATTGTATACTCTCTCACGCACATTGTCTATCTAGGTCACTCTCTTCAACCCGTCTCACTCTTTCGATCGCACGACGACCCACACTCGCTCAATCTCTCTCCCTTTATATATGTAATCAATTGACCTTGCTTCCTCCCACGCACAAAATATATCTACATGTCTGTGACTGGATCATCTCTCAAGCTCTATCTTACAGCCCTCACCCTTCCCAAAAGCTCAATCGGACAATATCTCTCCAGAGCATATATATCTTTTCAACGAATGCCGGACCACACTCACTTTGTCTCTCTATCTATCCGTGTCTCGATTGACCTCGCTTTCTCATGCCGTATCTTCCACACATTGAAGCTACCTCTCCATCCCTCGCAGAGCCGGAGCTATTTACATTGCGAGGGGGACTCCAACCTTGGATTAATTTGTGAAGGCATTTATTCCGGTGGGTTTAGATTATATTTTCGTAGCATTCGGCCCACAACTACTCCAAACACCGTTGCAACCCCCGCACCTCCCCCAATTGATTTCCCTCTGGCTCGGTCATCGCTCTCTCGCACGTCCTTTCTCACCTTCAACATCGCACCATGGTATTTTTGCAAAAAACTCTGTTGTTCTCTTTAATTATTACAAATAAGCTACAAAACTACACACTGATAGTCCACCTGTAATGGAACAAATTTCGACCCACAAATTAAAGTGCTACAAACTACACACCGAGGGGCCCACCTGTCATGGAACAAATTTGGACCCATATATAAATTAAAAATTAAAAAGGACGAGGATCGAACATGCGACCAGGGCCTTCAAGCCGCACGTCAATAGGCAACATAGTACAGCAACGTTTGTTGTACCCCCCTTTGTTGATATAATGTTTTTATATTACCACAGCCTATTTAATGGATAACATGTTTTAATATTATTTTTAGTACATTAGTGGGACCGGCTCGTTAGCACGTACTATTCGTCTTCACTTACTGGTGAGTTCCATGTCTGCTCTCTCTCTCTCTCTCCTCCCTTTCTACGTTTAGACGCACGGGCACGAAGAACTCGCGGGCGATGTTGCCGTTGACCGTATCTGGACGTGTTCACAAGTTACGGCACCAGTTTCACGTACTAGTAGTACTAGTCAATGTGTACGTGTAGTGTACGTTAATTTGGAAGTATATTAAGTGCATGCGGATATTAAGTAGGATATTATTTGCGTCTTATTATGTGATTAGCATTATTTTTAGCATGAAATTAACTGCACGCTAAACGTGTTGAGCGCTCGACATTGAAGCAGTCTAGCATTATTTTTAGCATGAAATTAACTGCACGCTAAACGTGTTGAGCGCTCGACATTGAAGCAGTCTAGGTCGTTGGATTGACATGATTTGATGGCCGAGATTAATTGGATCTGCCCCTTTGGTATAGATGGTATAGATATAGATTATACATGTAACAAGTTTAGGAACAAAAGTGACCGTGACAGACAAGTTATCTAGTACTATTTATCTACTACTCCGTAATAATTAAATGCGTTGATAAATAGATGTATCGCCTAGTGCTCGAAGAAGGGGACTGGTCGTGCCCTACAAGTATTTGGAATTGACTTCCCTAAGAAAATATTTGGAATTGACGTGGTATTTAATATGAAATGTTTGCGATGAGAAGGAATACATGTGGCTTGATGATGTTTTATATTTAATTTGATACGGCTCTAGCAGAATATTCAATCGATCAAACCATAGATTTCATTCAGTCTGACTCCGACTTTACATTAATACGACGATCGATCTAAAATAAACGGAAATGATAAACGTTCGGATTTTAAGCATGGCAATCCGAACGTTTTTCATGGCAAATTTAGATTACGTGGCAGCGGCGGGGGCGTCTTGCGGGTGGGAAGCGGCTCCTCTGCCGTGCTCTGTGTGTTGTCGGGCCACTGCCGACGGCGACGGCGACGGCGACGTCTTATGCCGTTGTTGGCGTACTCCTGGACGTTGGCCCTAGCTTCAAGGAAGGAAAGAATATTCTGGACTTCGGTCTCCAGGAGTGAATCAACTGGCGGGAGGAGGCGACTGGCGTTGGTGCAAGGAAGCGGTCGACGGCGGCCATCCATGCCGCTGAGGGGGGCACTGGCACCCACGCGGGGACAGGCGCTGGCAACGGCGCGGTGGAGACATTCGTGTGCACGGGCACCGACACGGGCGTGCGCGTCAGTGCACGCGCAGGTGCATGCGCTGGCAGGTGCACGGGCGCGTGAAAGTCGGCGGGGACCTCATGGAAACCCGTGGTATCAAGCTCGGCGACAATGTGCGGCTCCCAGCCCATCAATGCCACGGGGATGGGCGCTGGCGCAGTCGGGGCGACGGGAGCCGGAACGGGAGCGGGGACAGGCGCGGCGTCTTCCCGCAAGGCCAGTTCAAGCTCGTCCCAAAGCGCCTTATGTTCTTGAGACTCCGGCTGGGTGTCTTCCTCAGGAAACTGGAAGACTAAGGGCAGACCATCGTGATGCGGCATGGCGTATGGTTAGGTCAAGCTGGTTGGAGGTAGACGACAGGAGAATCGGAGAGGAAGAGAGAAGATTGTAGCGATACCGGGTAGTGCGGGGGTGATTTTAAACTGTGCCGCCGGCGCCATTAAAAGTGGGGGCGGTTGGGACGAAGGTGGGCGGCGGAGCCTGGTCAAAGGGTTCGCCTCCCGGTGAGCCTGCGCAGCGGCCTGCTCGCACGCCTCCCGGTCAGCCAGCGCAGCGGTCTGCTCGCACGCCTCCCGTCGACTCACATGCTTGCTCGGACGGCACCTGCCGATGAGAAGCGGGACTCGTGGCGGCACGTAAACGCCCATGGTTTGAATAGTGAAAGCGTTTGCCTTTACATGACAGGTCTTTGTTCCAAAATACTTTGGCTCTTCATTTGTGCAACTTCTCATAAGCAGCTTGTCTCAAATTGAAAAAAAAAATTACGACAGCATATTTGTGCCATATCTCGAGACCATGCTCAGTTTCATGAATTTCCAGTCACTTTTGGATTTTCTGAAATTTAAAATCCAGGATTCGAAACAATATCATAACCTGCATCATGCAATAAATTTTCAAGCGATACATCTTTACTGTTGTAGATGTTAATATTTCTTAAGAAACGATTTGGTCAAACATTTTGCTTAGTTAGACTTCAGACAAGTTATATATGCAGAGTAAAAGGATAATCCCTCCGTACTAGTGCATTGCCTGATATATTAACTCAAGTACTAGGCATGAACAAACGGGGCTCAATTCTGTGCTCATCCTGGTTTAGTACTCCTATTAGTACTAGGCAGTGGAGTTGACGGGTGACCTTGGGTAGCGGCGACCGAGGGAATTGAACCGTGCTCGGCACGGTAGGTAACGTTGTCTAGTTACTAAAGCATCCCTCCATTGTTCATCGGTAGTCATTATGGACCAGGGACATGAGGGGAATTTCCTAGTGCTGGAATTCTGGCCGCCAGATATTTCGACTCGAAACGCGGAGGCTCGACTGGTTGGGGTTGGCTAATGTGCGTACCACGCACGCCACCAGAAGGACACGGGCCCGGGTTTTTTTTAGGATCAACACGAGCCCGGGTCTGGCTGGTACGCCGTTGGGTGCTACCATTCGAGAATACGAAAGGAATCTTTTAAATTGCCGAACGAATATATATGTATTACAATGCCCGTATTTTCCTTGCAAATAGTAATCTCAACGTGGTAATTGATTTATGATGAGTTCTTGAATTAGAGTGAGTTTGTGATATAGTGATCCCAACGTGGATTTCACATTTCATGGTATCCCTAATAAGTTTTTCATTGCAAATTCAAATTTAAAAGATGAACAGTATGGTGGTGAGAAAACTTTGTATGTATCAAGCATATGACCACACACACACACACACGAATACAACAACAATCCAGTAAGTATAGTGCATCTATTTTTCCAAACCATGCATGTATGACATGAATTCAAAAATACTCCCTCTGTTCCTAAATATTTGTCTTTTAGAGATTTCAACAAGTGACTACATACGAAGCAAAATGAGTGAATCTACACTCTAAAATATGTCTATATACATCCGTATGTGGCAGTTCATTTGAAATCTCTAAAAAGACTAATATTTAGGAACGAAGGGAGTAAAATGTAAGACATGCATGGTCCTCAATTCAATATTTAAAATGAACAGGAAACTGAAACATGAATATTAAGTCTAGTACTACATACATGCAAATGTTGTGTTTAGGCGGAGCTATGTAGATTGTTGGGGGTTAACCCCTAGACCTTAGATAAAATTGTGAAGCTCTATTTAGGATTGTTTAGATTATATTTTTTGAACATTATATTTGTCCCCACCCTCCCAAACACCGATTGGTTGTGCACCCCCCCTCCCTCCCCGGGAGAATATCATGTGCCCCCACACCTTAGATGCTATATGCTGATACGAGTTGCTTGGAGCTTGTAGATCTGAGATATAGCAGCTCACAGGATGTCTTAATATTTTTACAGGAAACCTTAATGAGTTTGAGAATTGCACACAATTTGTACAAAAACTACTCAGATGCCCTTGGATCCCATATCCAACGACCTCAAAGTTCGTATCACCGTAGCATCTAAGATGAAGGAGGACCTCATATTCTCCTGTATGTAAGAATATCATGTGCTACCACACCTTAGATGCTTTGGTGATACAAGCTCTTCGGAGCCGTTGGATCTGTGATCCAACAACTCCTTGGTGGTTCGAATGTTTTTTGGCAGAAAAGCCACCAAAGAGTTCGGCCACTACTTACAAGCACAAAGACTGCTCAGATGCCATTGGATCTCAGATCGAACGACCTCGAAGCTCGTATCACCGTAGCATCCAAGCTACGAGAGCACCTGATGTTTTCTCGCACGGGAGAATATGAGGTGCTCCCGCACCATAGATTCTATGGTGATACGAGTTCCCGGAGATCTAACGGCTCACAGTAGGAGGTTTGAATGTTTTCGCAATATACGCCTGAGAGAGTTTGGGAATTGCGCAGAAAGTACAAGTACTACGCATGTGGCATCTGATCACAGATCATACGACCTAGATGCTCGTATCACCGTAGCGGCTAATTAAGCTACGGGGAGCACCTAATATGAGCAACTAGGAGCCATTGGATCCAAGATGCAGCGGCACACACGAGGCCTGAATGTTTTATTTGCAAAAAAACCCGTGGAGAGTTTGGAAATTGAGCATAATTACAAAGACTACTCCCAAGCCATTGGATCTTAGTTCCAACGACGTAAAAACTCGTATCACCATAGCATCTAAGCTGCGGGGTGGATGTGATATTCTATGCCGCTGTCATTTTTGTTCCTAAACTTGCAAAATACGTGTAACTCGTGTCGTTACTTGTCTAACCACGCAAAGTGTTTGTGCAAAAAAACCATCCTACACTGAAATATCGGAACAACACACGGGGGTCCCACTTGTCATTGATCAAATTTGGACCTAAAACTAACAAATCTGAAAGACGAGATTCGAACTGGCAACCTGGACTACAAAGCGTAAGTCGATAGCCTGAAACAACAACGGTTGTTGGCTTTGTCCCATAACTTGATTTTATACAGTATTACATTGAGTAGAGTAGAGGGAGTGGCTCGTCAACACGTGCATGGCCATTAACTCACTTACTGGTGGGTCCCATGTCTGCGATCTCTCTCACCTCTCCATCGTCTAACCTTTAGACGCATGGGCACACACGAAGAGCGGCGCGAGCTTGCCGTGGTGTTATTATAACTAAAAAAAAGCTTGGAAAATAGAAGAATCGCCTAGAACAAGAGACGTTGTGGCTGGTCGAGACAGAGCTAACCACACCTATCCTCCGTGCCACGTTAGCATGATGAAGCTGTGTGGCTAGTAGGGTGTTTTCGACCGACTGGCTGGGTCCCGAGGTCGAACCATAGGTAGTACATCTGATACAGTATATTTTTACACGCATATTTTTCCTCCGTGCCGAGATGTGGCACACCCTACCGCGCGGTTTCGGGGTCCTCCCGGGTGGTGCACGCATATTTTCTTCCTTGTCGAGACGTGGGACGCCCTACCGCACGTTTTCTGTGTCCTCCTCGGTCGTAGCGCCAAAGCAAGTAAATGAGTCGTCAAATCACAAAAGACCACCTTTCCCGCCGAGTACATCATTGAAGCACGGTGGCTAGCTAGTTGGGCTAGTGCGACCGATTAGCTAGGCCGCCGCCACATTTGTTTTTCACCCCTTTTTTTATCTCCTTGCCGGCAGGTAAATTTAAATATCCACCGCGGCGTTGCTCTGGTCTTTGGGTGTGGTAGGCGCGGCAGGATTTTTATTTTTTTGATTGATGGGAGCAGGCACGGCAGCAATTAGTCACGATGACTCCGCCTGTAAAACCCACTGCTCCCTGATGTGAAAAGTCGTCGACTAGTGTTTTCCCATGGTGAAAACCAAAAGATTCACCCCGCTCCTCGGCTGGCTCCCTTCGCCTTCCCGTAGATTGCATTGCCTTTCAGCCGTTTCGCCCCCTTTGCTTCCTCTTCCCATTGCTTCTACCTGGTTCCATGGTGGCACACCAGATCACGGAGTCTGAGGTGAGGCGCCTGACACAGGAGCTCCAGGCCAAGGATGCGGAGCTCAGGGCCAAGGATGTGGAGCTCCGTGAGCTCAAGGAGGAGAGGAGTGCCATGCTCCTCCTTTATGTGTGGGAGTTCACGGAGCTTCAAAAGCGGCAGGAGTCCACCACAAAGATGCTCGAGGCGTTGGCGGCGTTGCTGCAGAAAGCGGGAGATACGATAGGCGGTCAGGCAAGCCGGCTGGAGTGCGAGCGGGCCAATCATGATGAGGTCCAGGATCGCCTCAGCCACTTGGTGGACCATGTTGCCACGCATGTGTTGCGGCTGCGTGACGCCTACCATCGTGCCAGTGCGACCATGCCGGGCGTCAGGCTAAACCCGTTCGACCACCCCGCCGACTTCAACGAGCTGCGGCTTCCGGACCTGGTCTCCTTCTTCACCTATATCTCCGAGGAGCTGAGCCGTCTCCGCGCGATGGTGGGGGTGGAGCTGGACAAGGAGGGGTTGCGGGCTGCCGTCGCTGTTGCCAGGCGAATCCTCTCAGGGCTCCATCACCGGAATCCATTCGTGCCATTGGACGCCGTCTTTGATGAGCTGGCTCCCGTCGACCGGGAGCGGGCTCTGCGAGCGGTGGCACCCTGCATCACCAATGTCGTGCGCCTCGAGAAGCAGAGGGACTTCGGTGGTGTTTAGGCGTCCTCTGCATGGGCATGTCCATGTCTCGACGCAACATGACCGTTGGATCAAACTCAGACGCTGCAGATCAGTCACTGTAGCACAAAGCGTGTGGGTGTGTTTGGTTGCATTCTCATCTCAATATAGTTGTTCCCTCTTTGTGCATGCTCATCTCAGCACCCCTCTTCATGCATGCTCCTAGTGTATTTGTGTTAACCTACTAGTGTGGACTCATGCACCCTTCATGCACTCTGCTAAACACCAAAAAGTGGGTCGAGAAGGGAACTTTTGCTCCCATCCCATGCACCCTTCATACACCCTGCATAACACTGATTCGTGCTTCAGATGGTTCATGTTCTGTGGAGTACTGTAGCACCGTACTCTCCGTGCGCTGTTGATGTCTACTACGCAACCTTCTTCTTGTAGACTCATGTTGGCTTCCAAGGGCAGAGTTTTGTAGGACAGTAGCAAATTTCCCTCAAGTGGATGACCTAAGGTTTATCAATCTGTGGGAGGCGTAGGATGAAGATGGTCTCTCTCAAACAACCCTGCAACCAAATAACAAAGAGTCTCTTGTGTCCCCAACACACCCAATACAATGGTAAATTGTATAGGTGCACTAGTTCGGCGAAGAGATGGTGATACAAGTGCAATATGGATCGTAGATATAGGTTTTTGTAATCTGAAAATATAAAAACAACAAGGTAGTAAGTAACAAAAGTGAGCGAAAACGGTATTGCAATGCTTGGAAATAAGGCCTAGGGTTCATACTTTCACTAGTGCAAGTTCTCTCAACAATGATAACATAATTAGATCATATAACAATCCCTCAACGTGCAACAAAGAGTCACTCCAAAGTCACTAATAGCGGAGAATAAATGAAGAGATTATTGTAGGGTACGAAACCACCTCAAAGTTATTCTTTCTGATCGATCTATTGGGCTATTCCTATAAGTGTCACAAATAGCCCTAGAGTTCGTACTAAAATGACACCTTAAGACACACATCAACCAAAACCCTAATGTCACATAGATATTCCAATGTCACCACAAGTATCCGCGGGTTTGATTATACGATATGCATCACACAATCTCAGATTCATCTATTCAAACCAACACAAAGAACTTCAAAGAGTGCCCAAAAGTTTCTGCCGGAGAGTTAAGACGAAAATGTGTGCCAACCCCTATGCATAAGTTCACAAGGTCACAAAATGCGCAAGTTGATCACCAAAACATACATCAAGTGGATCACGTGAATATCCCATTGTCACCACAGATAAGCACATGCAAGACATACATCAAGTGTTCTCAAATCCTTAAAGATTCAATCCGATAAGATAACTTCAAAGGGAAAACTCAATCCATTACAAGAAGGTAGAGGGGAGAAACATCATAAGATCCAACTATAATAGCAAAGCTCGCGGCACATCAAGATCGTGCCAAATCAAGAACACGAGAGAGAGAGAGAGAGAGATCAAACACATAGCTACTGGTACATACCCTCATCCCCGAGGGTGAACTACTCCCTCCTCGTCATGGAGAGCGCCGGGATGATGAAGATGGCCACCGGTGATGGATTCCCCCTCCGGCAGGGTGCCGGAACAGGGTCCCGAATGGTTTTTGGTGGCTACAGAGGCTTGCGGTGGCGGAACTCCCGATCTAGGTTTATTTCTGGGGGTTTCTGTATTTATAGGAATTTTTGGCATCGAGAACAAGTCAGGGGGTCCACGAGGAGCCCACAAGACCGGAGGGCGCGCCCTCCACCCTTGTGGAGGCCTCGTGGCTCTTCTGGCCTAACTCTTTTGCTTCGGGTCTTCTTCTGGTCCATAAAAAATCACCGTAAATTTTCAGCTCATTTGGACTCTGTTTGATATTCCTTTTCTGCGAAACTCAAAAACAAGGAAAAAATAGAAACTGGCACTGGGCTCTAGATTAATAGGTTAGTCCCAAAAATCATATAAAATAGCATATAAATGCATATAAAACATCCAAGATAGATAATATAATAGCATGGAACAATTAAAAATTATAGATACGTTGGAGACGTATCAAGCATCCCCAAGCTTAATTCCTGCTCGTCCTCGAGTAGTTAAATGATAAATACAGATTTTTTGATGTGGAATGCTAGCAAGTGCACAAGTTTGATCAATGATAATTTCAATCACTTTTTCTAGCACCATTATATATCATAAACAGTAGCTCATCTCATAAAACTTCTCATGATCAAGTAGCAAACTATTCACATGTTAAAGCATAGATCATAAACTTTCTTGAAAACAACAAACTAGGTTCTCAGTCATCAAACAATTGCAATTCATCTTATTTTCAGGAAGGGTCTATGTAAGAGCTTTGATTTAGCAAATCCCACATACTCAACTATCATATAGTCTTCCATGATTGCTACCACTCAAAGCATATTTTTAGAACAAATAGCATCCATTGAACACAGAGAAAGATAGGGGCTTAATGTTTCGCCTCCCAACTTATTTATCATATAGATAATTTTCAACAATAATAATTCATGATCAAATATATGTGAATGGCCATATATGCTTAGATCTTTCGCCATCACATGATGCTTGCCAACTAAAGTATAGGTTGGAATAAGAAGGAATACTACTGACTCTTGCATAAAAGTAAAAGATAGGCCCTTCGCAGAGGGAAGCAGGTATTTGCAGAGGTGCCAGAGCTCGAAGCTTTTAAAACAGAGATGAAAATAATTTTGAGAGGTATGCTTTCATTGTCAACATAACAACCAAGAGTTCCCAATATCTTCCATACTAGATACATTATAGGCGGTTCCCAAACAGAAAGGTAAAGTTTTTACTACCCCTCCACCAACAATCACACTCCATGGCTTGTCCGAAACAATGGATACCGTCCAACTATCAACAATCCTGGGGGAGTTTTGTTTAATTATTTGAAATTTTGTTTTTGATCTTTTGATCATAGGACTGGGCATCCCAATTACCAGCCACTCTCTCGTGAATGATAAGTGAATAAACACTCATCACGAGAATAACCCACCTAGCATGGAAGATACTGACAGCCCCTAGTCGCTACATGAGTGATTCGGGCATACAAAACAGATTATTATTTGAAGGTTTAGTGTTTGGCACATGCAAATTTACTTGGAACGGCATGTAAATACCGCATATAGGTAGATATGGTGGACACTCATGGAAGAAACTTGGTTCAAGGATTTTGGATGCACAAGCAGTATTCCCGCTTGGTACAAAAATTTTGGATAGCAACAGATTCTAAATAGCAAGCACCACATGTTGGAGGATCCATAACAATATAACTTCTATACAAATATACCCAAACATAACTCATTATGTTGTCTTCCTTGTCCAACTTCAACTAATTTGATCAAGTTTGAAAATAATTAATGGGGCTCACAATCATAGAAGATGTCCAAGATAGTATATTTATATGTGAAATCTCTCTTCCTTCAATATTCTTTCATGAATTGTTCAAGTGACCAATACTATGTTTGCTAACTTTCAATAAATTTACCACCTCCACTTCTTATATGCGAAGTCATTACTCCCCATGGGATAAGCATATGAAACATATATAATTTCAGATTTATGATATTCAATTCATTCAACCATTTACTCATAGGATATAAGTGAAGCACGTGAGTAAATGACAAACTACTCCAAAAAGATATAAGTGATGATCAATGAGTAGTCAAATAATTAAGTAGCTATGTGAAAACTCTCTCTCATAAAGAAAATTTATATCTTAAGTACTTTATTTAACCAGCAAGCAAAACAAAATAAAATGACATTCTAAGGGTAGCACATATCATGTGAAGAAGCAAAAACTTAGGCTCAACCGAGGCTAACCGATAATTGTTGATGAAGAAAGGTGGGATGCCAACCGGGGCATCCCCAAGCTTAGATGCTTGATACTTCTTGAAATATTATATTGGTATGCCTTGGGCATCCCCAAGCTTGAGCTTTTGTGTCTCCTTAATTCCTTTTGTATCATGGTTTCCCTAATTCTTAAAAACTTCATCCACACAAAACTCAACAAGAACTCGTGAGAAAAGTTAGTATGAATCAATGCAACACCTTATCATTCTCAACTGTAGAAAATCACTAAAATTATAATTTGACATTGCATACTAAATGCCTCTGCATATTTAATACTCCTATCCTAAAATAGAATCATTAAACAAGCAAACATATGCAAACAATGCAAACATAACAGCAATCTGTCAAAACAGGACAGTCTGTAAAGAGTGGAATTTTACTCATACTTACCTAACTCCAAAGCTTCTGAAAAATTACCATACTGTATAAAATTTGTTGTTACTCATTGTGTAAACATTTCAAGATTTTACCATGTTCTGACTTTCCATAAGAATTCACACAACAATAGAAAACTTTCTGTTTTCAATACAGCAACATATAGACTTGCAAAATAAGCATGGTAAAGGCTACACTTGATCTTTTATTGAACTAAAAGATGCAAAAAAATGTTCTAAGTAACATCAAGCAAATACTAATAAAAGAAAATGACGCTCCAAGCAAAACATATATCATGTGGTGAATAAAAATATAGCCTCAAGTAAATTTACCGATGATGTTGGAGACGAAAGAGGGGATGCCTTCCGGGGCATCCCCAAGCTTAGTTTCTTGGATCTTCCTTGAATATTACCTTGGGGTGACTTTGGAATCCCCAAGCTTAGGGTCTTGTCACTCCTTATTCTCCTCATATCGATATCTCACCCAAAACTTGAAAACTTCAATCACACAAAACTTAACAAAACCTTCATGAGATCCGTTAGTATAATAAAACAAAGCATTCACTTTGGTACTGTCAAGACAAGATTCATAACTTTTATCACATGATTCCTAATGTACCCTATCATTTCTACAATTTATATTAAGCAATATAATCCATAGAAACTAGAAAACAAGCAAACTATGCATCGAAAACAGAATCTGTCAAAAACAGAACAGTCTGTGAAGATCTGAATTGAGATCATACTTCTGTAACTCCAAAAATTCTGAAAAATTAGGAAAACGTAGAATTTTTTTATATAAATACTATGTAAAAACTTCAGAGTTTTTACACGTTCTAGTGAATTTTAACAATTCTGTTACTGGATGCAAAATTTTCTGTTTTTGTACAGAATCAAATCAACTATCAACCACACTATCCCAAAGGCTTTACTTGGCACTTTATTGAAACAAAAGCTATAAAACATGATTAATACAGTAGCTTAATCATGTGAACACACAAAAACAGTAGGGGTAAATCTTGGGTTGTCTCCCAACAAGCGCTTTTCTTTAATGCCTTTTAAGCTAGGCATGATGATATCAATGATGCTCACATAAAAGATAAGAATTGAAACATAATGGGAGCATCATGAAGCGTATGACTAGAACATTTAAGTCTAGCCCACTTCGTATGCATAGGTATTTTGTGAGCAAACAATTTATGAGAACAAGAATCAACTAGCATAGGAAGGTAAAACAAGCAAAACTTCAAGATTTTCAACACATAGAGAGGAAACTTGATATTATTGCAATTCCTAGAAGCATATATTCCTCCCTCATAATAATTTTCAGTAGCATCATGAATGAATTCAACAATATAACTATCACATAAAGCATTCTTTTCATGATCCACAAGCATGCAAATTTTACTACTCTCCACATAAGCAAATTTATTCTCATGAATAGTAGTGGGAGCAAACTCAACAAAATAACTATCATGTGAGGCATAATCCAATTGAAAATTAAAATCATGATGACAAGTTTCATGGTTATAATTATTCTTTATAGCATACATCTCATCACAATAATCATCATAGATAGCAATTTTGTTGTCATAATCAGTTGGAACCTCTTCCAAAATAGTGGATTCATCACTAAATAAAGTCATGACCTCTCCAAATCCACTTTTATCAATATTGAGAAAAGATTCAACACCCTCCAAAATAGTGGGATCAATACTACCTAGAGTTAACACTCTTCCAAACCCACTTTCACCAATATAATCATCATAAATAGGAGGCATGCTATCATCATAATAATTTTGCTCATCAAAACTTGGGGGACTAAAAATATCATCTTCATCAAACATAGCATCCCCAAGCTTGTAGCTTTGCATATCATTAGCATCATGGATATTCAAAGAATTCATACCAACAACATTACAATCATGCTCATCATTCAAAGATTTAGTACCAAACATTTTATTGCATTCTTCTTCTAACACTTTGGCACAATTTTCCTTTCCATCATTTTCACGAAAGACATTAAAAAGATGAAGCATATGAGGCAACCTCAATTCCATTTTTTTGTAGTTTTCTTTTATAAACTAAACTAGTGATAAAACAAGAAACTAAAAGATTCGATTGCAAGATCTAAAGATATACCTTCAAGCACTCACCTCCCCGGCAACGGCGCCAGAAAAGAGCTTTGTTGACGGGATATGAGTGCCGCTTACCTAGCCTCCCCGGCAACGGCGCCAGAAAAGAGCTTGATGTCTACTATGCAACCTTCTTCTTATATACTCGTGTTGGGCCTCCAAGCGCAGAGTTTTGTAGGACAGTAGCAAATTTCCCTCAAGTGGATGACCTAAGGTTTATCAATCCGTGGGAGGCGTAGGATGAAGATGGTCTCTCTCAAACAACCCTGCAACCAAATAACAAAGAATCTCTTGTGTCCCCAACACACCCAATACAATGGTAAATTGTATAGGTGCACTAGTTCGGCGAAGAGATGGTGATACAAGTGCAATATGGATGGTAGATATAGGTTTTTGTAATAAGAAAATATAAAAACAGCAAGGTAGTAAGTAACAAAAGTGAGCGAAAACGGTATTGCAATGCTTGGAAACAAGGCCTAGGGTTCATACTTTCACTAGTGCAAGTTCTCTCAACAATGATAACATAATTAGATCATATAACAATCCCTCAACGTGCAACAAAGAGTCACTCCAAAGTCACTAATAGCGGAGAACAAACGATGCGATTATTGTAGGGTACGAAACCACCTCAAAGTTATTCTTTCTGATCGATCTATTGGGCTATTCCTATAAGTGTCACAAACAACCCTAGAGTTCGTACTAAAATAACACCTTAAGACACACATCAACCAAAACCCTAATGTCACCTAGATACTCCAATGCCACCACAAGTATCCGCGGATTTGATTATACGATATGCATCACACAATCTCAGATTCATCTATTCAAACCAACACAAAGAACTTCAAAGAGTGCCCAAAAGTTTCTACCGGAGAGTCAAGATGAAAACGTGTGCCAACCCCTATGCATAAGTTCACATGGTCACAGAACACGCAAGTTGATCACCAAAACATACAACAAGTGGATCACGTGAATATCCCATTGTCACCACAGATAAGCACATGCAAGACATACATCAAGTTTTCTCAAATCCTTAAAGACTCAATCCGATAAGATAACTTCAAAGGGAAAACTCAATCCATTACAAGAAGGTAGAGGGGAGAAACATCATAAGATCCAAGTATAATAGCAAAGCTCACGGTACATCAAGATCGTACCAAATCAAGAACACGAGAAAGAGAGATCAAACACATAGCTATTGGTACATACCCTCAACCCCGAGGGTGAACTACTCCCTCCTCGTCATGGAGAGCGCCGGGATGATGAAGATGGCCACCGGTGATGGATTCCCCCTCTGGCAGGGTGCCAGAATAGGGTCCCGATTGGTTTTTGGTGGCTACAGAGGCTTGCGGTGGCGGAACTCCCGATCTAGGTTTATTTCTAGGGGTTTCCGTATTTATAGGAATTTTTGGCGTCAATAACAAGTCAGGGGGGTCCACGAGGAGCCCACAAGATCAGAGGGCACGCCCAGGGGGGTTGGGCGCGCCCTCCACCCTTGTGGAGGCCTCATGGCACTTCTGGCCAACTCTTTTGCTTCGGGGGCTTCTTCTGGTCCATAAAAAATCACCGTAAATTTTCAGCTCATTTGGACTCCGTTTGATATTCCTTTTCTGCGAAACTCAAAAACAAGGAAAAAACACAAACTGGCACTGGGCTCTAGATTAATAGGTTAGTCCCAAAAATCATATAAAATAGCATATAAATGCATATAAAACATCCAAGATAGATAATATAATAGCATGGAACAATCAAAAATTATAGATACATTGGAGACGTATCAGCTGTAGACCTAGTTCTGTTAACATTGATCTCACCGTTCATTCTCGACCGGACAGTCAAAAAAGGGGTACTAAGTTACATTACTGTTCATATAGTTGACATGCGCACAACATCATTTGTTATCGTCATATCTTACTACACTAGCAACAAGATTATGTAGTACTGACGTATGAACCACTGCACATGCCTAGTAGTAGGAGCGCTGTGTAAGTTCAAGTGGCTGCCGTGTTTCGCACTCCTCCGTCGTAAGAGTGGAAACGCTTCCTGTAATCATTTTTTCTTCAGAAACAGTGGACACGCTCTACCGTGCGGATCCTCCTTGACGGTCGTCGGGAACCTTGCTACTCACTTTCGCTGACGTGTGGGACAGCCAGCATCGGGGTCCACTAGCCATGCACTAAATTACTCCGTACTAGAGTGCCCAACTGCACGGTAGCCAACCCCGATAGAAGCGCCGCAGTAATGCCCAATGAGCCGTCAAATCACAAAACCCCCACCTTTCCAGCAGTAAGTTGGACGGACGAAGCAACCATCATTTCACTCTTCTCCCTCAGCTTCCTCTCTTGAAGAAAACCCCAACTCACTTCTCCCTCATCTTGTTCCTCATTTCTTCAAGAAAACCCCGACCTGCTTCTGCCATTGTTCTTCTCTCCCAAAGAAAAAAAGGTGAGCGCATCAATGGTGTTGATTCTGGCCAAGGCCCGGTCTTGCAACCACGAGACTGGTCCTATAACTCCCTCTCTATTCTTCTTTTGGGTTTGTGATAGTGGTTTCTTTTCTTTTATTTCTATTTGACAGTTTCTTGATGGACCCTAGAGCACTGGCCGAAGTGATGTCTATGGCTCTGGCCAAAACCGTCGAGGCTTAGGGTATGAAGAAGCGCAAGCACCCTGCCAAGACTACCGCAGACAAGCTCAAGGCCATCGCCCTGTCCAAGGCCCCCTCTCCGGGATCCCTCATTAAGCAAGTCCAGGTAATATCTCTTCTTGATGATCTTTTTCTTGATCTTGATCGTGTTTTTTATCAAACACGCAATACTAGTACTAGTAGTACAACTTTCTGGGTGATCTTGCATGTGATTTTTGTGTGCCAAATGACGGTTCTAAATTCCTCTTTTGACCAAAACATGCGAGAGGTTGACACTGATTTCTTATAGATTACTTTCAACTACTTTATGAACATCAATGCTACCTTTGAAGAGAGTATATTAGCCTCAGTAACTTGTGTTATGGATATTGCAAGTAACCCCTCTGCTCTCATGCCTTTGAAGACATGTTCTAGTGTCTTTGTTCACTCATTTCTGTGTGTATATGTAGTCTTATATGGAGTAAAATATCAAAAATCATCTTATATTTCTGAACGAAGGTAGTAATAAAATATTTGGTTTCTGTTTGAATTAGAACTAAGTCCGCGGTGTAGATGAAGTTCTCAAAGTCATGCCGTGTGAACTGGAAGACCTGAGGATGAGTTCTACTGCTAAACTATCCAGCTGCTGTGTCCTTGTCGCCACATGTCCTGAACTAGTGTTTTCCTGTAGCATTGTTGTGAGGCTTGTTCTCGAGGGTGTACTTCACCACAACAATTTCCTGGCTGTGCCTTCGATTGCAAAGGGTGTGGTTCTTGTAAAGCTTCCTGACAAATCTGATGCGGACTGTCTTCATCGTCATGTTTATGAGTGGAAAGACCACTCTATTAGGTTCTCCAAGGTTGACGAGATGGTGATGGTGCTGGTAGACATCTCTTACGAAGTCCATGGCCTAGTCAGTTATGTGGGGTACATCCCGTAGGTCGGTGGCAAGAAATAGTTTGCAGAGTTTAATTAGTGCAACTTTGCTTGTCTATAGTAAGTACTGATGTTCAGTACTTGATTTGTGTGTGTGAACCCTGTATTGTTTAGTACTGCCGCTTTTGTTGTGTGGTGAGTCCTGAGAATAGTCTATGTTAATGTCTGTCCACTCAATTCAGTATGTATATTTTGAAGTATTCAGATCATCTTTTTTGTGAGGACGGTTTATCAATTATGGTTACACTCCAATATCTGTATGCATTGCAGGGTTTATCGCACCCACCAGGATTTCCAGTCCCATGGATGTTCGGTCCATACAATTTGTCACGACCTTTGGACTGTCCTGCTTGTGGGAGTAAGCGGGGGCCCTGCATGCCACGCATAATTGGATGATCAATCTTCTGTTTAGAACTTGAACATAGTGATTTCCTGGTAAGGATTCACTCGTGTCACATCAAGTAAATCTTATTGATTTACTGTCTAAATCTTATTTATTTAATGTCATGTTTTCTTACTTTTGCTGCAATTTTATGATGCAGGTTTTGCCATGTGACATTCGTCACAGAATAAACCGTTTGGTTTGCTCTATGATGGTTATTTTTGCAGGTTTCACTTCTTATGTCGTGTCAGTAACGAAGGCACTGTCCATCACTTATATTACTGGACACAATTGGATCAGTCTGTTGTCTGAGTACAATCTGAAGCCCTATGATGAACTGTAGTTTGGTTTAACAAACACGCCATAATTAGTCTTCTCGCATTTAAAAGAAATGAAGAAAAAGACTGGATCAAGGTCACGGAGCCTAGTCAATTTAGAAAGCTGATCATAGCAGACCAGAGACGATCGCTGCTGTCTTGCACATCGGTACCACCTTCAGCAACGGATCGAGCACCGGCACCTTCTCCGACGGCACTTGCTCTAGCACTGACAGCGGCAAAAGCTCAATCTGATCCACCTGAGGATTGGGCCCCCACCACGTCAGCGGATCAGGCTAATCTACCGGAGGATCGGGCATCGACACCGGCAGCTGCTCCGACACCGGCACCAGCTCCACAAGGAGCACCATCTCTGGCAGCAGCAGCGACACTACCAGGCGCACCGGCACGAGCACCAGCAACGGCTCCGGCACCTGCACCAACACTTGAAGTTGCACTTGCATCTACTCCGGCCCGTGCAGCGGCAACGGAACTAGCAGTTGCACCGGCAACAGACTGGGCTACAGTTCGCACTGCATATACCAAAGTCCTTACAAAAACCGACATCTCCACCTTCTTGGTAAGCATTGGCCGCCCAAGTGCTTCGTTCTTTTTTCTTTCCATGTTGTTTCACATGATTCACTGTGTTGATCTAACTGTTTGTGTATGTCTTCTTGTTTGCAAACAGAGAATTCCTATAGCAACAAGGGAGTCGTTCAACAATCCGAGCGACCGTGGCCAAGTTTCTCTTACCATGTGCAACCTTGGTGTGAATGAACCTGCTCAGTATACCATAAGTACAAAGGATGGTCGCATGATGATTGATGCTAAAGGATGGTCAAGGTTCAAATCTAAATCAAATCTTGCGGTAGGGGATGATGTCAAAATAGAACTTTCTCGGCAAGGAGAGCTGGTCCAAATCAACTTTGAAATTCTTCAGTAGCAGCACGCAACTGTCGAAGTGATCTATCCTCCGAGAGATTTTGATGTAATAATATGGCATGGTGAAACAAGTGTCCTGTGTGTATAAGTAGTACGATAGTATTATTTATCACGTAGGATATCGTTGATAGAATTGCAACTCTGATTGCTGGTTAGGAACTGTCGTTCGATTTTATTCTAATAGCTGCCATGCTTTATTCAATTTTTTGTATTTGCCTATTGACAGCATCTAAAACCAGCGCCGTACCGATCACTTGCAATATGAAATGCGCTGAGGTAGAACACATGGGCCCCCAAACATGTAGGCCCACCGGCCTGTGGCCCAAAGTCCAGAACCATGAGCCTGTCTGAGTATTATATTCTCAGCTGAACCCCCATATTATGTTATATATATTCCCCTTGATTTTTCTTATGTATAAAGTTGTGATATAAAAGATTTTTATATTTCTTTACAGAGGGAGTATCTCTCTGTCAAAAACATATTTATGTGTAACTAGTTACTCCTGCCTTTCTACTTCCTTTCAGTGATATGTGGGGCATCTGACAACGGGGACCACGTGCCATGCACCAAATTAGAGTGCACAACTGCACGGTAGACTCACCCCGGTCGTAGCGCCGCAGTAATGCCCAATGAGCCGTCAAATCACAAAAACCCCCACCTTTCCAGCTTTAGCAGTAAGCTGGACGGACGAAGCAGCAATATTTCACTAGGCTTGAATCCCCTTCTCCCTCGTCTGCTTGTTCAGAGAAACCCCCTCTCTCACTGGGCTTGAATCCCCTTCTCCCTCGTCTGCTTGTTCAGAGAAAAAACCCTCTCGACAATTGCATAGGGATTTTGCATGGAGAACCAGGTATGAATTCTTCATCCATCCCTGATAAATCCAAGTCCCTTGGTCGTGGGTAATCCTAGGATGGCAGCCGCCATCGCTGATGCATTTTTCTTCCTACTGAGTCTAGTGTGTTTCATTTGCAGTGCCCAAAGTGCGAGGACCCTACAGGTTTCTGCGCCCTCGGCGAGACGCCACACTTGTTCCTTCTCATCCTAACACAGGATTTTAAAACGCTCACAGTATGTTCCTAGAATCCTCTTTTCTATCCGGGAGGGTGGGGTTTTTTGAACATGCTGTCGACTAATTTGGAAATTTGGATTGCTATATTTGGATAAAAGGTACTAGTACCATGGTCAACACTGACGTGAAGGAGGAAATTATTTCTAGATTTGGATAGCGAATACATTGTGTTCTCATATTATTTTTCCTGCAGTGCATTCCTTGCTCTGCTAGAACACATGTAATCAAGATGGTCGGCCTTGCCATAACTGAATACACCAGTTTAATGGTCACATTGAAGACAAGCCATGGATATAAGTTCCGAGTTGGGTTCATGAACCAAGAAGATCGCTGCTTTTTTATGGCCGAACTTGGATAAACTTTCTCAAGTCTTACGGACTGAAAGTTGGCGCACGAATGTTGATGGAAATAGCAGAACCTGGTCTCATCTTCACTGTGATCTTCCACCCCGACATCATTCCAGTAGTTCATCCATGTTAGTTTTGTATCTGGTTCTTGCTTGTTGCCTCGATTACTTCTTAATCCACCTATTCTGTCTAACTAATCACAATTTAACTTTAGAAGTAGCAACGATTTGTGATTCCCTTCTCTCACGAAGATGCTACTTTTAACTAATATTTCTTATAATTGGTGGCACGTGTAGGTTATTTCAAAGTTAAGCACGCTACTCGTTTGTTATTCTATAAGAACTCGACTGTTACTGATGGCACTGAAGTTGACTGGGATGACATCCACAAGTTCCTACACTTTATTGATCGTCTTGAGGTCCTTGTGGGGCGTTTCAATGGTGGAAGCCCACGTGGGATATGTGTGCCACTGCTGCACACGTTGAACAGGTCCAACTGTGTCGAGAAACTTATGGTACGAGCTGTTTTCTGTTATATATGTTGTTCATAAACTCTTGCTTATTCACAGTTTACAGCTGTGATCTTCTTGAAACAGAAACTGCCCAGTTCTATTGTTCCTATACAGATGCCTGACCATGGTCGGGTCAGACTTGCGCTTGGTCACAACATGATGTTTATGTAGACCTACTCCATTCCCCTTGGAGGTGAAAAGATACTTATTCATGGGTGGTCTCAAATAATGAAGGCCCGTCCATCTTGGATAATAGGACAGAAGGTTATGCTCATGCTTTTATAGGGCTCTAAAGCGAATATCCTGTTTATTGACCATATTGCGAGATGAAGCCGCTTTCAGAAGGTTGTGGATGCGCGGGGTGGCGCCTGGGCCTTGTCCTGGGCCTTGGCGGCCTCACCCTTGGTTAACTGTAGGCAAAGTAGCACTGTTCGAGGCGTGCTTTGTAATGATGAACCTGTATAAGTACTCATACTGCTTTCAGCTATGGTTGTTAAGTGCCCCTGCTGGTTTCAGTTAAGGTTGTTAAGTACTCCTGCTGCTTTTACAGTCTGTCGTGTTTCTTCAGTCCTGTCTTCCTCCAGCCACCAAAACCAAACCAGCGCCAGCGGGGCCGCCTGCTTCCGCCTCCCATGGCTGGCTGCGCCTCAGCGCACGCATCGCCGCCCCACCATCTCCTAAATGGTTAACACCGACGTCCGAGGCCTCGCCGTCGTCCTCCGCGCGCTTTGGTGCCCTCGCTGCGGCGCCGCCCTCTCGCATTGTCAACATGGTCAACAAACAAGAGGAATCAGGAGAGGACTGTACGTGGAGAGAATGACAGTAGGGGCCCACCATGTCCATGGCCGTACGCAAGGAAGTTCCTCATTTTTTGTTATATATACTCCATTGTCAGCATATAGAAAAAGAAAATGCTTCCTTCTAGTGGTTTCCTGACATCTGGGACCCATGACATTGTCAGCGTATATAGTCAATAGACAAGAGAACAGCACAAGATCGGCTGACACCTGGGACGTAGCTGCTCGAGCAGTATTTTTTTTATTGTTGAGACGGAGCAGGGTTTCAACTGGGTTGTGGCCCGTCTAGACCAGGCTTATATTTTACGTTCACCACATGACCAGCCCAGCTATTTTTTCTTTGTGAAAATGAGCCCAGTTTATTTTTTCTGAAGAATACCCAATCCAGACCTACTTATTTTTCTACGCCCTGATGGGCTGCAACTCTTTCAAGACGGCTGCAAATCTTGAAAGTAATATGAAATGGGTTGTAAATATAAAAAAAGACGACAGATTAGCAATTACTTTATAATTTCTGATTTTTTTCACATTTTCAGATTCCAATTTCACTGGGCTTTAACCTAATTTAAATATATTTTCAAAGTACTTTAAATCTAGCTCGACATTTTGGTATTAAAAATAGTTTGGACCGCACCGAAATATGCGAAATTTTGTTTAAATTTTTAACCCTGGCCATGGCCAACAAAAAAAACAGACTGCAATAAATTGCATAAGAAGTTGCAATGAGCTGTAAATTATTAAAAAAATAGGGAATGGTCTGACTTGTGGGCCTATTAAGTTGACGCGTATGCAAGATTTTTTTACTTATTATATACGTCAACAAACGCTCACTGGGGTCCTATTCATCCAACCCCCACCGGGAACTATTCATCTAACCCCCAACAACGCTCACTGTTCATCAAGAGGCAGCAGGTTCGATCGGCTTCAGTTAGCAGCAGTACTGAAGGAATCGCTCGATCGGGTTCAGTTAACAGCCAGGGATCGATCGATCGCTAGGGTTCAGTAACGCGTAGCCAGTGCAATCGCTCGGGTTCAGTAGGCGAACGCCTCACTCGGGTTTAGTTAGAGCACAATGCCTCGCACCCACGCACGTACGTGTACGAGAGAAACGCGCAATCCCTCCGTGCATTGCTCGGCCCCGACCACGCATCGTAACCGGGAAATCCCCGATATTTTCCTTGCCCTCACTTCTACCACGGTTTTTTCTATCATGGACGGCCCAAATAATGTCATGCAGCTGTGTCTCCGGCCCGCCCAGGACGAAAAGCCCATTTTCTGTCATGATTTTTTGTCATAGAAGTAGGAGCCCACCACATCTATGATGATACCGGGTTTTGTCACAATTATCGTCATAGAAGTGTCATAAGCATGACAATTTTTTTTTCCGTTCGGCCCAAAATGTCACGGATGTGTCTTTTTTTTGTAGTGATCTTATAGAGTCTATGGCTAAGGCATAGGGGACGACCTTTGTCCTTTCTCTTTCTTCTGCCGTGGTCAAGCTTTGAGTCTTACTCAACTTCACACCTTACAACTCAGGCAAGAACCCCTTCTTGGACTGATCCATTTTGAACTTCTTCAAAATCATGTCAAGGTATGTGCTCTGTGAAAGTCTTATCAGGCGTCTTGATCTATCTCTATAGATCTTGATGCCCAACATGTAAGCAGCTTTACCCAGGTCTTCCTTTGAAAAACTCCTTTCAAACAACCCTTTATGCTTTCCAGAATTTCTACATCATTCCCGATCAACAATATGTCATCCACATATACTTATCAGAAATGTTGTAGTGCTCCCACTCACTTTCTTGCAAATACAAGTTTCTTGCAAACTTTGTTTAAACCCAAAAGCTTTGATCACCTCATGAAAGCGTATATTCCAACTCCGAGATGCTTGCTCCAGTCCATAGAATGATCGCTGGAGCTTGCATACCTTTTAGCATCCTTAGGATCAACAAAACATTCTGGTTGTATCACATACAACCTTTCCTCACGGAAACCATCAAGGAAACTTTGTTTTGACATCCATCTGCCAGATTTCGTAATTGAAAATGCAGCAACTGCTAACATAATTCCAACAGACTTTTAGCATCGCTATGAGTGAGAAAGTCTCATCATAGTCAACTCCTTGAACTTGTCGGAAACTTCTTTGCAACAAGTCGAGCTTCACAAATGGTGACATTACCATCAACGTCTGTCTTCTTCTTAAAGATCTATTTATTCTCAATGGCTTGCCGATCATCGGGCAAGTCCACCAAAGTCCATACTTTGTTTTTATACATGGATCATATCTCGGATTTCATGGCTCCTAGCCATTTGATAGAATACGGGCCCACCATCGCTTCTTCATAGCTCGTAGGTTCATCGTTGTCCAACAACATGACCTCTAAGATAGGGTTACCGTACCACTCAGGAGCTGTACGCACCCTTGTCGACCTACGAGGTTTGATAGTAACTTGATCTGAAACTTCATGATCACTATCATTAGCTTCCTCTTCAACTGACGTAGGTGTCACAGAAACATCTTTCTGCGCTTCACTACTCGCTGGTTGAAGTAAAGGTTCAACAACCTCATCAAGTTCTATCTTCCTCCCACTCAATTCTTTCGAGAGAAACTCTTTCTCGAGAAAGGACCCATTCTTAGTGACAAACACTTTGCCCTCGGATCTGAGATAGAAGGCATACCCATTCGTCTCCTTTGGGTATCCTATGAAGACGCATTTGTCCGCTTTGGGTTCGAGCTTTTCCGGCTGAAGCCTTTTGACATAAGCATCGTAGCCCCAAACCTTAAGGAACGACAACTTAGGTTTCTTGCCAAACCACAGTGTAACACCCCCAGTGGTTAGCCACAGTAATTCCATTTTGATAATGCCAAGTCAGCATGTTTAACAGTGCGTGATCATCATTTGCATCATAATGCATTTCAACTCCTAACTCAAAATTCAAATTTAGATGAAAGTGAAAAATAAAAGTTGTCCAACATAGAAACTAAATTGTTCATTAAATAGCAGATAAATCAGAGGCTATGTTAAAATTGTAAACAACATTATTAAAATTGGATAAGTGACTCAAACAACTTAAAACAATGGCTGAAAATAACATTTAGTAACCTTTTAATTTATTTAAAACAAATATGAAATGATGTTTTGCCCAAACTAGTTTTTGGTGTTAGGGTATAAAGCACTGGTATTTATGGACTAGGTCTCCCTTTTTACAAAAACCATTTGGGGCCTAAACAATTAACAGAATAGAAAAGAAAAGAAAAGAAAAGAAGAAATGGAAAAATGCCCCTGTGCACTTAAGCCCACAGCCGCACAGGAGCTGGTCCAGCCCAACTAGCCCCCTCCCCCTACCCCCTGACGCCGCGGGCGCGCTGTCGAGCACCCTGCGTGCGCGCGCGCCCCCGAGCCCGGCCCCCCTCCCTCGGCACTCGACAACGCGTCGCGCGCTCGCCGTGGATAAAGAGCACCCCGCGGACACCTCCGAGCCCTCCCTCGCTCACTTTTCCCCTCTCCTTCCTCCCTGCCTCCTCCCTCCGAGCGCCGCAATGGCCTCGGCCGTCTGATACGCGCGGCCACCGTCGCCCCTACACCTCGCGGCAGTGCCAGATCGCCCCGCCGTCCCCTGCTGCTTCGCCTGCTGCATCGAACCGGAGCAGAAATCACCTGCCTCGTCGCGCACGAGCTCGTCTTCAAGCTTCGGGCACCGGTGATCGCCGTCATGATTCGCCGTCGTTGCGCTACCCCGAGCCCACCCTTGCACGCCTACAGGACCACCGTGAGCACCCCCGTCCTCCTCCCTCTCTCCCTGCGTCTCCCCGTAGCCGTAGCTCGCCGCCACCGTGCTCGTGCTCTGTCCGCCACCATCGCTGCCATTGCTGCGCTCCCAGAGCCGCTCGGCTCGGTCCCGCAGCACCAACGTGCTCCTGGTGAGCCGTAGAGGCCACCCCGCCTTTTGCTTTGCTCGCTAGCCCACTGCAGCCACGCGCCCGTGCACCACCCGAGAGCCCCGCCGCCAACCGTCGTCGTCGGCGTCGTTCCGACCACCCCCGGGGCCAACCACCACCACCACGCGATGCGGCTCGCTGCGCCCGTTCGTTAGAGCCCAAGCACGCCCTCGGAGATGCCCTGTGGGCGAAACCCGGGCTCGCCGGAGCTCGGCGCCGCGTTCGAGCTCACCGGCGTGCTCCGGTGGCCGGCGCCGACGTGGCACGTGGCCCCCACCGCCTGTGCCACTGACCGCTGGGCCCCGCGGGCCCAGTTGACTGGTCAGCGCTACTGAGTGGGCCGGCTGTGTCACTGACACACGGGCCCCACCGCCTGTTAATTAATTATTTTGATTAAGTTAATTAGTTTAACCAAATTACACACTGACATGTGGGCCCAGTAGCCTAATTAGTTGATTAGTTAAAAATAAACTCTGTTTAGACTAATCAGAGGATGACATGTGGGTCCCACCTGTCAGGTTTGACCCTGGTCAGCCGACCGTTGACTGCTGACATCAGCATTACGTCACAGTGACGTCACCCTGCTACTGTTTCGGATAATGTTAATTTAAATAATTAAATAAATTCCAGAAATTAATAAAAACTTTAGAAAATCATATCTTTTAATCCGTAACTCCGATCGAAAAACTTTATACATGAAAAATGGTCAGAAAAATGAGACGGATCCGAATACGCTACCCACATACCTGTTGGATGCCTCTAACTATCTGAACATGCAACTTTTTGCCTGTTTCAGATAAATGAATAGTGTATGACCTTAATGAAATAATTCCAAACAAATTCCTAAAATAACTAAAAGACTTAGACGTATCTTCAGGCAACCCTGCACTGCACGTTAGCATGGCCTGCTCCGTGTTGCTTATGTTTGCTCTATATTTATATTGTTTCCTCCCCCTCTTCTCTCTCGATAGCCCCCTCCCCTCCCCGACCCTGACGTTGTCCCCGAGACCGACGCAGCTCCGGAGCCTGAAGAGAGCATTGACGACCTTGCCCTTGCCGCCGAGCAACCAGGCAAGCCCCCCCCTTGATCATCCCGATATCACCCATTCTATTTCTCATGCTTGCATTAGAATTGCTGCTGCTACTGCTTTACCTATTCTGATGCATAGCCTGTTCATTGTAACTTGCTGTTGATAATTACCTGCATATCCTAAACTGTTTAGTCTAGGCTGGGTAGAGACCTATTAGTGACCCCACTTATCCCGACTGCCGCGCTGGATCGTTAGAAGACCCGGTCAACGGGAATTGAAGACCAGGCCCCGACACCGCACATCACCCCCCCCCTTAGTGGGAACGACACTGCAGCGTTACTATCGAGTGCCGAGGGTGAAACCTCTTGTAGCACTTCTGATGTTAACTCTGTAGAGTAGCTATTCGGTCGTGGTCATCGAGGGTGATTCCTCCTTCACCGCTTCCGATAACGACGCTGTCGTGCACCACCTCAAGTGTGAACCCATCGAGGGTGAATCCTCCGAGTTCACCTTGACAGACACATCGAGTAGGAATCCAACGAGGGTGATACCTCGGATTCCCTTGATGTTATGGAAACACGGATACTGGACTTTACACTATTACTTGGATAGGCGGGTCGACCCTGAGGGGTACCCGCGTGCGCCTGAGAGGTGAGTGTTGTGAAGATGGGTGCCTGTATGGTGCCCGAGTGATGAATACGAGGCGCGGCCGGGCATTCTTAACCCTTGCAGCAAGTCCTCGAGACGGGGCGACGGGGTCACATCTTTCGTGAGTCTCTGCTCGTTACTGCAAGCCCTAGTCCATTAACGATTTGGATATTTGATCCGAGCAGGTCTCTGGCCTGATAGCACTAACCATCACGTGGGCATAGTATGGGCGTTCTGCATCGTAGCATCAGCCGAAAGCTCTGTCAGACGTCTAGTTCAGCCTTGCGGCCGGGACGGACCGGCGCCCCCCTGGTGCCTGGCTTCCCCCTGCACGCAACGACTCGGAGTGCACAGGGCGATGGCCCAAGACCTCTGAGCGCTTAGGATGTAGACCGACGGGGACCTCTCTGCTGAGCTCTAGGTAGGGTTGCGATGTGTCATTTGGCCGAGGCCGGGCATGACCCAGGAAAGTGTGTCCGGCCGGAGTTAATCGAGCGTGTTGGGTAAGTTGGTGCACCCCTGCAGGGAAGAACACTTCTATCGATAGCCGGTCCTACGGTAAGGGACAATCGGAGTTGTATCCTGATTGATACAATTTTAGAACTGGATACTTGGATACTATGGCTCTGGGATTGCTTCTCGCAGGGAGTCGAGAAGGGATCTCCGGACGAGGTTGATGACCGTATGGCTCTGGGATTGCTTTCTCACAGGGAGTCGAGAAAGGATCTCTGGGTGAGGTTGAGACTTAATGATACTGCTACATTATATTGTACTGTTCTACTCTCTTCTACTGCTGCAAGACCGCTGAAGATGCTAGTCTTCGATAGGACTAGGCCTTCTCTCTATTCTTGCATTTCTGCAGCCCAGTCCACATATACAGCCTCCCTTTGAAAATGTTGCATATGTAGTGTAGATCCTTGCTTGCTGAGTACTTCTGAGTACTCACGGTTGCTTTGTTTTCCTTTTCTCCCCATATCAGTTTGACGTGACCAAGATGACGGAGCCCCCTGAGACAGATGCCCCGACGATCGCTACTACTACTACCCAGAGGCTGGATACTACTACGAGTTGACTGACGACCAGGAGTAGGATCGGAGGGTCCCAGGCAGGAGGCCTACGCCTTTCGATCGTAGTGTTTTATTTTGCCCCGCCTTTCTAAAGGCCTTTCTGTTGCTATTTCATATCTGTACTCAGATATCTGATGCTTCCGCTGACGTTTGTTCGCAAGCTTATGTATTCAAGCCCTGGAGGCCCCTGGCTTGTAATATAAAGCTTGTATGACTTTATTTTTGTTGTAGAGTTGTGTTGTGATATCTTCCCGTGAGTCCTTAGGCTTGATCGTGTGCATTTGCGTGTATGATTAGTGCACGATTAGGCCGGGGGCGTCACAAGTTGGTATCAGAGCCGACTGCCTATAGGAACCCCCTTTCCAACTCCTTGGCCGAAGTTGAGTCTAGTAACCGAAAAACTAATTTACTAACTTGGCTGTGTGGCTTACGGGCCCACGTCGCCAATTGGGTGGTATTAGTATCTTTTATTCCTCGTCTATACTCTGGGACTCTGATCTCTCTTCTATTCGGGTTAAATAAAGTTTACTAACGCCGACACTTAGGATCTCGTAATTCTCGTCCACCCGGAGAGCTGGATATCTATGCGATTTCCCTGACATTGATCTGATTAGTCTGATAATCATTTTCCTTTCCATTTTTTTGTTTAACCTTTCTCTCCGAGATCGGTTATACTTCTCCTTGTCTTTTGACAATCATGAGTTTCCTCTGTTTCAGATGGATGGTTTGTTTCCACCACACCCTGCGACGCAGCTACCAGCTATTCGAGCAGGGATACATCCAGAGTACATTCTTTATCCACTGGGGCAGATGTCAATCCGTTACAATACCCCAGTACTATCTCCTCCAGATACTCACAAAGACTTCATGATTTATTGCGACGCATCCCGTGAAGTATTAGGCTGTATCCTAATGCAAGTGCGTAAAGTGATTGCTTATGGCTCTCGTCAGTTGCGCCCACATGAAGAGAATTATCCGGTACATGATCTAGAACTAGCTGCTGTGATCTATGCATTGCAGTTGTGGCGACATTACCTTCTCGGTAATCGTTGCGAGATCTACACGGATCATAAAAGTCTGATGTACTTGTTCACTCAACCTTCTCTAAACCTCCGTCAGCAAAGATGGATGGAGGCCATTGCGGACTATGATTTGGGTATTTCCTATACCCCTGGCAAGGCTAACGTGATGGCTGATGCCTTAAGCCGCAAGTCCTATTGCGACAACCTCATGGTTAGCCGAGCTCAACCTCGTCTTTTTGAAGAACTGCGCAAGCTGAATCTGCGTATTGTTCCACAGGGCTCTCTTAATAACCTTGTGATACAAGCAGATCTTGAGAAAGCTGTTAAGGATGCGCAAGCTAAAGATGCTGAAATTGATCTGATGAAGAAAGACCTTCACCTTGTAAAGTACAGGGATTTCTCGCTGTCTGAAGATGGAACCTTGTATTTCAGAGACCGCATTGTCGTACCTCGCTTCGAGCTTATGACTGACAAAGTCATGAAGGAGGCACATGATACCCCGCTGTCTATTCATCCGGGTAGCACCAAGATGTATCATGATCTCCGTCAAAGGTACTGGTGGTCTAAAATGAAGCAGGACATTGCTCGATATGTTGCTGAATGTGATGTGTGTCGTCGCGTTAAAGCAGAACATCAGAAACCTGCTGGAATTCTGCAACCACTTCCTATTCCTCTATGGAAATGGGATAAGGTTCAGATGGATTTCGTTACAGGACTTCCCAGGTCACAGAAGGGTCACGATGCTATTCTTGTCGTCGTCGACCAACTCTCTAAAGTTGTACACTTTCTGCCTGTCAAAGAAACTATCACTGCTAGTCAGTTAGCAGAGTTGTATATCTCCAGAATTGTTTCACTCCACGGTATTCCGAAGGAGATTAGTTCGGACCGTGGCGGTCTTTTCACTTCCAAATTCTGGGAAAGTTTCCAAACAGCTATGGGAACTCATATTACCTGGAGTTCAGCTTATCATCCCCAATCCCAAGGCCAAGTCGAACGAGTCAACCAAGTGCTTGAAGACATGCTTCGGGCTTGTGTTATTTCTTTTGGCAAGAAGTGGGAAGAATCTCTTCCGTATGCTGAGTTCTCTTATAACAACAGCTATCAAGCCAGCTTGAAGATGGCCCATTCGAAGTACTCTATGGACGTAAGTGTCGAACCCCTCTGAATTGGTCAGAAACCGGGGAACGACCGCTCGTGGGTCCGGATATTATTCAACACGCCGAAGAACAAGTTCGTATCGTCCGTGAAAATCTCAAGGCGGCTCAGGACCGCCAGAAGAGCAACTATGATCGCAAATGATGGGGTTTGACTTATCAACTTGGTGATCAAGCTTATCTGCGTGTCACTCCTATGAAGGGCACTCACCGTTTTGGAATCAAGGGCAAGCTAGCTCCGCGCTACATTGGTCCTTTCCACATTATTGCTAGACGTGGTCAGGTGGCATATAAATTGGAGTTGCCGCCGCAATTCTCTCATATCCACGACGTCTTCCATGTGTCGCAACTTCGTCAATGCTTCAAGGAATCTCCACACCGAGCAGTGGATCACGAGGTGCTCGAATTGCATGATGATCTTTCTTATAAGGAGCATCCGATCCGCATTCTCGATGAAGCTGAACGTCGGACCCGTCAGAAGGTTACCAAGTTCCTCAAAGTGCAGTGGTCAAATCATACTGAAGATGAAGCCACTTGGGAACGCGAGGATAATCTTCGTGCGGAATACCCCGAACTTTTTCCTTCTACCTCTTAATTCTCGGGACGAGAATTCTTGTTAGTAGAGGAGATTTGTAACACCCCCAGTGGTTAGCCACAGTAATTCCATTTTGATAATGCCAAGTCAGCATGTTTAACAGTGCGTGATCATCATTTGCATCATAATGCATTTCAACTCCTAACTCAAAATTCAAATTTAGATGAAAGTGAAAAATAAAAGTTGTCCAACATAGAAACTAAATTGTTCATTAAATAGCAGATAAATCAGAGGCTATGTTAAAATTGTAAACAACATTATTAAAATTGGATAAGTGACTCAAACAACTTAAAACAATGGCTGAAAATAACATTTAGTAACCTTTTAATTTATTTAAAACAAATATGAAATGATGTTTTGCCCAAACTAGTTTTTGGTGTTAGGGTATAAAGCACTGGTATTTATGGACTAGGTCTCCCTTTTTACAAAAACCATTTGGGGCCTAAACAATTAACAGAATAGAAAAGAAAAGAAAAGAAAAGAAGAAATGGAAAAATGCCCCTGTGCACTTAAGCCCACAGCCGCACAGGAGCTGGTCCAGCCCAACTAGCCCCCTCCCCCTACCCCCTGACGCCGCGGGCGCGCTGTCGAGCACCCTGCGTGCACGCGCGCCCCTGAGCCCGGCCCCCCTCCCTCGGCACTCGACAGCGCGTCGCGCGCTCGCCGTGGATAAAGAGCACCCCGCGGACACCTTCGAGCCCTCCCTCGCTCACTTTCCCCCTCTCCTTCCTCCCTTCCTCCTCCCTCCGAGCGCCGCAATGGCCTCAGCCGTCTGATACGCGTGGGCACCGTCGCCCCTACACCTCGCGGCAGTGCCAGATCGCCCCGCCGTCCCCTGCTGCTTCGCCTGCTGCATCGAACCGGAGCGGAAATCACCTGCCTCGTCGCGCACGAGCTCCTCTTCAAGCTTCGGGCGCCGGTGATCGCCGTCACGATTCGCCGTCGTTGCGCTACCCCGAGCCCACCCTTGCACGCCTACAGGACCACCGTGAGCACCCCATCCTCCTCCCTCTCTTCCTGCATCTCCCCGTAGCCGTAGCTCACTGCCACCGTGCTCGTGCTCTGTCCGCCGCCATCGCTGCCATTGCTGCTCTCCCAGAGCCGCTCGGCTCGGTCCCGCAGCACCAACGTGCTCCTGGTGAGCCGTAGAGGCCGCCCCGCCTTTTGCTTTGCTCGCTAGCCCACTGCAGCCACGCGCCCGTGCACCATCCGAGAGCCCCGCCGCCAACCGTCGTCGCCGGCGTCGTTCCGACCACCCCCGGGGCCAACCACCACCACCACGCGATGCGGCTCGCTGCGCCCGTTCGTTAGAGCGCAAGCACGCCCTCGGAGATGCCCTGTGGGCGAAACCCGGGCTCGCCGGAGCTCGGCGCCGCGTTCGAGCTCGCTGGCGTGCTCCGGTGGCCGGCGCCGACGTGGCACGTGGCCCCAACCGCCTGTGCCACTGACCGCTGGGCCCCGCGGGCCTAGTTGACTGGTCAGCGCTGCTGACTGGGCCGGCTGTGTCACTAACACACGGGCCCCACTGCCTGTTAATTAATTATTTTGATTAAGTTAATTAGTTTAACCAAATTACACACTGACATGTGGGCCCAGTAGCCTAATTAGTTGATTAGTTAAAAATAAACTCTGTTTAGACTAATCAGAGGATGACATGTGGGTCCCACCTGTCAGGTTTGACCCGGGTCAGCCGACCGTTGACTGCTGACATCAGCATTACGTCACAGTGACGTCACCCTGCTACTGTTTTGGATAATGTTAATTTAAATAATTAAATAAATTCCAGAAATTAATAAAAACTTTAGAAAATCATATCTTTTAATCCGTAACTCCGATCGAAAATCTTTATACATGAAAAATGATGAGAAAAATGAGACGGATCCGAATACGCTACCCACATACCTGTTGGATGCCTCTAACTATCTGAACATGCAACTTTTTGCCTGTGTCAGATAAATGAATAGTGTATGACCTTAATGAAATAATTCCAAACAAATTCCTAAAATAACTAAAAGACTTAGACGTATCTTCAGGCAACCCTGCACTGCACGTTAGCATGGCCTGCTCCGTGTTGCTTATGTTTGCTCTATATTTATACTGTTTCCTCCCCCTCTTCTCTCTCGATAGCCCCCCCCGACCCCGACGTCGTCCCCGAGACCGATGCAGCTCCGGAGCCCGAAGACAGCATTGACGACCTTGCCCTTGCCGCCGAGCAACCAGGCAAGCCCCCCCCCCTTGATCATCCCGATATCGCCCATTCTATTTCTCATGCTTGCATTAGAATTGCTGCTGCTACTGCTTTACCTATTCTGATGCATAGCCTGTTCATTGTAACCTGCTGTTGATAATTACCTGCATATCCTAAACTGTTTAGTCTAGGCTGGGTAGAGACCTATCAGTGACCCCACTTATCCCGACTGCCGCGCTGGATCGTCAGAAGACCCGATCAACGGGAATTGAAGACCAGGCCCCGACACCGCACATCACCCCCCCCTTAGTGGTAACGACACTGCAGCGTTACTATCGAGTGCCGAGGGTGAAACCTCTTGTAGCACTTCTGATGTTAACTCTGTAGAGTAGCTATTCGGTCGTGGTCATCGAGGGTGATTCCTCCTTCACCGCTTCCGATAACGACGCTGTCGTGCACCACCTCAAGTGTGAACCCATTGAGGGTGAATCCTCCGAGTTCACCTTGACAGACACATCGAGTAGGAATCCAACAAGGGTGATACCTCGGATTCCCCTGATGTTATGGACACACGGATATTGGACTTTACACTGTTACTTGGATAGGCGGGTCGACCCTGAGGGGTACCCGCGTGCGCCTGAGAGGCGAGTGTTGTGAAGATGGGTGCCTGTATGGTGCCCGAGTGATGAATACGAGGCGCGGCCGGGCATTCTTAACCCTTGCAGCAAGTCCTCGAGACGGGGTGACGGGGTCACATCTTTCGTGAGTCTCTGCTCGTTACCGCAAGCCCTAGTCCATTAATGATTTGGATATTTGATCCGAGCAGGTCTCTGGCCTGATAGCACTAACCATCACGTGGGCATAGTATGGGCGTTTTGCATCGTAGCATCAGCCGAAAGCTCTGTCAGACGTCTAGTTCAGCCTTGCGGCCGGGACGGACCGGCGCCCCCCTGGTGCCTGGCTTCCCCCTGCACGCAACGACTCGGAGTGCACAGGGCGATGGCCCAAGACCTCTGAGCGCTTAGGATGTAGACCGACGGGGACCTCTCTGCTGAGCTCTAGGTAGGGTTGCGATGTGTCGTTTGGCCGAGGCCGGGCATGACCCAGGAAAGTGTGTCCGGCCGGAGTTAATCGAGCGTGTTGGGTAAGTTGGTGCGCCCCTGCAGGGAAGAACACTTCTATCGATAGCCGGTCCTACGGTAAAGGACACTCGGAGTTGTATCCTGATTGATACAATTTTAGAACTGGATACTTTGATACTATGGCTCTGGGATTGCTTCTCGCAGGGAGCCGAGAAGGGATCTCCGGACGAGGTTGATGACCGTATGGCTCTGGGATTGCTTTCTCACAGGAAGTCGAGAAAGGATCTCTGGGTGAGGTTGAGACTTAATGATACTGCTACATTATATTGTACTGTTCTACTCTCTTCTACTGCTGCAAGACAGCTGAAGATGCTAGTCTTCGATAGGACTAGGCCTTCTCTCTATTCTTGCATTTCTGCAGCCCAGTCCACATATACAGCCTCCCTTTGAAAATGTTGCATATGTAGTGTAGATCCTTGCTTGCTGAGTACTTCTGAGTACTCACGGTTGCTTTGTTTTCCTTTTCTCCCCATATCAGTTTGACGTGACCAAGATGACGGAGCCCACTGAGACAGATGCCCCGACGATCGCTACTACTACTACCCAGAGGCTGGATACTACTACGAGTTGACTGACGACCAGGAGTAGGATCGGAGGGTCCCAGGCAGGAGGCCTACGCCTTTCGATCGTAGTGCTTTATTTTGCCCCGCCTTTCTAAAGGCCTTTCTATTGCTATTTCATATCTGTACTCAGATATCTGATGCTTCCGCTGATGTTTGTTCGCAAGCTTATGTATTCGAGCCCTCGAGGCCCCTGGCTTGTAATATAAAGCTTGTATGACTTTATTTTTGTTGTAGAGTTGTGTTGTGATACCTTCCCGTGAGTCCTTAGGCTTGATCGTGTGCATTTGCGTGTATGATTAGTGCACGATTAGGCCAGGGGCGTCACACACAGTTCATACGGTGTCGTCTGTACGGACTTAGATGGTGCCCTATTTAAAGTGAATATAGTTCTCTCTAATGCATAACCCCAAACGATAGTGATAGATCGGCAAGAGACATCATAGAATGCACCATATCCAATATGGTACGATTATGATGTTCGGACACACCATTACGCTGTGGTGTTCCAGGCGGCGTCAGTTGTGAAACAATTCCACATTGTCTTAAGTGAATGCCAAACTAATAACTCAGATACTCTCCCCGTCGATCATATCATAGGAATTTGATCTTCTTGTTACTATGATTCTCAACTTCACTCTGAAATTGCTTGAACTTTTCAGACGTTTCAGACTTATGCTTCATCAAGTAAATATGCCCATATCTACTCAAATCATTGGTGAAGGTGAGAAAGTAACGATATCCACCGCGCGCGTCAATACTCATTGGGCCGCACACATCAGTATGTATGATTTCCAACAAGTCAATTGCCCGTTCCATTGTTCCTAAAAACGGGGTTTTAGTCATCTTGCCTATGAGGCATGGTTCGCATGTGTCAAGTGATTCAAAATCAAGTGACTCCAAAAGTCCATCAGCATGGAGTTTCTTCATGCGCTTTACACCAATATGACCTAAGCGGCAGCGCCACAAGAAAGTGGTATTATCATTATTAACTCTACATCTTTTGGCCTCAATGTTATGAACATGTGTATCACTATGATCGAAATTCAATAAACCATTCACATTGGGTGCATGACCATAGAAGGTATTATTCATGTAAACAGAATAACCATTATTCTCTAACTTTAAATGAATAACCGCATTACAATAAACACGATCTCATCATGTTCATGCTCAACACAGACACCAAATAACATTTATCTAGGTTTAACACTAATCTCGAAGGTAGAGGGAGCGTGCGATGGTGATCACATCAACCTTGGAAACACTTCCAACACACATCGTCACCTCACCCTTAGCTAGTCTCCGTTTATTCCGCAGCTTTTTGTTTCGAGTTACCAATATTAGCAACTGAACCAGTATCCAATACCCAGGTGCTACTAGGAGTACTAGTAAGGTACACATCAATAACACGTATATCAAATATACTTTTGTTGAAGTTGCCAGCCTTCTTATCTACCAAGTATTTGGGGCAGTTCCGCTACCAGTGGCCGTTCCCCTTACAATAGAAGCACTTAGTCTCGGGTTTGGGTTCAACCTTGGGTTTCTTCACTGGAGCGGCAACTGGCTTGCCATTCATGAAGTTTCCCTTCTTGCCCTTGCCCTTCTTGAAACCAGTGGTCTTGTTAACCATCAACACTTGATGCTCCTTCTTGATTTCTACCTTTGCGGCCTTAAGCATCGCGAACAGCTCCGGGATCATCTCCATCCCTTGCATGTTATAGTTCATCACGAGGCTCTAGCAGCTTGGTGATAGTGACTAGAGAACCCTGTCAATCACTATCTTATCTGGAAGATTAACTCCCACTTGATTCAAGCGATTGTAGCACCCAGACATTCTGAGCACATGCTCACTGGCTGAGCTATTCTCCTCCATCTTGTAGGCAAAGAACTTGTCAGAGGTGTCATGCCTCTCAACATGGGCATGAGCCTGAAATACCAATTTCAACTCTTGGAATATCTCATATGTTCCATGGCGTTCAAAACGCCTTTGGAGCCCCGATTCTAAGCCGTAAAGCATGGCGCACTAAACTATCAAGTAGTCATCAGAACGTGTCTGCCAGATGTTCACAACATCCACAGACGACGCTAGAGGGGTTGGCGCATCGAGCGGTGCATCAAGGACATAAGCCTTCTGCGCAGTAGTGAGGACAATCCTCAAACTACGGCCCTAGTCCGCATAATTGCTTATAATATCTTTTAACTTAGTCTTTCTCTAGGAACGTATTAAAACAGGGAGCTATAGCGCGAGATATTGATCTACAACATAAATTTGCAAAGGTAACTTAGACTATTGTTCATGATAAATGAGTTCAATTAATCATATTACCTAAGAACTCCCACTCAAATCAACATCCCTCCGGTTGTCCGAGTGTAACACGATCCAAATTCACCAACCCAAGTCCGATCATCACGTGAGATGAGGTGGTTTCATTGGTGAACATCTCCATGTTGATCATATCTACTATATGACTCATGTTCAACCTTTCGGTCTCTTGTGTTCCGAGGCCATGTCTGTACATGCTAGGCTCGTCAAGTTTAACCCAAGTGTTCCGCATGTGCAACACTGGCTTGCACCCGTTGTATGTGAACGTAGAGTCTATCACACCCGATCATCACATGGTGCTTCAAAACAACAAACTTTCGCAACGGTGCACACTTGGGGAGAACACAATTTTATCTTAAAATTTTAGTGAGGGATCACCTTATAATGCTACCGTCGTCCTAAGCAAAATAAGATGCATAAAAGGATTAACATCACATGCAAATCATAAGTGACATGATATGGCCATCAACTTGTGCTTTTGATCTCCATCTCCAAAGCAATGGCATGATCTCCATCGTCACCAGCATGACACCATGATCTCCATCATCGTGTCGCCATCGGGGTTGTCACGCCAACCATGCTTCTACTACTATTGCTACCGCTTAGCGATAAAGTAAAGCATTACATAGCGCTTAATGATTGACACGCAGGTCATACAATAATTAAAGACAACCCTATGGCTCCTGCCGGTTGCCGTATGCATCGACATGCAAGTCGATATAAACTATTACAAACATGATCATCTCATACATCAAATATAATTCATCATGTCTTTGGCCATATCATATCACAACATACCCTGCAAAAACAAGTTAGACGTCCTCTAATTGTTGTTGCATGTTTTACGTGGCTGCTATGGGTATCTAGCAAGAACGGTTCTTACCTACGCGAAGCCACAATGGTGATATCCAAGTTGCTATTTAACCTTCTACAAGGACCGCCTTTGTCGAATCCGATTCAACTAAGGTGGGAGAGACAGACACACGCCAGCCATCTTTATGCAACAAAGTCACATGTCTGTCGATGGAACCGGTCTCATGTACGTGGACATGTAAAGTTGGTCCGGGCCGCTTCATCCCACAATACCGCTGAATCAAGAAAAGACCAAGGAAGGAAGCAATCTGAATATCAACGCCCACAAACTCCTTTGTGTTCTACCCGTGATGTCATGTACGCATAGACCTAGCTCTGATACCACTGTTGGGGGAATGTTGCATGGGAAACAAAAAAATTCCTACGCGCACCAAGATCCAATCTAGGAGATGACCATCTACGAGAGGAGAGATTGGATCTACATACCCTTGTAGATCGCTAAGCGGAAGTGTTAAGAAACGCGGTTGATGTAGTCGAACGTCTTCGCGATCCAATCACGATCTGTCCCGCGAACTCCGATCCCAAGTGCCGAACGGACGGCACCTCCACATTCAACACACGTACGGCTTGATGACGCCTTCACCTCCTCGATCCGACGAGCGATGGTGAAGTAGTAGCTTGAGTCCTTCGGCAGCACGACGGCGTGGTGGCGGTGGTGGTGGCGGAATCTCAGCAGGGCTTCGCTAAGCACTACGAAGAGGAAGAGGGATGCCAGGGAGAGGAAAGGCAGCGCCGTGGCGTGGAGATGTGGTCAAGGGGTGCGGCTGCCCTCTCTCTACCTCTCTATATATAGGGGAAGGGAGGAGGGGGTGGCGCCCCTAGGGTTTCCCCTAGGGGGGCGGCGGCCAAGGCAGATGGGATCTCCCCTAGGGTGACTTGCCCCCCAAGCCGGGTGGAGGGAAACCCTAGAGGGGGGCGCCCCACCTCTCCTGGTCACGTGGGAAAGAGTGAGGGGGGCGTACATACAGCCCCTTAGTGGGCTTGTTTTCCCCCTCCCCTTGGCCCATGAGGCCCCCCAACACTTGCCTGGACCCCCCGAAATCCCTTTCGGTCATGCTGGTCATCACCCGGTACCCCCGGAACAATTCCGGACTCCAATACCCTTCGTCCAATATATCAATCTTCACCTCCAGACCATTCCGGAGTTCCTCATCACATCCGGGATCTCATCTGGGACTCCAAACAACCTTTGGTAACCACCATAATGACTCAACTATACTTATATCGTCACCAAACGTTAAGTGTGTCGACCCTGCGGGTTCAAGAACTATGCAGACATGACCGAGACACCTCTACGGTCAATAACCAATAGCGGGACCTGGATTCCCATATTGGTTACTACATATTCTACGAAAATCTTATCGGTCAAACCTCGATGTCAAGGATTCAGCTAATCCCGTATGCAGTTCCCTTTGTCTATCAGTATGTTACTTGCCTGAGATTCGATCGTCGGTATCTCCATACCTAGTTCAATCTCGTTACCAGCAAGTCTCTTTACTCATTCCGTAATACAAGATCCCGTGGCTAACTCATTAGTCACATTGCTTGCAAGCTTCTTGTGATGTTATATTACCGAGTGGGCCCTGAGATACCTATCCGTCATACGGAGTGACAAATCCTAGTCTTGATCCATGCCAACTCAACAGACACCCTCGGAGATACCTGTAGAGCACCTTTATAGTCACCCAGTTACGTTGCTACGTTTGGTACACACAAGGTACTCCTCCGGTGTCAGTGAGTTCCATGATCTCATGGTCATAGGAACATATACTTGACATGCAGAAAATGATAGCAACAAACTTGATACGATCACATGCTACGTTTATAGTTTGGGTCTTGTCCATCACATCATTCTCCTAATGATGTGATCCCGTTATAAAATGACAACTCATGTCCATGGCTAGGAAACCATAGCCATCTTGGATCAACGAGCTAGTCCGATAGAGGCTTACTAGGGACATGTTGTCTATGTATCCACACATGTATTTGAGTTTCCGGTCAATACAATTCTAGCATGGATAATAAACGATTATCATGAATTGAGAAATATGATAATAACTAATTTATTATTGCCTCTAGGGCATATTTCCAACAATATTTCCATCAGTCTCCCACTTGCACTAGAGTCAATAATCTAGTTCACATCGCCAGGTGATTAATACCCATAGTTCACATCGCCATGTGACCAACACCCAAAGAGTTTACTAGAGTCAATAATCTAGTTCACTTCGCCATGTGATTAACACCCAAAGAGTACTAAGGTGTGATCATGTTTTGCTTGTGAGAGAAGTATAGTCAACGGGTTTGTCACATTCAGATCCGTATGTATTTTGCAAATTTCTATGTCTGCAATGCTCTGCATGGAGCTACTCTAGCTAATTGCTCCCTCTTTCAATATGTATCCAAATTGAGACTCAGGAGTCATCCGAATCGGCGTCAAAGCTTGCATCGACATAACTCTTTACGACGAACTCTTTATTACCTCCATAACCGAGAAATATTTCCTTAGTCCTCTTAGGTAACTCAGGATAATTTTGACCGCTGTCCAGTGATCTACTCCTGGATCACTATTGTATCCCCTTGCCAAACTCATGGCAAGGTACATAATAGGTCTGGTACACACCATGGCATACTTTATAGAACCTATGGCTGAGGCATAGGGAATGACTTTCATTCTCTCTCTATCTTCTGCCGTGGTCGGGCTTTGAGTCTTACTCAACTTCACACCTTGCAACACAGGCAAGAACCCTTTCTTTGACTGATCCATTTTGAACCTCTTCAAAACTTTGTCAAGGTATGTGTAGCGATCTGACCTCAAACGGTCAAATCTCTGTGCATAAGTGTCATCCCTGGATCGGTAATGCTGACACACACAGTACTTGAAGGATTAATAACAGAGTGCAATCACACACTTATTACATCGAATGTATCAAAAGAGAACTTATTACAAAAATATGGCTTAAGGCCATCTAAATAAGATAACAACGGAAGCATCGAAGGTAAATGAGTCCATCAACTCCAACGGCATAGCTGAGTGCACGACAACGACCTAGCGCACCTTACTCTTCGTCTGAAAAGTCTGCAACATGATATGTTGCAGCCCGAAACGGGTCAGCACATGGAATATGCTGGCAAAATAACACAGTAGAGCAATGAACAAAGTAAAAGCTATCACTACATGCATATATGGCTGGTGGAGGCTCTATGGTTAACATGATTTTGCGAAAAGCTAATTTTTCCCTACAACAAAGGAATATATTTTATTTAACTATCATGGTAGTTGAAAAACATTGAGAATGGTAACCCCATCTCAATCCCAATTAAAAAGTAATTAACAACCCAGCAACATTAATTAAGAGTGATGAGATCAAGATGATAATCCAAGAACCAGATACTCAAGATGTCCATAACCGGGGACACGGCTAACCATGATTAGTTTGTACACTCTGTAGAGGTTTGCGCACTTTTCCCCACAAGACTCGATCTCCTCCGTTGGATTTCTCGCACTACATGGTGTTTGAGAAATGGATGACCGAGACACAGTCTTTCAGAAGCATTAACTCTTTCGATGGGTAAACCGTACCACCTACATCCCCTACATCTGCTAGTTTACCACTGAAAGAGGTCACAGAACATACTCAACTATGCCAGAGGCCATAATGGCTTGTGGCTGCACACGGAAGTTTCTAGCTTGAATAGTCTTATGATCCCTTTGAGCCTGGGTGGCGAACCATAGGATGATCACATGGATGCCCCGGGATCTCCTTGGACAACACTGGATTCCCCAGGTGCCCACAAACAATCCACCCAGATGTGTGTTCAAGTAGCCACCTTAAATAAACCCTTAGTTTATAAATAATCTCACATCTGTCATGGATACAGTCAACCAAACCACATCTACGAGCATAGCATAGCAGTATAAGCATAACGTAGAAGTAACTCCCAAGGTTTGATAATAAAGGGCAATAGGTTCTACCTCAACATCTACTTCCCAATACCCACAAGTTAATCACATCCTAGTCATGCAGTGTTTGAGGATTGTAACTAATGCATAAAAACTGGGTAATAAGGAAGTATGATCAATGTGTTACTTGCCTTGCTGACGATCTGCAAACCCTAGAGACTCATAGTAGCACGCTTCGCACTCCGAGAATTCTATCGCAAACAAATAATAGCATACATAAGCACTCAAGCATAGATTTAAGGGTAAAACTCAGATGAGAAAGATCAAATCTGAAAGTTCAACTGAAAAGCTTCGATTTGCAAAAAGAATCAAACGAATCGGAGCTACAGAACTGAAACTACGTTCAAAAGAACTTTGAATTCAAATCTGCTTGAAACCAAATTTTAAATTGTCAAAACCATGTTCAAGTTGATTAACCAGAAAGAGGGGTTCAAGACGAAGATTTTGGCGTTGGTTTCACTGGATTTGGACGAACGGTTGAAAAGTTGCGAGGGTTTGAAGATCAGGGGCTAATCTGCGATAAAAAACAATCGCGGATAGGTCCCTAGTAAAAAATAAAATAAAAACATAAAAACTACGGAACGAACGTTCGCTAACAGAGACTAACGAACGATTTCGTTTGTTATTAGATCTAAACGAACGAACGTTCGCTAATTAATCTAACCTAATAAAAATAAACCGATCTAAAAAAAGAAAAACCGAAACTAGAAAAAAAACCAGGGTGGTTTTCGACGGTTATACCGGTTCGCGAAATAAACCGCCGGCGGCGGCGAACTCCGGCGAGGGCGGCGCGGCTCCGGCGGCTGCGGGGCGGGGCGGTGCGGCTCGGGCGGCGGGGTGGCACGGCGCGGGGCGGCGGCGACTTGAGGAGGAGAGAGGGGCGGCGGCGGCTCCTTATAAAGGCCGGGGGGGCGAGGCCGGCTTGGGGGAGGGGGCAAGCGAGGAGGAGGATTCCGGGGCAGGGACGGCGGCGGCCGGCGAGGCGTGCGGGCGGCGGACTCCGCTCGGGGGTCGGGGACGGCGCGGCTGGGCCGCGGCCTGGCGCTAGCTGGGCCGGCCCAGTTTCGGCGGAAACTTTTTTTTTAAAATAAATCCCGCCGAAGAAAAATCCTAATAAAATATAAAAAATTCTAAAAATGCCAAAAACAATTTTCACCGTCTAAATAAAATATTTAGAACAAAGTGAACATTTTTCTGGCCTAAAATGCAATTTTCAAAAAAATGCATATTTTTCTAATTCAAATAAAATAGCAATAAAATCCAAATAAAATTATTTATTTGATTTTAACATTTTTCCTCCAATATTTCTTTTATTTTGGAGAAGTCATTTTATCTCCTCTCTTTTATTTTTGATATTGGAAATATTTTGGAGAGAAAAATTATTAAAACCAAAATGATCCTCTTTTCAAATTTGAAAAAAAATTCAAATATGAAAATAAATGAAATCCCCAACTCTCTCCGTGGGTCCTTGAGTTGCTTAAGATTTCTAGGATCACAAACGAAATGCAAATAAAATATGATATGCAGATGATGACCTATGTATAACATTCCAAATTGAAAATTTGGGATGTTACAAACCTACCCCCCTTAAGATGAATCTCGTCCTCGAGATTCGGGTTGGCTAGAAAATAGGTGTGGGTGGTCTTTCCGTAGGTCTTCCTCTCGTTCCCAGGTGGCTTCATCCTCGGTATAGTGGCTCCACTGAACTTTGCAAAACTTGATAACCTTGCTGCGCGTAACTCGGCTAGCAAACTCGAGAATCTTGACAGGTTTCTCCTCGTAGGTTAGGTCACTATCCAACTGAATAGCTTCCAGGGGCACTGTATCTCTCAGAGGAATATCGGCCATCTCAGCATGGCACTTCTTCAACTGAGAAACGTGGAACATATCATGAACTCCTGACAGTCCTTCGGGTGACTCCAACTTGTAGGCTACCTCTCCCATACGTTCCAACACTTGGTATGGTCCTACAAATCTCGGGGCTAACTTTCCCTTAACTCCAAAGCGTTTAACTCCTCGCAGAGGTGACACACGAAGATATGCTCTGTCTCAAATTTCATAGACTACCTCCTTGCATTTTGAGTTGGCATAACTCTTCTGCCTGGACTGAGCTACCTTCAGTCTATCTCGAATCAACTTAACCTTCTCTTCGGACTCCTTGATCAAATCTGGTCCAAACAACTGACGGTCTCCAACTTCATCCCACATTAACGGTGTCCTGCACCTCCTTCCATACAAAGGTGCCATCTTCAAACTTGCTTGGTAACTGTTGTTATATGAGAACTCCGCGTAAGGCAGATTGTCATCCCAACTAGATCCATAATCTAGCGCACAAGCTCTCAACATGTCCTCCAGAATCTGATTGACTCTCTCGGTCTGTCCATCTGTCTGCGGATTAAAGGCTGTACTAAACTCTAGCCTGGTCCCCAAAGTCTAATGCAACTGATGCCAAAACTTTGAAATAAACTGTGTCCCTCTATCTGATATGATGGTCCTCGGAACTCCATGCAGACATACGATCCTGGTCATATATATCTTGGCCAACTTCGCACTCGTATAGGTGGTTTTCACTGGGATAAAGTGAGCCACTTTGGTCAAACGATCCACTACTACCCAGATGGAATCATATCCCGATCGGGTCCTGGGCAATCCGGTGATGAAATCCATGCCAAGTTTATCCCACTTCCATTCGGGTATCGGCATAGGCTGCAGTAATCCTGCTGGCTTCTGATGTTCTGCCTTCACTCTCTGACATACATCACATACGGCTACATACTCGGCAATATCCTTCTTCATACCAGTCCACCAGAAACGCTCTTTTAAATCCAAATACATCTTGGTGTTTCCGGGGTGTATCGAGTATGGCGAGTCATGGGCCTCCTGAAGTATTAAATTCCTGATCTCTGCATTATTGGGTACATATACACGGTCCTCAAACCATAAAGTGTTGAGCTCATCCTCACGAAAACCTTTGGCTTTTCCTTTGCTTATCTTCTCCTTTATCTCAGCAATCTCCTTGTCATCCTTCTGAGCTTCTCGAATCTTCCCCAATAATGTTGACTGAACTTCCATTGCTGCGACAAAACCTCTAGGGACTATCTCCAAACGAAGCTCCCTGAGATCTTCTGCTAACTCCTTTGGTAATCCTCCGCTTTCGAGGGTATTGACATAACTCTTCTAGCTCAAAGCGCCTGCTACGACATTGGCCTTTCCTGGATGATAATGCAGCTTCATGTCATAATCCTTTATAAGCTCCAACCATCTCCTTTGCCTGAGATTCAGCTCCTTCTGTGTGAAAATGTACTTCAAGCTCTTGTGGTCCGTGTACACATCACAACAGTTTCCAATAAGAAAGTGTCTCCAAGTCTTGAGTGCATGCACTATAGCTGCTAACTCCAAATCATGCGTGGCATAATTCAACTCATGCGGTCGAAGCTGACGTGAGGCATACAAAACAACTCTTCCGTCTTGCATAAGTACTCCTCCAAGTCCTAAGCGAGAAGCGTCGCAATACACTTGGAAATCCTTGCGTACATCCGGTAGAATTAGCACTGGGGCTGTAACCAAACGCTTCTTCAGCTCCTGAAAACATGCCTCACATTCCTCTGTCCATTTGAACTTGGTGTCCTTCTTTAACAACTCCGTCATAGGCTTCGCAATCTTGGAAAAATTCTCAATGAATCTCTGGTAATATCCCGCGAGTCCAAGAAAACTGCGGATCTCTCCAACTGAGGTGGGTGTCAACCACTCAGTGACAGACTAAACCTTGGTAGGATCTACTGCTATACCTTCTCCTAATATAACATGTCCAAGGAATCCAACTTCCTTCAACCAAAACTCGCATTTGCTGAACTTGGCATATAGTTGATGTTCCCTGAGTTTCTCGAGGACTAGACGCAAATGCTCCTTGTGTTCCTCTTCATTCTTCGAGTATACCAAGATATCATCAATGAACACCACAACAAACTTATCCAAGAACTCCATGAACACCTTATTCATCATACTCATGAAATAGGCAGGAGCGTTAGTCAATCCAAATGACATAACCGTGTACTCATATAGCCCATACCTTGTGGTGAAGGCTGTCTTAGGTATATCCTGTTCTCGGATCTTCAGCTAGTGGTATCCTGATCGTAGATCGATCTTGGAGAATACTTTAGCTCCTTGCAGCTGGTCAAACAAATCGTTGATCATCGGTAGTGGGTACTTGTTCTTGATCGTCACTTCATTCAATGCACGATAATCAACAACCATTCTCAAAGATCCATCCTTCTTCTCAACCAAGAGCACTGGGGCTCCCCATGGTGACGAACTTCGTTGAATGTAACCTTTCTCCAATAACTCCTTAATCTGCTTCTTAATTTCCTCCAGATCATTTGCGGGCATCCGGTATGGTCTTTTTGATATCGGTCCGGTGCCTGGCAACAGCTCTATCAAAAACTCAATGTCTCGATCCGGCGGCATGCCTGGTAGTTCCTCTGGAAATACATCCGGGTAATCCTTCACTACAGGCACTTCCTCCTGAACAACTCCTGAGAGGGAATTTACTTGTGTCCTCTTCGGCGCATGCCTGGATACATACTTAATCCTTTTTCCCTCCGGGGTGGTGAACAGAATTGACCTACTAGCACAGTCAATGTTCCCTCCATACTTCGAGAGCCAATCCATGCCTAGTATTATATCCAATCCTTGTGACTCCAAAATTATTAGGTCTGAGGGAAATACATGGCTACCAATGGTTAAGGGTAACCGATTACACCATCGGCTGGCCATATACTCTGCACCTGGTGAACTTACTAACATGGGTGACCTAAGGGCTAAGATGGGTAACTTAAACTTGTCCACAAATCCCCTTGATATGTATGAATGTGATGCACCAGTATCGAAAAGAACGAGAGCGGTAAATGACTTAACCAAAAACTTACCGATAACTGCATCAGGCTGCTCCTCAACCTCCTCCACGTTAACGTGGTTCACCTGACCTCTGGTGAAGGGATTGGGCTTCTTCCCAGAGCTTCCGTTGCCATTGCCATTCTTCAGCTCAGAACAATTGTTGGCGTAGTGCCCAGTCTTCCCGCACTTGTAACAGGTGACATGGCTCAGATCCTTCTTGGCGGGTGTGGCTGGGTTGGAACGGTTCTGGTTACTGCTTGCTCCATTCCCATTTCCATTCCTGGGACCACTGTGGTTATGGGAACTTCCTCCAGTGTGAGTGTGTCCTCCATGGTTATGGGTAAATCCTCCCGGGTTAGGAGTAAAACGAGGCATCTGCGTTGCTCCAGAGTTATACTTCCCTTGTCCATACTTCCTTTTGCGGCTTTCTATCTGCTGCTGCTTCCCTTCAATCATAAGAGCCCTGTCTACCAACTCCTGGTAGTTAGCAAATGTTGCCACCATCAACTGCATACTCAGCTCATCATTCAGCCCTTCCATAAACTTCTCCTGCTTCGCGGCATCTGTGGTCACATCTTCCGGGGCATAGCGAGCTAACTTACTGAAGTCATCCACGTACTGCCCCACAGTATGATTTCCCTGGCGTAAGTTGCGAAACTCACGCTTCTTCATGCTCATAGCTCCTGCTGAGACATGTGCAGTGCGGAATGCTTGCTGAAACTGCTCCCAAGTGACATTGGCTATGGGGAAAGTGGCTGTGTAATTCTCCCACCATGAGGCTGCGGGTCCATCCAATTGATGTGCGGCAAAACACACCTTCTCAACATCTGTGCAACCTGCGGTGGTCAACTCCCTTCCAATCCTGCGTAGCCAGTCATCAGCAACAATCGGCTCGGTGCTACTGGAGGTGGTGGCGGTGGGTTGTTGTTGTTGCCTTGGTTCTGGACTAGTAGCTGCATCAGGGCATTCTGCTGTTGGATCAACTGAGTGAGCTCCGGTGGGAAGACAAAACCGGGGTCACGTCTCGGAGGCATCTGATGGGTTTAGAGGGAAGAGATTAGAATAGAGTGAGGTCTAGTGAGAAAGCACTACCCATATGCACATGAGACAAACACATTCATAACACACCACTCAATTCAAACAAGGTCATACAAACGATCTAACTACCGTTACAAAAGTGCTCGGACTACTACTATATACATGGGGAAAATACTACTGATAATATGGTGGTCATCTAGAAATTTTGATCGGTGGAAGACTCCATGATATCCGCTCCAGCTTCGTCTTCATAATCATCATCACTACTGTCGGGGTCAGAGTCGGTGTCGTCGATGATGATGTAGTCTTCAGAATGAATGTCGTCGGGATGGTCGTCATCTCCTCCTGGCGCGGGGTCTCCCATGAATGCTCCTAGCTTCATCGTCAGGTCGTCATTCTTCTCCACTAGTATTGAGATTTCCTCCTCGTATCCATCGCGTGTAGACTTGAGTTCCTCTTCTAGCTCCATGTTCCTGGTCATCACCTTCTTCAAATCTATCATGCTTGCGTACATTTGGTTCTCCTGGCGACGAATGTGCTGATTTAACTCCTGGATGAAAGCTGCAATGGACCTGTCCCTCCTGGTGCTGATCATCTCCCATTGCTCATCTCGGCGCCCACATATCTGGTAGATAGTGTCCTTAAGATCCTCGTGATAAACTTCGCCGATGCGTCCCATGGCGATGAGGGCTGCCATGCTCTTTCCTAGACTCCAGGTTGGTGCATCAAAGGAAAACTCTATGGGCTCAGTAACTGGCGTGAATGTCCTTCCTGGAACTTGAACTCGAATCATCCAACGCTCCTCTTCTGGTACAGTGGCGGTGTAGGTCCTGGTGAAGCTTGGTATTCCGATGTTCAGGTACCTAGTAACTTCCTTCAAGTGTCGTCCAAAATGTGTGTCTTCATCCGGTTGTGTAAACTTGTTCCTTGAGTCCGTCATCTATAGAGTAGAAGATGGGGAGAGTCAGAAATGAGTAGAGAAGAGTGACCTATGTCTTTTCTTAGTGGTCGTGTCCTACAGTCAGCGTGTGCTCTGATACCATCTTTGTAGCGATCTGACCTCAAACGGTCAAATCTCTGTGCATAAGTGTCATCCCTGGATCGGTAATGTTGACACACACAGTACTTGAAGGATTTATAACAGAGTGCAATCACACACTTATTACATCGAATGTCTCCAAAGAGAACTTATTACAAAAATATGGCTTAAGGCCATCTAAATAAGATAACAGCAGAAGCATCGAAGGTAAATGAGTCCATCAACTCCAACGGCATAGCTGAGTGCACGACAACGACCTAGCGCACCTTACTCTTCGTCTGAAAAGTCTGCAACATGATATATTGCAGCCCGAAACGGGTCAGCACATGGAATATGCTGGCAAAATAACACAGTAGAGCAATGAACAAAGTAAAAGCTATCACTACATGCCTATATGGCTGGTGGAGGCTCTATGGTTAACATGATTTTGCGAAAAGCTAATTTTTCCCTACAACAAAGGAATATATTTTATTTAACTATCATGGTAGTTGAAAAACATTGAGAATGGTAACCCCATCTCAATCCCAATTAAAAAGTAATTAGCAACCCAGCAACATTAATTAAGAGTGATGAGATCAAGATGATAATCCAAGAACCAGATACTCAAGATGTCCATAACCGGGGACACGGCTAACCATGATTAGTTTGTACACTCTGTAGAGGTTTGCGCACTTTTCCCCACAAGACTCGATCTCCTCCGTTGGATTTCTTGCACTACATGGTGTTTGAGAAACGGATGACCGAGACACAGTCTTTCAGAAGCATTAACTCTATCGATGGGTAAACCGTACCACCTACATCCCCTACATCTGCTAGTTTACCACTGAAAGAGGTCACACAACATACTCAACTATGCCAGAGCCCATAATGGCTTGTGGCTGCACACGGAAGTTTCTAGCTTGAATAGTCTTATGATCCCTTTGAGGCTGGGTGGCGAACCATAGGATGATCACACGGATGCCCCGGGATCTCCTTGGACAACACTGGATTCCCCAGGTGCCCACAAACAATCCACCGAGATGTGTGTTCAAGTAGCCACCTTAAATAAACCCTTAGTTTATAAATAATCTCACATCTGTCATGGATACAGTCAACCAAACCACGTCTACGAGCATAGCATAGCAGTATAAGCATAACGTAGAAGTAACTCCCAAGGTTTGATAATAAAGGGCAATAGGTTCTACCTCAACATCTACTTCCCAATACCCACAAGTTAATCACATGCTAGTCATGCAGTGTTTGAGGATTGTAACTAATGCATAAAAACTGGGTAATAAGGAAGTATGATCAATGTGTTACTTGCCTTGCTGACGATCTGCAAACCCTAGAGACTCGTAGTAGCACGCTTCGCACTCCGGGAATTCTATCGCAAACAAACAATAGCATACATAAGCACTCAAGCATAGATGCAAGGGCAAAACTCAGATGAGAAAGATCAAATCTGAAAGTTCAACTGAAAAGCTTCGAGTTGCAAAAAGAATCAAACGAATCGGAGCTACAGAACTGAAACTACGTTCAAAAGAACTTCGAATTCAAATCTGCTTGAAACCAAATTTTAAATTGTCAAAACCATGTTCAAGTTGATTAACCAGAAAGAAGGGTTCGAGACGAAGATTTTGGCGTTGGTTTCACTGGATTTGGACGAACGGTTGAAAGGTTGCGAGGGTTTGAAGATCAGGGGCTAATCTGCGATAAAAAACAATCGTGGATAGGTCCCTGGCAAAAAATAAAATAAAAACAGAAAAACTATGGAACGAACGTTCGCTAACAGAGACTAACGAACGATTTCGTTTGTTATTAGATCTAAACGAACGAACATTCGCTAATTAATCTAACCTAATAAAAATAAACCGATCTAAAAAAAAGAAAAACCAAAACTAGAAAAAAAACCGGGGTGGTTTTTGATGGTTATACCGGTTCGCGAAATAAACAGGCAACGGCGGCGAACTCCGGCGAGGGCGGCGCGGCTCCGGCGGCTGCGGGGCGGGGCGGTGTGGCTCGGGCGGCGACGGCAGCAGGCGGCGGCGCGAGCAGCGGCGGCTAACTGCTGCTGCTGCTGCTGCGGGGCGGCGGCGGCGATGCGGCGACTTGAGGAGGAGAGAGGGGCGGCAGCGGCTCCTTATAAAGGCCGAGGGGGGGCGAGGCCGGCTTGGGGGAGGGGGCAAGCGAGGAGGAGGAGTCCGGGGCGGGGCCGGCGGCGGCCGGCGAGGCGTGCGGGCGGCGGACTCCGCTCGGGGGTCGGGATGACGCGGCTGGGCCGGCCCAGTTTCGGCGGAAACTTTTTTTTTAAATAAATTCCGCCGAAGAAAAATCCTAATAAAATATAATTTTTTTCTAAAAATGCCAGAAACAATTTTCACCGTCGAAATAAAATATTTAGAACAAAGTGAACATTTTTGTGGCCTAAAATGCAATTTTCAAAAAAATGCATATTTTTCTAATTCAAATAAAATAGCAATAAAATCCAAATAAAATTATTTATTTGGTTTTAACATTTTTCCTCCAATATTTCTTTTATTTTGGAGAAGTCATTTTATCTCCTCTCTTTTATTTTTGATATTGGAAATATTTTGAAGAGAAAAATTATTAAAACCAAAATGATCCTCTTTTCAAATTTGAAAAAAATTCAAATATGAAAATAAGTGAAATCCCCAACTCTCTCCGTGGGTCCTTGAGTTGCTTAAGATTTCTAGGATCACAAACGAAATGCAAATAAAATATGATATGCAGATGATGACCTATGTATAACATTCCAAATTGAAAATTTGGGATGTTAGAGTATGTGCTTTGTGAAAGTCCTATTAAGCGTCTCGGTCTATCTCTATAGATCTTGATGCCCAATATATAAGTAGCTTCACCGAGGTCTTTCATTGAAAAATTCTTATTCAAGTATCCTTTTATGCTATCCAGAAATTCTATATCATTTCCAGTCAACAATATGTCATCCACATATAATATCAGAAATGCTACAGAGCTCCCACTCACTTTCTTGTAAATACATGCTTCACCGTAAGTCTGTATAAAACCATATGCTTTGATCACCTCATCAGAGCGTATATTCCAACTCCGAGATGCTTGCACCAGTCCATAGATGGATCACTGGAGCTTGCACACTTTGTTAGCACCTTTAGGATAAACAAAACCTTCTGGTTGCATCATATACAACTCTTCTTTAAGAAAATCCATTAAGGACTGCAATTTTGACATCCTTTTGCTAGATTTCATAAAATGCGGCAATTGCTAACATGATTCGGGCAGACTTAAGCATTGCTACGGGTGAGAAAGTCTCATCATAGTCAACTCCTTGAACTTGTCAAAAACCTTTTGTGACAAGTCAAGCTTTGTAGACAGTAACATTACCATCAGCGTCAGTCTTCTTCTTTAAGATCCATTTATTTTCTATGGCTTGCCTATCATCGGGCAAGTCCACCAAAGTCCACACTTTGTTCTCATACATGGATCCAATCTAAGATTTCATGGCTTCAAGCCATTTATCGGAATCTGGGCTCATCATAGCTTCTTCATAGTTCATAGGTTCGCCATGGTCTAATAACATAACTTCCAGAATAGGATTACCGTACCACATTGTTGCGGAACATGCTCTGTTCGACCTACGAGGTCCAGTAGTAACTTGATCTAAAGTTTCATGATCATCATCATTAGCTTCCTCTCTAGTTGGTGTAGGTATCACGGGAACGGATTTCTCTGATATGCTACTTTCCAATTCAAGAGAAGGTACAATTACCTCATCAAGTTCTACTTTCCTCCCACTCACTTCTTTCGAGAGAAACTCCTTCTCTTAGAAAGAATCCATTCTTAGCAACAAAGATCTTGCCTTCGGATCTGTGGTAGAAGGTGTACCTAATAGTTTCTTTAGGGTATCCTATGAAGACACACTTCTCCGATTTAGGTTCGAGCTTATCAGGCTGAAGCCTTTTGACATAAGCGTTGCATCCCCAAACTTTAAGAAACGACAGCTTAGGTTTCTTGCCAAACCACAGTTCATACGGTGTCATCTCAACGGATTTAGAGGGTGCCCTATTTAACGTGAATGCGGCTGTCTCTAATGCATAACCCCAAAACGATAGTGGTAAATTGGTAAGAGACATCATAGATCGCACCATATCTAATAAAGTACGGTTATGACATTCGGACACACTATTACGCTGTGGTATTCCAGGTGGCGTGAGTTGTGAAACAATTCCACATTGTTTTAAATGAAGGCCAAACTCGTAACTCAAATATTCGCCTCCGCGATCAGATCGTAGAAACTTTATTTTCTTGTTACGATGATTCTCTACTTCACTCTGAAATTCTTTGAACTTTTCAAATGTTTCAGACTTGTGTTTCATCAAGTACATATACTCATACCTACTCAAATCATCTGTGAAGGTCAGAAAATAACGATACCCGCCGCGTGCTTCAACACTCATCGGACCGCATACATCGATATGTATTATTTGCAATAATTTATTAGCTCGCTCCATTGTTCCGGAGAACGGAGTTTTAGTCATCTTGATTATGAGTCACGGTTCGCAAGTATCAAATGATTCATAATCAAGTGATTCCAAAAGTCCATCCGCATGGAGTTTCTTCATGCGCTTTACACCAATATGACCTAAACGGCAGTGCCACAAGTATGTTGCACTATCATTATCAACTTTGTATCTTTTGGCATCAATATTATGAATATGTGTATCACCACGATCGAGATTCAATAAACCATTTACATTGGGTGTATGGCCATAGAAGGTTTTATTCATGTAAACAGAACAACAATTATTCTCTGACTTAAATGAATAACCTATTGCAATAAACACGATCTAATCATGTTTATGCTCAACGCAAACACCAAATAACATTTATTTAGGCTCAACACTAATCCCGAAGGTTGAGGGAGTGTGCGATGGTGATCATATCAATCTTGGAAACACTTCCAACACACATCGTTACCTCACCCTTAACTAGTCTCCGTTATTCTGCAACTCCTGTTTCGAGTTACTAATCTCAGCAACTGAAATGGTATCAAATACCCATGGGCTACTACGAGCACCAGTAAGGTACACATCAATAACATGTATATCAAATATACCTTTGTTTACTTTGCCATCCTTCTTATCTGCCAAGTATTTGGGGCAGTTCCGCTTCCAGTGACCATTTCCTTTGCAGTAGAAGCACTTGGTTTTAGGCTTGGGTCCAGCTTTGGGCTTCTTCACGGGAGCGACAACTTGCTTGCTGTTCTTCTTGAAGCTCCCTTTCTTTCCCTTGCCCTTTTTCTTAAAACTGGTGGTCTTGTTAACCATCTTTTGGAAATATGAGCAATTTACTATATGATTTTATTAAAGGAAATAGTAGATAAAGCATGACTATTGTAGCAGAGATAAAACAAGTCATGCAATCCAACAGAGAGAAGGTAAATAGTATATGCATATATGAACTAGAACCGAACATATCTAGAGCAGACTGTAGAGCAAGAAGTTGTGGCAGAAACTCAAACAGAAAGAGCATGAGAACGTACGGAACAGGAGCAGAAGCACTGGTCTTGGGGTCGGTGTCCTTGCCAGCCATGTCGTCTAGGAGGTTGTCCACGTCGGGGAAGAAGTTGTCGTCGGGGAAGTAGTCGTCGGAGTCCGGGGCGTCCGTGATGAAGAAGTCAGTAGTCGCGCGGAGCGCTCCCCGAAAACCTTATCACCCTTCTATCGTACAGGACTCAAAGAGGTGCGGTTTCGGAGGCCTACTGTCCTGACCTGCAGTGCATGCCGCAAGCCGGGATGGGGAAGATCATAGCAGTAGCGCAGTGCTCAGGAACTTGGTGGCGAGAGGAAGATGGTCTTCTGGTGTGTCTCTCTGGAGAGGAGCAACCTCTCTTTTATAGACACAGGAGACGGAGGCGAATAGGCTGCGTCAGGAGCTGAAGGGAGAGAGGGAGACGAAACGAACAGGCAGCAGCCGAAGGGTGCAGCGTTCGTATTCAATATCAACTACAGCAAAAACTTTCCAGCTTCCGACAGACCTTTCGTATACCAATCGTGTGTGGCAAAAATTTAGACATCGGCTCGGCTCATTCCCGCAACCCGCAGCGCGTCGTGACGAGGCGTGGCGTGGCGAGGCGGGCAGCGGAGGAGGAGCGCGCGTGAATGTCCCTCTTGTTCTCATGCTCATACATGCGGGGAAACACCCTCCCTTATAAGGAGGTCCAACTCCCACCAAACTAGCAATGTGGGACTAAACTTTGGTGTCACCTCTTGTCATGCACGAATGGGCTGAGTGGGCCTCTAGGATTTATTAGGAATTTCTGAAATTGTTATTTGGCTGGCCCAAAGTAGACTAAATTCCAACAATCCCCCACCAGATCCTAGAGGCACATAAAATTTGCCTTTAGTTCCAAAACACTATTTTATATAACGGTACTTCAGTGGAGACTGTTAAGTTGAACTTCCACCTAGAACTCAGTGCTACACTAGTAAGCAACTTGAACAGTGGACTGGGACTTGAACTGCAAGTTTTCTGCAAATCTAGCTTCACACAAAGCCTTGACTGATACTTGGCTACCGTGGGTCTTCCCCGTGGGTGGAGCTTATGCGTCATACTCCGAGACCTTTCATGAGTTTACTAGAGAGCACCCTACTCTCATAGATTGCGACGTTTAACAATCAGACTCATATAGGTGTGTTGTTCAAAAGATGTTCTGCAGGACAACATCTCTGCTTAAATGAGCCACTTAGAACACATTAAGATATACATCAACCTGCCTTGCAGATTAGGAGAGTATTGCATCTTCATGGAGTGGTATTGTTAATAGTAAGGATACTCTCCTCTCAGTTGAGCAACAGCTTGTCTTCCACATCTAATTCACGGGATCTCTGATCACATAGACTAGGTTACCACTGTGAACAACTCATATTGTGGGTCTCATACCCATCTCCTTCGATGCATTATCTATCACATTACGTGATAGACCCTTAGTAAAAGGATCTGCCCGATTTTTAGACGTTTGGATATAATCCAATGCAATAACTCCGGAGTTTTTCATTTTTCTGACAGACTTTAACCTTCTCTGAACGTGTCTTGATGACTTCATGTTATCCTTTGAGCTGCTCACTTTCGTGATCACAGTTTGATTGTCGCAGTTCATAAGGGTACCCGATATAGGTTTCTCAACAACCAGCAAGTCATTCAACAGCCGACAAAGCCAATCTGCTTCGATCGTAGTTGTATCTAGTGCTGTGAGTTCTGCTTCCATTGTTGACCTCGTTAAGATGGTCTGCTTGCAAGACTTCCAAGAAACAGCGCCACCTCCATGAGTGAATACATATCCGCTCGTGGCCTTTATCTCATCAGCATCTGAGATCCAGTTTGAGTCACTATACCCTTCTAGCACCTTTGGGTGTCCAGTGTAGTGAATTCCATAATTCGCAGTGCCTTTCAAATAACGCAAAACTCTCTCTAGAGCTTTCCAATGCACATCTCCTGGTTTTGAGACAAACCGGCTCAGTTTGCTAACAGCAAAAAAGATGTCAGGTGTAACACCCTGGTTTCGCTCTTGTTTTTTTCCTTTGCGGGATTTGACTCCCGTCTTTTTTCTCGGTGTTATCGGATTTCTCTAGCTCTTCGGTATATGAAGATGGTCATATAGATTTGCCTCCCTATTCAACCAGAGATTCCCTCCAGACCAACCTTGCCACCCAAGATATATTCTCAGGGTTTTGCCACCGAAACCCTACCTTCCGAGTTATCGGAAGGGAAACCCTAATCCTTTCAGTTACAAAGGAACCTCAATTTCCTTTGATCTGCTGACTCCCAAACTTTTCCCAATGATTATCCCACATCTATAAACCCTGGATATGCAAAAATATTGCCAAGTCATTTGCAATATTTTTCATTTATAATTAATTCCTTTTTTTGCCAGTTAAAGGAATTAAATCCAGGAAAATATCTATCCATCTCCAAAGTTCATGAAAACTTGTGGAGATATTCTTTGTGATCATATTGAGCTCCCATAAAAATATTGGCCATAATTAAATAAGGGAAATTGCATTTTCCTATTTAAAGCCAATATTGCATTTTGGGCACTTTCTAAAGGAACTACCATTTTGGTAGCCAGGAAAAATCCCAAATAATTTGTGGAGCTTCTCCTATCCAAATCTTCACCATTTCCATCAAAACCCAAGTTCCATAGTTCAAGGTTTGAGCATAGCATCCATTTGCAAATTCTATCCAGATTTCCAGTTTGCAAAGGAAGTGCTTGAACCCTTGAACTATTTGAGCTGAAATTTTTCATGGTGGTTAACATTGATAAATAACTCATGGAAACCAAAAATAAACTCAATCCACCTATCCATTCATCCACAGCAATTTTCCTAAGTTTCTATCCATTTGGAACCTCTGTGAAGCAAGTACCATTTTGGTGTACCCAAATGGTAGGAAACTTTTACAGTGGCTTCATATATTCAAATCATCACCCTACACCAAGTTTGAGCCATATCCACATAGCCATTTTTCCCCAGCACCATCATCTTCATTTCTGGCCAGATTGCAAGGTTACAAAGGAAGTACCAGATAACCTTGTCCATTTGAGCTGATTTTTTGTCATAATCGCCACCTTGGTAGATGATTAACCCCTGCCCAAGATCAAGCCAAGAGGAGCATTGTGGTAGCCACACCACCTGTCCAAACTTTGCTGTTGGAAACTGTTTGATCAAGGTGTGGTCACACTAGAGATCTCCTGTGTCGTTCAGATGCACAAGTCCACTCAAAGAAGTAAGGAGAACACCCTAGACACGATTTGGCTGCAAGTGCGGCGTGGCAACACCGTGGCCATGCGGTGACCACATGCAGTGCATGCCAAGGCAGAGCACCGCGTGCCAGATCCTTCGGGAGCTCGTCTCCAGCGAGCTCTGGCTTGTCCGAGAGCGCCGGCGAGCTGTCCACCGCACGTGTGGATCTTCTGGAGCCCTTTCCCCCTCGTCCCCTAGCTCCTGGCCGCCTCTGCCGACATGGGTTCGCCGCTAGGTCGCCGCCACGGCACCGCCGTCTCGAAGCTCCATCCATTGTTGGCTAGCTCTTCCCCGAGGCTATTTAAGGAGTGCCCCGAGCTCTCCCACATCCCATCGACCTCCTACAGCCTCTCCCCGAGCCCCGGAGCCCCTCACCTCGCCTCTGTCCGCAGCGGTCGCCACCGGCCACCTCCCTAATCCGGCCACCCAAGCCCCTCTCGCCTTGCTACCACCACCACCGGCTTACCCGTACTCCGGCGAGCCTCCCCAACCCCTCTCCCCGTCGTCGGAGTACCCCCTGACCACGCGCCCCAAGACCGGCCGCCACCTCCTCCCTTCGGCCCTCGCGAGCCGCCCTTACTCCGCCCCTCCCCGGCGCCTGCTGCTGCTCCAAGCGAGAGCAACACCGTCTCCCGCTTCCGCCGATGGCCGAAGCTCGGCCGGAGACCACCGGAGCCGGCCAGGCCTGTCGCCGGCACCGCGCCCCCCCTGCCTCCTCTATTCAGCCAGGGAGACTGGTCGGGGAAGAAGACGACCGAGCCAGGCGGGCCCGCGTCACCCCGACCCCACCAGTCAGCCACCCAGAGGGGTTGACCCCGGTCAGCCTACGTGGCAAGTGGAAGTGGTTTTCCTGAAGTACGCTTTCATTTCAGCAAAAGCGTATTTTGCCCGAGACGCTTTCAGTTCAGCCGCCAGGGACTTGTTTGTAAAGAAAATAATTATAGCTTGGTCCCTGCACTTCGAACGGTCACAACTTCATGACCGTGACTCCGATTCAGGTGATTCCAAAGCCCACTACTTCGTTTCGTCGAGACCGTTCTGTTGGTGTCATTTTCACAAGGTTCCCACATAGTGAAAATGACCATTTTGCCCTTGCCCTATATCATCCCCCTCCGAGAGAGAACGGTTTCTGACGATCCTTTCCGCGGACTCTCCACACTTCTCCCCGGAGTACTCGTCAACCCCCAGGCAAGCCGACCATCTGATATATGCCCTAAAGCATTGCTCTATGTTATTCTTGCGTGTTTAATTAATGATTATGCCTGTGATAGAAGTAATTAAACTTATGCTAGATTGCACCTACTGTTCACATTACTTGCTTGAATTTGCTATGTGATAATTCAAGGTAATTTACTTAAAGGCATAGTTGCTGCCACCTCAACTTGTTGTGATAAACAACCATGCTTGCTAAGTACCTGGTAAAGTTAAACCTAGTCGATTGATCCAGAGTCACCTGTCCAGACTTATCCGTGCAGCCACATTTGCCGGTATGGGACAGCTTTGACTTGGTCTGATCGCGTGCTCTTTTATCGGTACCACCAAACAGGGAAGGTTATGTGCGCGCGCTGCCCTGGCCCGGTAGGCGGCGATAACCTTGTGAGCCCAGTTGAGTTATTTGTCGGCGTCCCCGTTTGGGACAGTTTAGTTGGCCACGACGATGGCAGGTGTCATGAGGTGACACAGGGGCCACCCAGGGCTTGAGTCCGGGGGAGAATGATTGTCGGTGGTACGGTGGAGGAGTCACGGGTTAGGCAGGTTTTATTGGAGCAACACTGGTCCACCCGAATGGGGTCACGAGGCCAGGTGCTCCATGGTGTGGGTAAAGTGCGCAACCTCTGCAGAGCGTAAGAATCTATTCGAATAGCCACGTCCATGGTATTGGACAGTCCGTCCAGACCTCACTAGGTGGTCAACGGTAACAAAGATAATAATGATGGAAGAACTCATCTTATGATTGGAAGTACTCAGTGGATCATGAGTATTCTGAGGGTTGTGGGACAACCCATAAGAAAGTAAGTTTATCAGACTTCCAGTGAAGATGTATAGACATCGGATGATGTCAGGGATATGATATGTTTGCCATGAGATGGCTATGAAACAGATTGTCAGATGACCGGAAGAGTTGGATTGGATCCTGAGATTGTTCGGAGTATGGATCGCTTACTTGATATGCTTTACTTTACTATATTTTACTTTAGTAGTTATCTTGCTGGATAAACCTGTTATGACTTGATGATTAATCTTGCTAGATAGGTATACCATGCCATGATAATTAATGTTGCTCTAATAACAAATGCATGCTTGAATGCCATGGATTGCATCGCTTGGTGTATATGTTAGTTTGGTTTGCTTGCGAGTACATTCAAAAGTACTCAGCGGCCTTCAATGTGGCCAGGTTCACATAAGGATCCGTCATCCGTCGACGAGGAACCGGAGCGTTCGCGGGCTAGGAGAGTAACCCAGTCAGATCCCTGTGGATTGGAGCCGCACCAGGACCCTGCTGCCTTAGATAGATCTTTTCCGCTGCCATCACCCTTGTAAAATATCATGTAAGACTTATATATCCATTAATAGAAATGCATGTGTTCTTGATACTTGTTGTAAACGCGCATGCCAGAGTGATTTCCTGGGCTGGTATGCGTGGCGACCGTCTGGCTATAGTGGTAATCAGGCGGGGCACCACATCAGGTCTTGTAGCACTGGCTAAGTACATAAGCAAGCCAATAATCTGAGAATATTTCAATTGATCTCTAGAAATTCTCCGATTCTTTCGAAGCAGCACGCTGGCATCATATGGTGTTGGAGAGGGCTTGCAGTCACTATAGCCAAAGCGACTCAAGATCTTTTCCACATAGTGAGATTGAAGCAATGTAATCCCAACATCATCGTCTCTCAACAACTTGATGTTCAGAATGACATCAGCCACTCCTAGATCCTTCATCTCAAAACAGCGAGATAGGAAACCCTTGACCTCCTTAATAACAATCAGATTTTTTCCGAAGATCAGTATGTCATCAACATACAAGCAAAGGATAACTCCCTCGCCCCCACCATGGTGATAGTACACACATTTATCAGCTTCATTTACAACAAAGCCTACAACTGTTAAAGTTCTTTCAAACTTCTCATGCCACTGCTTGGGTGCTTGCTTAAGTCCATACAAAGACTTCAGCAACTTGCACACTTTTCCTTCCTGACCATCTACTACAAACCCATCTGGTTGTTCCATGTAAATTTCCTCATCCAACTCTCCATTTAGGAATGCAGTCTTAACATCCATTTGATGAACGGGAAGACCATGTGAGGCCACTAGTGAAAGTAGTACTCGAATAGTGGTCAGTTGAGCCACAGGTGAGTAAGTATCAAAGAAGTCTTCACCTTCCTTTTGGGTATAACCCTTACACACGAGCCGTGCCTTGTACTTCTCGATAGTACCATCAGGCCAAAGCTTCTTCTTGAATACCCATTTGCACCCTATAGGTTTGCACCCATAAGGACGATCAGTTATCTCCCAAGTTTCATTTGCCAAGATGGAATCCATCTCACTACGGACTGCTTCCTTCCAGTAGTCAGCATCTTCAGATGCATAGGCCTCTGAAATAGAACTGGGAGTGTCATCTATGAGATACACAAGAAAATCATCACCAAAAGACTTTGCAGTCCTCTGTCTCTTGCTTCTAGTAGGAACTTCATTGTTCTCCTCCACAGGATTTTGAAAGTGTTCCATCAAAATGGCAGGTTCAGTAATTGTAACTAATTCCTGATTCGAGGAACTAGGCATCTCCTGATTTGATGAGCTCGCCATATCCTTCATGGGAAAGATATCTTCAAAGAAAGTCGCATCATTCGACTCCATGATTGTACCGACATGCTTGTCAGATACCTCAGATTTTACAACCAAGAATCTATAGCCAATGCTATGAAAAGCATATCCCAGGAAAACACAATCCATAGTTTTTGGTCCCAGCTTGCGCTTTTTCGGAATTGGCACATTGACTTTCGCCAAGCAACCCCAGGTTCATAGATAAGAGAGCTTTAACCTTTTCTTCTCCCATTCCTCGAATGGAGTTATCTCTTTGTTCTTTGTGGGAACTCGGTTTAGGACATGACATGCAGTCAATATCGCCTCCCCCCACCATGCCTTGGAGAGACCCGATGTGTCTAACATGGCGTTAACCAAATCAGTTAGAGTACGGTTCTTTCTTTCGGCTACCCCATTTGACTGAGGTGAATAGGGAGGCGTCCTCTCATGGATTATACCATGTTCCACATAAAAGGAGTCAAATTCATTTGAGAAATACTCTCCACCACGATCGGACCTAAGCCTCTTGATCTTTCGATCAAGTTGGTTTTCCGCTTCAGCTTTATAGATCTTGAAATAGTTCAAAGCCTCATCCTTAGATTTCAGAAGATACACATGGCAGTATCTAGTGGAGTCATCAATTAATGTCATAAAATACTTCTTTCCACCTTTTGTCAACACACCATTCATTTCACAAAGATCTGAATGTATGAGCTCTAGTGGTGCAAGATTTCTTGTTTCCGTAGTCGCATGAGACTTACGAGGTTGCTTAGCTTGCACACACACTTGACACTTAGATCCCTTGACAGTGGTGAAACTAGGGATTAAGTTCAACTTCGCTAGTTGCGACATGCAACCAAAGTTAACATGACAAAGACGTGAATGCCAAACATTTGATTCACTATTGTTGCAAACATGATTAACAACTTTATTGCAAACGTCTGATAAGGATAAACGAAACAGGTCTCCTGACTCATAGCCTTTACCAACAAAAGTTCCATACTTGGATATTACAAATTTATTCGACTCAAAGACAAGCTTGTAGCCATCTCTACACAGAAGAGATCCGCTAACAAGATTTTTATTGATGGAGGGGACATAATGCACGTTCTTAAGCCGCACGATCTTCCCCGAAGTAAATTTCAGATTGACCATGCCAACACCATGAACAGAAGCACTTGAACCGTTGCCCATCAGCATGGTGGAAGTCCCTGCGGTCTGATAAGACGAAAACATGGAAATATCACCGCATACATGCACATTAGCACCCGTTTCAATCAACCAATCAGAAGAATGGCATACTAAAAGAATAGTGGGAAATATACCATACCCAGCATCCTTCATGTCAGTGTCACCAATGACAACATTAGCGGTCTTGCCGCCTTTCCCAAGATGACGCTTGTCATAACGATTATGGCAACTAGGAGCCCAATGGTCAGGATCTCCCCAAACATGACAAACACCTTTCTTCTTGTCATTCTTCTTCTTGAAGTTGGTGTGCTGTACAACCTTGTTCTTCCCATCAAACTTTGCTTTACCATCAAACTTTCCCTTGTTCTTGAACTTCTGGGGCTGAAAGTTTTTCTTCTGTACCAGATTGGCACTAGATCCTCCCTCAATACCTCGAGCACGTGTATCTTTTGCTCTCACCTTTCCTTCCACATCAAGAGTACCAATGAGATCCAGAACGGAAAACTCCTGCCTCTTATGCTTCAGTAAGGTAGCAAAGTTCCTCCACGAAGGAGGAAGCTTAGTGATGATGCCTCCGGCAACAAACTTGTCTGGTAGCATAAAATTGAAGTGCTCAAGTTCTCTAGCAAATGACTGTATCTCGTGAGCTTGGTCAACCATGGAGCGCTCTTCAGTCATCCTGTAGTCATAGAATTGTTCCATGATGTACAGCTCAGTGCCGGCATCCGAGACCCCAAACTTGGCCTCGAGTGCATCCCACATATCTTTTCCATTGTCAATTGATGCATAAGCATCAACTATGTTCTCACCAAGAACACTCAAAAGAGCAGCCTTAAACAGGGTATCCATTTTCTGAAAAACTTGTTCCTGTTGAGCATCATAATGTCCTTCAGGTTTGCCAAGAGTGGCCTCATAGCAACTCATGGTTTGAAATCATAAGACTGCTCTCACGTGCCACCTCTTATAATGGATACCCTCAAACATAGGAGGTCTCATGGAAGCAGCAAAACCACTCGGGGTGAATTGCGGATAATAAGGTTTTTGGATTTTTGGAAATATGAGCAATTTACCATATGATTTTATTAACGGAAATAGTAGATAAAGCATGACTATTGTAGCAGAGATAAAACAAGTCATGCAATCCGACAGAGAGAAGGTAAATAGTATATGCATATATGAACTAGAACCGAACATATCTAGAGCAGACTGTAGAGCAAAAGGTTGTGGCAGAAACTCAAACAGAAAGAGCATGAGAACGTACGAAACAAGGGCAGAAGCACCAGTCTTGGGGTCGGTGTCCTCACCAGCCATGTCCTCGAGGAGGTTGTCCACGTCGGGGAAGAAGTCATCGTCGGGGAAGTAGTCGTCGGAGTCCGGGGCGTCCGAGATGAAGAAGTCAGTAGTCGCGCGGAGCGCTCCCCAAAAACCTTAACACCCTTCTCCCGTACAGGACTCAAAGAGGTGCGGTTTCGGAGGCCTACTGTCCCGACCTGCGGTGCACGCCGCAAGCCGGGATGGGGAAGATCATAGCAGCAGCGCAGTGCTCAGGAACTTGGTGGCGAGAGGAAGATGGTCTTCTGGTGTGTCTCTCTGGAGAGGAGCGACCTATCTTTTATAGACACAGGAGACGGAGGTGAATAGGCTGCGTCGGGAGCTGAAGGGAGAGAGGGAGATGAAACGAACAGGCAGTAGCCAAAGGGTGCAGCATTCGTATTCAATATCCACTACAGCAAAAACTTTCCAGCTTCCGACTGACCTTTCGTATACCAATCGTGCGTGGCAAAAATTTAGACATCGGCTCGGCTCATTCCTGCAACCCACGGCGCATCGTGACGAGGCGTGGCGTGGCGAGGCGGGTGGCGGAGGAGGAGTGCGCGTGAATGTCCCTCTTGTTCTCATGCTCATACATGTGGGGAAACACCCTCCCTTATAAGGAGGTCCAACTCCCACCAAACTAGCAATGTGGGACTAAACTTTGGTTCAACCTCTTGTCATGCACGAATGGGCTGAGTGGACCTCTAGGATTTATTAGGAATTTTTGAAATTGTTATTGGGCTGGCCCAAAGTAGACTAAATTCCAGCACCATCAACACTTGATTTTCTTTCTTGATTTCTACCTCCGCCGATTTCGGCATCTGATACGCCTCCAACGTATCTATAATTTATGAAGTATTCATGCTATTATATTATCATTCTTAGATGTTTTACAATCATTTTATAGCAACTTTATATCATTTTTTGGGACTAACCTATTGACATAGTGCCCAGTGCCAGTTGCTGTTTTTTGCTTGTTTTTTACATCGCAGAAAATCAATACCAAACGGAGTCCAAATGCAGCGAAAATTTTTGGAGAATTTTTTTGGACCAGAAGACCCAGGATGGGCCAAAGAAGTACCAGAGGGGTGACCCGAGGGGGGCACAACCCACCTGGGCGCGCCTGGGGGCCCAGGCGCGCCCTGGTGGGTTGTGCCCACCTCGGTGGCCTCCCGCACCGCCTCTTCGCCCTATAAATTGCCAAATATTCTAAAAACCCTCGGGGTAACCCTAGATCAGAAGTTCCGCCGCCGCAAGCCTCTGTAGCCATGAAAAACCAATCTAGACCCCGTTCCGGCACCCTGCCGGAGGGGGAAATCATCACCGATTGCCATCTTCATCATCCCGGTGGCCACCATGATGATGAGGGAGTAGTCCACCCTCGGGGCTGAGGGTTTGTACCAGTAGCTATGTGTTTAATCTCTCTCTCTCTCTCTCGTGTTCTTGAGATGTCACGATCTTGATGTATCACGGGCTTTGTTAATATAGTTGGATCATATGGTGTTTTCCCCTCTCTATCTTGTTGTGATGAATTGAGTTTTCCCTTTGAGATTTTGTTTTATCGGATTGAATACTTTTATGGATTTGAGAGCAATTGATCTATGTCTTGGCACTCAACTCACGGATTCCCAAGGTGACATTGGGGTAATCTATGCATAGGGGTTGATGCACGTTCTTGTCTTTGTTTCTCCGGTATAAATCTTGGGGCACTCTTTGAGGTTCTTTGTGTTGGATTGAGTATTATGAATCTGAAATTGTTTGATGCATATCGTATAATCATCTCATGGATACTCGCGGTGAAATTGGAGTATCTAGGTGACATTAGAGTTGGTTGATGTGTATCATATGGTGTTATTTTAGTACGAACTCTTGGTTAGATCGATCAGAAAGAATAGCTTGATGTTATTTTAGTACGAACTCTAGGATAGATTGATCGGAAAGAATAGCTTTGAGGTGGTTTCGTACCCTACAAACAATTTCTTCTTATGTTCTCCGCTAGATAAGAACTTTGGAGTGATTCTTCATCACACGTTGAGGGATGGTTATATGATCCAATTAGATTAGCATCGTTGAGAGATTGCACTAGCGAAAGTATAGACCCTAGGCCTTATTTTCAAGCATTGCAATATCGTTTGTGCTTCGTTTTATCAATTGCTACCTTGCTGTTTTTTATTGTTCTTATTACAAAAACCTATATCTACTATCCATATTACACTTTTATCACCATCTCTTTGCCGAACTAGTGCACCTATACAAATTACCATTGTATTTGGTGTGTTGGGGACACAAGAGACTTTTTATTATTTGGTTGCAGGGTTGTTTGAGAGAGACCATCTTCATCCTATGCCTCCCACGGATTGATAACCTTAGGTGATCCACTTGAGGGGAAATTGCTACTGTCCTACAAAACTCTGCACTTGGAGGCCCAACACGAGTCTACAAGAACAAGTTGTGTAGTAGACATCAGGCTCTTTTCTGGCGCTGTTGCCGGGGAGGTGAGTGCTTGAAGGTATATCTTTAGATCTTGCAATCGAATCTTTTAGTTTTTTGTTTTATCACTAGTTTGGTTTATAATAGAAAACTATAAAAAAATGGAATTGAGGTTGCATCATATTGTTCATCTTTATAATGTCTTTCGTGAAAATGATGGAAAAGAAAATTGTGCTCAATTTATAGAAGAAGAATTCAATAAAATGTTTGGCATAAATGATGAGCATGATTGCAATGTTGTTAGTATGATTTCTTTGAATATCCAAAATGCTAATGATGATTGCACAAGTCATGACAAAAAAAAATTCTTATAAGCATGTCAATATTTGTGGAGTGGAAAGACTTTGTGAAGACGTGCCTTATAGGGAAGATAGATTTTGTAAGAAGCATAAACATGATAAAACCAATTTTTTGCTCAAAGTGATAGATGAATTTGCTACAAAATTATGTTCTCTTTGTCCTATTACTTGTGAACTTTGCAATAAGGATGGTCATCTTAATTTCCAATGCAAACTTTTTCATGATCAAATCATGGCCAAATATTGTAATGACTTGATCACCCTTGAACTTTATAATGAGCTTTGTCTATTTTTGGGGAGTGAAGAATTGACACATAAAAATAGTTGGTTTTAAGTATTCATTCTCACGGGTGACATTGAAACTAACCTAAAAAATATCTATATGTTTTGCATGGTAAATTGCAATGAGAATGCTTATAGTGCCAACTATAGAAAGATGGGAAAACCAATAGAATATAAAAGGAATACTAATGAAAGGGTAAATATTTCTACTTTCCCTCCTATTGTCTCTCATGATGAAATAGGTGACGACGAGGAGCTCCCTATTCAACCAATCTCATCAATAAGAAGCTTGAAAAAATTAATTAAACCCACACATGATGTGGTGAAGAAGAAGAAAAGAAGAAAGAATAGAGGTAAAAAGGTATCTCTCCCAAATAATGTTGCTCCTATTATTGTTGTGCCTCATGAAAATGAATCAAAAATAATTGTGGAAGATGATGCACTTGATGATGATATTGCTTCTATGTCTTATGGCACAATGTCCGAGAGCACTATTGATGATGATTTTGTTATGCCTATTGCTTGTTGTGATGATTATTATTGGGAAGATAATGATACTTCTTATAATCTTGGAAATCTTTTTGGCACCAACTTGGGAAATTATGATGATAGCAATTGTTATACCGTTGGTGCTATTCATACTATTAATGATGAGAGTGATTATGCTTATGATATGCCAAGCCACAAGCTTGGGGATGCTATGTTTGATGAAAATGACATGTTTGAGAATTTATTTGCTGCAATTAATGTTTGTCCCAAGCTTGGGGATGATATGCTTAATGAAGATGATCTTTTTAGTTCCCCTACTTCGAATGATCAAATTTGCTATGATGATTGCATGCCTCCTATCTATGATGAGAACAAAGTTGCTACTTATGATGATTATTGTGATGATACTTATGTTATAAAAAGTAGTGATAATTATTGTCGTAATTTTGAATATCCTTTTACTGAACATTATTCTTTTAATGTGGAAACAAATTTTAGTATTCGAGTTTCATATGATACTCCCACTATTGTGAATGAGAATAAAATTGCTTATATGGAGAGTAATAAATTTTCTATGATTTTGGATCATGAAAAGAATTCTTTATGTGATGATTATATTGATTAATCTATTCATGATTCTACTGAAAATTATTACGAGAGAGGAACTTATGATTCATGATGCTCTTGTTATGTTTCAATCCTTATCTTTTATGTGAGCATCATTGAACTCATCATGCCTAGCTAAAAGGCATTAAAGAAAAGCGTTTGTTGGGAGACAACCCAACATGTTTACCTACTGTTTTTGTGTGTTCACATGGCTAGGCTACTGTAGTGATATTGTTTAATAGCTTTTGCTTCAATAAAGTGCCAAGTAAAGCCTTTGGGATAGTGTGGATGATAGTTGACTTGATTCTGTGCAAAAACAGAAACTTTTGCGTCCAGTGCAGAAATTCCTGAATTTTACTGGAAGGTGAAAAAATTCTGAATTTTTTACAGATGATTTACAAACAAATTTTATACGATATCCTAATTTTTCAGAATTTTTGGAAGTACATAAGTATGACATTAATTCAGATATTTACGTACTGTTCTGTTTTTGACAGATTCTGTTTGCAATGCATAGTTTGCTTGTTTTATGGTTTCTATGGCTTATATTGCTTAATATAAATTGTGGAAATTGTATAGTACAGTAGGAATTGTGTGAGAACAATTATTAATCTTGTCTTGACACTACCAAAGTAAATGATTTGTCTTTATCATACTAACCCATCTCACGAAGTTCCGTTAAGTTTTGTGTGATTGAAGTTTTCAAATTTTGGGTGAGATATCGATATGAGGAGAATAAGGAGTGACAAGACCATAAGCTTGGGGATTCCCAAGGCACCCCAAGGCAATATTCAAGGAAGATCCAAGCAACTAAGCTTGGGGATGCCCCGGAAGGCATCCCGTCTTTCGTCTTCGACATTATCGGTAACCTCACTTGGAGCTATATTTTCATTCATCACATGATATGTGTTTTGCTTGGAGCGTCATATTATTTTATTTGTATTTGATTGCTGATATTTATAATAATGTTTTGCATATTTCATTTCAATAAAAATGTCAAGGATAGCCTTTACCATGCTTATTTTGCAAGTCTATGAGTTGCTGTTTCAAAACAGAAAGTTTATTGCTATTGCAAAAATTCTCTAGAAAATTAAGAATGTGATAAAAGGTTGATTTTTTTTGCATAGTAAGCTATAATAAATTTTCTATAGTGTGGTAATTTTTTATAATTTTTGGAGTTAGGGAAGTATGAGGAATATTGCAATCTTTACAGACTGTTCTGTTTAGACAGATTGCTGTTATGTTTGCATTGTTTGCATATGATTGCTTGTTTAATGATTCTATTTGAGGATAGGAGTATTAAATATGCAGAGGAATTTAGTATGCAATGTTAAATTATAATTTTAGTGATTTGCTACAGTAGAGAATAATAAGGTGTTGCATTGATTTATACTAACGTATCTCATGAGTTCTTGTTGAGTTTTGTGTGGATGAAGTTTCTAAGAATTAGGGAAACCGTGTTATGAGAAGAATGAAGAAGACACAAGAGCTCAAGCTTGGGGATGCCCAAGGCATCCCAAGTTAATGTTCCAAGAAGTCTCAAGCATCTAAGCTTGGGGATGCCCCGGTAGGCATCCCACCTTTCTTCATCAACAATTATCGGTTAGCCTCGGTTGAGCCTAAGTTTTTGCTTCTTCACATGATGTGTGCCATTCTTAGAATTTCATTTTTTTTTGCTTGCTGTTTTAATAAAATACTTAGATCTGAAACTTTTAAATAAGTGAGAGTCCTCAAATAGCTACCCATTTACTTAACTACTCATTTGATCTTCACTTATATCTTTTTGGAGTAGTTTGTCATTTACTCTTGTGCTTCACTTATATCCTATGAGTAAATTGTTGAATGAATTGAATATCATGAAGTTGAAATTATATGTTTATATTATGCCTAGTAGTAGCTTCACATTGGGTTTAGAAAGTGAGATCTTTTGAAGTTTGACAATCACAATATTGGTCATACAAGCAATTCATGAATGATTACTATAAGGAAGAGAACTTTCACATGCAAATATATTATCTTGGAAATATTCTATGATTGTGAATACCCATTAATTATTTTCAAACTTGAGAAAATTAGTTGAAGTTGGACAAGGAAGATAACATAATGAGTTATGGTTGTGTATATTTGCATAGAAGTTATATTGTCATGGATCCTCCAACAAGTGGTGTTTGCCTAGGATCTTTTGCTAGCCAAAAAATCATACTAAGTAGAGATACTACTTGTGCATCCAAAAACCCTTAAACCCAGTTTATTGCCATGAGTGTCCACCATACCTACCTATGGATTGAATAAGATCCGTTAAGTAAGTTGTCATCGGTGCATAAAGCACTAAAAATTGCTCCTAAATATGTTTGATCTTTTATTAAAAGGGAAAATTGAGCGTTGTACGGACTCGTGATGGCAAAGTAATAAAAGCGACGGACTGCATAATAAAGGTTGCTATCATAAGGGGCAACATAATGTGACGTTCCTTTGCATTAAGAGCTTGGGCATCCAAATAAAAAGCGCATGACAACCTCTGCTTCCCTCTGCGAAGGGCCTATCTTTTACTTTTCAGTATTTACATTTATGCAAAGAGTCAATAGTATGAAATCTCATTTCAACCTCAACTATACTCTAGTTGGCAAGCATCATGTGGTGGGGAAAGATCTAGGCACATATGACCAGTCAAATATATTTGATCATGATTTATTATTGTTGACAATTATCTCTATGATAAATGAGTTGGGAGGCAAAATATTAAGCCCCTATCTTTCTCTATGTTCGATGGATGCCATTTGTTCTAAGAATATGCTTTGAGTACTAGCAATCATGGAAGACTATATGATGATTGAGTGTGTGGAGCTCTTACTTAGATTTTGTTGAATAAGTTGAATTGCAATTGTTTGGTGACTAAGAACATAGGTTGTTGAGTTTCAAGAGAATTCATTGTTTGAACCTTAACATGTGAATTGGTTGCTACTTTAACATGAGAAATTTTATGAGAAAGAATTTCTGTTATGATGCTAGGAAAAGTGATTGAAATTATCATTGATCAAACTTGTGCACTTTGCTAGCATTCACACTTCATATATTATTTGTTTTATCATTTACCTACTCGAGGACGAGTAGGAGTTAAGTTTGGGGATGCTGATACGTCTCCAACGTATCTATAATTTATGAAGTATTCATGCTATTATATGATCATTCTTAGATGTTTTACAATCATTTTATAGCAACTTTATATCATTTTTTGGGACTAACCTATTGACATAGTGCCTAGTGCTAGTTGCTGTTTTTTGCTTGTTTTTTACATCGCAGAAAATCAGTACCAAACGGAGTCCAAATGCAGCGAAAATTTTTGGAGAATTTTTTTGGACCAAAAGACCCAGGATGGTCCAAAGAAGTACCAGAGGGGTGCCCCGAGGGGGGCACAACCCACCTGGGCGCGCCCTGGTGGGTTGTGCCCACCTCGGTGGCCTCCCGCACCGCCTCTTCGCCCTATAAATTGCCAAATATTCCAAAATCCCTCAGGGTAACCCTAGATCAGAAGTTCCGCTGCCGCAAGCCTCTGTAGCCACGAAAAACCAATCTAGACCCCGTTCCGGCACCCTGCCGGAGGGGGAAATCATCACCGGTGGCCATCTTCATCATCCCGGTGGCCACCATGATGAGGAGGGAGTAGTCCACCCTTGGAGCTGAGGGTTTGTACCAGTAGCTATGTGTTTAATCTCTCGCTCTCTCGTGTTCTTGAGATGTCATGATCTTGATGTATCGCGGGCTTTGTTAATATAGTTGGATCATATGGTGTTTTCCCCTCTCTATCTTGTTGTGATGAATTGAGTTTTCCCTTTGAGATTTCGTTTTATCGGATTGAATACTTTTATGGATTTGGGAGCACTTGATCTATGTCTTGGCACTCAACTCGCGGATTCCCGAGGTGACATTGGGGTAATCTATGCATAGGGGTTGATGCACGTTCTTGTCTTTGTTTCTTTGGTATAAATCTTGGGGCACTCTTTGAGGTTCTTTGTGTTGGATTGAGTATTATGAATCTGAAATTGTTTGATGCATATCGTATAATCATCTCACGGATACTCGCGGTGACATTGGAGTATCTAGGTGACATTAGAGTTGGTTGATGTGTATCATATGGTGTTATTTTAGTGCGAACTCTTGGTTAGATCGATCGGAAAGAATAGCTTGATGTTATTTTAGTACGAACACTAGGATAGATTGATCGAAAAGAATAGCTTTGAGGTGGTTTCGTACCCTACAAGCAATTTCTTCTTATGTTCTCCGCTAGATAAGAACTTTCGAGTGATTCTTCATCACACGTTGAGGGATGGTTATATGATCCAATTAGATTAGCATTGTTGAGAGATTGCACTAGCGAAAGTACGGACCCTAGGCCTTATTTTCAAGCATTGCAATACCGTTTGTGCTTCGTTTTATCAATTGCTACCTTGCTGTTTTTTATTGTTCTTATTACAAAAACCTATAACTACTATCCATATTACACTTTTATCACCATCTCTTCGCCGAACTAGTGCACCTATACAAATTACCATTGTATTTGGTGCGTTGGGGACACAAGAGACTTTTTATTATTTGGTTGCAGGGTTGTTTGAGAGAGACCATCTTCATCCTACGCCTCCCACGGATTGATAAACCTTAGTTCATCCACTTGAGAGAAAATTGCTACTGTCCTACAAAACTCTGCGCTTGGAGGCCCAACACGAGTCTACAAGAACAAGTTGTGTAGTAGACATCAGCATCGCGAAGAGCTTGGGAATTGTTTCGGTCATCCCTTGCATATTATAGTTTATCACGAAGCTCTAGTAGCTTGGTGATAGTGACTGGAGAACTCTCTCAATCACTATCTTATCAGGAAGATTAACTCCACTTGATTCAAGTGATTGTAGTACCCAGACATTCTGAGCACATGCTCACTGGCTGAGCTATTCTCCTCCATTGTAGGCAAAGTACTTGTCAGAGGTCTCATACCTCTCAACATGGGCATGAGCCTAAAATACCAATTTCAGCTCTTGGAACATCTCATATGTTCCATGGTGTTTAAAACGTCTTTGGAGCCCCGATTCTAAGCCGTAAAGCATGGCGCACTAAACTATCAAGTAGTCATCAGATCAAGCTTTGCCAAATGTTCATAACGTCTGCATCAGCTCCTGCAACAGGTCTATCACCTAGCGGTGCATCAAGAACATAATTCTTCTGTGTAGCAATGAGGATAATCCTCAGATCACGGACCCAGTCCGTATTATTGCTACCATCAACTTTCAACTTAGTTTTCTCTAGGAACGTATCAAAAAACGAGGAAGCCACATCGCGAGCTATTGAACTACAAGGTATTCCTCCAGTATCCGGGTGTTGCATAATCTCATAGTCGAAGGAATATGTATTTGACATTAAAAAAGCAATAGCAATAAACTGAACGATCATATGCTAAGCTAACGGATGGGTCTTGTCCATCACATCATTCTCCTAACGATGTGATCCCGTTATCAAATGACAACTCATGTCTATGGTTAGGAAACCTTAACCATCTTTTGATCAACGAGCTAGTCTAGTAGAAGCTCACTAGGGACACGGTATTTGTTTATGTATCCACACATGTATTTAAGTTTCAGGTCAATACAATTCTAGCATGAATAATCAACCTTTATCATGATTTAGGAAATATAATAATAATAATCCATATCAAAATCTCAACTACTCAGCTCCAGCCTTCATCTGTTCTGAACATTCCCTAGCAAAATGTCCTGCTTCCTTGCAGCAAAAACAAATGACTTCCGATATGTCTCGGGGCTTCTTTGTGATTATGTAGGCTCCTTGGATTTTTAGCTTCTTTTCTGGACATTTGTCAGCGTAATGACCTAAATCCTTGCACCTGTAACAAGTGATATGACTATGGTCCTTTTCTGCAGAAATTGGGTTGTTCTGGGGATGCCTTCGTTTTCTCTTCCTGGATTTCTCCGTAATGATCAGAGCTTCTATTTTCTGTGGTTCAAACTTCACTTCTGCTGTCGGGAAGTCTCCCAGACACTCTTGGCTTTCCTTCGTGCAATACTGTGAAAAATGTCCTTCTTCTCCACATGAATAGCAGGCTTGGGCGAAAAATCTGTTTTAGGCCTTCTCCATCGAGGTCTTCAACATCTTCCATCATCGCAGGTTCTTCTGAATTTTCCCTGAGGGCTTCTTTCTGCTGCTTGGTAATTTCTTCTACATTGGGATAAAGGTGGCACTGAGCCAGGAAATGAGTAGCTCCTTCACACAGGAAACAAGTAACCTGCCCAGTTGGGCATTCTTCAGCTGGGTGATTTTCTTCACAATGAGTGCATCCATCCTTGTGTCCCTCCTGGGTGTGTCCTATTTCTCCGCAAATCTTGCAGGCATAGGGTTTCTTCATCGGGTTATCCCAGTGCTTCCGGATGAGACATGATCTTAACAGAGTCTTCTTGAATTCCTCCCAAGTTCTTGCTCCGTTGCATCCTTGTATGGCTTGATGCATTTTCCACCAGGTTGCAGCACTCTCAGTAAAGTACTGAAGAGCATATTGAACCTCATACTTCCTTGCAATCAAATTTTTCCTGAAGTGATTCTCCATGTTTTGAATCCATAGCTCTGCCTCGGGCTGAGTCATCGGTCCAGAGAATACTAGTCCTTCGTTCATCATCTGTGGGGTCCAAATGTCTTGGGATGAGATACGAGAGAAGAAAGGAGGGATATACACACAATACAAACAATAGTTTTGAAAAAAAGGTTTTTATTTTGTGACTGTCGGATAAACATCAAACAAATGACAGCTCATAAATCGTCGCATCTAACGTAAGCATATAACATGGGTTTGGTCTTCTAAAGGTCATATAAGTATTGGAATGCTTCAGGGTCTTCAACAGTTGTAGCTTCAACTCTTCTAATGCATGGTGAAATCCACTTTACTCTGAAGAGGTCATCAGTTGTCCGATATCTTGTCCTTCTTGGAGCGGCCTCAGTTGATCTTCTATGTGGTCAAAAGGGAAAGGGGTATATTCTAACTATTTGAGATAAGAGGGACTATTTGATAAAATCAGAAAAGATGAGAAGTAAAGGATGTTTTTGAGAATAATGTTTTAGAGAATTCCTGTCCTAAGTGCTTTCCAGTTTCTAGGGTCACGTCCTACAGTCAACCTAGCTCTGATACCATCTCTGTAGCGACCCGACCTCAAACGGTCAAGCCTCTGTGTATCTGTGCCATCCCTGGATCATTATGCTGGCACACACAGTACATCAATGTATATATCAAAGTGCAATCACATGTATAAAGAACGTAAAACTGATATATACCTTAATTCTCAGCGGAAACAAACAAACGGGTGTGGAGTCCCATCAACGCCATCGGCAGGTTGAGTGTAGACCGTAACCCTGTACCGTACTCTTACTCGTCGGAAGAAAATATATCTGCAACATGAGACGTTGCAGCCGTGTAGGTCAGTACATTGAATGTACCGGCAAGATCACTGTAAGAAAACAGATGATGAAACTATACTATATGCAATATGGCTTTGTGGCTCTGTGTCTGAGTTTTTGTGTAAAAGCTGGTTTTATTTTCCCTACATCAAAGGAATATCAGAAGTCTTTACTACGGAGTTATCTACTATGACATGGTTCCGCCAACCGATGTCTCATAGCCCAAATCATCATAAGTTGCCCACAATTAAGTTATCAGTCCAGTGTTGAGAGTTCCGAAATAGATCCAAGTCCAGAGGCTCAAATTGTCCGTAACCGGGGACACGGCTAATCGATTAGGTTTTAACCCTCTGTAGAGGTTTGTACACTTTACCCGCAAGATTCGATCCCTCTTTTTACGTTCTCGCACTTTAGGGTGTTTGAGAACAAGACGACCGAAACATGGTCTTCCGAAGAGTTCCCCTGACCACTGTCCGGTGCTCATCCAATCCTACCGTAGTTCTACATCTCCTAGCACCGTCCCAGCCAGAGTCACAACTAAGGTCAACCAAGCCAGAGCACATAATGACTTGCGGTTGCACAGGTAAGCTTCCGGGCATGAAGTATTCTTCCGTCTCTTTGAGTTTGGGTGCAGCTTTCCGCAAGATGTCATGGCGCTTCTCCATGCATCCCGGGTCATCCACTGGTTGCTCCAGGGTGCCCATCTAAACCATCCTTAACCCAGTAGTGTGTATTGAATTCTTGTCTCGAGTCTTGAAGTCTTGAGGTCTTGAAGATGCAGTCGTTGCAGATGCCATCATGAAGTTATCGTCAATGACATAGAGTCCTCCATTCTCATACCACTCCCGAGCACTCATACCAACCCCGTCTATTATAGCGTAGCATTAAAATAATTAATGTCCCGGGCTTGGTAACAGGGGGATTGGTTCCTACCTCATGCATACTACTCAACTACAAGGATTCAATATCACTACTGGAGGGATTGTTGCAAAGATGACACTAAATGCAATAAAAATATAGGTATGAAAAGCATGGTCAAAGTGAACTTGCCTGGTAAGTTGATGAAGATATTCGCACTCAAATAAAGAATTGGTAGAACTATTCATCACTCCGATGGAAATCTATATAGTCAAACATAGTATTCACATAAGCAAACATACTAGCAAGCAATTCTAACACTGGCAATAAAAAAATTCAACAAATTAAATGCAAATCACAAAGAACACAAAATAAAAACCAATGAAAACTACTAAAGAAAATTCTAAGACATAACCCAAAATAGCTTTGTCCTAAGTAAAATTTAACAACAAAGAAAATACTAACATAATAAATAACAGAAAAGAAAATATAAAACAACTAATTTTAACAGAAAGTATTTTCATAAACTTTTACTAGCAAAAAGAAACACAAAAAAAGCTTTATAAAACTCTAACTATGACCTATACAAGTTTTTCTACAAAACTAACAAAAATAAATTTTTAAAATAAGAATAAAATTTTCTACTGTTAAATAACAGAAACAAAACTAAATTTGTCAAAAATACAAAAAGGTTTTTAATTAAAACAAATAAATACTAAGGGAAAGAAAATAACACTAAACTATGTAAAACAGTACTGTTTTGCCTAAAATCCTAATTTAAAATAAACAAAAACTAATTTTCAAAATCCTACTGTTTAGACAAAAGGTCAAGTGATCACTAGAAAAAAGAATTAATCAAAAAGCTATTTTTAAATAAAAGTTATTAGTAATCTAGTGCTTGTAACAAATCTGTTTGAATTAGAAATTTAAAAAGTTCAAAAATATTTTTCGTTGGTTTCTCTGGATATATGGGATTTTTGTGAAACCGTAGGAAAAAGAATCATCAAAATCGGAGTTGTAGATCTAAAGATATAAAAAAACAAAACCGAATATAAAACTAAAAACAAAAACAAAAAAAATCATGCGCTAGCTACGTAGCGGGCTGTAACTGGGCCTATGGGATGTGCGTTCTGTAACTAAGCTACGCTCGGCCATATTATAACTGAACCGCTAACACACGTACAAATGAAAGAAACCGGCATACTGGTTCGAGCTAACTGAAGAAAACCAATCTACCAAACCAAATGTTTTTTTTAACTTAAACGAAACGAACAGGGGCTGTAGCGTACAGAGAAGAACCAACATTCTGGTGGCTCTCGGGCGTGGTGGTGGCGGCAGCTCCAGCGGTCGTGGGCGGCGGCGGGAGTGTCTAGAGGATGAAGCGGAGGGTGGCTCGTCCGGTGGTGGAGTCGAAGATGGTCGGCAACGACAAATGGCGACGGAAACAAAGCGGTGAAGCTCGGTGCTCCGGTGAAGATGACGAGGTTGGTGCGGCGGCTGTAGATGAAGAGGGATCACAATACCTTGTCAAAACGAATATAGGGATCGAAATAAGCCGAACTGTAGAAGATGGAGGCTCGGGATAGCTCACCGGCGTAGGAATCCGGCTATGAACTGCAGCTTCTGCGGTGAGATCCAAACGGCGAGGGCGTGCTATATGGTGGGTTTTGGCGAGGGGTTTCAAGGGGAATCGGTCGAGGAGGGTCGTGGCTATTTATAGGACAACTTTCTTGAGGATGGGGTCGACCCAGAGTAGGGTTTCCACGAAGATCGGACGCGGAACGGCGTCCTATACGTGTACGTGTAGAACTCTATTTTGTACGTGAGGAAGAAGAAAGAAAGGTGGGGTCCAGCACCAGAGGGAGAGAGAGTCAACGAGAGAGAGAAGGAGTCAGGCGGACGAGGGAACGGGCGCGGGGCGCTCGGCCTCCAATTTTTTGGGCTCTCGCTGGCTGCCTCGCTGCGCCTGGCGGCGGTCGGCCTGGCTGGGCGTGATTGTGTTTTTTTTAAACAACAAGAAAAAAAAACAATAACAGAAAATAAAAACATTTTATATAGGCGTATTATATACCAATATTTTCAGAAAAAGAAATCCTAAATCATGAACATATTTGCATGTACAAATAAAATTCACAAAAATTAAAATAAAGCAAACAGTGCTACTGTTGCATTTTAAAATCAAATAAAAATATTTTAAAATACAAAAATGATTTTAAATTAAATTTTCTCCATTTTTCTATTGTAGGGAATCATTTTACCCTATTTTGCATATAGTTTATTTTTGGAGAAAAATAATTTGAATAAAAACCAAATAACTCCAAATTGAAAGTGGGTTTCAAAATACCTTCAAAGGAATTTTCCATTTGGTTCTTTTAAACTTCCAACTCATATTTCATATAATTTGAAGAAGTTATTTTATCTTCTCTCATGAAAATCATTGAGTTGCATAAAGTTTCTGAATTTTGAAATACTTCCAAATGGACTTCAAATCTTTTCAAAATCCTTTTCATTTATTTTAATGGAAGAAGTCATATCATCTTCACTCTAGGGTTTTGTGATGAAATGAATTTGAATCCATGGAGATCAAAATGAAAGGATGAAAGTTTGGGAAGGTCATTTGATTCCCTCTCATTCAACTTTCAAAAAGTTTCAATTTTCACTCAATTTCACACAATCAATCACTCAACAATCAAACAAACAATCATAAATATTTATTTAATATAACATTCCAAAATTTAGAATTTTGGGATGTTACAAACCTACCACACTTAAAATGAATCTCGTCCTCGAGATTTGAAGAGGCTAGAAAGAAGGTTAGTTTCAGAGGTCTTCTTGAAAATCCATTCGATCGTCACAAATGTCTGGGGTGCTACCACCCTTAGAAGCATGGTTACGGTTCCAACAAGACTCAGGTGCTCCATCCTTAGTGTTGACGGTGTCGGTCTTCTCATATTCTTCAGGATACTTCTCCACTGGTGCTCTTCCTATAAAGGCATAATCTTTTCCTCAAAATCTTGTGTCCTTTCCTCATGGTAAGGTTCTTCCGAGACTGGGTCTTCTTATCTGACGGGTCTATCGCCAATACTAAACAACTATCGAGATCTCATGGTGGTCAACCATTACAGGTTTCTCCTGCAGGAAAAGGGTCTGGGTTGAATCTCACCGTATATCCTATACGGTTGGCAACGGTTGCTTGTACTTGGATCTATCATTCTACCATTCTAAGGTTTAACAAGGTCTCGATATCGTTGTCTCTCTACTATGGGTAAGTCACTCCAGGTTTACCATCCCAAATAGCAAGAGCGAATGATAAGAGTAAGTCGGTATGGTGATCAATCCATTCCGCACCCAGATCATTACCCTGTATAAGGTTTAGCGAATCTCGCATTTCTAACACTCGGGCAGTCTCACTAGCATTGTAGAATTTCTCTTGTCCTCGAACTGGGTTCGGGTAATTCCATTATTTATGCAAGCTGAACAAAACATCTATCGTTCTTCACAACTCTCGGGTTTTTGCGTAACCTCCTATGAATCGTTTGCTGATGAAATCACAACTTCTTCCAAATTTCTTCCTTCATCAAGGCTATGTCTGTACCTTTTGAAATCCCGGGCCTGTGGGTTACGGCCCACTTCAACACTAGTATAACTTTAACTCATCCTTGGAGTAACTCTTGTTCCATATTACACCTCCTTTAAATCCAAATAGTACTTCGTTTCTTCATAACCATCGTATCAAAAGCAAAACTCCAACTATTTTTCTATCTGAACTCCAGTCTGTGGAATATATTTTTCCTATCAATTGGTCTAGTGTTCTTCACAGGGTACTACCACCCTTAAAATGAAATTCACAAATCCATCCATAGACCATATTTCTCATATCCTCGAAACTGGTCCAAAATCTTTGTTCATAGAGTAAGAACTCACATAATACAACATATGAAATCATAACACATTAACGTTATTGATTCTTGAATTCATTACAATCTCTGAGCACCCATTACATAACTCAACTCATCGAACTCATGATAATAAGATTGCTTTCTACCACTCTTATGATCCATATCAAAATCTCAACTACTCAGCTCCAGCCTTCATCTGTTCTGAACATTCCCTAGCAAAATGTCCTGCTTCCTTGCAGCGAAAACAAATGACTTCCGATATGTCTCGGGGCTTCTTTGTGGTTATGTAGGCTCCTTGGATTTTTAGCTTCTTTTCTGGACATTTGTCAGCGTAATGACCTAAATCCTTGCACCTGTAACAAGTGATATGACTAAGGTCCTTTTCTGCAGAAATTGGGTTATTCTGGGGATGCCTTCGTTTTCTCGTCCTGGATTTCTCCGTAATGATCAGAGCTTCTATTTCCTGTGGTTCAAACTTCACTTCTGCTGTCGGGAAGTCTCCCAAACACTCTTGGCTTTCCTTCGTGCAATACTGTGAAAAATGTCCTTCTCCACATGAATAGCAAGCTTGGGCGAAAAATCTGTTTAGGCCTTCTCCATCAAGGTCTTCAACATCTTCCATCATCGCAGGTTCTTCTGAATTTTCCCTGAGGGCTTCTTTCTGCTGCTTGGTAATTTCTTCTACCTTGGGATAAAGGTGGCATTGAGCCGGGAAATGAGTAGCTCCTTCACACAGGAAACAAGTAACCTGCTCAGTCGGGCATTCTTCAGCTGGGTGATTTTCTTCACAATGAGTGCATCCATCCTTGTGTTCCTCCTGGGTGTGTCCTATTTCTCCGCAAATCTTGCAGGCACAGGGTTTCTTCATCGGGTTATCCCAGTGCTTCCGGATGAGATGGGATCTTAACAGAGTCTTCTTGAATTCTTCCCAAGTTCTTGCTCCGTTGCATCCTTGTATGGCTTGATGCATTTTCCACCAGGTTGCAGCACTCTCAGTAAAGTACTGAAGAGCATATTGAACCTCATACTTCCTTGCAATCAAATTTTTCCCGAAGTGATTTTCCATGTTTTGAATCCATAGCTCTGCCTCCGGCTGAGTCATCGGTCTAGAGAATAATAGTCCTTCATTCATCATCTATGGGGTCCAAATGTCTTGGGATGAGATACGAGAGAAGAAAGGAGGGATATACACACAATACAAACAATAGTTTTGAAAAAAACGGTTTTTATTTTGTGACTGTCGGTTAAACATCAAACAAATGATAGCTCACAAATCGTCGCATCTAACGTAAGCATATAACATGGGTTTGGTCTTCTAAAGGTCATATATGTATTGGAATTCTTCAGGGTCTTCAACGGTTGTAGCTTCAACTCTTCTAATGCATGGTGAAATCCACTTTACTCTGAAGAGGTCATCAGTTGTCCAATATCTTGTCCTTCTTGGAGCGGCTTCAGTTAATCTTCTATGTGGTCAAAAGGGAAAGGGGTATATTCTAACTATTTGAGATAAGAGGGAATATTTGATAAAATCAGAAAAGATGAGAAGTAAAGGATGTTTTTGAGAATAAAGTTTTAGAGACTTCCTATCCTAAGGGCTTTCCAGTTTCTAGGGTCACGTCCTACAGTCAACCTGGCTCTGATACCATCTCTGTAGTGACCCGACCTTAAACGGTCAAGCCTCTGTGTATCTGTGCCATCCCTGGATCAGTATGCTGGCACACTCAGTACATCAATATATATATCAAAGTGCAATCACATGTATAAAGAACGTAAAACAGATATATACCTTAATTCTCAACGGAAACAAACAAACGGGTGTGGAGTCCCATCAACGCCATCGGCAGGTTGAGTGTAGACCGTAACCCTGTACCGTACTCTTACTCGTTGGAAGAAAATATATCTGCAACATGAGAGGTTGCAACCGTGTAGGTCAGTACATTGAATGTACCGGCAAGATCATTGTAAGAAAACAGATGATGAAACTATACTATATGCAATATGGCTTTGTGGCTCTGTGTCTGAGTGTTTGCGTAAAAGCTGGTTTTATTTTCCCTACATCAAAGGAATATCAGAAGTCTTTACTACGGAGTTATCTACTATGACTTGGTTCCGCCAACCGATGTCTCATAGCCCAAATCATCATAAGTTGCCCACAATTAAGTTATCAGTCCAGTGTTGAGAGTTCCGAAATAGATCCAAGTCCAGAGGCTCAAATTGTCCGTAACCGGGGACACGGCTAATCGATTAGGTTTTAACCCTCTGTAGAGGTTTGTACACTTTACCCGCAAGATTCAATCCCTCTTTTTACGTTCTCGCACTTCAGGGTGTTTGAGAACAAGACGACCGAAACATGGTCTTCCGAAGAGTTCCCCTGACCACTGTCCGGTGCTCATCTAATCCTACCGTAGTTCTACATCTGCTAGCACCGTCCCAGCCAGAGTCACAACTAAGGTCAACCAAGCCAGAGCCCATAATGACTTGCGGTTGCATAGGTAAGCTTCTGGGCATGAAGTATTCTTCCGTCTCTTTGAGTCTGGGTGAAGCTTTCCGCGAGATGTCATGGTGCTTCTCCATGCATCCCGGGTCATCCACTGGTTGCTCTAGGGTGCCCATCTAAACCATCCTTCACCCAGTAGTGTGTATTGAATTCTTGTCTCGAGTCTTGAAGTCTTTAGGTCTTGAAGATGCAGTCCTTGCAGATGCCATCATGAAGTTGTCGTCAATGACGTAGAGTCCTCCATTCTCACACCACTCCCGAGCACTCATACCAACCCCGTCTACTATAGCGTAGCATTAAAATAATTAACGTCCCGGGCTTGGTAACAGGGGGATGGGTTCCTACCTCATGCATACTACTCAACTACAAGGATTCAATATCATTACTGGAGGGATTGTTGCAAAGATGACACTAAATGCAATAAAAATATAGGTATGAAAAGCATGGTCAAAGTGAACTTGCCTGGTAAGTTGATGAAGATAATCGCACACAAATAAAGAATTGGTAGAACTATTTGTCACTCCGATGGAAATCTATATAGTCAAACATAGTATTCACATAAGCAAACATACTAGCAAGCAATTCTAACACTAGCAATAAAAAAATCAACAAATTAAATGCAAATCACAAAGAACACAAAATAAAAACCAATGAAAACTACTAAAGAAAATTCTAAGACATAACCCAAAATAGCTTTGTCCTAAGTAAAATTTAACAACAAAGAAAATACCAGGATAGCTTGTCCAAATTTTGTTTTTGTTAGCTTTGTCCTAAGTAAAATAGCTTTAGTCAACGAGAGAGAGAAGGAGTCAGGCGGACGAGGGAACGGGCGCGGGGCGATCGGCCTCCACTTTTTTGGGCTCTCACTGGCTGCCTCGCTGCGCCTGGCAGCGGTCGGCCTGGCTGGGCGCGATGGTGTTTTTTTAAACAGCGAGAAAAAACAATAACAGAAAATAAAAACATTTTATATAGACGTATTATATACCAATATTTTCAGAAAAATAAATCCTAAATTATGAACATATTTGCATGTACAAATAAGATTTACAAAAATTAAAATAAAGCAAACAGTGCTACTGTTGCATTTTAAAATCAAATAAAAATATTTTAAAATACAAAAATGATTCTAAATTAAATTTTCTCCATTTTTCTATTGTAGGGAATCATTTTACCCTATTTTGCATATAGTTTATTTTTGGAGAAAAATAATTTGAATAAAAACCAAATAACTCCAAATTGAAAGTGGGTTTCAAAATACCTTCAAAGGAATTTTCCATTTGGTTCTTTTGAATTTCCAACTCATATTTAATATAATTTGAAGAAGTTATTTTATCTTCTCTCATGAAAATCATTGAGTTGCATAAAGTTTCTGAATTTTGAAATACTTCCAAATGGACTTCAAATCTTTTCAAAACCCTTTTCATTTATTTAAATGGAAGAAGTCATATCATCTTCACTCTAGGGTTTTGTGATGAAATGAATTTGAATTCATGAAGATCAAAATGAAAGGATGAAAGTTTGGGAAGGTCATTTCATTCCCTCTCATTCAACTTTCAAATAGTTTCAATTTTCACTCAATTTCACACAATCAATCACTCAATAATCAAACAAACAATCATAAATATTTATTTAATATAACATTCCAAAATTAAGAATTTTGGGATGTTACAATTTGTTTATGTATCCACACATGTATTTCCGGTCAATACAATTCTAGCATGAATAATCAACCTTTATCATGATTTAGGAAATATAATAATAATCATTTTATTATTGCCTGTAGGGCATATTTCCATCAAGAGAGTGGGAGAGAGAGGCGTCGGCGGCGAGAGGTAGAGAGAAGGGCGTCGGTGGCGAGAGCTTGTGCGTTCACCGCGCGAGGGAGGGCGACTTTTATAGCCGCAGATGGGCGGTGGGAGAGCTGCCGCCGTGTGCCACGTGGCGGGAGCGGGTGGGACGCGCGTCATCGCGCCTTCACTGCGCCACCCGTGAGGCATCAATGGAAGGCTGACCGATGCGGCAGCGCGACAGCCTTGGCATTGATTCCCGCGGGAACCGAGGCGATGAGGACGACGAAGGCGGCGAGTCACTGACTCGGCGGACCCACTCCTTTTCGCGCCAAAAACGTTTCCCACGGTGCCCCCGGGTGCCTCCCAGCGCGCCGGGTTCGGCCTGGGCCCGCCGGCGCCAAAATCGGCCCTAACCGGCGAAAATTGGTCTTCTGGGGGCGCGACTGAGCCGAATTTTCTGCGTCGACGACAAAAAAGGGCCTTGAAAGGCATGTTGGGGGCGCAGCTGAAGATGCTCTAAGGCGTTAGGGCTCGTTCGGGACGGAGGAAAAGTACAGGAAAACCATTGGAAAGCTATCCCTAAGGAACGATTTCATTTTCTGCCGTTCGGAACGAAGGAATCTCCCATAGCCGATCCTATGGAAAGTTTTATATGCCTTCGTTTTCACAGGAAACCAAACATCCGGTCGTAGCCCATTTTTTCTCGAACGCCCGAGGCAGGCAGGGGGAAAAAGCGGGACCATGGCACATTAGGCCCCACATCCGCTGTGAAAAAGGTTGATCTGTACGCATGGTGGCCCACTTACACAGCATTAGTATCATTTAAAACTCAATGCATGGGACCCACATGTGTTGATTTCATGGGTTACCTTATCCTGCATTCCGAACAGGCCTCTGTAGCTTCCTACAAAGTTTTTTGTTCTTATGTTTTGCATCTACCTTCCTTCTCATTTCCCCTATTTCATTCCAAATCTGTGTTTTCAATCCCTTTGACCTGAACAGGCCCTTAGTTGGGCTGAATCATGCTCAGGTAGACGTTCAAGAAAGAAAGAGTTGATTGGGAGCTCCGCTACAGTTGTTTCTATTAACGGGCGCATACCCCCCTCGTCACGTTGGGCCGACCCATTTTTGATTTTTTTTCTGTTTTCTAAACTGCAAAAACTCCGCGAGAGCTGTGTTTCGAACCGTGACGGGCGAATACCGAGAGCGACGCGACAACCACCTTACATACATGTTTTTTTTTGTGTTTTCTTCTTCTTCTTCTTCTTCTTCTTCTTCTTCTTTTCTTTTTTATTTCTTTTCTCAAATTCATGAAACTTTTCTTTCTTCATGAGTTTTCTTCTGCAAAATCGACGAACTTTTTCACAAATTTGATGAATTTGTTGAAAAATTCGATTAACTTTTTTTCTAATCCAAACCTTTTTCCAAATTCGATGAACCTTTTTTCAATTTTGATTTTTTTTAATTTTGATAAACTTTTTTTCAAATTCGATGATTTTTTTTGCAAATTCGATGAAATTGAACTTTTTTTCAAATTCGATAAACCTTTTTCAAAATCGATGAACTCTTTTTAAAATTCAATGATTTTTTTTCAAATTTGATGAACTTTTTTCAAAATCGATGAAGTTTTTTGTAAAAACAAGAGTACATACAATAGCAAACCGGTTTTTTCCTAAGAAAAACAGTCTATACTGTAGCAGTTTTTAGAATGAAGAAAAAAAATGGTCAAGCGGGAGATAGCGATCGAGCGGGCAGTGATCGGGCGAGCGGCGGCACCCAGCGAGCGCTGCTGGGCCAGGCCCGTGCTAGCGACATAGCGGGGTGCTGGAATCACCAACGGGCATTGAAGGCGCCAAGGAGGAGGTCTCGCTCTAAGCGCCACTTTTCGGACAAGAGTCCGCAGAGAGCATCGTGCGCCAGCTCCCGTTGGCCGGCCCAAGAAAGGAGGCGATCGTTGTTCAGGGCAGTTGTTCGTTTCCCGTCTCATGGGATCGCTAGTTCGGGGCAGTTGTTCATTTCCCATCTCGTGGTCAATTGTTGACAGGGCTAGTTGACTATTTGACAAATACTTTTATTAGAAAAAATAGCAAAAATTAAAAAAAGATCACCAAATTCGAAGAAAGTTCATAAATTTGAAAAAGTTCATCAATTTTGAAAAAACAATCATCGTATTTGGAAAAAGTTCATCAATTTTGAAAAAAGTTCATCAATTTTTTTAAAAAGTTCATCGAAATTGAGAAAAAGTTTGTCGATTTTGAAAAAAGTTCATCGATTTGAAGAAAAAGTTCATTGATTTTGAAAAAAAATCATCGAATTTTGTAAAAAGTTCATCGATTTGAAGAAAAAGTTCACGTATTTGCAAACAATTCATCCAACCAGAAAGAAGAAAAAAATAAAAAATGGATAATAAAAAAAGCAAAAGGAAAGAATAGAACAAAGAAAAAGTTGATAGTTAACATATGCCGCTAGGTGGTGGGGTGCTTACACGAGACTTAATCTATGAGGCAGGTCACAGGTTCGATACTCCAAGCGTGCACTATATTTTGCGGATTTAAAACATGCTAGATGGGCCAGCCCAGAACGGGATGCTTCATGCGCCCGTTTGCAAAATACACATTAACGGGCGCCTGAAGCACCAAATAGGAAGCGCCGAGTTGCTTGGACCTCTACTGTCTCCCGTTTCCTCTTTGTCCAATGTGCATTCTTGTTTTTGTGCAAGTATCCCATATTCCAGGTAGTAGTAGCGGATCTCAATTTGACTCACATCAAGATAGCCACTGATTGCCTAAAAAAACTAGACACTGATTGCAATAGTTTGGTTACTAATTTGAGTAAAGGCTCGAATGGAAACAACGCCACCATCATCAAAGATATTCAACATCGGATTATGGCGTTCAGTTCCTGCTCTATGGTTCATGAAGGTTGTGTGTCTAATGTAGAGGCACATTCCTTAGCTAAGCATGATCTTTCTCTTCCAAAAGGGCATCATGTCTGCTTCTTAAGCCCGATGGCCATAATGTAATTCCCGTTAAACTTTCTATTGAGCAATAAAGTGAGCATGTTTACCCCTAAAAAAATGTAGTGATGGCCCTACTATAAAAAGAGTAGTAGTGGCCTTTAGTGCTCCTAGTCAGTGCCTTCAGCGTTGGTTTGGGAACTGGGATGACACGCCTTTCTCGCGTGGCTAATCCACCATCACGAGTTGCTGGCTCGTGAGGGTCATCCCCCTTCGCTTGTTTGATTGACCATTGACCTGTTGAGTTTTAAAAAATCAAGAAATTGGAAATAAATTTGCGAGTTTATAAAAAGTTGGTGAATTTGACAAATTGTTTGCGAATTTGGAAATTATTCATGAATTTGAAAAAGGTTCATATATTTAAAAATTTGCAAAGGATTTGGAATTTTTTCATGATTTAGAAAAACTCATGAATTTTGCAAAAAATGTTCACACATTTCAAAAAGTTTGTGAGATGGGAAAAGCTCATGAGTTCGAAAAAAAGTTATGGATTTCAAAAATAAAATGAAAATAATAACTAAAAAAGAAAACCAAGAGAAAAAAACCCTAACCAAAAGCTTCTAGCAGCTTCACAAAACTGGATGATGTAGGCTTAAACTTCACAAAAATGAAACCATACATAGGTTGGCCCATTTTTATCGTATAGGTGCTAGGGATAGGGTGTGCGCCATGCACAAAGAAGTTTATAAGTGCTGCCTTAAGCGCTAAATAGGAATTGGCCACACAATCCCCCCTCCCCACACGCTTTGGGCTGGCCCAGTGCCTTTTTTCTCCTTTTTGTTGTTCATTTTTTCCTTTTCCCTTTTCTATTTTTAATGATATTCAAGAAAACATTCATGAAATTATAAAATGTTCATGAATTTTAAAAAGATATTTAGTAATTTCAAAAAGGCTTATGAAATAAATTTTTTTGTGTAATTATAAAGAGTATTCCAAAATGTTAAAACAATCACAAATTTAACAAAAATGTTAATGAAATTTAGAAAAGTCCAACAATTTTGATTTTCCCCTGAAATTCGAAAATGTTCACACTAAAAAATATTCACGAATTAAAAAATTAATAGATACTATTCAGGAATATGAAAATCTTCGTTAACTTAAAAAATATTCATGGATTTAAGGAATATTCCACTTATTAAAAAACCTTGATTTTGAAAAAATATTTATAGATTTAATAAATATGCATGAATTTTATAAATATTCTCAAATTTTAGAAAATGTTCATGATTCTAAAAAATTATCATGAATATTAAAAAATGAAAACAATAATAAATAAATAAAAACCAAAGTAATACCTAAATTATATTTAAAAAACGATTTTGGGAAGGTTATAAACCTTCCCGAAATTGGTGGGAAGAGGGAGGTATTGGGCCGGTCCAAAATGAAATGAGGTATCCTATATAATTTTGGCCAGCTCCATAAATTCTCTTAAATGTTAGTACATCATTAACAAAGGAGACAAGATAATTCTTCTCCTCCCAAGTTAGCTCTAAGCCAGCAGTGTAATAGCTCTCGTCTACTATCTTCCGTGTATCTCTCAAAGAAAAAAAATAAGCTGTCAATTATAAATAAACAAGTTAAGTCGGGGTGAATGACAACTATTTTTAAATAAGCAATATAGATTATTTAACAAATTTGTTTAACAAACTCACACGAAGGTAGAATTGGAATCATGTCCAGATCCACCCAAGTGTTTTATCATGTTCAAGATCATCTCGAGGAATGCCAATATCGAATGTTATTTTCATACCATCCCCAAATCCGTAGGCCTGTATAATCCTCTCCAATTTGAACAATCAAAATGTGTGTGACCTACTTCATTTAAGATCTTAACCTAAAAAATGAAACCATGTTTCGTCTTAACGTGAGCTTTCTTCGTATCCACCTTTTCTATCTCATGGAAAGATAGCTTCTCTAGGACATAAGGTCTTGCATAGCACGGGATGCACTAGTCGAATTATAAGAAATGAAAACTACACGTTAAAGCAAAATATCTTAAGCCATGCTTAATTAAGAATAAATAGGTGTCGTTGAAGTTACATACCATAAAATATTCGAAGGCCTCCTTCATCATGAGAGAGAAGCACCTATCATTTTCCAAGTGAGGGTTGTTGCACATACCCCCGTCATACATTCATCGCAGTCGGGGATCCTATCATCATCATCCATTTGTTGTATTCATAATCAAATGATTAAAAATCGACGGAAAATACCAGGAACTCAACACACATATCACTCGTAGTTTCCCTACAAACAAGAACACCAAGAAACAAGCTCTCCATGTTCATCATTGACATTCATAACACAACATCATCGACATCAACATGGGGACTAGCCCTTGCATTTTAATAGAAAGAACAAATACAGGAAGTCCTTGACATGCAGACAATTTCCTTTGTGCATGTTCATCATCGACATTCACAACACATCATCATCGACATCAACGACATGGGGATTTGGCTGGGCTCACCTCTTGGTCGGAGGGGGTCGGTGATGGGGACGGCGGCAATGATGAGGCAGGGGCAAATATTTGATTTCTGCAGAAACAAAATATAAATAGAAACATTATCATGCTGATTTTAGGACTTGGTGAAAAACAGAGGTCTATATAAATAGAAACATTATCATGCTGATTTGGATGCAAGATATGAACATGCTACAGGAAGTTAACATGGCATAAATGGGCATGGCATGAAAGTTCGCATGATGCAGTTCAAAACTAATGTAGAAATTCACGGTGTCAACAGACAACAATATTATCATAGGTAATTTACATGCTCAAAACAATGTGTTAAAGATTTTTAGACATGGTGAAAAGGACATGGACAGATAGTACACATAATATAGAGCAAATCATAGATATGGCATAAATTTATCTGATACATGGTTCTTTAGCTATGAATTTTACAAAATGCCAAGTTTTACTGAAATTAGTGAAAATTACAGATTAACATTAAGTTGCCTACATTGAGCAGTTCAAACAGTGGCTAAACAAGATGATCAAATCATTCAATTGGCATGTAGATGTAGTATTCACAGAGCTTAACAAAACATCTTTAGCACATGCGTCCAAAAAAGCCACATAAATTCACAAATTCCACCATAAAAGGGATAAACAAATCCAAATTCACACAACAAAAATTTAGTAATCATCATGCAAAGTTGAAGCTGCTCCTCACCTTGCTCCAGTGGCGGCGACGTGGGAGGGAGGGAGCGGGCGGAGTTTACGTGGGAGGGAGGGAGAGGGCAGAGGTGATGTGTGAGGGCGGGAGAGTACGATGGCGGCGTGGAAGGGAGGGAGTGTCGACGAGAGGGGTGGAGGAAGGGGAAGAAGCGGAGGAAGGAGGGAGGAGGTGGAGTGATGGCAGGAGGAGGAGCAACGGCGGGCGATGACGGCGGCGAGAGGAGAAGCGATGATGAGAGAGCAAGAGTGAGGAAAGTGGAGTGAGGAACGGGCATGGAGATAAGAGTGCTGGGCTTAGAGCAGCACCAGGTAGGGGGCCTGAGCTACAGCTAAGCACAGTAGCTATAGCACAGGCTATATAACACGCGTTGCTGCTAAGTGTGGCCCACCTGCTGGCCATGTGTACCCATAGTACCAGCGCTCGGTACCTAGCCAGCGCTGCTCTATCAAGTTAGTTGTAGCGCGGGTTTTATAACCGACGTTGCTACTATGGCCAGTCCCGGGGGCCACTTTGGGGACCAGTTAGTAGTAGCGTTGGTATGGTTACCCGGCGGTGCTGCTGAAGTGTACATATAGTGCCGGCTATTACCACACGCTACTGCTATGTAGCAGTAGCACGGCCCATTAACCCCGTGCCACTATTAAGTGTTTGCCTATAGGGTTTTTCCTAGTAGTGTTGTAGAATAATGATTTTTTTGTCGCTGCCAAGTGGGCCCTAACCGGGGAGACACTCTCCTATTGTCACATAAATATTGGCGTCGCTCTTCTTCTCTACTTTACCCTTTATGCTCGTTGATCCAATCCTCAAATCCCACCTCTCGTCGGTGCCTCTCGTCCAAAGTTGCCTCTCGTCCACGACTATCGTCACTACCTTTCGCGTCTATCATCATCGTAGGCAATCATGACCGCATGTCTCCATCACCTATCGCCGTCCACCACCAAGATTACCTCTAGAAAACCCTAGGCATGCGGAATCAACCTGACAAAATGCAGGTAAACCCTTCATCGTTCTCTTCCAATCCCATTCGAATCACGGTCCAATGTATTTTTTTTACTGAATTGATGGTTTGGATTTGTAGTACCCAAACTCTTTGGACACCAGGGTTTTGTGCGATAATGATCACGTAATGCATGCCAAAACACTTCTACATCATGTTTCTAGAGGGCCCTGAAGAGAGGACAATATGCTTTTTACAATGGTTGTTTTGTAAAACATGGTGTATTGATTTGTTGTTAGTAAATTTAGCCTATTGTGCTAGTAGTCTAATACTTAAGTGATTGTTTAGGTGGTCACCATGGGCTGCATGTAACTGATGGTCACTAGAATTTATGTAAACATACATGCAGGTAGTTTTGATGGTTGGTTTATAAGTACATAATAGTACAAATCAGTTATACCATAAATCATGTAGTTGTTCGAGAAAAATATCTAACAATAGTTAGCCATATCTGAATTTGTACAGATGCTAACAGTAGCATTGGTGGGCTATAATATAAAGTAAGGTGCCACTTAGTGCATATTTTGGTTCATACCTAAATTAGCTTACTAATCTTTGTACATCCATCATGTTTGTTTACTGACAAAGGTAATAAAAGAAAACCATGTTTAAATTTGGTAACATCCTGATGTAAGCCTTTGTAAACAGGGAAACTTTTGGTATATGTTGTTATTTCACACATACTAACAAAGTACCCTCACGAATAGAACACCATATTTTCTTATAAAGCAATGTCTTGATATTTATGTTAACTATAGTTTTCCTTTAGTTTTTTCGTAGTTTATTCCATGCTTTGCAAGAAAACAAGTCCTAAAGAAGCTGGTCGTTCCATCATTCCAGAAGACCATCACTACCCTGCACGTGAATGTTACCCTACACTCCACAGAAAGGGGATCCCTTCCTTTCCGTCTAATGTTGCCCTACACACCATGTAGAAGATTTCGAGCGCTTCCCGTACAAAACACCGCCCCAACTTATCTAGTATCTCTGAATCCTCAGGTACACCCCCACCTCGACATTGTAATCCCCAACATTCTCCATTTATAAAAAAACAACGGAGGAAATATTTTTTACCCATCTTGGGAGCCTGAACCTTAGTAAATCGTGCACCCCCTTGATGACCCACAAGTATAGGGGATCAATCATAGTCCTTTCGATAAGTAAGAATGTCGAACCCAACGAGGAGCAGAAGGAAATGACAAGCAGTTTTCAGTAAGGTATTTTCTGCAAGCACTGAAATTATCGGTAACGGGTAGTTTGATAGCAAGATAATTTGTAACAAGTGACAAGTAGCAAGAGTAAAAATAAGTGCAGCAAGGTAGCCCAATCCTTTTTGTTGCAAAGGAAAGGCCAGAACAATCTCTTATAATAAGTAAAACGTTCTTGAGGACACACGGGAATTTCATCTAGTCACTTTCATCATGTTTGTTTGATTCACGTTCGCTATTTTGATAATTTGATATGTGGGTGGGCTGGTGCTTGGGTGCTGTTCTTACTTGAACAAGCCTCCCACTTATGATTAGCCCCTCTCACAAGCATCCTCAACTACGAAAGAAGAATTAAGATGAAATCTAACCATAGCATTAAACATATGGATCCAAATCAGCCCCTTACAGAATAGCGCATAAACTAGGCTTTAAGCTTCTGTCACTCTAGCAACCCATCATCTAATAACTACTCCACAATGCATTCCCTTAGGCCCAAAGATGCTGAAGTGTCATGTAGTCGATGTTCACATAACACCACTAAGGGAATCACAACATACATATCATCAAAATATCGAACGAATACCAAATTCACATGATTACTTATGACAAGACTTCTCCCATGTCCTCAAGAACAAAAGCAACTAATCACAAATCATAATCATGACCAAGATCAGAGGGGTATTAAATAGCATAATGGATCCGAACATATAATCTTGTACCAAATAAACCAACTAGCATCAACTACGAGATGTAATCAACACTACTAGTCACCCACAGGTACCAATCTGAGATTTTGATATAAAGGTTGAACACAAGAGATGAACTAGGGTTTGAGATGAGATGGTGCCGGTGAAGATGTTGATGAAGATTGATCCTCCCATGATGAGAGGGTTGTTGGTGATGACGATGGTTTCGATTTCCCCCTCCCGGAGGCAAGTATTCCCAGTGGAATCGCTCCACCGGAGAGCAAAAGCGCTCCTGCCCAAGTTCCGCCTTGAGACGGCGGCGGTCCGTCCCGAAAGTCTCCTCCTTATTTTTTCTAGGGCAAATGTGCTTATATACCAGAAGATGGGCACTGGAGGCTGGCCAGGGGCCCCACTACCCACCAGGGCGTGCCAGGGGGTAGGCGCGCCCTGGTACCTAGTGGGCACCTGGGTGGCCCCCTCTGGTACTTCTTTTCTCCAATAATTTTTATATATTCCAAAATAAATCTCCGTGAAGTTTCAGCTCATTTGGAGATGTGCAGAATAGGTATCTCTGACGTAGCTTTTTCAGGTCTAGAATTCCAGCTTCCGGCAATCTCCCTCTTCATGTAAACCTTGCATATTAAGAGAGAATAGGCATTAGAATTGCTCTAGGATACGTCTCCAATGTATCTACAATTTTTTATTGTTCCATGCTGTTATATTATCAATCTTGGATGTTTACATTCATTTACTAGCAACTTTATATCATTTTTTGGGACTAACCTATTGACATAGTGCCCAGTGCCAGTTGCTATTTTTTGCATGTTTTTTACTTCATAGAATATCCATATCAAACGAAGTCCAAATGCAGCGAAACTTTTTGGAGATTTTTTTCTGCCCAAAAGACAACTTGGGAGCCAAGGAAGTGCAGGAGGGGAGGCCTGTGTGGGGCCCACAAGGCACCAGGGCTCGTCAGAGGCCCCTGGCGCGCCCTGGTGCGTAGTGGGGCCCACGGGTGTCCTCTCCACCGCCTCTTAGCTCTATAAATACCCAGATATTCCAGAAACCCTAGGGGAGTCGACAAAAAACAATTCCAGCCGTCGCAAGTTCCAGAACCACGAGATCCAATCTAGAGCCCTTTTCCGGCACCTTGCCGGAGGGGAAAACGATCACGGAGGAGTTCATCATCCTCATTGGTGCTCCTCCGATGATGCATGAGTAGTTTATCACAGACCTACGGGTCCGTAGGCAGTACGTAGCTAGATGGCTTTTTCTCTCTCTTTGATCTTCAATACAATGTTCTCCTCGATGTTCTTGGAGATCTACTTGATGTAATGACTTTTTGCGGTGTGTTTCTTGGAATTCGATGAATTGCGAGTTTATGATCAGTTCTATCTATGAATATTATTTGAGTCTTCTCTGAACTCTTTTATGCATGATCTTTATAGCCTTGTATTTCTTCTCTGAAACTTTGGTTTGGTTTGGCCAACTAGATTGATTTTTCTTGCAATGGGAAGAGGTGCTTTGTGATAGGTTCGATCTTGCGGTGCTCAATCTTAGTGACAGAAGGAGAAGTGACACACATGTATCGTTGCCATTAAGGATAAAAAGATGGGGTCTATTCCTACATGAATAGAACTTGTCTACATCATGTCATCGTTCTTATTGCATTACTCCATTTTTCCATGAACTTAATACACTAGATGCATGCTGGATAGCAGTCGATGTGTGGAGTAATAGTAGTAGATGCAAGCAAGAGTCGGTCTACTAATCTTGGACATGATGCCTATATACATGATCATTGCCTTGGATATCGTCATGATTATTGGCTTTTCTATCAATTGCCCAACAGTAATTTGTTTACCCACCGTATGCTATTTTCTCGAGAGAAGACACTAGTGAAATCTATGGCCCCGGGTCTATTTCCTATCATATTATTTTCAGATCTATTATTCGAAAAACCCAAAAATAGCTTGCTGCACTTTTTCTTTATTTATTTTATTTTGTTTTTTTGTCAGATCCATTTATCAAATCTCATACAATTTTATCTATCTCAATACCGAGGAGGGATTGACAACCCCTCTTACGCGTTGGGTTGCAAGTATTTGTTATTTGTGTGTAGGTGCTGTTTACATGCTGTTGCTTGGTTCTCCTACTGGATTGATAACCTTGGTTTCATAACTGAGGGAAATACTTACCGTTGATGTGCTGCATCATCCTCTCCTCTTCGAGGAAATACCAACACAGATACAAGCAATTAAGAAAAAATTCTGGTGATGTTGCCGGGGAGACATCATCAACATCTATCTGGTTCCCAATCACAAATCTCATTTCCTTGCAATTACTTTATTTGACATTTGCCCCTCATTTTCATCTCCCCCACTTCTAAAACGTTTTACAAAAAACACAAAAATATTTTCCTTTTATTTGCCTTTTTCTTGTTTGATCTTTTGTTTGCTTGCGATCTTGTTTGCTATCTTTACTTGTGTTGCCATGTGTCTTCTATTTGCTTGCATCTTCGCTTGCTAAAAATCTATTGATATGGATCCTTATCCACTTGCTAATCTTTTCAAAAGATCCAATTATGATGAACCAATTGCTAGTGAGCTGAGTTCACTAGATTATCTTTATGAAGTTTTGCTTGAGATTCGTGAACTGAAAATTGTGATGAAGTGTTAAAAGAAGAAATTTATAAAGTGATTCATGATAACTCTTTAGATGAAAAACATGATTGCAATGATGTTATTATAAATTCTATCAATGTCAATTGTGCTAATAATATGCAAAACCCCAACCTTTGGGATGCTAATATTGCTATGTCCACTACTTATTGGAATGATCATGATTGGGGTGATAATTCTTCTTATGATCTTGAAAATTTATTTAAGCCTAATGATAAATATGTTAGTGATAATAATGTTTGCAATAATATTGAAAGTGGGTTTGGAAGAGTGTCAACTTTAGCTAAAAATAATCCCACATATTTGGAGAGTGTTCAATCTTATGAATATTTTGATAGAAGTGGTTTGGAGAGGTCATGCCTTTAGTTGATGTTAATCCCACTATCTTGAAAGATTATAAAAGAGGTAATATCACCGGGCGTCATACAACTTGCATCGCATGTTCAGTTTGGTGCTAAAACTTTGAAAATACGGTTTTGTGGTAACCTAACTTGACTCAAGTGTGCATATACAGTCATAGCACATGTACGCGGGCGTATTCATGTGTATGGCCTCATCTGTCAGTGAGCGATGGCGTGTATTTTTACATAAAACACCATCATAATTTTTGTAATTGCGGAAAAAGTGAACCACCTCGGCCCATTTTTGCACAAAATATCCTCATATTTTTTTATTTCCAGAGTTACCCTACCATGGTAATGCACATAAACTCAAAATTTGATACACAGGATTCGATCCGGCAACCAATTGTTTTAACAGTAGACTGTCCAGCTACTTCAGCCTTCGTGTCTGAATGTCTAATTAGGATACCTAGTTTATATGTACTGAAGAAGGATTCATGTGGAGCCTAATGGCCTAGCGATACTGCGGTCCATTTTGCGCGCGCTAATATTTTAAGATAAATGTAAAACATACAAAGTTATGTTCAGATATATGTTTGTTAGTAATATTATACATACAGACGATGATTAGTAATTTAAAATATTTAAATATAAGCCAGTGTATTGTATATAAAATATTTAGTAATCGTGGCTAATTAGTAAATAGAAACATTTAAATGTTTGTACAACGAAAAATATTTAAATGTTTGTATAATTACAAATATTCATAATTTAAAATTTAAAATTTTAATACGAATATTCAATTATGGGTATTATTTAAGTTTTTTTAATAAGTCATGAGTAAAAATTATACACAACTGAATAGTTATAACTATTTAGTAAATATTTGTATTCATCATTTTGTATTGTTGAAATATAAGCCACAATTGTAATTTTTTTTATCAGTTAAATATATTTATGTAAAAAACATTTCAAACGTCTGTATTATCTAATTTTTTATATAGTACATAGGTTTATATTTGTTTACTAATCATAGTTTGTATGTATAGTATTTTTAACACACAAATATTTGAACATGATTTTGTTACTTATGTTTTAAAAATATCTTCAATGTTATTATTACTTATTATTTACTAAATATTTTTTATATAATTCGCAGGTTTATAGTCAAATGTTTTTATGCAGTATCCCCTGCTCATTTAAGCTCCACATGAACCCTCATTCAGTACATATAGGTTAGTTATCCAAATTAAATATCCGAACCTGATGGGCGTAGTGGCTAGACCATCACTGGTTAAAATAGTTGCTAGCGGGATCGAATGTTGACGCACCTATTTTTGCGGTTAATTTTCACATTTATTTGCAGTATTGTGGTTGGGTTATTTTGTAAATAAAAAATATGAGGGGTTCTATGCAAAAATGGGTCAACGTGGTTGACTTTTTCTGTAGATAAAAAATTACGGGGCTGCTTTTTGTAAAAATATGTCCCGCCCAGCGCCATCACTCACTGACAGGTGGGGCCATACATATGGATACGCTCGCATGCGTGTACTATGACCGTATTTGCATGCTTGAGTCAAGTTAGATGACCACAAAACCGTATTTTCAAAGTTGTAGCACCAAATTGAACATGCAACGCAAGTTCTATGACTCCCGGTGATATTACCTCATTATAAAACTTCTATGCATGGGGATCTTGAAGAGAAAATTTTATATGATAGTGATACGTCCCCAACGTATCTATAATTTTTTATTGTCCCATGCTATTATATTATCTATCCTGGATGTTTTATATTCATTAATATGCTATTTTATATCATTTTTTGGGAGTAACCTATTAACCTAGTGCCCAGTGCGAGTTGCTGTTTTTTCTCCTTGTTTTTGTCTTTTACAGAAAATCAATACCAAACGGAGTCCAAATGAAACGAAACTTTTTGAGAATTTTTCTTGGACCAGAAGACAACCACAAAGCTTCGGGAAGAGGCCAGAAGACCCACGAGGGAGCCACAAGCCCTCAGGGCGCGCCTCCTAGGCTTGTGGGCCCCTCGCAGACCTCCTAACCCTAATCTCTGCTCTATAAATACCCAAATATTCCCCTTACGTGAGAGGGCACACCAAAAATACTTTTTGGCTGCCGCAAGCTTCTGTTCTCGAGAGATCCCATCTTGGGGCCTTTTCTAGCACTCTGCCGGATGGGGATTCGATCACGGAGGGCCTCTACACCAACCTTGCTGCCCTTCCGATGTTGTGTGAGTAGTTTACCACAGACCTACGGGTCCATAGCTAGTAGCTAGATGGCTTCTTCTCTCTCTTTGATCTTCAATACAATGTTCTCCTCGATGTTCTTAGAGATCTATTCGATGTAATCTTCTTTTGCGGTGCGTTTGTTGAGATCCAATGAATTGTTGATTTATGATCAGATTATCGATGAATATTATTTGAGTCTTCTCTGAACTCTTTTATGCATGATTAAGATAGCTTTGTATTTCTTTCCGATCTATCGATTTGGTTGGCCAACTAGATTGGTTTTTCTTGCAATGGGAGAGGTGCTTTGTGATGGGTTCAATCTTGCAGTGTCCTCACCCAGTGACAGTAGGGGTAGCGAGGCACGTATTCGTATTGTTGCCATTAAGGATAAAAAGATGGGTTTTCTACCATATTGATTGGATCTATCCCTCTATCTCATGTCATCTTGCTTAAGGCATTACTCCATTCTTGTTAACTTAATACACTAGATGCATGCTGGATAGCGGTCGATGTGTGGAGTAATAGTAGTAGATGCAGGCAGGAGTCGGTCTACTTGTCACGGACGTGATGCCTATATTCATGATCATTGCCTTAGATATCGTCATAACTTTTCCCTTTTTTATCAATTGCTCAACAATAATTTGTTCACCCATTGTATGTGTTCTTTCAAGAGAGAAGCCTCTAGTGAAAACTATGGCCCTCGGGTCTATTTCTCATCATATATTTTCAGATCTATAAAACCAAAAACCCAAGAATACCTTGCCACAATTTATTTATATTTAGTTTATTTTGCCTTTTACTTATCTTTTATATCTATCTCTATCAGATCTCACTCTTGCTAGTGACCGTGAAGGGATTGACAACCCCTTTTTCGCATTGTGTGAAAGTGTTTGTTAGTTTGTGCAGGTGCATCTATTGGGGGCTTGCTTGTACCTCCTACTGGATTGATACCTTGGTTCTTAACTGAGGGAAATACTTATCTCTACTTTGCTGCATCACCCTTTCCTCTTCAAGGAAAAAATCAACGCAAGCTCAAGAAGTAGCAGGAAAAATTTCTGGCGCCGTTGCCGGGGAGGTTCTACATCAAGCCTACCAAGTACCTACCATAAACCCTCATCTCTTGCATTACATTATTTGTCATTTGCCTCTCGTTTTCCTCTCCCCCACTTCTAAAAACGTTTTCAGAGAAACACAAAAATATTTGCCCTTTTTATTTGCCTTTTTTCCGTTTGCCTTTATGTCTTACTTGGGTTGTTTGCTTGGCATAATTGCATATTTATTCCAAATCAGAAGGAAAAAGTTCATAGATCCACGTCCACTTGCTAATCTTTTTAAAACATCCGACTATGATGAACCAATTGCTAGTGAGTGGAGTGCACTAGATTATCTTTATGAAGTTTTGCTTGAAATTCATGAATCTGAAAATTGTGCTGAAGTGCTAAAAGAGGAAATTTATGAAGTGATTCACAATAGCTCCTTGAATGAAAAGCATGATTGCAATGATGTTATTATAAATTCTATTAATGTCAATTGTGTTAATGATATGCAAAACCCCAAGCTTGGGGATGCTAATTTTGCTATGTCCACTAATTACAATGATCATGATTGGGGTGATAATGTTTCTTATGAAAATTTATTTAAGCCTCATGATGAACATGATATTGGTAATAATGTTTGCAACAATATTGAAAGTGGGTTTGGAAGAGTGTCAACTTTAGGTAAAAATAATCCCACATATTTGGAGTGTGATCAATCTTATGAATTTTTTTATGAAAGTGGGCTTGGAGAGGTCATGACTTTATTTGATGATAATCCCACTATTTTGGAAGAGTGTGAACTTTGCATGCATGTGGAACAATTAGAGAATATGTTATGTGACAGCTATATTGTTGAATTTGAATATGATTCCACATGCAATTATTATGAGATAGGAAAAAATGGTTTTAGAAATTTTCATGCTACTAAATTACCTCTCGTTATGTTGAGATTTCTATTGTTTCTTTCTTCTTCCTTGCATATGCTAATTTTTGCTTGCTATGATAATTTGTTTGCTTATAAAATGCCTATGCATAGGAATTATGTTAGACCTAAAAGTGTTTGTCACATGTTTTATGATGCTCTCTTTGTGCTTCAATTCTTGTCTTCCATGTGAGCACATTAAAATTATCAATGCCTTGCTAGGGGCATTAAACAATAGCGCTTGTTGGGAGGCAACCCAATTTTATTTTGTGTTTTTTGTTTTTGCTTATGTTCTTTAATAAATACACAATATTACTTCTGTAGTAATTGTGTTTTATTGTTTTATTTAGTGTTTGAGCCAAGCAAGACCTTTGGGATGCTTTGGTATATCGTTGATTTGATTTTGCTGAAAAACAGAAACTTTTGCGTCCAGTCACAGAATTGTTAAAATTCACTGGAACGTGGAAAAACTCTGAATTTTTTACACAAGATTTATATATGAATTTCCTAGGTTTTCCTATTTGTTTAGTATTTTTGGAGTTACAGAAGTATGACTAATATTCGGGTCTTCACAGACTGTTCTGTTTTTGACAGATTCTGTTTCCGATGGGTTGTTTGCTTATTTTGATGAATCTATGGGTAGTATCGGGGGGTATGAACCATGGATAAGTTAGAATACAGTATATATAACACCAATATAAAACTGGAATGAGTTCACAACAGTACCTAAAAGTGGAGATTTGTTTTATCATACTAACGGATCTTATGAGTTTTCTGTTTTGAAGTTTTCAACTTTTGGGTAAAGTTTTGATGGAATATGGAATAAGGAGTGGCAAGAGCCTAAGCTTGGGGATGCCCAAGGCACCCCAAGGTAATATTCAAGGACAACCAAGCATCTAAGCTTGGGGATGCCCCGGATGGCATCCCCTCTTTTGTCTTTAATCCATCGGTAAAATTACTTGAGGCTATATTTTTATTCACCACATGATATGTGTTTTGCTTGGAGCGTCTTGTATTATAAGAGTCTTTGCTTTTTATTTTTCCACAATAATCCTTGCTGTACACACCTTTTGAGAGGGACACCCATTAATCGTGAATTTATTAGAATACTCTTTGTGCTTCACTTATATCTTTTGAGCTAGGTAGTTGCTCTAGTGCTTCACTTATATCTTTTTAGAGCACGGCGGTGGTTTTATTTTGTAGAAATTAATGACTCTCATGCTTAACTTATATTATTTTGAGAGTCTTAAAAATAGTATGGCAATTTGCTTGGGTTATGAATTTGGTCCTAATATGATGGGTATCCAAGAGGGATATAATAAAAACTTTCATAAAGAGCGTTGAATATATGAGAAGTTTGATGCCTTGCATTTGTTTTGAGATATAAAGATGGTGATATTAGAGTCATGCTAGAGAGTAATTGTGGATTAGTAGAAATACTTGTGTTAAAGCTTGTGATTCCCGAAGCATGCACGTATGGTCTATCATTATGCGATGAAGTTAGAGTATGATTTATTTTTTATTGTCTTCCTTATGAGTGGCGGTCGGGGACGAGCGATGGTCTTTTCCTACCAATCTATCCCCCTAGGAGTATGCGTATTAGTACTTTACTTCGATGGCTAATAAATTTTTGCAATAAGTATGTGAGTTCTTTATGACTAATGTTGAGTCCATGGATTATACGCACTCTCACCCTTCCACCTTTGCTAGCCTCTCTAGTACCGCGCAACTTTCGCTGGTGGATTAAACCCACCATATACCCTTCCTCAAAACATCCACCATACCTACCTATTATGGCATTTCCATAGCCATTCCGAGATATGTTGCCATGCAACTTCCACCATTTCGTTTATTATGACACATGCCATCATTGTCATATTGCGTTGCGTGATCATATAGTTGACATAGTATTTGTGACTTGGCCACCGTTCATATTTTTTATACATGTCACGCTAGATCATTGCACATCCCGGTACACCGCCGGAGGCATTCATATAAAGTCATATCTTTGTTCTAGTATCGAGTTGTAATTCTTGAGTTGTAAGTAAATAAAAGTGTGATGATCATCATTATTAGAGCATTGTCCCATGTGAGGAAAGAATGATGGAGGCTATGATTCCCCCACAAGTCAGGATGAGGCTCTGGACGAAAAAAAAGAAGAGAAAATAAAAAAGAGAGGCCAAAGAGCCCAAAAGAAAAAAAAAGAAAAAAAATGAGAGAAAAAGAGAGAAGGGAGAATGTTACTATCCTTTTGCCACACTTGTGCTTCAAAAATAGCACCATGTTCTTCATGATAGAGAGTCTCCTATTTTATCACTTTCATATACTAGTGGGAATTTTTTAATATAGAACTTGGCTTGTATATTCCAATGATGGGCTTCCTCAAATTGCCCTAGGTCTTCGTGAGCAAGCAAGTTGGATGCACCCCCACTTAGTTTTCTTTTGAGCTTTCATACATGTATAGCTCTAGTGCATCCGTTGCATGGCAATCCCTACTCACTTGCATCGATATAAATTGATAGGCATCTCCATAGCCCATTAATTTTCCTAGTTGATGTGAGACTTTCTCCTTTTTGTCTTCTCCTCAAAACCTCCACCATACTCTATTCCACCTATAGTGCTATATCCATGGCTCACGCTTATGTATTGCGTGAAAGTTGAAAAGGCTTGAGAACATTAAAAGTATGAAACAATTGCTTGGATTGTCATCGGGGTTGTGCATGATAAATACTTTGTGTGATGAAGATAGAGCATGACAAGATTACATGATTTTGTAAGGATAACTTTCTTTAGCCGTGATATTTTGAGAAGACATGATTTCTTTATTAGTATGTGATTACCCACAAGTATAGGGGATCAATCGTAGTCCTTTCGATAATTAAGAGTGTCAAACCCAATGAGGAGCAGAAGGAAATGACAAGCGGTTTTCAGTAAGGTATTTTGTGCAGGCACTGAAATTATCGGTAACAGTTAGTTTGATGATAAGATAATTCGTAACGGGTAACAAGTAACAAGTGTAGCAAAGGTGCAACAAGGTAGCCCAATCCTTTTTATTGCAAAGGATAGATAAGCCTGAACAAACTCTTATATAAAGCAAAGTGCTCCCGAGGACACATGGGAATTATTGTCAAGCTAGTTTTCATCATGCTCATATGATTCGCGTTTGTTACTTTGATAATTTGATATGTGGGTGGACGGGTGCTTGGGTGCTATCCTTACTTGGACAAGCCTCCCACTCATGATTAACCCCTCTCGCAAGCATCCGCAACTATGAAAGAAGAATTAAGATAAATCTAACCATAGCATGAAACATGTGGATCCAAATCAACCCCTTACGAAGCAACACATAAACTAGGGTTTAAGCTTCTGTCACTCTAGCAACCAATCATCTACTTATTACTTCCCAATGCCTTCCCCTAGGCCCAAATCATGGTGAAGTGTCATGTATTCGACGTTCACATAACACCACTAGAGGAAAGACAACATACATCTCATCAAAATATCGAATGAATACCAAATTCACATGATTACTTATAACAAGACTTCTCCCATGTCCTCAGGAACAAATGTAACTACTCACAAAGCATGTTCATGTTCAAGATCAGAGGGATAATAAATATCATTAAGGATCTGAACATATGATCTTCCACCAAATAAACCAACTAGCATCAACTACGAAGAGTAATCAACACTACTAGCAACCCACAGGAACCAATCTGAGGTTTTGAAGCAAAGATTGAATACAAGAGATGAACTAGGGTTTGAGAGAAGATGGTGCTGGTGAAGATGTTGATGACGACGGACCCTCCCTCGATGAAAGGATTGTTGGCGATGACGATGGTTTCGATTTCCCCCTCACGGAGGGAAGTTTCCCCGGCAGAATCGCTCTGCCGGAGCCCTAGATTGCTCCGGCCCAGGTTCAGCCTCGAGACAGCGGCGCTTCATCCCGAAAGCTTCCTTCTGATTTTTTCTAGGTCAAAACCTTTCATATAGCAGAAGTTGGGCACCAGACGATGGCCAGGGGGGCCACACGCCCTGGGGGCGCGCCTTGGGGGGTAGGGCACGCCCCCCAGGCTTGTGGCCACCTGGTGGGTCCCCTTCTATAGTTTCTTCGCCCAATATTTTTTATATTTTCCAAAGCAATTCTCGATAAAGTTTTAGGACATTTGAAGTTGTGCAGAATAGGTATCTCAGATTTGCTCCTTTCCGGTCCAGGATTCTAGCTACCGGTATGCTCCCTCTTCATGTAAATCTTGTAAAATAAGAGAGAAAAGGCATAAGTATTGTACCATAATGTGAAATAACAGCCCATAATGCAATAAATATTGATATAAAAACATGATGCAAAAAGGACGTATCAACTCCCCCAAGCTTAGACCTTACTTGTCCTCAAGCGAAAGCCGAAATCGATAATCATGACCACATGTTTAGAGATAGAGGTGTCGATAAAATAAAATACGGACATGAGGGCATCATGATCATCTTTAGAACAACAATATATATTGCCATATAACTTCTCATGCTAAAGTGACAATTCGTTCACAAGGTAAAGTATGAAACAAAAACTTTATTGAAAACTAACAAACTATGATCTCGGTCATTGAAACAATTGCAATTTATCATAATATCAGAAAGAGTCAATGCAAGAGCTCTTTAGCAAGTTCACATACTCAACCATCATTTAATCTTTCATAATTGCTAACACTCACGCGATACTTATGAGATCAAAGTTTCAATCAGACACATACACTACAAAAAAAATACACTTCCGTGATGATACTGTTGGGAAACGTTGCATGGAAAACAAAAAAAAAATCCTACGCACACGCAAGATCTATCAAGGAGAGGCATAGCAACGAGAGGGGAGAGTGTGTCTACGTACCCTCGTAGACCGTAAGCGGAAGCATTTGACAACGCGGTATATGTAGTCGAACTTCTTCGCGTTCCAACCGATCGAGCACCGAACGTAAGTCACCTCCGCGTTCAGCATACGTTCAGCTCGATGATGACCTCTGCCTCTTGATCCAGCAAGACGGTGAGGTAGTGGATGAGTTCCAGCAGCACGACGTCATGGTGACGGTGATGGTGAAGCTATCTCTGCAGGGCTTCGCCTAAGCACTACGAAAATATGACCGGGGGTGTAAACGGTGGAGGGGGGCGCTGCACACGGCTAAGGGATTGTTGTTCTTGTGCTAGGTGCCCCCCTCCCACATATATATAGGTGGGGGGGGGAAGAGGGAGCAGCCAGGAGGGCGCCCCAAGTAGGCCGAATCCTACTTGGGGTCCTCCCCAAGTGGCGCCCCCCTTTCCTTATTTGTCGGAGGAGAAAGGAAAGGGGGGAAGAGAGAAGGAAGGGGAGGCCGAATCCTCCCCCCTTTCCTTTCCCACTTGGGCGGCTGCCATGGGGGGCGCGCCAGCCCCTTGTGGGCTGGTGTGCTCCCCTCTTATGGCCCAATAGGCCCAATACCCTCCCGGGGTTCACCGGTACCCCCTCCGGTACTCCGATGACTATCCGGTTTTCTCCGAAACACTTCCGATGTCTGAATACTATCGTCCTATATATCAATCTTTACCTCTAGACCATTTCGAGACTCGTCTTCATGTCTGTGATCTCATCCGGTACTCCGAACAGCATTCGTTCACCAAATTGTGTACTCATATAACACTATATCGTCAATGAACGTTAAGCGTGTGGACCCTACGGGTTCGAGAACTATGTAGACATGACCGAGACACCTCTCCGGTCAATAACAAATAGCGGAACCTGGATGCCCATATTGGCTCCTACATATTCTACGAAGATCTTTATCAGTCGAACCGTTATGACAACATACGTAATTCCCTTTGTCCATCGGTATGTTACTTGCTCGAGATTCGATCGTCGGTATCTTCATACCTAGTTCAATCTCGTTACCGGCAAGTCTCTTTATTCGTTCCGTAATACATCATCCTGTAACTAACTCATTAGTCACTTTGATTGCAAGGCTTCTTATGATATGTATTATCGAGAGGGCCCAGAGATACCTCTCCGATACTCTGAGTGACAAATCCTAATCTCGATCTATGCCAACTCAACAAACACCTTCGAAGATACCTGTAGAGCATCTTTATGATCACCCAGTTACGTTGTGATGTTTGATAGCACACAAGGTATTCCTCCGGTATCCGGGAGTTGCATAATCTCATAGTCGAAGGAATATGTATTTGACATGAAGAAAGCAATAGCAATAAACTGAACGATCATTATGCTAAGCTAACGGATGGGTCTTGTCCATCACATCATTCTCCTAATGATGTGATCCCGTTATCAAATGACAACACATGTCTATGGTTAGGGAACCTTAACCATTTTTGATCAACGAGCTAGTCTAGTAGAGGCTTACTAGGGACACGGTATTTGTTTATGTATTACACATGTATTTAAGTTTCCGATCAATACAATTCTAGCATGAATAATAAACCTTTATCATGAATAAGGAAACATAAAATAACAACTTATTATTGCCTCTAGGGCATATTTCCTTCAGTCTCCCACTTGCACTAGAGTCAATAATCTAGATTACGTAGTAATGAATCTAACACCCATGGAGTCTTGGTGTTGATCATGTTTTGCTCATGGAAGAGGCTTAGTCAATGGGTCTGTCACATTCAGATCCGTATGTATTTTGTAAATCTCTATGTCTCCATCCTTGACGTTTTCACGAATGGAGTTGAAGCGTCTCTTGATGTGTTTGGTTCTCTTGTGAAACCTGGATTCCTTCGCCAAGGCAATTGCTCCAGTGTTGTCACAAAAGGTATTCATTGGACCCGATGCACTAGGTATTACACCTAGATCGGATATGAACTCCTTCATCCAGACTCCTTCATGTGCTGCTTTCGAAGCAGCTATGTACTCCGCTTCGCACGTAGATCCCGCCACGACGCTCTGCTTGGAACTGCACCAACTGACAGCTCCACCATTCAATATAAACACGTATCCGGTTTGTGACTTAGAGTCATCCGGATCAGTGTTGAAGCTAGCATCGACGTAACCATTTACGATGAGCTCTTAGTCACCTCCATAAATGAGAAACATATCCTTGGTCCTTTTCAGGTACTTCAGGATGTTCTTGACCACTGTCCAGTGATCCACTCCTGGATTACTTTGGTACCTCCCTGCCAAACTTATGGCAAGGCACACATCAGGTCTGGTACACAGCATAGCATACATGATAGAACCTATGGCTGAGGCATAGGGAATGACTTTCATTTTCTCTCTATCTTCTGCAGTGGTCGGGCTTTGAGTCTGACTCAACTTCACACCTTATAACACAGGCAAGAACCCTTTCTTTGACTGATCCATTTTGAACTTCTTCAAAACTTTATCAAGCTATGTGCTTTGTGAAAGTCCGATTAAGCGTCTCGATCTATCTCTATAGATTTTGATGCCCAATATATAAGCACCTTCATCGAGGTCTTTCATTGAAAAATTCTTATTCAAGTATCCTTTTATGCTATCCAGAAATTCTATATCGTTTTCGATCAACAATATGTCATCCACATATAATATCAGAAATGCTACAGAGCTCCCACTCACTTTCTTGTAAATACAGGCTTCACCGTAAGTTTGTATAAAACCATATGCTTTGATCACCTCATCAAAGCGTATATTCCAACTCCGAGATGCTTGCACCAGTCCATAGATGGATCGCTGGAGCTTGCACACTTTGTTAGCACCTTTAGGATCGACAAAACCTTCTAGTTGCATCATATACAACTCTTCTTTAAGAAATCCATTAAGGAACGCAGTTTTGACGTCCATTTGCCAGATTTCATAATTATAAAATGCGGCAATTGCTAACATGATTCGGACAGACTTAAGCATCGCTACGGGTGAGAAAGTCTCATCGTAGTCAACTCCTTGAACTTGTCGAAAACCTTTCGCGACAAGTCAAGCTTTGTAGACAGTAACATTACCATCAGGGTCAGTATTCTTCGTGAAGATCCATTTATTCTCAATGGCATGCCGATCATCGGGCAAATCCACCAAAGTCCACACTTTGTTCTCATACATGGATCCTATCTCAGATTTCATGGCCTCAAGCCATTTATCGGAATCTGGGCTCATCATAGCTTCTTCATAGTTCGTAGATTCGCCTTGGTCTAGTAACATGATTTCCAGAACAGGATTACCGTACCACTCTGGTGCAGATCGTGCTCTGGTCGACCTACGAGGTTCAGTAGCAACTTGATCTGAAGTTTCATGATCATTATCATTTGCTTCCTCTCTAGTTGGTGTAGGCATCATGGGAACGGATTTGTCTGATGTGCTATTTTCCAATTAGAGAGAAGGTACAATTACCTTATCAAGTTCCACTTTCCTCCCACTCACTTCTTTCGAGAGAAGCTCCTTCTCTAGAAACGTTCCAGTCTTGGCAACAAAGATCTTGTCTTCGGATCTGTGGTAGAAGGTGTACCCAATTGTTTCCTTAGGTATCCTATGAAGACGCACTTCTCCGATTTGGGTTCGAGCTTATCAGGATGAAGCCTTTTGACTTAAGTGTCGCAACTCCAAACTTTAAGAAAAGACAACTTAGGTTTCTTGCCAAACCACAGTTCATACGGTGTCGTCTCAACGGATTTAGACGGTGCCCTATTTAACGTGAATGCGGCTGTCTCTAATGCATAACCCAAAACGATAGTGGTAAATTGGTAAGAGACATCATAGACCGCACCATATCTAATAAAGTACGGTTACGACGTTCGGACACACCATTACGCTGTGGTGTTCCAGGTGGCGTGAGCTGTGAAACAATTCCACATTGTTTTAAATGAAGGCCAAACTCGTAACTCAAATATTCGCCTCCACGATCAGATCGTAGAAACTTTATTTTCTTGTTACGATGGTTCTCCACTTCACTCTGAAATTCTTTGAACTTTTCAAATGTTTCAGACTTGTGTTTCATTAAGTAGATATACCCATATCTACTCAAATCATCGCTGAAGGTCAGAAAATAACGATACCCGCCGCGTACCTCAACACTCATCGGACCGCATACATTGGTATGTATTATTTCCAATAAGTCATTAGCTTGCTCCATTGATCCAGAGAATGGAGTTTTAATCATCTTGCCCATGAGGAATGGTTCGCAAGTATTAAATGATTCATAATCAAGTGATTCCAAAAGTCCGTCTGCATGGAGTTTCTTCATGCGCTTTACACCAATATGACCTAAATGGTAGTGCCACAAGTATGTTGCACTATCATTATCAACTTTGCATCTTTTGGCATCAATATTATGAATATGTGTATCACTACTATCGAGATTCAACAAGAATAGACTACTCTTCAAGGGTGCATGACCATAAAAGATATTATTCTTATAAATAGAACAACCATTATTCTCTGACTTAAATGAATAACCATCTCGCAATAAACAAGATCCAGATATAATGTTCATGCTCAACGCGGGCACCAAATAACAATTATTGAGGCCTAAAACTAATCCCGAAGGTAGATGTAGAGGTAGCATGTCGACGGCGATCACGTCGACCTTGGAACCATGTCCGACGCGCATTGTCACCTCGTCCTTAGCTAATCTTCGTTTATTCCGCAGCTCCTGTTTCGAGTTACAAATATGAGCAACTGAACCAGTATCAAATACCCAGGCACTGCTAGGAGCATTAGTAAGGTACACATCAATAACATGTATATCAAATATACCTTTGTTCACTTTGCCATCCTTCTTATCCGCCAAGTATTTGGGGCAGTTCCGCTTCAAGTGACCAGTCCCTTTGCAGTAGAAGCACTCAATTTCAGGCTTGGGTCCAGCTTTGGGTTTCTTCCCGGGAGTGGCAACTTGCTTGCCATTCTTCTTGAAGTTCCCTTTCTTTCCCTTGCCCTTTTTCTTGAAACTAGTGGTCTTGTTAACCATCAACACTTGATGCTCCTTCTTGATTTCTACCTCATCGGCCTTAAGCATTGCGAAGAGCTCAGGAACTGTTTTATTCATCCATTGCATATTATAGTTCATCACGAAGCCTTTATAGCTTGGTGGCAGTGATTGAAGAACTCTATCAATAACACAATCAACTGGAAGATTAACTCCCAGCTGAGTTAAGTCATTATAATACCCAGACATTTTGAGTATGTGTTCACTGACAGAACCGTTCTCCTCCATCTTGCAGCTATAGAACTTGTTGGAGACTTCATACCTCTCAACCCGGGCATTTGCTTGAAATATTAACTTCAACTCCTGGAACATCTCATATGCTCCATGACGTTCAAAATGTCTTTGAAGTCCCAGTTCTAAGCCATAAAGCATGGCACATTGAACTATTGAGTAGTCATCAGATCGAGCTTGCCAGACGTTCATAACATCAGCTTCAGCTCCTGCAGCAGGCCTTTCACCTAGCGGTGCATCAAGGACATAATTCTTCTGTGCAGCAATGAGGATAATCCTCAAGTTACGGACCCAGTACGTGTAGTTGCTACCATCATCTTTCAACTTAGCTTTCTCTAGGAACGCATTAAAATTCAGGGGAACGGTAGCTCGGGCCATTAATCTACAACATAGATATGCAAAACTATAAGACTAAGTTCATGATAAATTAAGTTCAATTAATCAAATTACTAATGAACTCCCACTTAAATAAACATCCCTCAGGTTATCTAAGTGATATGTGATCCAAATCAACTAACCCATGTCCGATCATCACGTGAGATGGGGTAGTCATCAATGGTGAACATCTCTATGTTGATCATATCTACTATATGACTCACGTTCGAGCTTTCGGTCTCCAGTGTTCTAAGACCATGCCTGTACATGCTAGGCTCGTCAAGTTTAACCCAAGTATTCTGCATGTGCAAAATTGTCTTACACCCGTTGTATGTGAACGTAGAGTCTATCACACCCGATCATCACCTGGTGCTTCGAAACGATGAACTTTGGCAATGGTGCATACTCGGCGAGAACACATTTATCTTGAAATTTAGTGAAGGGATCATCTTATAATGCTACCTTCGTTCTAAGCAAAATAAGATGCATAAAGGATAAACATCACATGCAATCAAAATATGTGACATGATATGGCCATCATCATCTTGTGCTTTTGATCTCCATCTCCAAAGCATCGTCATGATTTCCATCATCACCGGCTCGACTCCTTGATCTCCATCGTTGTGGCAGGGTCGTCTCGCCAAATATTGCTTCTACAACTATCGCTAACGCATAGTGATAAATTAAAGCAATTACATGGCGCTTGCATATCATACAATAAAGAGACAACCATAAGGCTCCTGCCGGTTGTTGATAATTTACAAAACATGATCATCTCATACAATAATGTATATCACATCATGTCTTGACCATATCACATCAGAACATGCCCTGCAAAAACAAGTTAGACGTCCTCTACTTTGTTGTTGCAAGTTTTACGTGGCTGCTACAGGCTTCTAGCAAGAACCGTTCTTACCTACGACAAAAACCACAACGGTGTTTCATCAAGTTTGTTGTTTTAACCTTCTTCAAGGACCGGCCATAGTCAAATTCGATTCAACTAAAGTAGGAGAAACACACACCCGCCAGCCACCTTTATGCAAAACTAGTTGCATGTCTGTCGGTGGAACCGGTCTCATGTGCGTGGACATGTAAGGTTGGTCTGGGCCGCTTCATCCCACAATACCGCCGAATCAAAATAAGACATTGGTGGTAAGAAGTATGACTATCACCGCCCACAACTCTTTGTGTTCTACTCGTGCATATCATCTACGCATAGACCTGGCTCGGATGCCATTGTTGGGAAACGTTGCATGAAAAACAAAAAAAAATCCTACGCACACGCAAGATCTATCAAGGAGATGCATAGCAACAAGAGGGAAGAGTGTGTCTACGTACCCTCGTAGACTGTAAGCGGAAGCGCTTCACAACGCGGTTGATGTAGTCGAACTTCTTCGCGTTCCAACCGATCGAGCACCGAACGTACGACACCTCCGCATTCAGCACACGTTCAGCTTGATGACGTCCTCCGCCTTCTTGATCCAGCAAGGCAGCGAGGTAGTGGATGAGTTCCAGTAGCACGACGGCGTGGTGACGGTGATGGTGAAGCTATCTCCGCAGGGCTTCGCCTAAGCACTACGAAAATATGATCGGGGGTGTAAACGGTGGAGGGTGGCGCTGCACACGGCTAAGGGATTGTTGTTCTTGTGCTAGGCGCCCCCCTCCCACATATATATAGATGGGGGGGAAGAGGGAGCAGCCAGGAGGGCGCCCCAAGTAGGCCGAATCCTACTTGGGGTCCTCCCCAAGTGGCGCCCCCCCTTTCCTTATTTGTCGGAGAAGAAAGGAAAGGGGGGAAGAGAGAAGGAAGGGGAGGCCGAATCCTCCCCTCTTTCCTTTCCCACTTGGGCGGCTGCCATGGAGCCGCGCCAGCCCCTTGTGGGCTGGTGTGCTCCCCTCTTATGGCCCAATAGGCCCAATACCCTCCCGGGGTTGACCGGTACCCCCTCCGGTACTCCGATGACTATCCGGTTTTCTCCGAAACACTTCTGGTGTCCGAATACTATCGTCCTATATATCAATCTTTACTTATCGACCATTTCGAGACTCCTCGTCATGTCCGTAATCTCATCCAGGACTCCAAACAACATTCGGCCACCAAATCATATAACTCATATAACACAATATCATCAACGAACGTTAAGCGTGCGGACCCTACGGGTTTGAGAGCTATGTAGACATGACCGAGACACCTCTCCGGTCAATAACCAATAGCAGAACCTGGATGCCCATATTGACTCCTACATCTTCTACGAAGATCTTATCGATCGAACCGTTATGACAACATACGTAATTCCCTTTGTCCATCGGTATGTTACTTGCCCGAGATTCGATCGCCGGTATCTTCATACCTAGTTCAATCTCGTCACCGGCAAGTCTCTTTACTCGTTCTATAATACATCATCCTGTAACTAACTCATTAGTCACTTTGCTTGCAAGGCTTCTTATGATGTGTATTACCGAGTGGTCCCAGAGATACCTCTCCGATACTCGGAGTGACAAATCCTAATCTCGATCTATTCCAACTCAACAAACACCTTCGGAGATACCTGTAGAGCATCTTTATGATCACCCAGTTACATTGTGATGTTTGATAGCACACAAGGTATTCCTCCGGTATCCGGGTGTTGCATAATCTCATAGTCGAAGGAATATGTATTTGACATGAAGAAAGCAATAGCAATAAACTGAACGATCATTATGCTAAGCTAACGGATGGGTCTTGTCCATCACACCATTCTCCTAATGATGTGATCCCATTGTCAAATGACAACACATGTCTATGGTTAGGAAACCTTAACCATCTTTGATCAACGAGCTAGTCTAGTAGAGGCTTACTAGGGACACGGTATTTGTTTATGTATTCACACATGTATTTAAGTTTCCGATCAATACAATTCTAGCATGAATAATAAACCTTTATCATGAATAAGGAAATATAAAATAACAACTTTATTATTGCCTCTAGGGCATATTTCCTTTGGATACGTGTTTGTCACAGTAGGTCATGTTTTCTGTCATGCATGTACATCCATGACGATTTTATGACAGCATCAAGATAGTCATACCTGTGCTGTCGTAGAAGTGTTCCATGACAATAACAAAATTATCATCATGAAAGTCTCCACTTGCATGACGATAAATAGCGTGTCATGGAAGTGCTTTCATCAAGGGTAACCGGCACGTGGCATCCACCGTAACGGGTCGCCGTTAAGCTATCGGGTACCGGTTTGGATCCGATAACCCGTTAACAGCCAGGACCAATGGGTATTTTCCACGTGTAAAATCATCATTGGCCAGAGGGAACATGTGTCAGCTCCTCGGTGGGCCAGATGTCGTCCATCCAATGGAGGAGACGTGCCTATGATATGTCGACACATGGCAGGGCCCAACAGAGGTCCATATAGGTTAAAAGGCCGGCCCAGTCAAAGGCCCATAGTATTTACTCAGGTACTAGTGGGCCAGCCCACTAACGGCCTGCTTAAACATGGCCCATTTATGGCCCAAAGCCAGATCTAGCCCGTTAATTGTTCGCCGAGTATTTGGGCCCAATTATGGCCCAGTGACATTTCGGCCTGTTAGAGGCCCGATGTAGATATGGGCCCATTTCAGCCCGGTGTGTCTTTCGGCCTGGGAATGGCCTGTGCTGCCCATGGGCCATATATGGTCTGACACAACCTCCGACCCACTAATGGCCCATGATCAAGGTGGCAACAGTTCAGCCCAACGTGACTTTGGGCCTATTAAAGGCCTGTCATATAATTCGGCCCATTGATGCCTCTACTAAGCTTTCGGCCTCTTAAAGGCCCATGATATCAGTGGGCAAAGGAGAGCTGGTCCTAATCAACTTTGAAATTCTTCAGTAGCAGCACGCAACTGCTGAACTGATCTATCCTCCGAGAGCTTTTGATGTAATAATATCGCATGGTGAAACAAGTATCCTTTGTGTATAAGTAGTACGACAGTATTATTTATCACATAGGATATCATGAAAGAATTGCAACTCTGATTGCTGGTTAGGAACTGTCGTTCGATTTCATTCTAATAGCTGCTGTGCTTTATATAATTTTCTGTATTCGCCTTGCGACAGCATCTAAAACCAGCGCCGTACCGATCGCTTGCAATATGAAATGCGCTGAGTTAGAACACATGGGCCCCCAAACATGCAGGCCCACCGGCCTGTGGCCCAAAGTCCAAAACCGTCAGCCTATCTGAGTATTATATTCTCATCTGAACCCCCATATTATGTTATATATATTCCGCTTGATTTTTCTTGTGTATAAAGTTGTGATATAAAAGATTTTTATATTTCTTTACAAAGGGAGTATCTCTCTATCAAAAATATATTTATGTGTAACTAGTTTCTCCTGCCTTTCTACTTCCTTTCGCTGATATGCGGGGCATCCAGCAACGGGGTCCACGTGCCATGCACCAAATTAGAGTGCACAACTGCACGGTAGACTCACCCCGGTCGTAGCGCCGCAGTAATGCCCAATGAGCCGTTAAATCACAAAACCCCTACCTTTCCAGCTTTAGCAGTAAGCTGGACGGATGAAGCAACAATATTTCACTGGGCCTGAATCCCCTTCTCCCTCGTCTGCTTGTTCAGAGAAAACCTCCTCTCGGCGATTGCGTAGGGTTTTCTCATGGAGAACCAGGTACGAATTCTTCATCCATCCCCGATAAATCCTAGTCCCTTGGTCGCGGGTAATCCTAGGATGGCAGCCGCCGCCATTGATGCATTTTTCTTCCTACTGAATCTAGTGTGTTTCATTTGCAGTGCCCAAAGTGCAAGGATCCTACAGGTTTCTGCGCCCTCGGTGAGATGCCACACTTGTTCCTTCTCATCCTAACACAAGATTATAAAACGCGCACAGTATGTTCCTAGAATCCTCTTTTCTATCCGGGAGGGTTGGGGTTTTTTGAACATGCTGTCGACTAATTTGGAAATTTGGATTGCTATATTTGGATAAAGGGTACTAGTTCCATGCTCAACACTGACGTGAAAGAGGAAATTATTTCTAGATTTGGATAGAGAATACATTGTGTTCTCATATTAACTTTCCTGCAGTGCATTCCTTGATCTGCCAGAACACATGTACTCAAGATGGTCGGCCTTGCCATAATTGAATACACCAGTTTATTGGTCACATTGAAGACAAGCCATGGATATAAGTTCCCAGTTGGGTTCATGAACCAACAAGATCGCTGCTTTTTTTAGGGCTGAACTTGGATAAACTTTCTCAAGTGTTACGGACTGAAAGTTGGCGCACGAATGTTGATGGAAATAGCAGAACCTGGTCTCATCTTCACTGTGATATTCCACCCCGACGTCGTTCTAGTAGTTGATCCATGTTAAATTTGTATCTGGTTCTTGCATGTTGCCTCGATTACTTCTTAATCCACCTATTCTGCCTAACTAACCACAATTTGACTTCAGAAGTAGCAACAATTTGTGATTCCCTTCTCTCACGAAGATGCTACTTCTAACTAATGTTTCTTATAATTGGTGGCACGTGTAGGTTATTTCAAAGTTCAGCACACTACTCGTTTGTTATTCTATAAGAACTCGACTGTTACTAATGGCACTGAACTTGACTGGGATGACATCCACCAGTTCCTACACTTTAATGATCGTCTTCATGTTCTTGTGGGGCGTTTCAATGGTGGAAGGCCACGTGGGATATGTGTGCCACTGGTGCACACGTTGAACAGGTCCGACTGTGTCAAGAAACTTATGGTACGAGCTGTTTTCTGTTATATATGTTGTTCATAAACTCTTGCTTATACACAGTTTTACAGCTGTGATCTTCTTGAAACATAAACTACCCAGTTCTATTGTTCCTATACAGATGCCTGACCATGGTCGGGTCAGACTTGCGCTTGGTCACAACATGATGTTTATGTTGACCTACTCCATTTCCCTTGGAGGTGAAAAGATACTTATTCATGGGTGGTCTCAAATAATGAAGGCCCATCCATCTTCGAGAATAGGACAGAAGGTTATGCTCATGCTTTTCCATGGCTCTAAAGCGAATATCCTATTTATTGACCACATTGCGAGATGAAGCCTCTTTCAGAAGGTTGTGGATGCGCGGGGTGGCGCCTGGGGCTTGGTGGCCTCACCCCTGGTTAACTGTAGGCAAAGTAGCACTGTTCGAGGCATGCTTTGTACGGTTGAACCTGTATAACTACTCAAACTGCTTTCAGCTATGGTTGTTAAGTGCCCCTGCTGGTTTCAGTTAAGGTTGTTAAGTACTCCTACTGCTTTTACAGTTTGTCGTGTTTCTTCAGTCTCGTCTTCCACCAGCCGCCAAAACCAAACCAGCGTCGGCGGGGCCGCCTGCTTCCGCCTCCCACGGCTGGCTGCGCCTCAGCGCATGCATCGCCGCCCCACCATCTCCTAAATGGTTAACACCGGCGTCCGAGGCCTCACCGTCGTCCTTCGCGCGCTTTGGTGCGCTCGCCGCGGCGCCGCCCTCTTGTGTTGTCAACATGGTCAACAAACAAGAGGAATCGGGAGAGGACTGTACGTGGAGAGGATAACAGTAGGGACCCACCATGTCCATGGCCGTACGCAAGCAAGTTCCTCATTTTTTTTATATACTCCAATGTTAGCGTATAGAAAGAGAAAATGCTTCCTCCTAGTGGTTTGCTGACATCTGGGACCCACGACATTGTCAGCGTATAGTTATTAGACAAGAGAACAGCACAAGATCGGTTGACACCTGGGACATAGTTGCTCGAGCACTATTTTTGTTTTGTTATTGTTGAGACGGAGCAGGGTTTCAACTGGGCTGTGGCCCATCTAGCCCAGGCTTCTATTTTACGTTCACCACATGACCAGCCTAGCTATTTTTTCTTTGTGAAAATGGCTAGCCCAGTTTATTTTTTCTGAAGAATACCCAATCCAGGCATACCCAACCCAGGCCTACTTATTTTTCTCCGCCCTACTGGGCTGCAACTCTTTCAAGAGGTCTGCAAATCTTAAAAGTAATATGAAATGGGCTGTAAATATAAAAAACACATGACAAATTGGCAATTACTTTCAAATTTCTGAATTTTTTCACATTTTCAGATTCCAATTTCACTGGGCTTTAACCTAATTTAAATATATCTTCAAAGTACTTTAAATCTGGCTCGACATTTCGGTATTAAAAATATTTTGGACCCCACCGAAATATGCGAAATTTTGTTTAAATTTTTAACCCTGGCCATCGCCAACAAAAAGAAAACGGACTGCAATAAATTGCATAAAAAGTTGCAAATGAGCTGTAAATTATTAAAAAAATAGGGAATGGGCTGACTTGTGGGCCAATTAAGTTGACGCGTATGCAAGATTTTTTTACTTATTATATACGTCAACAAACGATTCTAGCAGAAGTGACCGTTGGATGTTAATCCAACGGCTCTCGTGCTTCTTCAATCTTTGATCTTCTCACTACAAGAAATATGTCAACTTGTGACCATCACTATTGGTCGCTGAATGGTCATTGTTTTTTATTTGCGACCTTTTTATGACCAAAAACAATTGGTCAAAAGCTGACCGTCTTTAATGAATCTTAACGACCTTCTCTGTGATATGGTCGTAGAAGGCAATGACCAAAACAAAAGGTCGTTGGTTCAACGACCTTTTGTTTTGGTCGCTGGTTGTCTGCCCAGGCCACGTAGGATCCAACGTGGCAAGCTGATGTGGCAAATTTGCGACTAAATGAAAAGGTCATTGATAAGAATCAGCCTGGTCCAATTCGGTGTCTATATGGGCCAAGCCCATTAATTCAGCCCATTTATATTTTTTTTCTCTGCTAATTTTGGTCAACTACACGGGCCAAGCCTACAATTCGGCCTTTTTATTTTCTGGGCCATGGCCTTTTTGTACCAAAAGTTTTAGTTTTTTTATAAAATGGGTCCATTAGTCAAACAGGTCCCACTTGTCAGGTTCTGATAAGTGGGTCCCAGCTATTAGGCTCAGATTCTCCATATTTCAATTTGACAATAAGAAAATAACCGTATTTGAATTAGCAAGCAGAAAACATAATACAAGCTGTAACATGAATCAATACAAGCTCTATAAATGACAAGTAATACAAGCTGTAACATATACAATACTTTACAAGCTCTACAAGTGTAATAACTAGATACACGCTCTACAAGTATGGGAATCATGGTTACAAGCTCTACAGGTGTTTTCTTCTTCAACATGGAGCTCCATCGATAGCAATCAAATGCCGGACTCACTGGAGGGCCATAGTCAGGACTTCGCCCTGTTACATGAATCAGCCAGAAAAATTAGAAAAACTAGAGCCAATATATTATGAACATTCCATTCAAAAAAAGGAGTAAAGGACATTCTTTGTTTCATCATGTTACAAAGGAGCAGTACAAACCACAACTTTACTCCACACACACACACACACACACACATGAATATTAAGCTCTAGTTCCAGCAACTATATCAGGGTTTAACAGAGCATGTAAGATGAATGACAGTTCAATTTCATAATATACAAGACACTTTTGCTATGAATTAACTGTCACTCAAACCAGAGTATGAACTAATCATGGTCTACCTCGACATAATCTAGCAGGAGAATCTGGCTGAACCATTAATTGGGTGAGATTAGATACAGTCTTGCGTGTAGACACTCATCCGTGCTAAACCTTAGTACACAACACTGACGCTATTATGCGACCACAAATTGAATGACTAGACACAGAGGCGGGGATGGCACCTAGATCCAGGCACTGGAGCGGATGAAGCAGCCAAACTAGGACACATTGACATTGCTTTCTAATAGGAAGCTGAACAAAGACTCGGGCTAACCATGGTCTAGCACCTTGATGTTCAAGCTTGACACAAGCTACCAAGTGTAGATGAACCAAAGATAATAATACCGTCAAACACACATGATTTTCAGAGTAGAACCGATGCTCAAGTCCTACAAGCAACTACTGAGCCTAACAACTTCAATAGAAAATTTCAGGTGCAACATAAAAGATATCCTCAGCGCTGCAAAGTTAGAAACCCACAATGACGACCTAGCACTAGCAGCAACCGAGCGGAATCAATCTACACAAACCTAGACAGACGAACAGGACCAGCATCAGTAACATCTCGGACCTTCCGATGCAGCAACTCCTGCATCTTAGAATCATAGTTCTTAGCGTCAAACTGGGAACCTTCTGGTGCCATTCCTGCCATGGCTGTAGCAGAAATAAAATATGTTAGCTCGAGCATGCAACATGAAAAGAGAGGTGCAATAAAACATGTAGAAGCTTAGTTAACCAGAAAGTACATTGTAGTGTATGAAGATAACATCAACAAGATTGTCAAGAGAAACAAAAACATCTGACACTACTCCATATAACTCATTTTGTGTATGGACAAGTCTACACAGAACCCAGTTAATACCATTGAATTCATTGCAAACTTATACCACCCAGACAAGAATTCATATGCAATAGATCCATTACAGATGAGAGACACGGCTCAAAAACTTGCCTTCAACACTTCCTTTTACAGAATGTACTGGGATTAGCAATGCACTTGGTATGCTATGATTGGTATAACTAGAGTGCGTTTACAATCCATGTACTAACATTAGCTGCAAGGCTGTAACTATAACTATAAGAACTACATGTAGTTGGAATATCAGTGTTAACGCTTTAACAGAAGTAGAACACATCCCAAATTTTGATGTGGAATTGCTTTTTACCAAGACAAACAGAATTATAGGTCTATTTTGATGTGGAAAGTAGCACCTGAACAGGTCTATTTATGAGCCACAACACACACGACAATGGACTACTACTCTCGTTTGAATGGTGATACAAAACGAAACGATGGGTGCACAGTCAGTTCAGCCAAGATAAGTGGATACCCATTGCAGTCAAGCACATGTAGGTGTACCCAATCCTTCAATCAACATATGTGCTATATGACAGGAGAGAGTTCATCCAAACACAGTTAAAGAATTTGGAGCATTCTAGCTACCAAGAAGGAAACAAAGCATACATATGCTACAATGGAGACCCATGATGCCATCATTTACTGCCAGCACCGTTGGGAGAGCCATTCATACATAGCGCAAGCATGATTCAGTATTCCCTGGTGCAGCAGAAACAAACATGGTGCCCAGCCGCATACATAATCACTAACCAACAACTACTGGCTTGGCTGGCACCAGTAGTGAACTATAGATCCGGCCCTAGAAACAATAAAGTTTAATTAAAGTAGACTAGATCAAGATTTCTAGTGTTCCGATAATGATGCTTCTGAGATTAACACAGTTTTTGTGGTATGTACATGATCTGAAATTGCCAGTTTAGGATACCTTAGTTGGGACCTTTTCCCTGACTTGTTTTTGTGTAAGTTTTTTTTCCTCGCAAAATATTTTAGCTATTGCTGCTATGACCTGAAAAAAAGACAAAAAGAAGAGAACTTTTAAGAGCCTTGACACAAAATGCTTCCATGATATAATAGCTTGAAATTTAAGCATTTCCTGATTCACATAAGCAATTCAAATGAACAATCTTAAGGTGTTGAATTTCACAATCTTGGTGTGCAAACCAACATCGTCCGAAAACTTCCTCTCAGTTGTAGTACTCCATACAACCTACAGCAGCCATGATACTAAGAAGAGCACTTGGTCAGCCTCCTATACACCCAACCTACAGCAGTTGCGGCTACACCCAAACTACAGCAGCAGTTCTACCGGTAGCAACATATGGAGTCAGTTGTCTCACCTACAGAAGCTCACCAGGAGCGAAGTTGAGCAGGTTGCAGCAACAGAAATTGTCTAAGCCCTTTTATCAGTACAAACAAAGATGCAGCAGCACATGGCCATTCTGTACTAGAGGCAACATAGCATGAAAAAGTGGGTACATCGAGATCAAGGATTTGCAAAGGCACTACTCGCCTGCGGAGACAACGACAGGGGCGAATCTAGCTAACCGCGAAGGCCAGGGGAATTTTAACAAATCTAATCGCTAGTAATACCTCAAACCCCGTCGATGGAGGCAACGTGCGGCCATGGAGGTTGTGTCCCGGTGGCGCGCCCGTCTCCTCACGCACGGGCGGGCCAGTCGTCGTGGTTCCAGCGACCTCCGATGGAGAGGAGGGCGTCGGCGTCCTCGGAGCGGAAGCAGAGGAGGTCGAGAGAGCGGAGGCCGGTGGCGGGGTCGGAGACGAGCACGAACTCGTTGCTGGGGTCGGAGATGGGGGAGACGGGCGTGTCGATGAGCGCGCGCTCGACCTCATCGGGCCCGAGCGCGAGGGACTGGGCGGCGCCATGGGGCCCCGGTGGGCGCGCCGCGGCGAGCGCGGGGCACGGGGCGGCGAAGCGAGAGGCGAGGTTGGAGAGGTGGTGCTGGAGGAAGGAGGAGGCAGTGGCAAGGGGGTTGGGAGGCGGCGGCAAGAGGGTGGTGGCGGCGCATGGTGGATGAGGATGAGAGAGTGGTGGCGTCGATCTGGATCGGGGAGACAGCGGCCGCGCGAGGAGGCGTGGATCCAGCTCGACGACGGCGCGGATCCGGAAGGCCCGCTGTGTCCGTGGCGGGGGACAGGACCACTTGAGGGCGGGGAGGCGTGGGGACTCGGGCTCCTCCCCGTCGACGGCCATGGTGCGGGGGCGGCGGCGGCGGTGGGTAGGGTTTGGCGTGCGGGTGCGGGAGAGAAGGGATTGGAACGGTGGGGAGTGGGGGCGTGGGGGCTGCGTGGGTGAGAGGGTGAGGGGGTGAGAGGATGAGGGGATGAGGGCCGCCGTTGGATCCGGGAGCATCCGATGGTGTCTGATGCATGATCCACGTGATATGCCTATGAACCAACCAGAACGCAACAAAAAATTTAAAGACCTTATGACCATCTAAATTGGTCGTAATCGATTAAAGATAAATTTTCCACGAAAAATGCATTTTCCATTTTTCAGTGCTCAAACTGAGTTTTTTTTTTGTAAAAGACCTACCAAATATTTGTTCAAATGATACCATACTTTGCACAAGTTTACATCTTGGATTGGTAAATAATAGTCACAAAGGGATTTTTTTTATTTTCTTTGCACGAAAAATCAATTTTCCATTTTTTGAGTGCCCAGAATAAGTTTTTTTTGTGAAGGACGTACCATATATTCCTTGCAAAATTGGATCAAATCAATTTTCTAAAATACTAGGCCATATTTAATGCACAATTGACCAAATGGTTGGGTGTCAAAAGATTTGATCCACCACTGGTGAAAATGACAAATTTCCGCCGATTCAGTAGGAAGCGTGTCAAATTTGAACTGCAGCTGCCTCATTGTTTGCTCTTTATTTTTTTCCAAAAATCATTTCTAGGTACATAAGTATCTATTTAATAAGAGAAACATCAAAAGTTTTCCAAGATTCAACCACTAACTAGGAACGGTCATGCCCGCCGTTTTGACCGCATTTTGAAACGGACATAGAAAATTAAACAAAATCAAAAAATTGGAAAACCTTCGCATTGTGTCATTATATGTGACCAAGTTACCAGGAAAAATAATAAACTTTTAATACGGCAATTCTTTGAAAAAAGTGTTCTAAAAAATGAGCTATCATGTGTGAAGATTCATGGCTTTCAAGCCAAATAATCAATCTTATGGCCACACTCATGGCATAGTTTGTTCAAATGATCTCATATTGTGCACAAGGGTGCATCTTGGAATGGCAAACAATGTTGCCTAAGAGATTTTTCATTTTCTTTGGATGAAAAATCAATTTTCCATTTTTTGAGTGCCCAAAATGAGTTTTTTTGTGAATGACCTACCATATATTTGTTGCAAAATTGGATCATATAAATTTTATAAAATACTAGCCCATATTTAATGCACAATTTACCAAATGGTTGGGTGTCAAAAGATTTGATCCACCACTGGTGGAAAAGACAATTTCCGCCAATTCAGTTGGAAGCGGGTCAAATTTGAACTGCAGCTGCCTCATAGTTTGCTCTTTATTTTTTCCAAAAATCATTTCTAGGTACATAAGTATCTATTTAATAAGAGAAACATCAAAAGTTTTCCAAGATTCAACCACTAGCTAGGAATGGTCATGCCCGTCATTTTGACCGCATTTTGAAACGGGCATAGAAAATTCAAAAAAAAATCAAAAAATTGGAAAACCTTCGCATTTGTGTCATTATATGTGACCAAGTTACCAGGAAAAATAATAAACTTGTAATACGGCAAGTCTTTGAAAAAAGTGTTCTAAAAAATGAGCTATCATGTGTGAAGATTCATGGCTTTCGAGCCAAATGATCAATCTTATGGCCACACTCATGTCATAGTTTGTTCAAATGATCTCATATTATGCACAAGGGTGCATATTGGAATGGCAAATAATGTTGCCTAAGGGAGTTTTAATTTTCTTTGGATGAAAAATCAATTTTCCATTTTTCGAGTGCCTAAAATGAGTTTTTTGTGAATGACCTACCATATATTTGTTGCAAAATTAGATCAAATAAATTTTCTAAAATACTAGCCCATATTTAATGCACAATTAACCAAATGGTTGGGTGTCAAAAGATTTGATCCACCTCTGGTGAAAAAGACAAATTTTCACCGATTCAGCAGGAAGCGGGTCAAATTTGAACTGCAACTGCCTCATAGTTTGCTCTTTATTTTTTCCAAAAATCATTTCTAGGTACATAAGTATCTATTTAATAAGAGAAACACCAAAATTTTTCCAAGATTCAACCACTAGCTAGGAACGGTCATGCCCGTTGTTTTGACCGCGTTTTGAAACAGGCATAGAAAATAAAAAAAATTGGAAAACCTTCGCATTGTGTCATTATATGTGACAGAGTTACCAGGAAAAATAATAAACTTGTAATACGGCAATTCTTTGAAAAAAGTGTTCTAAAAAATGAGCCATCATGTGTGAAGATTCATGGCTTTCAAGCCAAATGATCAATCTTATGGCCACACTCATGGCATAGTTTGTTCAAATGATCTCATATTTTGCACAAGGGTGCATCTTTGAATGGCAAATAATGTTGCCTAAGGGAGTTTTCATTTTCTTTGGACGAAAAATCAATTTTCCATTTTTCGAGTGCCCAAAATGAGTTTTTTGTGAAGGACCTACCATATATTTGTTGCAAAATTGCACGAAAACAATTTTATAAAATACTAGGCCATATTTAATTCATAACTGACCAAATGGTTGGGTGTCAAAAGCTTTCATCCCCCTCTCGTGAAAAAGACAAATTTCCACCGATTCAGATGGAAGTGGGTCAAATTTGAACTGCAGCTGCCTCATAGTTTGCTCTTTATTTTTTCCAAAAATAATTTTTAGGTACATAAGTATCTCTTTAATTATAAATACATGGTTTGGTGGCGATACGTCGAGGTTTGGATGGTGGCCGAGGGCCCCAACTCCAGAGCGCGTAAACTCGCATGCCCGCCGCGTGGTCACCGCATGACCGTGGCGTTGCCACACATTCTGGGCGGCCTAGGAATGTCTAGTGGGTTGGGCACTCCCCCGGTAGGTGGCAGGAAGAAGAATGCAATAGAAGAATCTCACGAGGAGACTGAACTGAGCTCAAACATGAATTAGCGGCCAAGTGTTTGATTAGTGGTGGGGAAAATTCAGATGGCCAATGGGCCTGAGTTTTGGTCGAGGATGATCATCTACTAAGGACACTGTCTTGGAAAATTTGCAGCTCAAATGGAGGAGCCTAGGTGTCACTTGCTTTGCAAAGAACCACACAGGACAGAAATATGAATGTTGAAGCTGGACTCAAATGAATGAATGTATTGATCTGAGATTTGGAGGAGGATGATAATTTGGGCATATGAAGCCACTTTAAAATTTTCATACCATTTGGATAAATAAAAATGGTACTTCCTTCACAGTGCTCTCCACTGAACAGAAAATTGGGAAAAATGTTGAGGGAAATTGGGTAGAATAAATGAGCTAAAATTTGGTGGAGGGAGGTTCTATGTGCAGTGTCATGTCGTGGTAATTTTTCAGCAATTATAAATTAATATAAAATATAGTTGCTTCACAAACTGAAAATATTACCAGAAACAAAGATTGGATGGTGAGCTCACATGGATTGTTAGATGGGGCTCAAATTTTGTGGAGAGCTGTGATTTGGGAATATAGAAGATGTGGCAAAAATTCAGCTCATTATGATATGCCTAGCTAGTACTTCCTTCACAATGGTTCTAGCTGAACAAAAAATTTGGAAATTTGCCGAGGAAGATTTACCAGGTAAATGGAGCTGAATATTGTCATGAGGCAATGATTTGGATAGTAAACAATGTCCAATTTTTTTGGGAATTTTGGGAATGACAGAAATATAGGCTGCTTCACAACCTAGGGCAAAAATTGACACATAGACATGACACATAGGCAAAACTGATGAGGTGGCGCCTAGTCATAGCAATGCACCACAATTTACAAGGCTATGACCATCTATATTGGTCGTTATCAGCTAGAAATAAGGCAGCAGACCGGTGTTGTTTGCTTTACGACCATTTCATGTAAGGAAATTACGACCTTTCTGACCAAAATGGTCGTTATGGTTTAGGGTTTGGAGACCCCCGAACAGCTTTTGACCAATTAGTCTCAAATGGTCGTAGATTTATGACCAATTCTTCCAGGGTCACTGACAGAAGGTCACAAGTTGACATATTTCTTGTAGTGTCTTGCTCCAGCCGCCAAATCTAGCGCCGGTGGGACCGCCTGCTCCCGCCTCTCGTGGCCGGCTGTGCTGCCGCGCATGCCTCACCGCCCCTACTACTCCCACCGCAGACCAGGCCATCTCTCTACTCACCCACATCCCTCCACTGCTGTGGCTTCGCCACCTCCGGGTCATTCCCTTCCTGGATCTCGCCGTTGTCCATCGCGTTGGTGTTCTCGGCACGGCGTGGTCAACGAGTGACAACATTTGAAGAGGGATGTACATGGAGAGGCTGACAGTTGGGACCCACATGGTCCATGGCCGCACGCAAGCATGTACTCCTTATTACGCCAAAAAATGAATCCTCCCCATGACAGCTGGGACCCACCAGCTATATCTTGGCATGGAAGGAAGTGCTGCCTTATTAAGCAAAAAATAATGATTGCTCCCCATGACAGCTGGGGCCCACCAGATTTGGAGGCTGACTTGTGGCCCTACTAAGTTGACGCGTACGCAGGGCTTTGTCAACTTAGTCAACAAACGATTCTATCACCAGTGACCATTGGATTGTTAACATCCAACGGTCGTCCTGCTTCTTCAACCACAGATTTTCTTGCTCCAGCCGTCCAAACCACCACGTGCTCCTGCCTCACGTGGCCGGCTGTGCTGCCGCGCAGGCCTAACCGCCCCCTACTACTCCCACCGTTGGCCAGGCCATCCATCTACTCACCCACACCCCCTATTATTCTGCGGTGACGGTAGCCTCACACCACAGCCGAACCAGTCAACCCTCGTACTACCCTTTGCGTGTTCCTAGGCTCCGTGTCGTTCCCTGCCTCACCGTCGTCGACCGCCTAGGTGTTGTCCGGGCGGCGTGGTCAACATGGTTAATGAACGACAGCCATTGGAAAAGGACTGTACGCAGTGAGGCTAACAGATGGACCCACCAGCTACATCTTCGCACGCAAGGAAGTGCCTCCTTATTACGCGCAAACAAAAAAGAATCCTCCCCTTGTCAGCTCGGACCCACCATCAATATCTTCGCACGCAAGGAAGTGCCTCCTTATCCTCCCTGACAGTCGAGACCCACCCAGTCGAAGCGTACGTAGCGTTGTCATTCTGGTTGCAAACATGTACGTACATACTGGTCCATCGGTCTTTCTGCCACGATGAACCGTGGCCCAGTAAGGAGCGGTAGCTGTTCAGGTAGTCCCATCTATATCGTGTACATGTACTTACAGCCACGCTGCAAGAAAGTAAACATGGCTATGTACATACATACGGGCGGGGTCTCAAACGCGTACAGCAACCGCGTCCTGTACATCAGCAGCCAACCGACTGGGTCGAAACGGAGAAACTGCATCATGTTCATCGGGAGGCAACAAAATGCATCGTGTTCATCTGGAGCCAACAGGCTTGGACGGAACAACCGAAACGAGGCCTGGCATGCCGCAGAACGGAGGAAACAGACTTGTGTTTGAGCTCCTACGATCGAAACAGGGTGCTGTTGATCGAGAGGGGTGTGGCGTACCGCAAAACAGAGGAAACAGACTTGTGTTGGAGCACCTACGGTCGAAACGGGGTCCTATTCATCAGGAGGGGTGTGGCGTACCGCAAAACGGGACTCCACGGGCTACTGTTCATCCACCGTCTACTGCCTCGCTCCAGCCTCCACGGGATACTGTCCATCCACCGTCGACTTCCTCCAGCCTCCACCTGCTACTGTTCATCCACCACACCTTCCTCCTGCCTCCACATGGTACTATTCATCCATGGGCTACTGTTCATCTGGCCTCCACCGGCTACTGTTCAACCAGCCCTACACGAGGTCCTGTTCATCCACCCCACCTCCTCGATCGGGGTCCTGTTCATCCAGCGGTAACGGCCTCTACTACCACGAGGTCCTGTTCATCCAACCCCCACCGGGAACTGTTCATCCAACCCCCAACAACAGTCACTGTTCATCAAGAGGCAGCAGCAGGGGTTCGATCGGCTTCAGTTAGCAGCAGTAGCGAAGGAATTGCTCGGGTTCAGTTAATAACCAAGGGATCGATCGCTCAGGTTCAATAACAAAGCTAGTGCAATCGCTCGGGTTCAGTAAGGCGAATGCCTCGCTCGGGTACAGTTAGAGCCCAACGCCTCGCACACACACGCATACGTGTATGAGAGAAACGCACAATCCTCCGTGCATCGCTCGGCCCCGACCACCCACCGTAACCGGGAACTCCCCGAAAATTTCCTCGCCCTCGCTTCTACCATGATTTTTTCCATCATGGACGGCCCAAAGAATGTCATGCAGGTGCATCCCCGGCTCGCCCAGGATGAAAAGACCATTTTCTGTCAAGATTTTTTGTCATAGAAGTAGGAGCCCACCACATCTATGATGATACGTGATTTTGTCATAATTATTGTCATAGAAGTGTCATAAGCATGACAGAAAAACTTTTCGTTCAGGCCAAAATGTCACGGATGTGTCTTTTTTTTGTAGTGATAGGATGATAGGGGCTTATAGTTTCGCCTCCCAACCATTCACCTCAAGGGTAATGTCCATAATAATAATTTATGAAAACCTACGTCCGAGTGGATATATATGTCTGGATCTTCCCCAACACATAGTGCTTGCCAAAGAGAAAATATAAAAATAAGGGTAAAGATCACCATGACTCTTGTATAAGGGTAGAAAGTAAAATAAAAGATAGGCCCTTCGTAGAGGGAAGCAGAGGTTGTCATGCACTTTTATGGTTGGATGCACAAAATCTTAATTCAAAAGAACGTCACTTTATATTGCCGCTTGTGATAAAGAACTTTATTATGCAGTACGTTGCTTTTATTTCTTCCATATCACAAGTTCGTATAAAGCTTATTTTCCTCACACTAAAAGATCATACATACTTAGAGAGGAATTTTTATTGCTTGCACCGATGACAATTTACTTGAAGGATCTTACTCAATCCATAGGTAGATATGGTGGACTCTCATGGCAAAACTGGGTTAAGGGATTTTGGATGCACAAGTAGTATCTCTACTTGGTGCGGAAGATTTGGCTAGAATAGGATGAGAAGCAAACTCAACATGTTGGAGGATCCATGACAATATAACTTCTATTCGGATATAAGAAAACATAACTCATTATGTTGTCTTCCTTGTCCAACATCAACTTATTAGCATATAATATTTTAATGAGTGCTCACAATCATAAAAGATGTCCAAGATAGTGTATTTATATGTGAGACCTCTCTTTCTTTATTACTTCCTATTAATTGCAACAATGACCAATACTATGTTTGTCAACTCTCAACAAATTTCATGCGACATACTTCTTATATGTGAAGTCATCACTCTCCATAAGATTATTATATAATCTTTTTATTTCTTTTATTCACTTTTCCTTTTCATTATGAAAGCAAGAATGCAAAGCCCTCAAATCAAAACTAATCTTTATTATATAACTCTCGGACTCTATTACATCGATAGAACACAAAGCAAAACTGAAAACTAGATCATACTAAAAACTTTTACTCTACTAGGTAATGATATAACCAAACAGGTCGAACTAATAAAAATGATAAAGGTAAAGATGTGATGGTGATACGATACCGGGGCACCTCCCCCAAGCTTGTTACAAGCCAAGGGGAGTGCCCATACCCATGTACTCAGGTCTCCTTCTTCGGAGGTGATGGTGATGGAATTGATGATGTGTCTGTCAATTTCAATAAGATACCCTTCAGGCCCTACAGTTCTAGGAGCACACGTTGGAGTGTATTTGCATTCTTCCGAATCTCCTCCAAAAGGTGCTTATTTTTGGGCCACCAAGAACCTTTCCCTGCATTACTTTTAGTTGGACGAGATATATCCCAATTGGAGGCTATATGTGTACGAGGAGTATTCTCCGCTCCATAATTATGAACTAAATTGTGAAAGTTGTTCTGATGTAACCTGTGTAAGGTCCTCCTAGGGGGAAGTCCTTCTTTTATCTCTTGTCCTTCATGATTGCTTGTAGTCCTCACTGCTTGATGGGGATTTGGAATAGTGGAGATGCCAGCAAGAGTGCCTCTCTCTAAAGCCGGAGGGTGGACCTCAAGCGAATCCCCTTCGTCTTTATCCATCGTGACTTCCTCGACATCCTCCCTCCCGAGTTCCATCTGCATCAACCAAGCATCGTCGTCCACATTGTTGGAGGAGGAGGAAGACATGATGCCTGCCTTGAAAACTCTGGCAGAAAACAACTCGAAACAAGAACAGAGGATATTGCCGTGATACGGTGGTCAAAACCTTCGAGAGATTATATAATGAATTTTTACCGTGCAAAAGAAGTATTCTGGGGGAAAATGGAGTCCGGGGGGTGATACGTCTCCATCGTATCTACTTTTCCTAACGCTTTTGCTCTTGTTCTGGACTCTAATTTGCATGATTTGAATGAAACTAACCCGGACTGACGCTGTTTTCAACAGAACTACCATGGTGTTGTCTTTGTGCAGAAATAAACATTCTCGGAATTGGACGAAACTTTTTGGAGAATTATTTCAGAATATATAAAAAATACTAGAACCAAGAACCACCGGAGGGGGTGCACTGGCTGGGCATGATACACCAGGGCGCCCCCCCTCTGGCGTGCCCTGGTGGGTTGTGGTCCCCTTGTGCCCCCTGACCCTAATTCCAACTCCATAAATACCTATTTTTGGAGGAAAAAAGAGGATAGGAAGTTTCGTCACGTTTCATGATACGGAGCCGCCGCCACCTCCTGTTCTTCATCGGGAGGCCATATCTGGAGCCCGTTCAGGGCTCCGGAGAGGGGAATCTTCGGTCTTTGTCATCACCAGCCCTCCATCATCACCAATTCCATGATGCTCCCCACCGGGAGTGAGTAATTCTTTCGTAGGCTCGCTGGTTGATGAGGAGTTGGATGAGATTCAGCATGTAATCGAGATAGTTTTGTTAGGGCTCGATCCCTAGTATCGACTATGTTCTGAGATTGATGTTGTTATGACTTTGCTATGCTTAATGCTTGTCACTAGGGCCCGAGTGCCATGATTTCAGATCTGAACCATTTATGTTTTCACCATATTATCTATGTTCTAGATCCGATCTTGCAAGTCATATTCACCTATTACGTGTTATGATTCGTAAACCCCAGTATGACAGTAATTGGGATACTTTCCGGTGATGACCATAGTATGAGGAGTTCATGTATTCACTATGTGTTAATGCTTTGTTCCAGTTCTCTATTAAAAGGAGGCCTTAATATCCCTTAGTTTCCTTATGGACCCCGCTGTCACGGGAGGGTAGGACAAAAGATGTCATGCAAGTTCTTTTCCATAAGCACGTATGACTATTTACGGAATACATGCCAACATTATATTTATGAACTGGAGCTAGTTTTGTATCGCCCTAGGTTATGACTGTTATATGATGAATATCATCCAACGAATTCACCGATCCAATGCCTACGAGTTTTCCACATATTGTTCTTGCTAAGTTATTGCTGCTGCTGTCACTGTTACACTTGCTACAAAACCATTGCTATCACTGTTACTGTTACTATTACTGTTATCACTGCTATCAAAACTATGATATTGCTGTGCTACTGATCACTTTGCTACAGATATTTAATCTCTAGGTGTGGTTGAATTGACAACTCAACTGCTAATACTTGCAAATATTCTTTGGCTCCCCTTGTGTCGAATCTATAAATTTGGGTTGAATACTCTACCCACGAAAATTGTTGCGATCCCATATACTTGTGGGTTATCAAGACCCTTTTCTGGCACCATTGCAGGGGAGCATAGCTATATTTTTTGAGTCACTTGGGATTATTATCTATTTATCACTATGAAGAATTTGAAGGATACCAAAACCAAGATCGTTCCCTCTAAGACGAGGGGAGGTAAGGATTTGCCATCACACTCTGTACTTGATTCACCTTCTGTTTTGAGTAGACTTGCAACACCACCACATGCTATTAATCCTGATATGTCGCAAGTTATTGATGATGCTACTTCTGCTATGAATGATACTCATGATGATGCTAGTACCTTGCCTGATGATAATGTGCCCCTAGGTGAATTTCTTGATGAACAAATTGCTAGAGCTAAAGATATTGAGAATGCTGAAACTGATGAAATTATTGAAACTGATGAGGTCTTTGAAACTGAAAACTATGAAACACCTATTAGACCTAGCTCTCCTAGATTTGAAATGCCTAAGATACCTGAAGGTTATGTTATGGATGAGGAGATAGCTAGAGACTTTCTTGCTTGCAATGACAGGGATGATCTTAAGAAATTACTATGCAAACTGAAAGAAAAATGTTTGAATGCTAGAATGAAATGTGATCCCAAGTTTGCTACTTCACCTATCTTTGTTGCCGATAAGGATTATGAATTCTCTGTCGACCCAGAGTTAATTACTTTGGTTGAATCTAATCCTTTTCATGGCTATGAAACTGAAACTGTTATGGCACATCTTACTAAATTAAATGATATAGCCACCCTTTTTGCTCATGATGAGAAAATTCGCTACTACTATATTCTCAAATTATTTCCATTCTCATTAATGGGTGATCCTAAGATATGGTACAATACTCTTGCTCCTGGTTGTGTGCGTAGTCCCCAGGATATGATTTACTACTTCTCTGAAAAATATTTTCCTGCTCATAAGTAACAAGTTGCCTTACAGGAAATATTTAACTTTGTGCAAATTGAAGAAGAGAGTCCCCCACAAGCTTGGGGGAGGCTTCTCCAATTGCTTAATGCTTTGCCTGATCATCCTCTCATCCTCTTGAGAAAAATGAAATACTTGATATCGACTATAATGGACTAACCGATGCTTCTAGGGACTTCCTAGATAGTTGTGATGATTGTGTTTTCAGGGAACGAACTATTGAACAAGCTGAGGAATTATTGAATACATATTGAAAAATTATCATGATTGGATTCTTCCTGAACCACCACCTAAACCCACTCCAAAGAAGAGGGGTTTCTTATATCTCAGTCCCGAAGATATGCAAGAGGCAAAGAAATGTATGAAGGAAAAATGTATTAAAGTTGAAGATGTTAAGAATTTACCACCTATTGAAGAAATACATGGACTTGACACACCACCACCTCCACAGGTGGTAGAGGTAAATTCTATATTAAAGTTTGATGAAGGTGGCATCCCTTACAATAAACATCCTAGTCAATGCTTATATGAGTTTGCCAATTACATTAGAAAACAAGATCACTTCAGTGCAAATGTTATGAAACAATTAAAATACAATTCTGATATGATTGCTCGCTTGAGTGACTTGTTGTTTAGAATTACCAATGATGTTAGCGGTGTAGGGAAACATGCTTCCATGGTTCAAATTCAGTTAGAACAAGTTGCTAAATCTCGAAGTGAATTGCTTAGTGAAATGAATAATAATAATATGAATGATTTTGCTATTAGAGTAGCAACTAGAGGAGGCAAAATGACTCAGGAACCACTCTATCCTGAAGGACACCCTAAAAGAATTGAACAAGACTCTCAAAGAATTAACACTGATGCACGAAGTCCTTCTAAAAAGAAAAAGAAAAAGAAAAATGATAGGACTTTGCATACCTCTAGTGAACCCGAAATAGAAAAATCTCCTGAAGATAGTAATAATGTCTCTATCTCTGATGCTAAAACTCAATCTGGTAATGAACATTCATCTAGTGATAATGAAAATGATAATGATGATGTTGATGAAGATGCTCAACCAAACAATGATAAACAACCAGATAATGATATTGAGATAGAACCTGTTGTTGATCTTGATAACCCACAACCTAAAAATAAAAGATATGATAAAAGAGACTTCGTTGCTAGAAAACATGGTAAAGAAAGAGAACCATGGGTTCAGAAACCCATGCCGTTTCCACCTAAATCTACTAAGAAAAAAGATGATGAGGAATTTGAACGCTTTGTTGAAATGCTTAGGCCAGTCTTTTTGCGTACTCGCTTGACTGATATTTTAAAGATGGCCCCTTATGCAAAATACATGAAAGACATCATCATTAATAAGAGAAAGATACCTGAAGCTGAAACCTCCACCATGCTTGCTAATTATTTGTTTAAGGATGGGGTACCTAAAAAACTTGGAGATCCAGGAATACCAACTATACCTTGCTCAATCAAAAGAAATTATGGCAAACAACTTTGTGTGATTTAGGAGCTGGTGTTAGTCTTATGCCTTTCTCTTTATATAAAAGTCTTGATTTGAATAAACTCACACCTACTGAAATATCTTTGCAAATGGCAGATAAATCAACTGCCATACCTATCGGTATTTGTGAGGATGTGCCCGTTGTTGTTGCAAATGTTACTATCTTAACAGACTTTGTTATACTTGAGATGCCCGAGGACGACAACATGTCGATTATCCTTGGTAGAGCCTTTTTGAATACTGCAGGGGCTGTTATTGATTGCAATAAAAGCAAGGTCACTTTTCATATCAACGGTAATGAGCATACAGTGCACTTTCCGAAGAAACAATTCCAAGTGAATGGTATTAATGTTATTGAAAAATCTCTGACACTCACTATTTGAAGTTTTCAACTACCTCTACCTACTGCCCAAAAGAAATATGACATACTTATTGTAGGGGATATTCACATCCCCATTGAGGTAACTTAGTGTTTTATGAAAGTTCTTCAGTTTCATGCTAATCGAAAGTGGTTGTTAATAAGACTTGATCAACCTTGTTAATGAATCATTTTTGAGAGGTATGAAGTCGATGAATTTAGTGAACAAAACATTCTGTCCTTACCTTTTGTTTTCTGTTTTTCTTAGTTAAATAAAATAAAATGCCATGTTTAGTCTGTTTTCTGAATTTTCCGTGCAATAAAAAATGACCCAAAAATATAAGTTTTCAGAATGCCCTGAAATTTTAACATGATTTTTTCTGAATATTTCTGAATTTCTGGTGCAAATAACATCAGAGGGGGGGTGCACCCGGTGTCCACAAGACACCAGGGCACGCCAGCAACCCCAGGCGCACCCTGGTGGGTTGTGGTCCCCATGTGGGTCCCCTCACTTACCTTTTAAGCCCATGTCATCTCCTACCTCCAGAAAAAAAATCACCATAGCTCTCTCTCTCTCTCATGTTCTTGCTCTCAATCCCGCGGATTTCGATCTCTTTGCTCGAAGCTCCGTTTCCGAAACTGTTTTGGGGGATCGCTACTTGGTATGTGACTCCTCCATTGCTTCAATTAGTTTTTGCTTTAGTGGTTTATATTCTGAATAATTAGCTACTCTTGGCGCTGCTGTAGACGGGCTTGCACATTGAATTCTTAGAGTTCTAAGTAGTTTGAATGCTTAATATAGCCTCTATGCATCCCTATAGCTATCAATCTTATGAAGTTTTGTTAACAAAAATTTTGTGGACTAAATTTTTCAGAATTTTTTTTATAGGAATAAGATGAGTTTCTTTAGGAAGTTTTCCTCCAGGAAAAATGCTAGGGGAGTCATTGGGGAATCATCGGACAACGACCTCAACACTCCGAGAATGGTGGAGGTGCGGCCGTGCGAATGGCCGCATAATGCCTTCATGGAGGAGGCCGGGTTGCATCAAGAGTTCGCCCAATTCATTGCAAATGCTGGGCTAACGGACTTCCTCGCAGCTGAGTGTGACCAACACCACATCCTTACAAAGTCCTTTGCGCAAAATTTTCATTTTCTGAGTAGGAATAATCCTCCCGAGGTGCGGTGTAATTTGTATGCTGAAACCCATCAGATGCCACTCACTGACTTTTGTGACATTTGTTTCATTCCTTCTGATGGGGAATTAAGGGAGCCTGGGCCAGCAGAGTTTGAGGACTTTCTCTGCACTTTGACAGTGGGGGATGAGAGAGGCGTGTCGAACACCACTGCCACTAGTTTGCAGTTTCCTTCTATGCATTACTTTACTTTATTCATCGCGAAGTGTTTAACTGGTAGGGAGAAGGTCGGTGCACTCAGTGCCCCCGACCTTGCTATTTTACGCCGTGCACTACACAATGATCACACCTTTAGCCTAGGGGCTATTATTGCATGTCGTTTGCACCTCAACAGGGCTAAGGGCAAAATTCATGGTGGTATTTATGCCACTCGCTTAGCGAGTCACTTTAACGTTCAGATACGCCAACATGATTATCCTTTGCCCCGAGTTTATCTAGATCACCAGGCAATGGTGGCTCACCAGTTTACTGATGATGCTAACTCTCTTCATAATGTTCGTTACAACCTGGTTTTAGCGTGGATTCCCATGATGTTATTCTGTTGCCTACACCTGCTTTGTTTGATTCTATTGCCAGGGGCGGATACAGGGTCATGCCAGAGGACATTATTGTCTATCGAAATGACCAGGCAGTGGCAGAGGAGGAGCCCCAGGAGTGGGACGCTCAGGTGCCGCCGCCAAACACTTCGACATGGGACCGGAAGGCTACTACGAATGGTGATTACTAAGCTAGGTCAAAAGCTTAAGCTTGGGGGAGTACATATTTCCACCGACATTACATTCATGTTCACACATTTCATTCCAGTTGTCGGTGTCCACACTTTTTCATTGTATTATCCATGCTGGATTTATTTTCTCGCTTTCTTCTTGTGTGTTTGAAAAACTTCGAGAAAACCCAAAAATATTTCTCGCTTCTTATTGTTTTTTCTTTCTAGTTTAAATTAGTTGTAGTGTTAAAAGAAAACCCAAAAAGATTTCCATGTTCTTCTTTTGCTTGTTGGGACCTTTTCCGTGTAAATAGTTTTCTCGTTTTTGTTTTCCATTCTTTAGTTTGCTTTCCTCCAGAAAAAATTAAAAACTCCAAAAATATTTCAGTGTGTTTCTCTGAAATTCTGTTCTTTTTATTGAGTCGTACCAAGGAGAAGACCCGAATGAAAATGTTGGGTGGCTCTCGTATGTATTATTGTTGATCTAATAAATAGCTCGAATTACCTTGTCTCCTCCTTTTGAATAAAATGTTTGCAGATTCTAGCTTAGTCCACGACACTCTTGCACTATTATTATTTTCATATCATTCGGTCGTGCAAGTGAAAGGTAATAATGACGATATTTGATGAATTGACTGTGGCAGAGAGAAGCGGGTATGAACTCAACTAGTTTTGTCTTTGTAAATATGTTTAACCTAGTATCCATGATTCGGCATATTATGATCAAACATGTTTGCAATGACAATTAGAGATTATAGTTTCTCATGCCATGCCTAAGTAGCTAGGAGTGGATAATGATTTATCATAGGTGTCAACATGCATTAAAATGATTGTGATGTAGTATGATGATATGGTATCCTCCTCTGAATGTTTCAAGTGGCTTGACTTGGAACATGTTCATGCATGTAGTTGAATCAAAACCAACATAGCCTCTATGATATTTATGTTCATGGTGTTCATATCCTACTCATGCTAGTATTCAATGTTGATTATGCATAACGCATGTTCATGACCGTTTTCGCTCTCTAGCTGGCTGCTTCTCAACCTATTTGCTAGCCTATGCCTGTACTAAGCGGGAATACCGCTTGTGCATCAAAAACCTTAAACCCAAGTTATTCCAGATGAGTCCACCATATCTACCTATATGCGGTATTACCCTGCCGTTCCAAGTAAATTTGCATGTGCCACCTCTAAAATTTCCAATGAACATCTGTTTTGTGTGCCTGGACCGCTCATGGAGCGACAGGGGGCGGTCAGTATCTTCCATGCTAAGCGGGTTATTCTCATGATGAGTGTTTATTCACTCGTCCTTGCACGAGAGGGGCGGTAATAGGGATGCCCATTCCCGAAATAAAAAATTGCAAATAATTAAACAAAACTCCCCCAGGATTGTTGTTGGTATGGACGGTACCCGTGGATTTGGCTAGCCATGGAGCGTGTTTGTTGGTGGAGGGGGAGTAAACCTTTACTTTTACCGCTTGCGAACCGCAACTAATGTGTTTAGCATGGAAGATATTGATAACTCTTGGTCGTAACATTGACAGGAAGGGTGCACCTCCCAAAATTATATTTATCTTTGTTTTAAGCTTTGAGCTCTGGCACCTCTGCAAATCCCTGCTTCCCTCTGCGAAGGGACTATCTATTTAATTTTATGTTGAGTCATCACCTTCTCAAACAAGCGCCAGACCTGAGAGCACTATTGTCATCCTCATGCATTGTGTATAGTTAATGTTGGATGCATCATGACTGGATCTTTTCTACCATGAATTACAATGTTTAGTCGCTGCTTGAACTTTGGAGGAGCTCTGCATTTATGTTTTGCGGTCTCAGAAAGGGCCAGCGAGATACCACTATTGCCATATTATATCATGGTTGTTTTGACAAAGTGTTGTCATTTGAGATATTTTATTACTGCTCGCTAGTTGCTTATGTCATTGATATGAGTTAATATAATTCCTAAGAGTTATTGTTGACATGGTTACTCATGATCTTTGCTGAAAACTGATACGTCTCCAATGTATCTATAATTTCTGAAGTATTCATACCATGTTTACAACAATTTTATATGATTTTGGTACGATTTGCATGGAACTAACCCGGACTGGCGCTGTTTTCAGCAGATCAACCATTGTGTTGTTTTTTGTGTAGAAATGAAAGTTCTCCAAATGAGCTAAAACTTTTTGACAATTTCTTTGGAACAAAAGAGACCCCCGAAGCTTCGTGGTAGGGCCAGAAGAGCCACGAGGAGGGCACAACCCACCATGGCGCGCCAGAGGGACTTGGCTTGCCCCGGTGGGTTGTGCTCACCTCGAGGCCCATCTTCACGTGAAACCGACGCCAAAAAATCCTATAAATAGAGAAACCATCAGAAAGAACCCTATATCAGAAGTTCCGCCGCCGAAAGCCTCTGTAGCCACGAAAAACGAATCTAGACCCTGTTCCGGCACCCTGCCGGAGGGGGAAATCATCACCGAAAGCCATCTTCATCATCTCGGCGGCCACCATGATGAGAAGGGAGTAGTCCACCCTCAGGGCTGAGGGTTTGTACCAGTAGCTATGTGTTTAATCTCTCTCTCTCTCTCTCTCTCTCATGTTCTTGAGATGACACTATCTTGATGTATCGCGGGCTTTGTTAATATAGTTGGATCATATGGTGTTTTCCCCTCTCTATCTTGTTGTGAATTGAGTTTTCCCTTTGAGATTTCATTTTTATCAGATTGAATACTTTTATGGATTTGAGAACACTTTATGTATGTCTTGCTATGAATACCCGTGGTGACAATGGGGTATCATATTGATTCACTTGATATATGTTTTGGCACTCAACTCGTGGATTCCCGAGGTGACATTTGGGTAATCTATGCATAGGGGTTGATGGATGTTCTTGTCTTTGTTTTTTCGATAGAAACCTTGGGGCACTCTTTGAGGTTCTTTGTGTTGGATTGAGAATTATGAATCTGGAATTGTTTGATGCATACCGTATAATCAACTCACGGATACTCGCGGTGATATTGGAGTATCTAGGTGACATTAGAGTTGGTTGATGTGTATCATATGGTGTTATTTTAGTACGAACTCTTGGTTAGATCGATCGGAAAGAATAGCTTGGTGTTATTTTAGTATGAACTCTAGGATAGATTGATCGGAAAGAATAGCTTTGAGGTGGTTTCATACCCTACAAACAATTTCTTCTTATGTTCTCTGCTAGATAAGAACTTTGGAGTGATTCTAAATCGCACATTGAGGAATAGTTATATGATCCAATTATATTAGTTTTGTTGAGAGATTGCACTAGTGAAAGTACGGACCCTAGGCCTCATTTTCAAGCATTGCCATACCGTTTGTGCTCCGTTTTATCAATTGCTACCTTGCTGTTTTTTATTGTTCCTATTACAAAAATCAATATCTACTATCATTACTACACTTGTATCACCATTTCTTCGCCGAACTAGTGCACCTATACAAATTACCATTGTATTTGGTGTGTTGGGGACACAAGAGACTTTTTTTATTCGGTTGCAGGGTTGTTTGAGAGAGACCATCTTCATCCTACACCTCCCACGGATTGATAAACCTTAGGTCATCCACCTGAGGGAAATTTGCTACTGTCCTACAAAACTCTACGCTTGGAGGCCAAACACGAGTCTACAAGAACAAGTTGTGTAGTAGACATCAAGCTCTTTTCTGGTGCCGTTGCCGGGGAGGTGAGTGCTTGAAGGTATATCTTTAGATCTTGCAATCGAATCTTTTAGTTTCTTTTTTTTATCAATAGTTTGGTGCATAAAATAAAACTAAAAAATGGAATTGAGGTGGCCTCATATTATTCGTATTTATCATGTCTTTCTTGAAAATGATGGAAAGGAAAATTGTTCTCAATTGATAGTAGAAGAATTCAATAAAATGTTTGGCATGCAATATTTGAATGATAAGCATGATTGCAATGTTGTTAGTATGATTTTTTTGAATATCCATGATGCTAATGATATGGAAAGCTATAAGCTTGGGGATGCTATATTTGATGAAGATAATATTTTTAGTCCCCCAAGTTTTGATGAGAAAATTTATTATGATGATAGAATGCCTCCTATTTATGATGATTATATTGATGAAAGTGGGTTTGGAAGAGTTTCAACTCTAGGTACTAATGATCCCACTATTTTGGAGGGTGTTGAATCTTATTATAATGATAAAAGTGGATTTTGTGAGGTCATGATTTTATTTAGTGATGAATCCACTATTTTGGAAGAGGTTTCAATTGACTATGATAACAAAGTTATTATCTATGATGATTATGGTGATGACATGTGTGCTATATTGAATAATGGTAACCATGAAACTTGTCATCATCATTTTAATTTCCAATCACATGATAGTTATTTTGTTGAGTTTGCTCCCACCACTATTCATGAGAATAAACTTGCTTATGTGGATAGTAAGAAAAATTCTATGCTTGTGGATCATGAAAAGAATGCTTTATGTGAAAGTTATATTGTTGAATTCATTCATGATGCTACTGAAAATTATTATGAGGGAGGAACTTATGCTTGTAGGAATTTCAATAATATCAAGTTTCCTCTCTATGTGTTGAAAATCTTGAAGTTTTGCTTGTTTTGCCTTCCTATGCTAGTTGATTCTTGTTCCCATAAGTTGTTTGCTCACAAAATCCCTATGCATATGTAACACCCCCAGTAGTTAGCTACAGTAATCCCATTTTGATAATGCCAAGTCACCCTGCCTAACAATGCTTGATCAGTGTTGCATCAACTCTCATTTCAAATTCCAATTCAAATTGCAATTCAAAATTCAAAGTGAAAATAAAAGTTGTTCAAATTGGAAAACTAAAATGTTCATTAATTAGGAAATAATCCAGAGACTATTCTAAAATTATAATCAACATATACTAAATTAGTGAAGTGACTCAAACAGTAAGAAACAGTACCAAAACAGCAAGGTTTAATCCATTTTAATTAATACAAAATTCATATGAAACCCAACTGCCTCCAAACCATTTTCTAACAGTGGTAAGAATTACATAGTATTTATTTTGGCAAGTCTCATATTTTGGAAAAGTCTTTTGGAATAAAAATAAAAGACAAAACAAAAGGAAAAGAAGAAAACAGAAAAGAGAAAAGAAAAAGCCCGCAGCTACTGGGCCTGAGTCACCCGGCCCAACTCCCCCTTCCCCTTCCTACTGCTCACCTGCGCTCGCTGTCGAGCACCGCGCGTGCACGCGCGCGCGCAGCCAGGCTCCACTTCCCCTCGCTCGACAGCGCGTCGCCGCGCACGCCGTGGATAAGGACCCCTCGTCCTTCCCCCCTGGTCGCTCCCTCCATTCCCCTCTCTCCCTCGTGCCCGCTCGCTCTCCCCACTTCTTCCTGTCTCGAGCGCCACCACCGACGCGCCGTCGTCACCATCGCGTCCACCGGTGGCCCCGAACACCGCTACCGTGTCCAGGAGGTTCGCCGAGCTCCACCAAGTCGTCTATGTCTTTGAATCGTAGCCGGGAGCCGCTCCACCCTCGCCTACGTCTTCTTCTTCTACCTCGGGCCGACAAGATCGCCGCGAGCGCTCCGTCGCCTCTGGTGCCTCCCCTGCGCTACTAAGCCACAACAGGCCACCGTGACCTACTGTGGTGAGCCCCGTTCCTCCTTCCTTCTCTACTGCTCGCTCACAGACTCGTGCGCGGCCGCCACCGCACCCGTGTTCCGCCGTCTGCCATGGCCGGCTAGCCTCGTGCTCCCGTGCTCCTCCGCTCATGCCAGTGGCGCCATACCGCTTAGTTTGAGCGTGGGAACCCCACATCACCGCGCCTGTGCTTCCCCGATCTCCGGCCGCCGCCGATACCGTCCCTCCCCGGCCCTTCTGAGGCCACCGTTGGATGCGGCCGATTCTCAGCTACCCGTAGAGCTATCCCGTGCGTCGATCCGTGCCCTGTAGCCCCTAAGTGTTCGAGCTCCGCCCATGGCCACCGTCGGCCGTTGTTGCATCTGACGTTTTCGGCCGCCGCAGCTGCTGGTGTTGGTGCAGGTCGACGCGCGCGAGCTGTCTCGTCCCGTAGGTGCTCGCGGCGCATGATTTCGTCGCCTGTGGGCAAAGTCCGGCCACTGACGCCTCTCTGTCGCTCGCCGGAGCTGCTCGACGCCGGCGTCCGACGTGGCACCGGCTGGGACCCACTTGGAGAGATTGCCCAGTGGGCCCCGATGCCTGTTTGACCGAGTTGACCGTGGTCAACTCGCGGATACTGTTCCCTCTGCCTCTGACCAGTGGGCCCCGTTCAGTAAATTAACTAACTAAACTATTTGAATTAAAAGTCTAATTTAATTACTTAGTAGTGACACTGATAGGCCGGGCCCACTGATTAATAAGTCTGTTAGATTAATTTTTAACGCTGTTAAACCCACTGTCTATGATAGGTGGGTCCCGCGGGTCAGGTTTGACCTGGACCGGGCAGTTTAACTTGCTGACATCATAGTGACATCATGCTGACGTAGTAATTCATTTCTGTTGATATAAATAAATCCAGAAAATGATTAAAACTTTAGAAAATCATATAAAAATAACCGTAGCTCAGATCGAAAAACTTTGTACATGAAAGTTGCTCAGAACGACAAGACGAATCCGAATACGAGGTCCGTTCGTCCGCCACATGTCCCTATCATAGCGAACATGCAACCGTCCCCCTCCGTTTCATCTGTCCAAAAATGCAGAACTTCAGGAAAACATCCCCGGATGTTTTCGTTCTTCACCTATATCGTGTAGCACCACGTCAGAACACCGCTAGCTCTACGTATTGTCATGTCATGCTCTTGTTTGCTTTATATTTACTGTTTGTTCCCCCTCTTCTCTCTCGGTAGACCCCGACACCGACGTCGTCCCCGAGGTTGACGGAGCTCCGGAGATTGACGACACCTTTGACGACCTTGCCTTTGCCGCCGAGCAACCAGGCAAGCACCCCCCCTTTTGAGCATATCGATATCGCCTATTCTTTCCCTCTCATGCTTGCATTAGAATTGCTGCTACTACTGCTTTACCTATTCTGATGCATAGCCTTTTTATTGTAACCTGCTATTGAAACCTTACCTCCTTATCCTAAACTGTCTAGTATAGGCTGGGTAGAGACCTATCAGTGACCCCACTTGTCCCGATTGCCCCGCTGGATTATCAGAAGACGCGGGAACTAGGCCCCGGCACCGCACATCACCCCCTTAGTTGTAACGACACTGCAGCGTTACTTTCGAGTGCTGAGGGTGATACCTCGTATAGTACTTCTGATGTTAACTCTGTAAAGTAGCTATTCGGTCGTGGTCATCGAGGGTGATTCCTCCTTCCCCACTTCCGATAACGACACTGTCGAGCAACACCTCAAGTGTGAACCCATCGAGGGTGATTCCTCCGAGTTCACCTTGACGGATACATCGAGGAGGAATCCAACGAGGGTGATACCTCGGATTCCCTTGATGTTATGGACACACGGATACTTGGACCTTACAACTGATACTTGGAAAGGCGGGTCGACCCTGAGGGGTACCCACGAATGATGGGAAGTTACCCGTGAGATATTTACGACGTGCGGCCGGGCATTCTTAGCCCTTGCAGCAAGTCCTCGAGACGGGGCGACGGGGTCACATCGATCGTGAGTCTCCACTCGTTACCGCAAGCCCCTAGTCCTCTAACGATTTGGATATTTGATCCGAGCAGGCCTACGGCCTGATAGCACTAACCATCATGTGGGAATAGTGATGGGAACTCTGCATCGTAGCATCAGCCGAAAGCTCTGTCAGACGTCCACTTTAGCAGTGCGCACGGTCGGATCATGCCGGCCATTCGAGGCGGTGCTGGTATCCACCCTGCTCGCAACGACCCGGAGTGCATAGGGCGATGGCCCAAGACCCCTGAGCGCTTAGGAGGTAGACCGGTGGGGACCTCTCTTCTGAGTTCTAGGTAGGGCTGCGGTGTGTCGTTTGGCCGAGGCCGGGCATGACCCAAAAAAGTGTGTCCGGCCGGAGTCAAGCGAGCGTGGTGGGTAAGTTGGTGCACCCCTGCAGGGTAGAACTAATCTATGCATAGCCGGATCCTCGGTAACGGACACTCGGAGTTGTATCCCAATCGATACAAGTAGAATTGGATACTATGGCTCTGGGATTGCCTCTCGCAGAGAGTCAAGAAGGGATCTCTGGCCAAGGATGATGATAGTATGGCTCAGGGATTGCTTTCTCGCAGGGAGTCGAGGAAGGATCTCTGGCCGAGGTTGAGACGTAATGATACTACTACTTTATGCTGTACTAATCTACACTCTTCTAATGCTGCAAGACCGCTGAAGATGCTAGTCTTTGATAGGACTAGGCCTTCTCTCTCTATTCTGGCATTTCTGCAGCCCAGTCCACATATACAGCCTCCCTTTGATAATGTTGCATATGTAGTGTAGATCCTTGCTTGCTGAGTACTTCGGATGAGTACTCACGGTTGCTTTGCTTCCTATTTTTTCCCATATTCATTTGATGCAACCAGATGACGGAGCCCCTGAGATAGCTGCCCCCGTCGACGACTGCTACTACTATCCCGAGGGTGGTTACTACTACGAGTTGGCCGACGACCAGGAGTAGGTTTGGAAGGTCCCACGCAGGAGGCCTGCGCCTTTCGATCGTAGTGTTTTCTTTTGCCCCGCCTTTTAAGGGCCTATCTGTGTTTTCTTTTATATCTGTACTCAGATATCTGATGCTTCCGCTGACGCTTGTATGTGAGCTTATGTATTCGAGCCCTCAAGGCCCCTGGCTTGTAATATAAAGCTTGTATGACTTTATTTATGTTTTAGAGTTGTGTTATGATATCTTCCCGTGAGTCCTTAGGCTTGATCGTGTGCATTTGCGTGTATGATTAGTGCACGATTGAGCCGGGGGTGTCACAAGTTGGTATCAGAGCCGACTGCCTCTAGGAACCCCCCCCCCTTCCAACTCTTTGGCCGAAGTTGAGTCTAGCCATTGAAAAGCTTTTTCTAACATGGCTATGTGGCTTACGAGCCCATGTCGCCGAATGGGTGGTATTAGGATCTTTTATTCCTCGTCTATACTCTGGGATCTGATCTCTCTTCCTTTCGGGTTAAAATTTTACTAACTCCAACATTAGGTTCTCGTGGTCACATCCACCTGGTGTTCTAAAATTTCCCCCTTCCTTCAAGATTGTGGGCCAGGTTCTGCTTATAGGATCCTTTTATCGAGGGCACCCTGTGTTGTCACTTGTAGATCCCTCGCTCCAATAGTTTTCTCCGACATGATGTAGCCTTTGCTATGTCACGTTGTTGTAATCCTCACCGCGTGCCTGCGCGCCGCCTAGTTCGTCTAGCTGCGAGCGTTCCCGAGCGCGTACTATTCATTTGAATCTAACTCTGTGTATGGATTGGTATGTCTTTAACGACTACTATCATATATCTAATGCCTTTCTTGTTCATTTCCCGTGTTACATCATGAATAACTCCATACACCTGCAGTTTTTCTTGCTAAACTGCCCCTGTTGAATTGGCAGGATGGCTGACGATCATCCACCTCCACCTTATATTTCCGCAATGATGCAGCAGTTTGAACTGAACCGTCAGGTTATGACCGGGATATTGGCTCAGTTCCCAAACCAGAATGCTCATCAACAGCCTACCCCGATAACTCTGCCGGAATTCGTGCACCTCAATCCGTCCACTTTTCGCAGCTCGACTGATCCAATGGATGCTGATGATTGGCTCCGTGACATTGCATTCCAGATGAAGTCGGCCAATGTTATCCCTGACAGTTACGTCACCTATGCGACATATCACCTGAGGGGTTTAGCTGCTCAATGGTGGGAAAGCCACAAGGGTATGTTGCTTGCTGAACTGTAACCACTTGGCAGGAATTTTAGTCAGCCTTTCGTGCACAGTACATTCCTCAAGGTCTGATGGACCAGGAGAAGCAGGAGTTCCACAAACTCTCTCAGGGTAAAATGACTATGGATGAATATCAGAGGAAATTTCTTGAATTGTCCTGCTATGCTGAAGATGACGTCTGCACTAACGCACGCAAGGAGGAGAAATTCCGTGAAGGACTGCGTACTGATATAAACCTTGCACTTGCTGTCCATGATTGCACAGACTTTGCAACGCTTGTCAGCCAATCTTTCCAAGTTGAAACTGCTCTGACTAAGTACCAGGAGTCGCTCAAGCACACTCGTGATGTTGGCTCATCCTCGGGTCAGCCTGTTCAGAAACGTCGAGTGTGGATTCCGCACAATGTACATCATCGACCTGCTCCAATGCCCAGGCCGTCTTATGTTGCACCTCGTCTGCCTCCGCCACCGAGACAGCTAGCGATTCAGGGTGGACAGTCCAATGTTGTGGCTCCATCCCATGATGATCAGAATGCATCTTGTCCTCCTGTTGGTCGTAAGAAGAGTTGTCGAAACCGCCGATTCAGAAACTGTAATGTCATACCATCTACTGTTGTACTTGGCCATGCCAATCACGTCAATGCTGAAAAGGCTCAGAAGGAACCGACTATCATGCTGCGAACACTCTCTGTGAATTCAGTGCCAGCTTCTATTCTTTTTGATTCAGGAGCATTGCATGCTTTTGTGTCCCAACAATTTGCTCAGTCACATGAGTTATACGTGGAAAATTTACCCACTCCTCTAATGGTTCAGTCCCCGAGATCCAAGTGGCAAACCACAATGGTAAGTCCTCACAACCACATCGAGATTGGAGGTCTACTTTTTTCGGTTTCTCTCATTGTACTTGGACCTTCCGACATAGACATCATTCTCGGTATGGACTGGTTGACAGCCCATAATGCTTTGATTGATTGCGCTACTAAGACAGTCCAGCTCACTCACCCTTCTGGCCAGACAGTCAAATACTCAGCCGAATAGCTCAGGATGCTGAGAGCCAGATATATGCTCTGAATGCATTGAATGCCTCACCTCTTGAAGTCATCGAGAACGTTCCAGTTGTTCGTGATTTTCAAGATGTCTTTCTAGAAGAACTTCCAGGAATACCCCCTACTAGAGCTGTCGAGTTTGTCATCGACTTGAAACCAGGCACAACCCCTATTGTGAAGTGTCCTTATAAAATGCCTCCGCACCACCTTCTCGAGCTTAAGGAGGAAATCGACAAGTCACTTAAGAAGGATTTCATCCACCCCAGTTCCTTTGCTTGGGGAGCACCTTCACTCTTCGTTAAGAAGAAGGATGGAACTAACCGATTGGTTCAGGATTATCGGCCTATTAACCAAGCCACAATCCAGAACAAATATCCGCTTCTTCGGATCAATGATTTGTATGATCAACTTGCTGGGTCATCGGTGTTTTCTAAACTCGACTTGAGGTTGGGTTATCATCAGATCCGTGTTCGTGAAGAGGATATTCCCAAGACTGCATTTGTTACTCGATATGGCTCCTACGAGTACACGGTCATGTCCTTCGGCTTAACCAATGCTCCAGCAACCTTCTCCCATCTGATGAATTACATCTTCATGGATTACCTCGACAAATTCGTCGTGGTTTACTTGGATGATATTTTGGTATATTCTAAGAATAAAGAAGAACATGCTGAACACCTCCGTCTTGTACTGGAAAGGCTCCGAGAACACCAGTTGTATGCCAAGTATTCCAAATGCGAATTCTGGCTTTCTGAAGTAACCTATCTTGGTCATGTGATTTCCAAGGATGGAATTGCTGTTAACCCGGAACGAGTTCAGGTTATTCTGGACTGGACTCCACCAAAGAATGTCAAGCAAGTCAGAAGTTTTCTCGGCCTTGCAAGCTATTGTCGTCGATTTGTCGAGAACTTTTCCAAGATTGCTAAGCCCCTGACTGATCTGCTTCACAAGGGCGTTAAGTTTGAATGGACGGACAAATGTCAGGAAAGTTTCCAGACCCTCAAAGACAAGCTAACATCTGCCCCAGTATTTGCTCCTCCAGATTCCCGCAAAGACTTTGTGATTTATTGTGACGCATCCCGTGAAGGATTAGGCTGTGTCCTAATGCAAGAGCGTAAGGTGATTGCTTAGGGCTCTCGACAGTTGCGTCCGCATGAAGAGAACTATCCAGTACATGATCTAGAACTAGCTGTTGTCATCTATGCATTGCAGTTGTGGCGACATTACCTTCTCGGTAATCGTTGCGAGATCTACACGGATCATAAAAGTCTGAAGTACTTGTTCACTCAACCATCTCTAAACCTCCTTCAGCAAAGATGGATGGAGACCATTACGGACTATGATTTGGGTATTTCTTATACCCCTAGCAAGGCTAACGTGATGGCAGATGCCTTAAGCCGCAAGTCCTATTGCGACAACCTCATGGTTAGGCGAGCTCAACCTCGTCTTTTTGAAGAATTGTGCAAGCTGAATCTGTGTATTGTTCCACAGGGTTCTCTTAATAACCTTGTGATACAACTAGATCTTGAGAAAGCTGTTAAGAATGCGCAAGCTAAAGATGCTGAAGTTGATCTGATGAAGAAAGATCTTCACCTGGAAAAGTACAGGGATTTCTCGGTGTCTGAAGATGGAACCTTGTATTTCAGAAACCGCATTGTCGTACCTCGCTTCGAACTCATGACTGACAAGGTCATGAAGGAGGCACATGATACACTGCTGTCTATTCATCCGGGTAGCACCAAGATGTATCGTGATCTCCGTCAAAGGTACTGGTGGTCTAGAATGAAGTAGGACATTGCTCGATACGTTGCTGAATGTGATGTGTGTCATCGCGTTAAAGCAGAACATCAGAAGCCTGCTGGAATTCTGCAACCACTTCCTATTCCTCTATGGAAATGGGATAAGGTTCAGATGGATTTCATTACAGGACTTCCCATGTCACAGAAGGGTCACGATGCTATTCTTGTAGTCATCGACCAACTTTCTAAAGTTGCACACTTTCTGCCTGTCAAAGAAACTATCATTGCTAGTCAGTTAGCAGAGTTGTATATCTCCAGAATTGTTTCACTCCATGGCATTCCGAAGGAGATTAGTTTGGACCGTGGCGGCCTTTTCACTTCAAAGTTCTGGGAAAGTTTCCAAGAAGCTATGGGAACTCATATTACCTGGAGTTCAACTTATCACCCCCAATCCCAAGGCCAAGTCGAGCGAGTCAATTAAGTGCTTGAAGACATGCTTCGAGCTTGTGTTATATCGTTCGGCAAGAAGTGGGAAGAATCTCTTCCTTATGCGGAATTCTCATATAACAACAGCTATCAAGCCAGCTTGAAAATGGCCCCCTTCGAAGTACTTTATGGACGTAAGTGTCGAACCCCTCTGAATTGGTCAGAAACTGGGGAACGACCGCTCGTGGGTCCGGATATTATTCAACACGCCGAAGAGCAAGTCCGTATCGTTCAAGAAAATCTCAAGGAAGCTCAGGACCGCCAGAAGAGCAACTATGATCGCAAACGATGGGGTTTGACTTATCAACCTGGTGATCAAGCTTATCTGCGTGTCACCCCTATGAAGGGCACTCACCGATTCGGAATCAAGGGCAAGTTAGCTCCACGCTACATTGGTCCTTTCCGCATTATTGCAAGACGTGGTCAGGTGGCGTATAAATTGGAGTTACCACCGCAATTCTCTCATATCCACGATGTCTTCCATGTGTCGCAACTTCGTCGTTGCTTCAAGGAATCTCCGTACCGCGCAGTGGATCACGAGATGCTCGAATTGCAAGATGATCTTTCTTATAAGGAGCATCCGATTCGTATTCTCGATGAAGCTGAACGTCAGACCCGCCAGAAGGTTACCAAGTTCCTCAGAGTGAAGTGGTCAAATCATACTGAAGAAGAAGCCACTTCGGAACGCGAGGATAACCTCCGTGCTGAATACCCCGAACTTTTCCCTTCTACCTCTTAATTCTCGGGACGAGAATTCTTGTTAGTGGAGGAGACTTGTAACACCCCCAGTGGTTAGCTACAGTAATCCCCTTTTTGATAATGCCAAGTCACCCTGCCTAACAATGCTTGATCAGTGTTGCATCAACTCTCATTTCAAATTGCAATTCAAAATTCAAAGTGAAAATAAAAGTTGTTCAAATTGGAAAACTAAAATGTTCATTAATTAGGAAATAATCCAGAGACTATTCTAAAATTATAATCAACATATACTAAATTAGTGAAGTGACTCAAACAGTAAGAAACAGTACCAAAACAGCAAGGTTTAATCCATTTTAATTAATACAAAATTTATATGAAACCCAACTGCCTCCAAACCATTTTCTAACAGTGGTAAGAATTACATAGTATTTATTTTGGCAAGTCTCATATTTTGCAAAAGTCTTTTGGAATAAAAATAAAAGACAAAACAAAAGGAAAAGAAGAAAACAGAAAAGAGAAAAGAGAAAAGAAAAAGCCCGCAGCTACTGGGCCTGAGTCACCTGGCCCAATTCCCCCTTCCCCTTCCTACTACTCACCTGCGCTCGCTGTCGAGCACCGCGCGTGCACGCGCGCGTGTAGCCAGGCCCCCCTTCCCCTCGCTAGACAGCGCGTCGCCACACACACCGTGGATAAGGACCCCTCGTCCTTCCCCCTGGTCGCTCCCTCCATTCCCCTCTCTCCCTCATGCGCGCTCGCTCTCCCCACTTCTTCCTGTCCCGATCGCCACCGCCGACGCGCCGTCGTCACCACCGCGTCCACCGGCGGCCCCGAACGCCGCTACCTTGTCCAGGAGGTTTGCCGAGCTCCGCCACGTCGTCTGTGTCTTCGAATCGGAGCCGGGAGCCGCTCCACCCTCGCCTACGTCTTCTTCTTCTACCTCGGGCCGACGAGATCGCCGCGAGCGCTCCGTCGCCTCCGGTGCCTCCCCTGCGCTACTAAGCCACCACAGGCCACCGTGAGCCGCTGCGGTGAGCCATGTTCCTCCTCCCTCCTCTCCTGCTCGCTCACAGACTCGTGCGCGGCCGCCACCGCACCCGTGCTCCGCCGTCTGCCATGTCCGGCTAGCCTCGTGCTCCCGTGCTCCTCCGCTCGCGCCAGTGGCGCCGTAGCGCTCCTAGTGCTCCCTCGTTGCGGCCTAGCCGCTTAGTTTGAGCGTGGGAACCCCACATCACCGCGCCCGTGCTTCCCCGATCTCTGGCCGCCGCTCGATCCAACGCCGCCACTGATACCGTCCCTCCCCGGCCCTTCTGAGGCCACCGTTGGATGCGGCCGAGTCTTAGCTTCCCGTAGAGCTACCCCGTGCGTCGATCCGTGCCCCGTAGCCCCTAACTGCTCGAGCTCCGCCCATGGCCGCCGTCGGTCGTCGTTGCATCTGACGTTTTCGGCCGCCGCAGCTGCTGCTGTTGGTGCAGGTCGACGCGCACGAGCCGTCTCGTCCCGTAGGTGCTCGCGGCGCACGATTTCATCGCCTGTGGGCAAAGTCCGGCCACCGATGCCTCTCTGTCGCTCGCTGGAGCTGCTCGACGCCGGCGTCCGACGTGGCACTGGCTGGGACCCACTCGGAGAGACTGCCAGTGGGCCCCGATGCCTGTTTGACTGAGTTGACCGCGGTCAACTCACGGTTACTGTTCCCTCTGCCTCTGACCAGTGGGCCCCGTTCGGTAAATTAACTAACTAAACTATTTTAATTAAAAGTCTAATTTAATTAGTTAGTTAGTGACACTGACAGGCTGGGCCCACTGATTAATAAGTCTGTTAGATTAATTTTAAACGCTGTTAAACCCACTGTCTATGATAGGTGGGTCCCGCATGTCAGGTTTGACCTAGACCGAGCAGTTTGACTTGCTGACATCATAGTGATGTCATGCTGACGTAGTAATTCATTTCTGTTGATATAAATAAATCCAAAAAATGATCAAAACTTTAGAAAATCATATAAAAATAACCGTAGCTCAGATCGAAAAACTTTGTACATGAAAGTTGCTCAGAACGACAAGACGAATCCGAATATGAGGTCCGTTCGTCCGCCACACGTCCCTATCATAGCGAACATGCAACCATCCCCGTCCGTTTCATCTGTCCGAAAATGCCGAACTTCGGGAAAACATCCCCGGATGTTTTCCTTCTTCACCTATATCATGTAGCACCGCATCAGAACACCCCTAGCTCTGCGTATTGTCATGTCATGCTCTTGTTTGCTTTATATTTACTGTTTCTTCCCCCTCTTCTCTCTCGGTAGACCCCGACACCGACATCGTCCCCGTGGCCGACGCAGCTCCGGAGATTGACGACACTGTTGACGACCTTGCCTTTGCCGCCGAGCAACCAGGCAAGCACCCCCCTTTTGAGCATATCGGTATCGCCTATTCTTTCTCTCTCATGCTTGCATTAGAATTGCTGCTACTGCTGCTTTACCTATTCTGATGCATAGCCTATTTATTGTAACCTACTATTGAAACCTTACCTGCTTATCCTAAACTGTCTAGTATAGGCTGGGTAGAGACCTATCAGTGACCCCACTTGTCCCGATTGCCCCGCTGGATTATCAGAAGACGTGACAACCAGGCCCCGGCACCGCAAATCACCCCCTTAGTTGTAACGACACTGCAGCGTTACTTTCGACTGCCGAGGGTGATACCTCGTATAGCACTTCTGATGTTAACTCTGTAAAGTAGCTATTCGGTCGTGGTCATCGAGGGTGATTCCTCCTTCCCCACTTGCGATAACGACGCTGTCGAGCAACACCTCAAGTGTGAACCCATCGAGGGTGATTCCTCCGAGTTCACCTTGACGGATACATCGAGGAGGAATCCAACGAGGGTGATACCTCGGATTCCCTTGATGTTATGGACACACGGATACTTGGACCTTACAACTGATACTTGGAAAGGTGGGTCGACCCTGAGGGGTACCCACGAATGATGGGAAGTTACCCGTGAGATATTTACGAGGCGCGGCCGGGCATTCTTAGCCCTTGCAGCAAGTCCTCGAGACGGGGTGACGGGGTCACATCGATCATGAGTCTCTGCTCGTTATCGCAAGCCCCTAGTCCTCTAACGATTTGGATATTTGATCCGAGCAGGCCTACGGCCTGATAGCATTAACCATCACGTGGGAATAGTTATGGGCACTCTGCATCGTAGCATCAGCCGAAAGCTCTGTCAGACATCCACTTCAGCAGTGCGGCACGGTCGGATCGTGCCGGCCATTCGAGGCGGTGCTGGTATCCACCCTGCTCGCAACGACCCGGAGTGCACAGGGCGATGGCCCAAGACCCCTGAGCGCTTAGGAGGTAGACCGACGGGGACCTCTCTACTGAGTTCTAGGTAGGGCTGCGGTGTGTCATTTGGCCGAGGCCGGGCATGACCCAGAAAAGTGTGTCCGGCCGGAGTCAAGCGAGCGTGGTGGGTAAGTTGGTGCACCCCCGCAGGGAAGAACTAATCTATGCATAGCCGGATCCTCGGTAACGGACACTCGGAGTTGTATCCCGATCGATACAACTAGAGTTGGATACTATTGCTCTGGGATTGCTTCTCGCAGGGAGTCGAGAAGGGATCTCTGGCCGAGGATGATGACAGTATGGCTCTGGGATTGCTTTCTCGCAGGTAGTCGAGGAAGGATCTCTGACCGAGGTTGAGACGTAATGATACTACTACTTTATGCTGTACTAATCTACACTCTTCTAATGCTGCAAGACCGCTGAAGATGCTAGTCTTCGATAGGACTAGGCCTTCTCTCTCTGTTCTGGCATTTCTGCAACCCAGTCCACATATACAGCCTCCCTTTGATAATGTTGCATATGTAGTGTAGATCCTTGCTTGCTGAGTACTTCGGATGAGTACTCACGGTTGCTTTGCTTCCTATTTTTCCCCATATTCATTTGATGCAACCAGATGACGGAGCCCCTGAGATAGCTGCCCCCGTCGACGACTGCTACTACTATCCCGAGGGTGGTTACTACTACGAGTTGGCCGACGACCAGGAGTAGGTTCGGAGGGTCCCACGCAGGAGGCCTGCGCCTTTCGATCGTAGTGTTTTCTTTTGCCCCGCCTTTTAAGGGCGTATCTGTGTTTTCTTTTATATCTGTACTCAGATATCTGATGCTTCCACTGACGCTTGTATGCGAGCTTATGTGTTCGAGCCCTCGAGGCCCCTAGCTTGTAATATAAAGCTTGTATGACTTTATTTATGTTTTAGAGTTGTGTTGTGATATCTTCCCGTGAGTCCTTAGGCTTGATCGTGTGCATTTGCGTGTATGATTAGTGCACGATTGAGCCGGGGGCATCACAGTATAGGAAGTGGGTTAGGATTAAATGTGCTTGCCATGTGTTTCATGATGCTCTTGTTATGTTTCAATTCTTATCTTTTATGCGAGCATCATTGAAATCATCATGCCTAGCTAAAAGGCATTAACGAAAAGCGCTTGTTGGGAGACAACCCAACACTTTTACCTACTGTTTTTGTGTGTTCACATGATTAGGCTACTGTAGTAATCAAGTTTTATAGCTTTTGTTTCAATAAAGTGCCAAGTAAAGCCTTTGAGATAGTGTGGATAATAGTTGACTTGATTCTGTGCAAAAACAGAAACTTTTGCGTCCAGTACAGAAATTCCTATATTTTACTGGAACTTGGAAAAATTCTTAAGTTTTTACAGTTGATGGGTATACAAATTTTGTACGTTTTTCTATTTTTCAGAATTTTTGGAGTTACAGAAGTATGACCTTAATTCAGATCTTTACGTATGGTTCTGTTTTTGACAGATTCTGTTTGCAATGCATAGTTTGCTTGTTTTATGGTTTCTATGGCTTATATTGCTTAATATAAATTATGGAAATTGTAGAGTACAGTAGGAACTATGTGGAAACAATTATGAATCTTATCTTGACAGTACCAAAGTGAATGATTTGTCTTTATCATACTAACCCATCTCACGAAGTTCCGTTAAGTTTTGTGTGATTGAAGTTTTCAAGTTTTGGTTGAGATATCAATATGAGGAGAATAAGGAGTGACAAGACCCTAATATTGGGGATTCCCAAGGCACCCCAAGGTAATATTTAAGGAATATCCAAGCAACTAAGCTTGGGGATGCCCCGGAAGGCATCCCCTCTTTCGTCTCCAACATTATCGGTAACCTTACTTGGGGCTATATTTTTATTCATCACATGATATGTGTTTTTCTTGGAGCATCATTTTATTTTATTAGCATTTGCTTTATGTTATTTATAATAATGTTTTATAGCTTTCACTTCAATTTAAATGTCAAGTATAGCCTTTGCCATGCTTATTTTGCAAGTATATGTGTTGCTGTTTGAAAACAGAAAGTTGCACGCTATTGCGTTAATTCTTGAGAAAAGTCAGAATGAGATAAAATGTTGATTTTTTTTTGCACAATAAGATATGATAAATTTTCTATAGTGTGGTAAATTTTCAGAATTTTTGGAGTTAGGGAAGTATGAGGATAATTGCACTCTTTACAGACTCTTTTGTTTAGACAGATTGCTGTTATGTTTGCATTGTTTGCATATGTTTGCTTGTTTAATGATTCTATTTGAGGATGGAAGTATTAAATATGCAGAGGCATTTAGTATTCAATGCTAAATAATAATTTTAGTGATTTTTTATAGTAGAGAATGATAAGGTGTTGCAATGATTTATACTAACGTATCTCACGAGTTCTTGTTGAGTTTTGCGTGGATGAAGTTTTTAAGATTTAGGGAAACCGTGATATAAAAGGAATTAAGGAGACACAAAAGATCAAGCTTGGGGATGCCCAAGGCATCCCAAGATAATATTTCAATAAGTCTCAAGCATCTAAGCTTGGGGATGCCCCAGTAGGCATCCCACCTTTCTTCATCAACAATTATCGGTTAGTATCGGTTGAGCCTAAGTTTTTGCTTCTTCACATGATGTGTGCTATTTTTGGAATGTCATTTTATTTTGTTTTGCTTTATGTTTTAATAAAATACTTAGATTTGAAAAAAAATTAATGAGAGAGAGTCCTCACATAGCTATCTATTTACTTAACTACTCATTTGATCTTCACTTATATCTTTTTGGAGTAGTTTGTCGAACACTCTCATGCTTCACTTATATTATTTTGAGAGTTTATAATAGTGATGAAAATTTGCACAAGCTATGAAATTGGTCCTAATGTGATGAACATCCAAGAAGGATATAATAAAAACTTTCATGTAGATCATTGGATGTGATAAGTATGATTCCTTGCAATAGTTTTGAGATATGGAGATAATAATATGTGAGTCATGTTGATGAGTAATTGTGCTTTAGTAGGAATATTGGTGTTAAGGTTTGTGATTCCCTATGCAAGCATGAAAGTCAATAGTTATGCAATGAAATTACATCCTACTTGTGGTGCATTATTCGGTGTTAGTTATGCTCAATGCTCGTTTATGTGAATTTTTGTTTCTTGGTTGGTTGCTTCACAATCTATTTGCTAGCATCCATTTGTACTAAGTGGGAATACTACTTGTGCCTCCAAAATCCTTAAACCCAGTTTTGCCACATGAGTCCACCATACCTACCTATATGCGGTAATTCCATGCCGTTCTAAGCAAATTTGTATGTGCCAACTCTAATTTTCAAAATGAATTTCCTTTTTGTGTGCTCATACCGCTCATGAAGCGGCAGGGGGTGGCTAACATTTTCCATGCTAGATGTGTTATTCTCAAGATGAGTGTTTATTCACTTGTCATTGCACGAGAGTACGGCGGTATTAGGGATGCCCGGTCCCGAAATGAAAAAGAAATTTACTTTATGTTGTCAAATAATAAATTCCTTGGAAAGTGTTGGTATGGACGGCACTCGTGGATACGGCTAGTCGTGGAGTGTGAAAGTATGGTGGAAAAAGGAATAAACTTTATTTTATGTTTGGGAACCGCCTATGATATATCTAGCATGGAAAGTGTTGGGAATTCTCGGTCGTTTTCGTTGACGGGAATAGTATGCCTCTCAAAATATTTCATCTCTCAATTTAAGCTTTGAGCTCTGGCACCTCTACAAATCTCTGCTTCCCTCTGCGAAGGGCCTATCTATTTACTTTATGCAATTTTTATTTTTATTTGAGTCTCCATCTTCTCTTATAAAGCACCAACTAGGGAGCACTATGATCATACATGGGCATTGGATGTAGCTAATATTCGAGTGTGTTTCATGAATGGATCAATGATTGAGCATAATGGGCTAGGGATAGCTTTCTTTAGCGTTGATATTTTGAAAGACATGGTTGCTTTTTAGTATGCTTGAGTATTGATGTCTTCATGTCAAATTATAGACTATTGCTTTGAATCATTCAAGTCCAAATGTCCATGCTACAAAAGAAAGAGTATATGATGAGTATGATAGGTAGCATTCCACAAAAAAAAAATCCGCTTTCAATTGCTACTTTATCATGATGAGTTTTATGAGAAAGAGTTGTTGTTTGATGCTAGGAAAAGTGATTGAAATTATCATTGATCAAACTTATGCACTTTGCTAGCATTCACACTTCATAAATTATTTCTTTTATCATTTACCTACTCGAGGACGAGTAGGAATTAAGCTTGGGGATGCTGATACGTCTCCAATGTATCTATAATTTATGAAGCATTCGTACCATGTTTACAACAATTTTATATGGTTTTGGTATGATTTGCATGGAACTAACCCAGACTGACGCTGTTTCCAGTAGAACTACCGTTGTGTTGTTTTTTGTGCAAAAATGAAAGTTCTCCAAATGAGCTGAAACTTTTTGACGATTTTTTTGGAACAAAAGAGATCCCCGAAGCTTCGTGGGAGGGCTAGAAGAGCCACGAGGAGGGGACAACCCACCACGGCGCGCCAGAGGGGCCTGGCTTGCCCCGGTGGGTTGTACTCACCTCGAGGCCCATCTTCGCATGAAACCGATGCCAAAAAATCTTATAAAAAGAGAATCCATCAGAAAGAACCCTAGATCGGAAGTTCCGCTGCCGCAAGCCACTGTAGCCACGAAAAACCAAGCTAGACCCTGTTCCGGCACCATGCCGGAGGGGGAAATCATCACCGGTGGCCATCTTCATCATCCTGGCGGCCACCATGCAGAGGAGGGAGTAGTCCACCCTCGGGGCTGAGGGTTTGTACCTCTAGCTATGTGTTTAATATCTCTCTCTCTCGTGTTCTTAAGATGGCACGATCTTGACGTATTGCGGGCTTTGTTAATATAGTTGGATCATATGGTGTTTTCCCCTCTCTATCTTGTTGCGAATTGAGTTTTCCCTTCGAGATTTCATTTTTATCAGATTGAATACTTTTATGGATTTGAGAACACTTTATGTATTTCTTGCTATGAATACCCATGGTGACAATGGGGTATCATATTGATTCACTTGATATATTTTTTGGCACTCAACTCGCGAATTCCCGAGGTGACATTGGGGTAATCTATGCATAGGGGTTGATGCACATTCTTGTATTTGTTTCTCCGGTAGAAATCTTGGGGCACTCTGTGAGGTTCTTTGCATTGGATTGAGTATTATGAATCTGAAATTGTTTGATGCATATCGTATAATCAACTCACGGATACTCACGGTGGCATTGGAGTATCTAGGTGACATTAGAGTTGGTTGATGTGTATCATATGGTGTTATTTTAGTACGAACTCTTGGTTAGATCGATCGAAAAGAATAGCTTGGTGTTAGTTTGGTACGAACTCTAGGATAGATTGATCGAAAAGAATAGCTTTGAGGTGGTTTCGTACCCTACAAACAATTTCTTCTTATGTTCTCCGCTAGATAAGAACTTTGGAGTGATTCTTCATCGCACGTTGAGGGATAGTTATATGATCCAATTATATTAGCATTGTTGAGAGATTGCACCAGTGAAAGTATGGACCCTAGGCCTCATTTTCAAGCATTGCAATACTGTTCTTGCTCCGTTTTATCAATTGCTACCTTGCTGTTTTTTATTTTTCCTATTACAAAAATCAATATCTACTATCATTACTACACTTGTATCGCCATTTCTACGCCGAACTAGTGCACCTATACAAATTACCATATTATTTGGTGTGTTGGGGACACAAGAGACTTTTTATTATTTGGTTGCAGGGTTGTTTGAGAGAGACCATCTTCATCCTACACCTCCCACGGATTGATAAACCTTAGGTCATCCACTTGAGGGAAATTTGCTACTGTCCTACAAAACTCTACGCTTAGAGGCCCAACACGAGTCTACAAGAACAAGTTGTGTAGTAGACATAAAAAACCTGGGTGCTACTTAAGCTTATTTATGTAAACAAGAACAAAAGAGTTCGTAAAAGTTTTTCTTTATCACTTTCAGTTTGTCAACTGAATTCACTACTAGTGATAACCCTAGCAGTAGAGCTAGAAATAGAGCTATCTGTAGCGCTGGTACAAGCGCTACCACTAAGGCGCTACAGCTAACTGATGACCCATAAGTATAGGGGATCAATCGTAGTCCTTTCGATAAGTAAGAGTGTCGAACCCAACGAGGAGCAGAAGGAAATGACAAGTGGTTTTCAGCAAGGTATTTTCTGCAAGCACTGAAATAGTCGGTAACAAGTAGTTTGATAGCAAGATAATTTGTAACTAGCAAGTAACGATAATGATAAATAAAGTGCAGCAAGGTAGCCCAATCCTTTTGTGGCAAAGGACAGGCCAAAGCGGTCTCTTATGATAAGCAAAGCGTTCTTGAGGGTACACGGGAATTTCATCATATCACTTTCATCATGTTGGTTTGATTCGTGTTCGCTACTTTGATAATTTGACATGTGGGTGGACCGGTGCTTAGGTGCTGTTCTTACTTGAACAAACCTCCTACTTATGATTAACCCCCTCGCAAGCATCCGCAACTACGAGAAAAGTATTAAGATAAAATCTAACCATAGCATTAAACTTTTGGATCCAAATCGGCCCTTACAGAATAGCGCATAAACTAGGGTTTAAGCTTCTGTCACTCTAGCAACCCATCGTCTAATTACTACTCCACAATGCATTCCCTTAGGCCCAAATATGGTGAAGTGCCATGTAGACGACGTTCACATGACACCACTAAGGGAATCACAACATACATATCATCAAAATATCAAACACATATCAAGTTCACCTGATTACTTGCAACATGACTTCTCCCGTGACCTCAAGAACAAAAGTAAATACTCACAAATGATAATCATGCTCAAGATCAGAGGGGTATTAAATAGCATAATGGATCTGAACATATAATCTTCCACCAAATAAACCATATAGTAATCAACTACAAGATGTAATCAACACTACTAGTCACCCACAAGCACCAATCTAAGGTTCCGGTACAAAGATTGAACGCAAGAGATGAACTAGGCTTTGAGAGGAGATGGTGTTGTTGAAGATGTTGATGGAGATGGCCCTCCCAAACATGGGAGAGTTGTTGGTGATAACAATGACAATGATTTCCCCCTCCGGGAGGGAAGTTCCCCCAGCGGAATCGCTCCGTCGGAGGGCAAAAGTGCTCCTGCCCAAGTTCCGCCTCGAGACGGCGGCGCTTCGTCCCGAAAGTCCTCTTTTTATTTTTTCTAGGTCAAAATGACTTATATACCAGAAGAGGGGCACCGAAGGTGGGCCGAGGAGGGCACAACCCACCAGGGCGCTCCTGGGGGGCCTGGCGCGCCCAGGTGGGTTGTGCCCACCTGGTGGGCCCCCTCTGGTAGTTATTTTCTCAAATTATTCTTAAATAATCCATAAAAAATCTCCGTGAAGTTTCAGCTTATTTGGAGTTGTGCAGAATAGGTAGCTTTTACGTGCTTTTTCAGGTCCAGAATTCCAGCTGTCGGTATTGTCCCTCTTTGTGTAAACCTTGCAAATTATGAGAGAAAAGGCATTAGAATTACTCCCAAAAGAATTATTATGCATAAAAACATTATAAATAACAGTAGGTAAACATGATGCAAAATGGACGTATCAACTCCCCCAAGCTTAGACCTCGCTTGTCCTCAAGCGAAAAACCGATATCTAAAAACATGATCACATGCTTAGAGAGAGAGGTGCCGATAAAAACAAAATACGGACATAGAAGCATCATGCATATTATTGTAACATCAAAGAACTTTATCATCAAACTTTATCAAATAACTTTTATCATATAACTTTTATCATATAACTTCTCATGAACAAGTAACAATTCATCACATCATCGAAGTATAAAGCATAAACTCTATTGAAAACCAACAAACTATGTTCTCAGTCAACTTTGCAACTACAATTCATCATGTTTTCAGGAAGGGTCATGTATCGGAGCCTTTAGGCAAGTCCGCATACTCAACCATCATTTAATCTTCTATGATTGCTAGCACTCACAACTTACCCATGAATAAAAAGTTTCAACCTGACACATAGAAAGATAGGGGCTTATAGTTGCGCCTCCCAACGTATTCACCTCAAGGGTGATGTCAACAATAATAACTCATGCCCACTCATATTCAACTGGATATATGTGCCTAGATCTTTCCTCACCACATGATGCTTGCAAAAAGAGAATAAAAAGGAATAGGAAAGAAAAACTTTGACTCTTCATAAAAGTAAATGCATAAAAGTAAAAGATAGGCCCTTCGCAGAGGGAAGCAGAGGTTGTCATGCTCTTATTTGTTTGTATGCCAAATCCCTTAATGCAAAAGAATGTCATGTTACATTGCCCCTTATGATGGCAACCTTTATTGTGCAGTCTGTCACTTTTATTATTTTGCCATCACAAGTTCGTGCAACGCTCAATTTTCTCTTACAATAAATGATCCAACACATTTAGAAGCAATTTTTATTGCCCTTTTTTGCACTGATGACAACTTACTTGAAGGATCTTACTCAATCCATAGGTAGGTATGGTGGACTCTCAAAATAAGATTTGGGTTAAAGGTTTCGGATGCACAAGTAGTATCTCTACTCAGTGCGGAATTTTTGGCTAGAAAAGATATTGAGCAAGCACCACATGTTAAAGGATCTATGACAATATAACTTCTATGTGAATATGAACAAACAAAAATCATTACGTTGTCTTCCTTATCCAACGTCAACTATTTTGACAAAAAATATTTAATGGGGGCTCACAATCATAAAGGATGTCCAAGATAGTGTATTTGCATGTGAATCTTCTCTTCCCTTATTAATTCTTTCATGAGTTGCATCATTGACCAATGCTATGTTTGTCAATCTCCAACAAATTTTACCACTTATACTTTTCCTTATGTGATGTCATTACTTACCATAAGATTAGTATATGATCTTTTTTTCATTTATTTTTCTTTCTTTTTATTGAGACAAAAAGTAAATAATGCAAAACTCAAACTACTCTTTATTATATATCTCGCACACGATTACATTGATTGATAGATGACTAAGCAGACACTCGAAAAGAAAGGATCGAACTAAAACTTTTATTCAACTAAATCAAAAGATAACTAAGGATCGAACTAAGATAAGTAAAGGCAAAAGATAGTGATTGTGATACGATACCGGGGCACCTCCCCCATGCTTGGCACAAGCCAAAAAGAGTGCCCATACCCGATACTCAAGGCTCCTTTGGTGATGAAGAATGAGGTAGTTGTGATGAGGTAGCGGGGATCTTAACTTCCGGTTTCCATGGCAATGGCTCACCATCATAAGAGGAGGAGTGAGTCTCGCGAGTCCTGCAACTGGCAGCCAAACTCATACCTTTAAACCTTGCCTCATATTCAAAGACTTGGTTTTGGAGATCATAGATTTGGCTCTGCAGAAAGTTGATTTGCTCATTGAAGGTGAAGACGATGTCCTTCATGGATTTGCCATCCACCTTGAGATCACGGGTATAGTCCGCGATCGTGAGGTGATTGGCATTGAGTCCATGTTCCACCATCCCCTTGCACTTGAAGACCTCCTGCTCCATAGCTTTGAGCCTGGCATCCACGGTCCCCGTCCCCTTGGGGCCCTGGATGTCGCAGATGTGGAGCACCCCGTCACGCATCTCAATGGCTTGAGGGTGCTGCATCACTTCCCGCAAATACGGGTTGATGGCATTCTCAAAGAACTTGTCCTTGGAGGAGCTTGAATCGGCCATGGTGATCGAGATCTATCAGGAAACAACAAGAAAGAAGAACAGAAGATTTCTCTGCGATACGGTGGTCAATAGGTTCGGGCGGTATATAAAGATTTTTTATCTTGGGAAACAAGCAAACGAGAGAAAAATGGAGTCCGGAAGGTACTCGAGGTGGGCACAACCCACCTGGGTGCGCCTGGCATGCCAGGCGCGCCCTGGTGTCTTGTGCCCACCAGGGTTGCCTTCCTGGTTGTTTCTTATTTTCCTAATTTTTTTTATATTCCAAAACTGACAAAAAAAATTTATGGATTTTTCGGAGTCCGTTTACTTACCGTATCACGTACCTCCTCTTTTTTAATTATTCTGGAGTGTTCCGGAAGGTATCCTTTATGTGTTCCTTAGGTGTCATAGTTTGAATAATATTGCTTTCAACATTAATAGGCGTACCTGAGATATAGTGTTTAATTCTTTGCCCATTGACCACCTTCGGGTTGGTACCTTCGGCATTATTTATTTTGATAGCTCCAAAACGATAAACTTCTTTGATAACATAAGGTCCTTCCCATTTAGAGAGAAGTTTTCCTACAAAGAATCTGAAACGAGAGTTGTACAATAGAACATATTCACCCACTTTGAACTCAAGCTTTTGGATTCTTTTATCATGCCATCTTTTAACTTTTTCTTAAAACAACTTGGCATTTTCATAAGCTTGGGTTCTCCATTCATCTAGTGAGCTAATATCGAATAACCTCTTTTCTTCAGCAAGTTTTAAGTCATAGTTGAGTTCTTTAATTGCCCAGTATGCTTTGTGTTCTAAGTCAAGAGGCAAATGACAAGCTTTTCCATAAACCATTTTATAAGGAGACATACCCATAGGATTTTTATAAGCCGTTCTGTAAGCCCAAAGTGCATCATCTAATTTCTTAGACCAATTCTTTGGGGATCTATTGACAGTTTTTTGTAGAATTAATTTTATTTCTCTATTGCTAAGTTCAACTTGACCACTAGACTGAGGCTGATAAGCTGATGCAATTCTATGGTTAACATCATACTTAGCAAGCATTTTACGGAAAGCACCATGAATAAAGTGTGAACCATCATCAGTCATTAAATATCTAGAGACTCCAAACCTTGGGAAAATAACTTCCTTAAGCATTTTAATAGAGGTGTTGTGATCAGCACTACTAGTTGGAATAGCTTCTACCCACTTAGTAACATAATCAACAGCAACCAAAATATGTGTATACCCATTAGAGGAAGGAAAAGGTCCCATATAATCAAAACCCCAAACATCAAATGGTTCAACTGCAAGAGAATAATTCATAGGTCCTGACGCTTACCAATATTACCTATTCTTTGACATTCATCACAAGATAAAACAAACTTACGGGCATCCTTGAAGAGAGTAGGCCAATAAAAACCAGATTGCAATACCTTGTGAGTAGTTCTATCTCCCGCATGATGCCCTCCATAAGCTTCGGAGTGACATTTTCATAGGATTTATTCCTATTCATGCTCAGGTACACAACGTCTAATAATACCATCTACTCCTTCCTTATAAAGATGTGGGTCATCTCAAAAGTAATGTCTTAAATCATAGAAGAATTTTTTCATTTGTTGGTATGTGAAACTAGGTGGTATGTATTTTGCAACAATGTAATTAGCATAGTCAGCATACCAAGGAGTGTTATGAGAAACATTTATTGCAGCTAGTTGCTCATCAGGAAAGCTATCATTAATAGGTTGTGGGTCATCAAGAATATTTTCTAACCTAGATAAGTTATCAGCTACAGGGTTCTCAGCTCCTTTTCTATCAGTGATATGTAAATCAAATTCTTGTAACAGGAGAACCCACCTAATGAGTCTAGGTTTAGCATCTTTCTTTTCTATAAGAAATTTTATAGTAGCATTATTATTGTGAACAGTAACTTTAGAATCAACAATGTAAGATCTGAATTTGTCACAAGCAAACACAACTGCTAAAAATTCTTTTTCAGTGGTAGCATAATTTCTTTGGGCACTGTCTAGAGTTTTGCTAGCATAATGAATAACATTTAGTTTCTTATCAACTCTTTGTCCTAGAACAGAACCAATAGCATAATCACTAGCATCACACATAATTTCAAAAGGCAAGTTCCAATCAGGTGGTTGAACAATAGGTGCAGAAGTTAAGGCTTTCTTAAGTGTTTTAAAGGCTTCTACACAATCATCATAAAAAACAAAGGGAACATCCTTTTGTAAAAGATTTGTAAGAGGCCTAGAAATTTTAGAGAAGTCTTTAATAAACCTCCTATAGAAACCAGCATGACCGAGAAAACTACGAATACCTTTGATATCTTTAGGACATGGCATTTTCTCAATTGCATCAACTTTAGCTTTATCCACCTCAATACCTCGTTCAGAAATTTTATGCCCCAAGACAATGCCTTCATTAACCATAAAATGACACTTCTCCCAATTCAAGACAAGATTAGTTTGCTCACATCTCTGCAAAACTTGATCAAGGTTGCTTCAACAATCATCAAAAGAAGTTCCGTAAACATAAAAGTCATCCATGAAAACCTCAACATTCTTTTCACAAAAATCAGAGAATATAGCAGTCATACATCTTTGAAAGGTAGCAGGTGCATTGCATAAACCAAAGGGCATACGTCCATAAGCATAAGTTCCAAAAGGGCAAGTAAAGGTGATTTTCTCATGATCAGGTTGTGAAACAGGTATTTGAGAAAAACCAGAATATCCATCAAGGAAGCAAAGTGTGTGTGCTTAGATAATCTTTCTAGCATTTGATCAATAAAAGGCAAAGGGTAATGATCTTTTCTAGTTGCTTTATTTAATTTTCTAAAATCAATCACCATTCTATAGCCAGTGACAATTCTCTATGGAATAAGTTCATTTTTATCATTAGGAACAACAGTAATACCTCCTTTCTTAGGGACACAATGAACGGGACTTACCCATCTACTATCAGCTATAGGATTGATTATACCTGCTTCCAGAAGTTTTAATATTTCAATTCTTACCACTTCTTTCATCTTAGGATTCAAGCGTCATTGATGATCAATAACGGGTTTAGCATCAGGTTCCATATTAATCTTGTTCTGACATAGAGTGGGACTAATGCCCTTAAGATCATCAAGATTATATCCAATAGCAGCTCGGTGCTTCTTCAGAATTTTCAATAATCTTTCTTCTTAATGTTCTGAAAGGTTAGCACTAATAATAACAGGATATATCTTTTTCTCATCAAGATAAGCATATTTCAAAGTGTCTGGCAATTGTTTCAATTCAGACATAGGATCACCTTTAGGTGGAGGAGGACCTCCTAGAGTTTCAATTGGCAAATTATGTTTAAGCAGAGGTCGTTGTTCAAAGAAATTTTTATCTATCTCATTTCTTTCATGCATAAGCATATCATTTTCATGGTCTAGCAAATATTGTTCTAGTCGATCAGTAGGAGGCACGGCAATAGAAGCAAGACCAATTATTTCATGCTTATTAGGTAATTCTTTCTTATGAGGTTTCCTATTAAACTTGGAAAAATTAAATTCATGAGACTCATCACCAAAGCGAACACTGATAGTTTGCTTAAGACAATCTATAGTAGCATTGACAATGTTCAAGAAAGGTCTACCAAAGATAATGGGACAAAAGCCATCTTGTGGGGAACCAAGAACTAGAAAATTAGTAGGGTATTTTATTTTCTCACACAAGACTTCAACATCTCTAACAATCCCAAGTGGTGTGATGGTGTCTCTATTGGCAAGTTTAATAGTAACATCTATGTCTTCTATTTCAGCGGGTGCTATGTCATTCATAATTTCTTGGTATAAGGTAAAAGGAATAGCACTCGCGCTAGCACCTAAATCACATAAACCATGATAACAGTGATCTCCTATTTTGACTGAGACAACAGGCATGCCAACAACAGGTCTAAGTTTATCGTTTTCATCTGGTTTAGCAATTCTAGCAGTTTCATTACAGAAGTAAATAACATGCACATCTATATTTTCTACCAAGAGATCTTTAACCATAGCAACACTAGGTTCTACTTTGATTTGTTCAGCAGGTTTAGGTGCTCTAATATTACTTTTATTGACCATGGTTGAGACCTTAGCATGTTCCTTTATCCTAATAGGGAAAGGTGGTTTTTCAATATAAGCAGTAGGAACAACTGGGTCAACATTGTAAATAATAGTCTCATCTTTAACCAAAACCGGTTATTTAATTTCTTCTTTAATAGGTGGATGATATTTAAACCACTTCTCGTTAGGGAGATCAACATGAGTAGCAAACGATTCATAGAAAGAGGCTACTATCTCAGAGTCAAGTCCATATTTAGTGCTAAACTTGTGAAAAGCATCGGTATTCATAAAAGATTTAACACAATCAAACTTGAGCTTTATACCTGACTCTTTACCTTCGTCGAGTTCCCAATCTTCAGAGTTGCATTTAATTCTTTCTAAAAGATGCCACCTGAATTCAATAGTCTTCTTCATAAAAGAACCAGTACAAGAAGTATCTAGCATGGATTGATCATCACGAGAAAGCCGAGCATAAAAATTTTGAATGATAATTTCTCTTGAGAGCTCATGATTGGGGCATGAATATAACATTGACTTAAGCCTCCCCCAAGCTAGAGCGATACTTTCTCCTTCACGAGGCCAAAAATTATATATGTAATTCCGATCATGATGAACTAGATGCATAGGATATTTTTTTTGGTGAAACTCCAATTTCAATCAATTCCAGTTCCAAGATCCAATATCATCGCATAGCCTATACCATGCCAATGCTTTTCCCTTAAAAGATAAAGGGAAAACCTTCTTATTAGCTTCATCTCCGGGTAAACCTGCAAGCTTAAATAATCCACAAATTTCATCTACATATATCAAGCGCATATCCGGATGTTCTGTTCCATTTCCTGCATAAGGATTAGCTAGCAGTTGTTCTATCATACCCGAAGGAATTTCATAACCAATATTTTCAGTATGTGCAGTAGATTGAGGGGTAACTAATTGTGGTTCCGTTCGAGGTGAAGATACCCCGAACAAACCCCTCAAAGGATTGTTCTCCATAGTAGCAAGTGACAATAAATTTTAGCACGCAGTAATAATTTTTCCTTACCAATTTTCACTTACCAAGAGTGCTTCACTCCCCGGCAATGGCGCCAGAAAAGAGCCTTGATGACCCACAAGTATAGGGGATCAAACGTAGTCCTTTTGATAAGTAAGAGTATCGAACCCAACGAGGAGCAGAAGGGAATGACAAGTGGTTTTCAGCAAGGTATTTTCTGCAAGCACTGAAATAGTCGGTAACAAGTAGTTTGATAGCAAGATAATTTGTAACGAGCAAGTAACGGTAATGATAAATAAAGTGCAGCAAGGCAGCCCAATCCTTTTGTGGAAAAGGACAGGCCAAAACGGTCTCTTATGATAAGCAAAGTGTTCTTGAGGGTACACGGGAATTTCATCATATCACTTTCATCATGTTGGTTTGGTTCGTGTTCGCTACTTTGATAATTTGACATGTGGGTGGACCGGTGCTTAGGTGCTGTTCTTACTTGAACAAACCTCCTACTTATGATTAACCCCCTCGCAAGCATCCGTAACTATGAGAAAAGTATTAAGATAAAATCTAACCATAGCATTAAACTTTTGGATCCAAATCAGCCCGTTAAAGAATAGCGCATAAACTAGGGTTTAAGCTTCTGTCACTCTAGCAACCCATCATCCAATTACTACTCCACAATGCATTCCGTTAGGCCCAAATATGGTGAAGTGCCATGTAGTTGACATTCACATGACACCACTAAGGGATTCACAACATACATATCATCAAAATATCGAACACATATCAAGTTCACATGATTACTTGCAACATGACTTCTCCCGTGACCTCAAGAACAAAAGTAACTACTCACAAATGATAATCATGCTCAAGATCAGAGGGGTATTAAATAGCATAATAGATCTAAACATATAATCTTCCACCAAATAAACCATATAGTAATCAACTACAAGATGTAATCAACACTACTAGTCACCCACAAGCGCCAATCTAAGGTTCCGGTACAAAGATTGAACACAAGAGATGAACTAGGGTTTGAGAGGAGATGGTGCTATTGAAGATGTTGATGGAGATGGCCCTCCCAAAGATGGGAGAGTTGTTGGTGATGACGATGGCGATGATTTCCCCATTCCGGGAGGGAAGTGCCCCCGGCGGAATCGCTCCGCTTGAGGGCAAAAGTGCTCCTTCCCAAGTTCCACCTCGAGACGGTGGCGCTTCGTCCCGAAAGTCCTCCTTTTATTTTTTCTAGGTCAAAATGACTTATATACCAGAAGAGGGGCATCGGAGGTGGGCCGAGGAGGGCACAACCACCAGGGCTCGCCTGGGGGGCCTGGCGCGCCCAGGTGGGTTGTGCCCACCTGGTGGGCCCCCTATGGTAGTTATTTGCTCCACTAATTCTTAAATAATCTATAAAAAATCTCCGTGAAGTTTCAGCTTATTTGGAGTTGTGCAGAATAGGTAGCTCTGACGTGCTTTTTCAGGTCCAGAATTCCAGCTGCCGGTATTCTCCCTCTTTGTGTAAACCTTGCAAATTATGAGAGAAAAGGCATTAGAATTACTCCCAAAAGCATTATTATGCATAAAAAATTATAAATAACAATAGGTAAACATGATGCAAAATGGACGTATCACTAACTGGTAGCAGTAGCGCTGGTTTTCCAGCGCTACTGATATACCTAATTAGCAGTAGCGCGTCCTGCAGAACAGCGCTACTGATAACCATAAATAGCAGTAGCGTTTCTTATGAACAGCGCTACTCCTAAATTTTCCTGTATTTTTTTCTGCTGCTTATTGGCGCTGTATTTGTGTAGGTTTTATATACTGTAGTTTCATCATATGATTTTATGACCATGATGAGTTATTATATATATCAGTGGGTGAAATGAACATGGATTAGATTCAAGTGGAGGCAACATGGTGGAGATCGAAAGTACTACTAATCCAAACAAACTTAGCATCATGGCTCATATAACAACTTAGCATCATGCATCATCATAATAATATATAACTCATCATTGTTATCATAATAACAAGTCCTACTCATCATCATCATAGTCATCTAACAACTTCTACTCGTTAATAATAAGAAGTCATACTCATCATCACACAACTTCTACTCGTTATCATAATAACAAGTCATACTCGTCATCATCTTAGTCATCTAACCAACCCTACTTAATTGTTCTTAGCACATGATCATGAGTATTAGCTAGGACCTACTACCCTCTCTAAGGTAAAATAGCATAAAACAAGATAGCCCCTGACGCTCCATTATGGAGAATGGATATTATCCTGTCTCCAATTCTTGCGCTTTGCACAATGTTGCTTCCAAGTAGCTCCCTATGATTGTACATACATTTTTTTGCATTATTTGATTGTCATGTCTTCATCGGTTTTAGAAATCCGTATGAACAGCGGTGAAGCCTACGATGACTTGGTCGTAAGCTAATAACATCAAGGCGACCTTCGGAAACATCAGATCAAGCACACAATCCTTCAGGATTTTCTGTTGAAAAACATAATAATAACGTCGTAGTTAGCAATGTATTTTAGCTTTAGAAGAATATATGCAAAAGATGCACGGATGTCGTAATAGTAAAAAATCTTACCATGCCATCTCCATGGATGTTACCGTAGTTCAACACGTGAACTAGTGGCATGTATTGGCCATAATGTGCAGAAGTTTCATAACTGATATTGTAATTCTAAACATCAATAATAAATGAGATAAGATGATCTTTCTCCTCATAAGTTAATTCAGCGCCATCAGTGTAGTAGGTTCTGTCTACATCTTCTGTACATTTTTTGAAGAATGAAAATAAGCTGTCAATGGAAATAAGCTGTCAACTATTTTGAAATAAACAATATAAGTTACTTAATAAATATTTTTCAGAAACTCACATAGAGGTAGAACTGGAAGTGTATCAACAAGGGCCCAAATGTTGATATTAGCTTCATCAATATTATCTTCATCGACATTATCTTCGTCGACATTATCTTCGTCGATGTCATCTTCAGGATCACCAAGATCGAAGGTGACATACATACCCTCCTGAAAATCATACGCCTTGCACAATGCTTCCCAATTCGAGCAACCAAAATGGGATACGCTCTCCAAATTGTATAGCTTTACAGAAAATCATAAACATGATGGGTCCTGAGTTGAACTATCTTTGTCTCCATATTTTCATGATCTTCGAAACTCAGATGCTCCAAGACATAGCATCTTGCATGGCATGGGATAAGCTAGTCGAATTGTAAAAGACAATATAAATTACACGTTGAAGAAGCAGAAGACTTGTCATGCTTAATTACGAAAAAAGACTTGTCGTTGTTGCATACCGTTTCAACATCGAAGGTCTCGTCGAGCTTAATACTGAAGCGTCGACCGTCTACTAGGTGAGGCCTATCTCACAGACCCCGGTCGTCGCCACATTAGTCGGACTCCGGGATCCTATTGTCGTCGTCAGACATTTCCTATGTTCATAATTCAAAGATTAAACTTCTACAATTCAATATATGTACTACAAAAACTAAATTAGATCATTATTATTCATCACGGGTTGACTATCGGTCTGTCGAGTCTTTTCTTGAAAACTATCCGCTCACGTGGTGTATATATTGGAATGAAGAAGAAGCTACCCACACGACAACAGTCGGGATTCTTCCTCCTCTCATATATGGTGGAGACTCTCCCTCACTGATTCCTCTCTGACATTTGCGACCGTCGGTGATGGTCGTTCTTCTCTTCCTTCACGTGCATTACCAAAATTTCTATCACGAGAAAGAAGAGGAAGAACGACCCCCACGACAAAAATCGGCATTCTTCTTCTCTCATATATATGGTGGAGTCCCGATAGACTTAAAGTCAACCCGAAATGTCGTTTAATCTTTCTACAAAATATGGGCCACTCGATATTTCCTACATATTCTAGCACAAGTCATGCCAAAATTCACGAAAAAATCCGGCATGACCTTTGCTAAAAAGGACATATTTCGAGTGCCTGAAATTTGCCGGAATGGAAATTAACCAACACTCTGGCAAAACATAGGCCACTGTGAGGTGTTTTACAAACATAGGCCACTTGGGCAAGCACTAGTACTACACAACACTACATATCACATGTCTAAATCTCCATCATATTTGAAAGACCTACATTGAAAATTTTCTATTCCATGAAAATTGTCACAGCTACTCATGTAGCTACTATTCTACTACATCTAACAAAACATCTACATCATCATCGACATGGGGACTTGGCTAGTCTCACCTCGAGGTCGAAGGGGGTCGGTGATGGGGACAACGGCGGGGATGATGCAGGGGCTCCTTGTTTTGTGCAAAAACAAAATATAAACAAAAACATTATTATCCTCATCTTAGGACTTAGTGAAACCCTATGTCTAAAACATCCTAGTTCTAGCCCTAACATTTACTAAAAATACCTTGTTCTAACCCTAAAAATTAAAAGACCTATACATTTACTAAAAATACCCTAGTTCTAGCCCTAACATCTGTCCATCCATCCATATATCTATATATCCATCCATTTGTCTATCTATGCAATATATCAAAAAAACCATAGTTCTAACCATCTATCTATTCATCTATCTATCTATCCATTCATCTATCTATGCAATGCACAAGGGATCAGAGGGAGGGAGAGGGCTGGGAGGGAGAGAGGGATGGAGGGAGAGGGGTTCGATCAGAGGGAGCTGGGAGGGAGCTGGGAGGGAGAAGGGCGAGGGATGGAGGGAGAGGCAGGGTCGGAGGGAGGGAGAAGGGAGGGATGGAAGGAGAAGGGAGGGAGGGAGACATACTGGGCGAAAGCGGCAGCGGACGATGGCAGCAGGCGGTGGCAGCGGGGGTTAGACAATGAGAGTGTGGGAGGGAGAGTGATCGGGCCGGCTGAGGAGAGGATAAGGTAGCATTAGCAGTAGCACTGGTTCGTGGACCAGCACTACTTCTAAGTTGGGCCCACCGTGCAGACTTACCGGTAGCGGTTGGCTGGTGGCCTAGCGCTACTACTATGTCTGTAGTAGTAGCGCTGGTTCCAGCCGACCGCTACTACTATGTGTAGCCCTGCCGGTGGCCATGGGACCACTTAGCAGTAGCGCTGCCAGGGGGCCCAGCACTACTGCTACTTTGGTACCTGTAGCGCTTGTTGTCAACCAGCGCTACGACTAAGTGGCAGTAGCGCTGGACGCATAACCAGCGCTACTACTAAATTTCTATCTATAAGCTTTCTCCTAGTAGTGATTGCTTGAGGACAAGCAAAGGTTTAAGCTTGGGGGAGTTGATACATCTCTGTCGTATCTACTTTTCCTAACGCTTTTGCTCTTGTTTTGGACTCTAATTTGCATGATTTGAATGAAACTAACCCGGACTGACGCTGTTTTCAGCAGAACTACCATGGTGTTGTTTTTGTGCAGAAATAGAAGTTCTCGGAATTGGATGAAACTTTTTGGAGAATTATTTCAGAATATATAAAAATACTGGAACCAAGAACCACCGGAGGGGGTGCCCTAGCTGGGCACGATACACCAGGGTGCCCCCCCCCCCTCTGGCGCACCCTGGTGGGTTGTGGTCCCCTTGTGGCCCCCCTGACCCTAATTCCAACTCCATAAATACCTATTTTCGGAGAAAAAAATAAGGGAGGTAGTTTCATCGTGTTTCACGATACGGAGCCTCCACCACCTCCTGTTTTTCATCGGGAGGCCAGATCTGGAGCCCGTTCGGGGCTCCGGAGAGGGGAATCTTCGGTCTTCGTCATCACCAACCCTCCTTCATCACCAATTCCATGATGCTCCCCACCGGGAGTGAGTAATTCCTTCGTAGGCTCGCTGGTCGGTGAGGAGTTGGATGAGATTCATCATGTAATCGAGTTAGTTTTGTTAGGGCTTGATCCCTAGTATCCACTTATGTTCTGAGATTGATGTTTTTATGACTTTGCTATGCTTAATGCTTGTCACTAGGGCCCAAATGCCATGATTTCATATCTGAACCGTTTATGTTTTCACCATTATATCTATGTTCTAGATCCGATCTTGCAAGTCATATTCACCTATTACGTGTTATGATCCGTAAACCCCAGTGTGACAGTAATTGGGATTCTTTCCGGTGATGACCGTAGTTTGAGGAGTTCATGTATTCACTATGTGTTAATGCTTTGCTCCGATTCTCTATTAAAAGGGAGCCTTAATATCCCTTAGTTTCCTTATGGACCCCGTTTTCACGGGAGGGTAGGACAAAAGATGTCATGCAAGTTCTTTTCCATAACACGTATGACTATTTACGGAATACATGCCTACATTATATTTATGAACTAGAGCCAGTTTTGTATCGCCCTAGGTTATTGTGACGCCCTCGGCTTAATCATGCACTAATCATACACGCAAATGCACACGATCAAGACTAAGGACTCACGGGAAGATATCACAACACAACTCTAAAACATAAATAAAGTCATACAAGCTTTATATTACAAGCCAGTGGCCTCGAGGGCTCAAATACATAAGCTTGCGAACAAGCGTCAGTGGAAGCATCAGATATCTGAGTACAGATATGAAACAGAAACAGAAAGGCCTTTAGAAAGGTGGGGCAAAATAAAACACTACGATCGAAAGGCGTAGGCCTCCTGCCTGGGACCCTCCGATCCTACTCCTGGCCGTCAGTCAACTCGTAGTAGTATCCATCCTCTGGGTAGTAGTAGTAGTCGATCGACGGGGCATCTGTCTCAGGGGGCTCCATCCTCTGGTCACGACAAACTGATAAGGGGAGAAAAGAAAAACAAAGCAACCGTGAGTACTCAGAAGTACTCAGCAAGCAAGGATCTACACTACATATGCAACATTTTCAAAGGGAGGCTGTATATGTGGACTGGGCTGCAGAAATGCCAGAATAGAGAGAAGGCCTAGTCCTATCGAAGACTAGCATCTTCAGCGGTCTTGCAGAAATAGAAGAGGGTAGAACAGTACAATATAATGTGGCAGTATCATTAAGTCTCAACCTCACCCAGAGATCCTTTCTTGACTCCCTGCAAGAAAGCAATCCCAGAGCCATACAGTCATCAACCTCGTCCTGAGACCCCTTCTCGACTCCCTGCGAGAAGCAATCCCAGAGCCATAGTATCCAAGTATCCAGTTCTAAAATTGTATCAATCAGGATACAATTCCGAGTGTCCGTTACCGTAGGACAGGCTATCGATAGAAGTTTTCTTCCCTGCAGGGGTGCACCAACTTACCCAACACGCTCGATTAACTCCGGCCGGACACACTTTCCTGGGTCATGCCCGGCCTCGGTCAAACGACACACCGCAGCCCTACCTAAAGCTCAGCAGAGAGGTCCCCGCCGGTCTACATCCTAAGCACTCAGGGGTCTTGGGCCATCGCCCTGTGCACTCCGGGTCATTGTGTGCAGGGTGGATACCAGCACCGCCTCGGAGGGTCGGTACGATCCGACTGTGCCACAATGCTGCACTGGACGTCTGACAGAACTGTCGGCTGAATCTATGATGCAGAACGCCCATACTATGCCCACGTGATGGTTAGTGCTATCAGACCAGAGGCCTGCTCGGATCAAATATCCAAATCATTAGGACTAGGGGCTTGCGGTAATGAGCAGAGAATCACGAAAGATGTGACCCCGTCGCCCCGTCTCGAGGACTTGCTGCAAGGGTTAAGAATGCCCGGCCGCGCCTCGTATTCATCACTCGGCCACCATACAGGCACCCGTCTTCACAACACTCGCCTCTCAGGCGCACGCGGGTACCCCTCAGGGTCGACCCGCCTGTCCAAGTAACAGTGTAAAGGCCAAGTATCCGTGTGTCCATAACATCAGGGGAATCCGAGGTATCACCCTCGTTGGATTTCTACTCAATGTATCCGTCAAGGTGAACTCGGAGGAATCACCCTCGCTGGGTTCACACTTGATGTGTTGCACGACAGCGTCGTTACCGGAAGTGGTGAAGGAGGAATCACCCTCGATGACCACGACCGAATAGCTACTCTACAGAGTTAACATCAGAAGTGCTACAAGAGGTTTCACCCTCGGCACTCGATAGTAACGCTGCAGTGTCGTTACAACTAAGGGGGGGTGATGTGCGGTGTCGGGGCCTGGTCTTCAATCCCGTTGATCGGGTCTTCTGACAATCCAGCGCGGCGGTCGGGACTAGTGGGGTCACTGATAGGTCTCTACCCAGCCTATACTAAGCAGTTTAGGGTATGCAGGTAATTATCAACAGCAGGTTACAATAAACAGGCTATGCATCAGAATAGGTAAAGCAGTAGCAGCAGCAATTCTAATGCAAGCATGGGAAATTAGAATGGGCGATATCGGGATGATCAAAAGGGGGGGGGGGCTTGCCTGGTTGCTCGGCGGCAAGGGCAAGGTTGTCAATGCTGTCTTCGGGCTCCGGAGCTGCGTCGGCCTCGGGGACGACGTCGGTGTTGGGGCTACCGAGAGAGAAGAGGGGGAGGAAATAGTAAATACTAAGCAAACAAGTGCAGCACAAAGCATAACATGGTAATACGCGATGACAGAGGTGATCTAACACAGTGCCGGGTGATACTGGCAAAGGTGGAATTCATCCGGGAATGTTTTCCCGGTTCCGGACATTTGTCAGACAGATGACCAGAGAGGAACGGTTGCATGTTCGGATAGTTAGGGACGTGTGACGGACGAACGGATCGCGTATTCGGATTCATCTCGTCGTTCGGAGCAACTTTCATGTACAAAGTTTTTTGATCTGAGCTACGGATTATTTTATATGATTTTCTAAAGTTTAAATAAATTTTCTGGAATTAATTATTTATTTAAATTCGAATTATCCAAAACAGTGCAGAGTGATGTCATCGTGACGTGTTGCTGACGTCAGCAGGTCAACTGGTCGGCTGACAAGTCAAACCAGATAGGTGGGACCCACATGTCATAGACTGTGACATTAACAGTGGGGTTAAAATTAACTAACTGGGTTAATTAGTGGGTGGGCCCCAGCAGTCAGTGACTGATTAGTGTTTAAACTAATTAATTAACTAATTAACAGATTTTCTAGTTAATTAAATCAGTTTAACCGAGTGGGGCCCGCATGTCAGCGAGACAGGGCGGCGACGTCAGCTGTTGACCTGGTCAACAGGTCAACTGGGGCCCGCGGGGCCCCATAGTCAGTGGCCCAGGAGCGGGGCCCATCGGGGCCAGGTCAGCGCCGGCCGCCGGAGCTCTCCGGCGAGCCCCGACGCAGTGGCTCAACTCCGGCGAGCTCGGAAACGGCGCACAGGGCATCATTTGCGACGCGGTTGGCGGCAGTCGAACGGGAAGACGACACCGCGTCGATCTAGGGCACTAGCACGAGGCGGGGCATTCGGAGACGAGTGCTGCGATGCCAATGGCGGACGGCGGCGTTCGGGCGAGACGGCGAACGGCGTTGCAGCGCGCGTGCGAGCGAGCCCAGAGGCTAGGCGTGGCCTACACGGTGCAGTGAGTGCGATGGCCACGGGCACAGGGCCCAAAGGTCGCCGGGGACACGTCGGCGACGTGCACAGGCGGCGGTGGGTTTGGGCACGGCGAAACCTAGCGCTACAAGCCACGGAGGGCCGTGAGGAGAGAGGGGGAAGGAGCAGGAGCTCACAGCGGGGTGTAGCCGGTCAAAGTGGGCTCGGGGGAGGTTTGGTGTAGCCGGAATCGGCGACGGAGTGCGGCGGCGATCCGAGGAGGAAGAAGACGGCGTGGAGGCGATGCAATGGCTCCGGGCTTCGGCTCGTTTGCGCGGTCGAAGGAGGCGACGATGGCGAGCACCGTGGACACGTCGGGGTGGCGAGAGGGGCACGGCGGCCATGGCTACGCCAGAGCCATGGCGGCGGTGGCGCTCGGGTGAGGGAGGAGCAGAGGAAGGAGAGGGAGAGTAGTGGCTAGGGTTAGCCAGAGGGGTCGAGGGGGGTCCTTATCCCCTCCAGGGGCACGCGGTGGCCGCTGTCGACGCAGGAGAGGGGGGGCCAGGTGCGGCGAGCGCGCGCGCACCAGGTGCTCGACAGCGAGACCCGGGCGTGAGCAGTACGAAGAGGACGAGCGGGGTGGGCTGGGCCGGCCACTGTGCTGACTTAGGCCCAGTACAGTGGGCCTTTTTCCTTTTTTTTGTTTTCTGTTTCTTTTTCTGCTTTTCTTTATTCCTTTTTCTGTTTTGTAAATATTTAGGCACCCAAATGACTTTTGTAAAAATTGTGACCTGGTCCACAAATCACAGGGCATTATATACCATCGCAATAAAATGGTTTGGTGTCCATATCTTTTTATTTGAATTTTATTTAATTGAAAATGGATTAAATAGTGCTATTTTGCTACTGTTAGAGTCTCTTAATTAATTTATTATTTGTTGGTTACAATTTTAGAATGGTCTCTGGAATATTTGCCATTTAATGAACAATTTAGTTTTTATGTTGGACAACTTTTATTTTCCACTTTCATTTTAAATTTGAATTTGACTTAGGAGTTGAAATGCAATATGGTGCTAATGATGATTATGCACTATTAAACATGCTGACTTGTCATTATCAAAAGGGTGATTACTGTGGCTAACCACTGGGGGTGTTACAGTTATGAATGTTATATGATGAATATCATCCAACGAATTCATCGATCCAATGCCTACGAGTTTTCCACATATTGTTCTTGCTAAGTTATTACTGCTGCTGTCACTATTACACTTGCTACAAAACCATTGCTATCACTGTTACCGTTACTATTACTATTACCACTACTATCAAAACTATCATATTACTGTGCTACTGATCACTTTGCTGCAGATATTTAATCTCCGGGTGTGGTTGAATTAACAACTCAACTGCTAATACTTGCAAATATTCTTTGGCTCCCCTTGTGTCGAATCTATAAATTTGGGTTGAATACTCTACCCTCGAAACTATTGCGATCCCATATACTTGTGGGTTATCAGGGGATACACGAGGTGGCCACAAGCCTGAGGGGGTAGGGCGCACCCCCACGGCTTGTCGCCTCCTCATGCACTTTTCGGACTACTTATTTTCCTAATTTTTTAAATATTCCAAAACGGAGTAAAATTGCTTTTGTGAAAGCTTTGGAGTCGGTTTACTTACCGTATCACATACCTATTCCTTTTTAGGGTTCTGGAGTGTTCTGGAATGTTTCCCTTATGTACTCCTCTGGTGTTATGGTATTAATAATATTGGTTTCAATATTTATGGGAGTACTTGAGATATAATGTTTGATTCTTTGCCCATTCACCACCTTCGGGTTATTGCCCTCGGCATTGTTAATTTTGATGGCACCGGAGCGATAAACTTCCTCGACAATGTAAGGCCCTTCCCATTTAGACAGAAGTTTTCCTGCAAAAAATCTTAAGCAAGAATTGTATAGCAAGACATGGTCACCTACATTAAATTCACGCTTTTGTATCCTTTTGTCATGCCATCTCTTAACTTTCTCTTTAAATAGCTTGGCATTTTCATAAGCTTCGGTTCTCCATTCATCAAGTGAGCTAATGTCAAATAACCTCTTCTGACCGGCAAGTTTAAAGTCATAGTTGAGTTCTGTCTCTAGCATGGTGTCCTCCGTAAACCTCGGAGTGACACTTGCGTAGAATTTGTTCATGTTCATGCTCAGGTACACAACGTCTAATAACACCATCTACTCCTTCTTTATATAGATGTGGGTCATCCCAGAAGTAATGTCTTAAATCATAGAAAACTTTTTTCTTTTGTTGGTATGTAAAACTAGGTGGTATAAATTTAGCAATAATATAATTAGTATAGTCTGCACACCATGGAGTACTACGAGAAGCATTTATAACAGCTAATTGTTCATTAATAAACTATCACCAATAGGTAGTGGGACATCAAGAATATTTTCTAACCTAGACAAGTTGTCTGCTACGGGGTTCTCAGCTCCTTTTCTATCAATAATATGTAAATCAAATTCATACAGCAAGAGAACCCACCTAATAAGCCTAGGTTTAGCATCTTTCTTTTCCATAAGGTTTTTAATAGCAGCATGATCAGTGTGAACAGTTACTTTAGAGTCAACAATATAAGATCTGAATTTATCGCAAGCAAACACAACTGCTAAAAATTCTTTTTCAGTAGTAGCATAATTTCTTTGAGCACTGTCTAGAGTTTTAGTAGCATAATGGATAACATTTAATTTCTTATCAACTATTTGCCCTAGAACAACACCAATAGCATAGTCACTAGCATCACACATAATTTCAAAGGGTAGGTTCCAGTCAGGTGGTTGAACAATAGGTGCAGTAATTAAGGCTTTCTTAAGGATTTCAAATGCTTCTACACAATCATCATCAAAAACAAATGGAACACCTTTTTGCAAAAGATTAGTGAGAGGCCTATAAATTTTTGAGAAGTCTTTAATAAATGTCCTGTAGAAACCAGCATGACCAAGGAAGCTTCTTATACCTTTGATATCTTTAGTACATGGCATTTTTTCAATTGCATCAACTTTAGCTTTATCAACTTCAATACCTCTTTCGGAGATTTTATGCCCCAAGACAATACCTTCATTAACCATAAAGTGGCACTTCTCCCAATTCAAGACAAGATTAGTTTCTTCACATCTCTGCAAAACTTAATCAAGGTTGCTTAAGCAATCATCAAAAGAAGTTCCGTAAACGAAAAAATCATCCATGAAAACCTCAACAATCTTTTCACCAAAGCCAGAGAATATAGCAGTCATACATCTTTGAAAGGTAGAAGGTGCATTGCATAAACCAAAAGGCATACATCTATATGCAAAGGTACCAAAAGGGCATGTGAAAGTAGTTTTTTCTTGATCCTCTTGTGACATATGTATTTGGGAAAAACCAGAGTATCCATCTAGAAAGCAGAAATGTGTATGTTTTGATAGTTTTTCTAGCATTCGATCAATGAAAGGTAAAGGGTAATGATCTTTCCTAGTAGCTTTGTTTAACTTCCTAAAATCAATTATCATTCTATAACATGTGACAATTCTTTGTGGGATCAATTCATTTTTATCATTAGGAACAACAGTAATACCTCCCTTCCTAGGAACACAATGAACAGGGCTTACCCATCTACTATCAGCTATACGATAAATTATACCGTCTTCCAGAAGCTTTAATATTTCATTTCTTACCACTTCTTTCATCTTTGGATTTAACCGTCGCTGGTGATCAACAACTGGTTTAGCGTCTTGTTCCATATTAATTTTATGCTGACATAGAGTGGGACTAATGCCCTTAAGATCATCAAGAGTATATCCAATAGCAGCACGGTGTTTCCTCGGAGTTTTCAGTAATCTCTTTTCTTCATGCTCTGAAAGGTTAGCACTAATAATAACAGGATATATCTTCTTTTCATCGAGATAAGCATATTTCAGAGTATCAGGTAATTGTTTAAGATCGAACACAGGATCACCCTTGGGTGGTAGAGGATCTCCAGGAGTTTGAACAGGCAAGTTGTGTTTCAAAACAGGCATTTGTTTAAAGAATATCTCATCTATTTCATTTCTTTCATTCATATGCATATCATTTTCATGGTCTAGCAAATATTGTTCTAAAGGATTAGTAGGAGGAATGGCAATAGAAGCAAGACCAATAATTTCATCTTTACTAGGCAATTCTTTATCACAGGGTTGTCTAAGAAATTTGGAGAAATTAAACTCATGAGACACATCACCAAAACTTACACTAAGAGTTTCTTTCTCACAATCTATCTTAGCATTAACAGTATTAAAGAAAGGTCTACCAAATATAATGGGACGAAAATCATCTTGTGGGGAACCAAGAACTAGAAAATCAGTAGGGTATTTTATTTTCCCACACAAGACTTCAACATCTCTAACAATCCCAAGTGGTGTGTATCTCTATTAGCAAGCTTAATAGTAACATCAATATCTTCTATTTCAGCAGGTGCAATATCATTCATAATTTCTTAATATAAAGTAAAAGGGATTGCACTCACACTAGCACCCAAATCACATAAGGCATGACAACAATGATCTCCTATTTTAACAGAGACAACTGGCATGCCAACAACTGGTCTATGTTTATCTTTTTCATCGGGTTTAGCAATTCTAGTAGCTTCATCACAGAAGTAAATAACATGCCCATCAATATTTTCACCCAAGAGATCTTTAACCATAGCAACATTAGGTTCAACTTTAATTTCTTCAGAGGGTGTAGGTGTTCTTGTATAACTCTTACGGACTACAGCTGAAACTTTAGCATGTTCTTTTATCCTAACAGGAAAAGGTGGTTTCTCAATATAAGCAGTAGGAATAACTGGATCAACATTATAAGTAATGGTTTCTTCTTTAGCTTTAATGGGTTCTACTATTTTTACTTCAATGGGAGGATGATATTTAAACCACTTCTCCTTAGGGAGATCAACATGAGTAGAAAATGATTCACAAAAATAAGCTACTATCTCTAAGTCAAGTCCATATTTAGTGCTAAATTCATGAAAAACATTGGTGTCCATAAAAGATTTAACACAATCAAACTCAAGGTTTATACCTGACTCCTTACCTTCATCGAGCTCCCAATCTTCGGATTTGCATTTAATTCTTTCCAAGAGATCCCATTTGAATTCAATACTCTTCATAAAAGAACCAGTACAAAAAGTATCGAGCATGGATTGATCATTACGTGAAAGCCGAGCATAAAAATTCTGAATAATAATTTCTCTTGAGAGCTCATGATTGGGGCATGAATATAACATTGACTTAAGCCTCCCCCAAGCTTGAGCGATACTTTCTCCTTCATGAGGCCAAATATTATATATATAATTCTGATCACGATGAACCAGATGCATAGGGTAAAACTTCTGATGAGATTCCAATTTCAATCGGTTGTAATTCCAAGCTCCAATATCATCACATAGCCTATACCATGTCAATTCCTTTCCCTTCAAAGATAAAGGGAAGACCGGGCAAACCTGCAAGCTTAAATAATCCACAAACTTCATCCACATAGATTAGATGCAAATCAGGATGTAATGTTCCATCTCCTGCATAAGGATTAGCTAGTAGTTTCTCTATCATACCCGAAGGAATTTATTAATAAATATTTTCAGTAGGTGCAGTAGGTTGAGGAGCAACTCTTTTCTCTTCCGGTCGAGGTGAAGATACCCCGAACAGGCCCCTCAAAGGATGGCTTTCCATAGTGACAAGTGACAATAAATTTCAGCACGTAATATAAATGTTTCCTTACCAAATTCCACTCACCAAAAGTGCTTCACTCCCCGAAAACGGCACCACAAAAAGAGTCTTGATGATCCACAAGTGTAGGGGATCAATCATAGTCCTTTCGATAAGTAAGAGTGTCGAACCCAACGAGGAGCGGAAGGAAATGACAAGCGGTTTTCAGTAAGGTATTTTGTGCAGGCACTGAAATTATCGGTAACAGATAGTTTGATGATAAGATAATTCATAACGGGTAACAAGTAACAAGTGTAGCAAAGGTGCAGCAAGGTGGCCCAATCCTTTTTATAGCAAAGGATAAGCCTGGACAAACTCTTATACAAAGCAAAGCGCTCCCGAGGACACATGGGAGTTATTGTCAAGCTAGTTTTCATCATGCTCATATGATTCGCGTTCGTTACTTTGATAATTTGATATGTGGATGGACCGGTGCTTGGGTGCTGTCCTTAATTGGACAAGCCTCCCACTTATGATTAACCCCTCTCGCAAGCATCCGGAACTACGAAAGAAGAATTAAGATAAATCTAACCATAGCATGAAACATGTGGATCCAAATCAGCCCCTTACGAAGCAACGCATAAACTAGGGTTTAAGCTTCTGTCACTCTAGCAACCCATCATCTACTTATTACTTCCCAATGCCTTCCCCTAGGCTCAAATCATGGTGAAGTGTCATGTAGTCGATGTTCACATAACACCACTAGAGGAAAGACAACATACATCTCATCAAAATATTGAACGAATAACAAATTCACATGATTACTTATAACAAGACTTCTCCCATGTCCTCAGGAACAAATGTAACTACTCACAAAGCATGTTCATGTTCAATATCAGAGGGGTAATAAATATCATTAAGGATCTGAACATATGATCTTCCACCAAATAAACCAACTAGCATCAACTACGAAGAGTAATCAACACTACTAGCAAGCCACAGGTACCAATCTGAGGTTTTGAAGCAAAGATTGAATAAAAGAGATGAACTAGGGTTTGAGAGGAGATGGTGTTGTTGAAGGTGTTGATGAAGATTGACCCTCCCTTGATGAGAGGATCGTTGGTGATGATGATGGCTTCGATTTCCCCCTCCCGGAGGGAATTTTCCCCGGCAGAATCGCTCTGCCGGAGCCCTATATTGCTCCGGCCTAGGTTCCGCCTCGAGACGGCGGCGCTTCATCCCAAAAGCTTCCCTCTGATTTTTTTTCTAGGTCAAAACCTTTCATATAGCATAAGTTGGGCACTAGACGATGGCCAGGGGGACCACAAGCCTGGGGGGCAGGCGGCGCTTCATCCCAAAAGCTTCCTTCTGATTTTTTCTAGGTCAAAACCTTTCATATAGCAGAAGTTGGGCACTAGACGATGGCCAGGGGGCCCACAAGCCCTGGGAGGTAGGGCACGCCCCCCAGGCTTGTGGTCACCTGGTGGGTCCCCTTCTATAGTTTCTTCGCCCAATATTTTTTATATATTCCAAAACAATTCTCTGTAAAGTATCAAGACATTTGGAGTTGTGCAGAATAGGTATCTCAGATTTGCTCCTTTCCGGTCTAGGATTCCAGCTGACGGCATTCTCCCTCTTCATGCAAATCTTGTAAAATAAGAGAGAAAAGGCATAAGTATTGTACCATAATCTGAAATAACAGCCCATAATGCAATAAATATTGATATAAAAACATGATGCAAAATGGACGTATCAGTATGCTTGAAGTATTATTGTTTTTATGTCAATATTAAACTTTTTTTAATCTCATGGATCTTAACATTCATGCCACAATAAGAAAAATTACATTGATAAATATGTTAGGTAGCATTCCACATCAAAAATTCTATTTTTATCATTCACCTACTCGAGGACGAGCAGGAATTAAGCTTCGGGATGCTTGATACGTCTCCAACATATCTATAATTTTTTATTGTTCCATGCTATTATATTATCTATCTTGGATGTTTTATATGGATTAATATGCTATTTTATATCATTTTTTTGGGACAAACCTATTAACCTAGTGCCCAGTGCCAGTTGCTGTTTTTTCCTTTTTTTTTGTCTTTTACAAAAAATCAATACCAGACGGAATGAAACTTTTTGAGGATTTTTCTTGGACCAGAAGACAACCATGAAGCTTCGGGAAGAGGCCAGAAGACCCACGAGGGAGCCACAAGCCCTCAGAGCGCGCCCCAGGGGGGCACCCCCTAGGCATGTGGGCCCCTCGCAGACCTCCTAACCCTAATCTCTGCTTTATAAATACTCAAATATTCCCCTTACGTCAGAGGGCACACCAAAAATACTTTTCCGCCGCCGCAAGCTTTTGTTCTCGTGAGATCCCATCTTGGGGCCTTTTCCTGCACTCTGCCGAAGGGGGATTCGATCACGGAGGGCGTCTACACCAACCTTGCTGCCCTTCCGATGATGTGTGAGTAGTTTACCACAGACCTACGGGTCCATAGCTAGTAGCTAGATGGCTTCTTCTCTCTCTTTGATCTTCAATACAATGTTCTCCTCGATGTTCTTAGAGATCTATTCGATGTAATCTTCTTTTGCGGTGCATTTGTTGAGATCCGATGAATTGTTGATTTATGATCAGATTATCTATGAATATTATTTGAGACTTCTCTGAACTCTTTTATGCATGCTTAAGATAGCTTTGTATTTCTCTCCGATCTATCGATTTGGTTTGGCCAACTAGATTGGTTTTTCTTGCAATGGGAGACGTGCTTTGTGATGGGTTCAATCTTGCGGTGTCCTCACCGAGTGACAGTAGGGGTAGCGAGGCACTTATTCGTATTGTTGCCATTAAGGATAAAAAGATGGGGTTTCTACCATATTGATTGGATCTATCCCTCTACCTCATGTCTTCTTGCTTAAGGCGTTACTCCGTTCTTGTTAACTTAATACACTAGATGCATGCTGGATAGCGGTCGATGTGTGGAGTAATAGTAGTAGATGCAGGCAGGAGTCGGTCTACTTGTCATGGACGTGATGCCTATATTCATGATCATTGCCTTAGATATCGTCATAACTTTGCACTTTTCTATCAATTGCTCAATAGTAATTTGTTCACCCACTGTATGTGTTCTTTCAAGAGAGAAGCCTCTAGTGAAAACTATGGCCCCCGGGTCTATTTCTCATCATATATTTTCAGATCTATAAAACCAAAAACCCAAAAATACCTTGCTACAATTTATTTATATTTACTTTATTTTACCTTTTACTTATCTTTTATGTCTATCTCTATCAGATCTCACTCTTGCTAGTGACCGTGAAGGGATTGACAACCCCTTTTTCGCGTTGTGTGCAAGTGTTTGTTAGTTTGTGCAGGTGCATCTATTGGGGACTTGCTTGTACCTCCTACTGGATTGATACCTTGGTTCTTAACTGAGGGAAATACTTATCTCTACTTTGTTGCATCACCCTTTCCTCTTCAAGGAAAAAATCAACGCAAGCTCAAGAAGTAGCAGATAACTATATTATTGAATTTGATTATGATCCTACATGTAATTATTATGAGATAGGAAAATATGGTTGTAGAAATTTTCATGTTATTAAATTTCCTCTCGTAATGTTGAGATTGTCAATGTTTTATTCCTTTCCTTTGCATATGCTAGATATTTCTCGTCTTGATAATTTGTTTGCTTATAAAATTCGTATGCATAGGAATTATGTTAGACTTAAATGTGTTTGTCACATGATTTATGATGCTCTCTTTGTGTTTCAGTTATTATCTTTCTTGTGAGCATCAATAAAGTTTCAAGCCTATCTTAATTAATACTATAAAGAAAGACCTTGTTGGGAGGCAACCCAATGAATAGAATATTTTTTCTCTTTTTCTTTCTATTTTTGAGTGTTCACACAATTATGCCTCTGTTATGATTGTGTTTTTTTATGTTTTAATTAGTTTTTGTGCAAAGTAATGCCTTTAGGATGGCTTTGGGTGATAGTTGATTTGATCTTGTTGGAAAACAGAAACTTTTATATCCAGTAGCAGAATTGTTAAAAATCACTGGAGCAACTAAAAACTCTGAATTTTTTACAAAAGATTGATATACGAATTTCCTATGTTTTCATAATTTTTCAGAGGTTTTGGAGTTACAGAAGTATGAGTAAAATTCGAGTCTTTACAGACTGTTCTGTTTTTGACAGATTCTATTTTCGTTGCATTGTGTGCTTATTTTGATGAATCTATGGACTATACCAGGGGGTTTTAGCCATGGTAAAGTTAGAATACAGTAGGTGTAATGAAATAACAAAATATGAATGGGTTTGCAACAGTACTTAAAGTAAAGATTGGTTTTCTTATACTAACGGATCTCATGAAGGTTTTTGTTAAGTTTTGTGTGATTGAAGTTTTCAAGTTTTGGGTGAGATCACGATGGATGAAGGAATAAGGAGTGAAAAGAGCCTAAGCTTGGGGATGCCCATGGCACCCCAAGGTAATATTCGACGATAACCAAGCAACTAAGCTTGGGGATGCCACGGAAGGTATCCCCTCTTTCTTCTAACGAGCTGCGGTAATTTTACTTGGAGCTATATTTTTATTCGTCACATATCATGAGTTTTGCTTGGAGCGTCTTGTATTATATGAGTCTTTGCTTGTTTTGCTTTCTAGTTTTTCACAATTATCCTTGCTGGACACACCTATTTGAGAGAGCCATAATGATGCTATGATTTGTTAGAATTGCTCTATATGCTTCACTTAAATTTTTTGAGCTATGGAATTGCTCTAGTGCTTCACTTATATCTTTTTGAGCACGGTGGTGTTTTAATTTTGAAGAAATATACTCTCATGCTTCACTTAGATCAATTTTAGAGTTAGTAATTTTTTTAAGAAATTCTCTCATGCTTCACTTATATTATTTTGAGAGATGAGAAAAATTATCTATGCTCATGTTCTTCACTTAAATTTGTTTGAGAGCTTGTCATAAGCAATGGTAATATATGAAACTAGTTCCAAAGTGATAGATATTCAAGAGGGATATAATAAAAACTTTCATGAAGATCATTGGATATTATAAACTTGATTCCTCGTAATAGTTTTGAGATATGAAGATGGTAATATGTGAGTCATGTTGATGAGTAATTATGATTTAGTAAGAATATTGGTGTTATGGTTTGTGATTCCCTATGCAAGCACGAAAGTCAACATTTATGCAATGAAATTACATCCTACTTGTGGTGCATTATTCGGTGTTAGTTATGTTTAATGGTCGTTTATGAGAATTTTCGTTTTTTGGTTGGTTGCTTCTCAATCTATTTGCTAGCCTTTCCTTGTACTAAGTGTGAATACTACTTGTGCATCCAAACTCCTCAAACCAAGGTGTGCCAATGAGTCCACCATACCTACCTATATGCGGTATTTCCTTGCCGTTCCAAGTAAATTTGTATGTGCCAACTCTAATTTTCAAAATGAATATCCTTTTTGTGTGCCTGTACCGCTCATGAAGCGGCAGGGGGTGGCCAATATTTTCCATGCTAGATGCGTTATTCTCAAGATGAGTGTTTATTCACTTGTCATTGCACAAGAGTGTGGCAAGGTAATAGGGATGCCCAGTCCCGAAATAAAAAAAATATTTATGTTGTCAAATAATAAATTCCTTAGAAAGCGTTGGTATGGAAGGTACCCGTGGATACAACTAGCCATGGATTGTGAAAGAATGGTGGAAAAAGGAATAAACTTTATTTTATGTTTGGAAACCGCCTATGATGTATCTAGCATGGAAAGTATGGGAATTCTCGGTCGTTTTCGTTGACGGGAAAAGCATGCCTCTCAAAATATTTTATCTCTCAATTTAAGCTTTGAGCTCTAGCACCTTTACAAATCTCTGCTTCCCTCTGTGAAGGGCCTATCTATTTACTTTATGTAATTTTTATTTTTATTTGAGTCTCCATCTTCTCTTAGAAAGCACCAACTAGGGAGCACTATGATCATACTTGTGCATTGGATGTAGCTAATATTCGAGTGTGTTTCATGAATGTATTAATGATTGAGCATGATGGGCTAGGGATAGCTTTCTTTAGTGTTGATATTTTGAAAGACATGGTTGCTTGTTGATATGCTTGATTATTGATGTCTTCATGTCAATTATAAACTATTGCTTTGAATCATCTATAAGCCCAAATGTCCATGCTACAAAAGAAAAGAATATGTGATGAACATGTTAGGTAGCATTCCACATCAGAAATTCTGTTTTTATCATTTACCTACTCGAGGATGAGTAGGAATTAAGCTTGGGGATGTTGATACGTCTCCAATGCATCTATAATTTTTTATTGTTCCATGCTCTTATATTATCAATCTTGGATGTTTTACATCCATTTACTAGCAACTTTATATCATTTTTTGGGACTAACCTATTGACATAGACATAATGCCCAGTGCCAGTTGCTGTTTTTTGCTTGTTTTCTACTTCGCAGAATATCCATATCAAACGGAGTCCAAACACAGCGAAACTTTTTAGAGATTTTTTTCTGCCTAGAAGACAACTTGGGAGCCAAGGAAGTGCAGGAGGGGAGGCCTGTGGGGCCCACAAGGCACCAGAGCGTGCCCTGGTGGGTAGTGGGGCCCACGGGTGTCCTCTCCACCACCTCTCAGCTCTGTAAATACCTAGATATTCCAGAAACCCTAGGGGAGTCGACGAAAAACAATTCCAGCCGCCGCAAATTCCAGAACCACGAGATCCAATCTAGAGTCCTTTTTAGGCACCTTGCCGGATGGGGAAACGATCACGGAGGGGTTCATCATCCTCATTGGTGCTGCTCCGATGATGCGTGAGTAGTTTATCACAGACCTACGGGTCCGTATGCAGTAGCTAGATGGCTTCTTCTCTCTCTTTGATCTTCAATACAATGTTCCCCTCGATGTTCTTGGAGATCTATTTGATGTAATGACTTTTTGCGGTGTGTTTGTTGGGATCCGATGAATGCGAGTTCATGATTAGTTCTATCTATGAATATTATTTGAGTCTTCTCTGAACTCTTTTATGCATGATCTTTATAGCCTCGTATCTTCTCCGAAACTTTGCTTTGGTTTGGCCAACTAGATTGATTTTTCTTGCAATGGGAAGAGGTGCTTTGTGATTTTTTCGATCTTGCGGTGCCAATCACAGTGACAGAAGGAGAAGTGACACGCATATATCGTTGCCATTAAGTATAAAAAGATGAGGTCTATTCCTATATGAATAGATCTTGTCTACATCATGTCATCGTTCTTATTGCATTACTCTGTTTTTCCATGAACTTAATACACTAGATGCATGCTGGATAGCGGTCGATGTGTGGAGTAATAGTAGTAGATGCAGGCAGGAGTCGGTTGTAACATCCCCAGCCTCACACTACAGTAATCTCTCCTTAACAGTGGCCATGTCATCATGATCACTATGCCATCTGACATTTGTCCAAAAATCAAAGCCAACTTCAAATTCAATTCTTAAGTGAATAATTAAGTTGCTACAAAATTGTTGGAAAAATGTTCACCAGATAGCAAATAATCCAAAACAAATGTTGTTAAGGAAAACAACATCACCATCAACTACAAAGTGGGCCTAAGCATTTTAAAACAGTGCCAAAACGGCACTTTAAATGCCATATTCATTTTTGAAAAAATCCAAAAGGATTCCAAAACTCCTCAAACTTTTTGGGGCAGTGCAGAATATTCCATTGTAATTGTGTGGCCAAGTTTCACATTTTTACAAAGTATTTTGGCAGCTCAAAATATTGCAAACAGATGCTGTAAAAATAAAACAAAAAATTTAAACGGGAAAAAGAGAAATGCCACTGTGGACTGGGCCTAAGTCCACAGTGCGGCCCAGCCCACAGCACCCGTTCCCTCCTCTTCTCTCTCCCTGCATGTCGCCACCGCCGTGGGCGCGAGCGTGCGCCGGTCGAACGGCGACAGCGCGACGCCACTGACGCGGGGGGATAAGGACCAGCCTCTCCCTCCCCCCTAGACCTGCTCGTCCATTCGTCCCCCTCCTCCTCGCTCTCCCTCGCTCACACGCCGCTCTCCCCACTCTGCCTGCGCAACCGAGCGCCGCCGTCGCAACATTTTTGTCTACCTCGCGATCACCGACGTCCCCGAGCCCGGCGACTGTGTCCGGGAGACGCGTCTGCCTCGGCTACTTCCTCTGCGCTGCCTCATTCGAGTCGGGCATCACCGTAGCCCGCGGATCGAGCCGCCTACTACTTCGGCATCTCCGGCGATCACCGGCGACTACGGCCTCCCCCTGCTGCTACTAAGTTAACACAGGCCACCGTGAGCCGCTGCGGTGAGCTCCGTTTCCCCTCCGTCCTTCTTTTGCTCGTTTCCGAGCCAGAACGGAGCCGTCGTCGTTCCGTTGCGCTGGTTGCCGCCAACGCCGGCGAGCTGCTCAATGCAGCGCCGCCCGAGCCTCTCTGACTTGCCCGTAGGGCTTCTGGCACTCGCAGTATGTCGCCTAGCAGCACAGCTCGCTCGGGAACGGCCCGAAGCCGTGATTCCGACCACGCCCGAATGGCACCGCCGCCTCCACTCGTCGCCGGCGCCGTTTCCGGCCATCTCAGCTCCGGTCACCACTCCCATTCGACTCGGCGTGCTCTTCTCGTTCAAAAGCGACCAGCCCCACACCAAACCGATGACCGTAGCCAAATCCTGGCGAGTTCCCGAGCCGCGCCGTTGTGTTCGAGGTCGCCGGAGCCCTCTCCGGTGCTGCCACCGAAGTGGCCGGCCGGGCCCCACCTTAGAGTCACTAACGATGGGCCCCACGGGCCCCAGTTGACCCAGTTGACTGGGTCAACTGCTGACTGGGCACCGTGTCCCACTGACATGTGGGCCCCACAAGTTTAATACATTTTTAAAATAAATAAAATGCTAATTAAAATGTTAATTAATTAGTTAGCTAATCAGTCACTGACAGCGGGTCCCAGTAACTAATTAGCTAAATTAGTTAATTTAATCTACTGTTAGTTTAGTCTAGTCTATGACAGAGGGGCTCCACCTGTCAGGTTTGACTCTGGTCAGCCAGAGTTGACTGCTGACGACATCATTGTGTCATGCTGACGTCACCCTTTACTGTTTTGGATAATTCGAATTTAGTAATTATATAAATTCCAGAAAATGTCTAAAACCTTTGAAAATTCATAGAAATTAAACCGTAGCTCAGATCGAAAAACTTTATATATGAAAGTTGCTCAGAACGACGAGACAAATCCGGATTTGCTAACCACACGCCTGTCAGGTGCCTCTAACTACCTGAACATGAAACATTCCCCTCCGGTTCAGTATACCGAGATCGAGCTAAACACCGGGAAAATATCCCACATATTTTCCCGCTTCGTCTGCGACGTGTAGCACTGCGTTAGGTCACCCCTAGCACCGCTTATTGCCATGTCATGCTTTGTGATTGCTTTTATTGCCGTGTATTTATATGTTTCATCCCCCTCTTCTATTTCGATAGCCCCCGAGACCGACGCAGCTCCGGAGACTAGCTACACTACCGATGACCCTGCCTTCGCCGCCGAGCAACCAGGCAAGCACCCCCCTTTGAACATGCCTATATCGCCTATTCTTTCCCTCTTATGCTTGCATTAGAAATTGTTGTTGCTATTGTTTAACCTATTTCTGATGCATAGCCTGTTTTTGTAACTGTTGTTGATACCTACCTGCTTAGCCAAAACTGCTTAGTATAGGCTGGATAGAGACCCCAGTGACCCCACTTGTACCGGTTGCCCCGCTGGATCATCGGAAGACTCGACGACCAGGCCCCAGCACCGCACATCACATCCCCTTTATCTGAATGACACTGCAGCGTTACTATCGAGTGCCGAGGGTGATACCTCGTAAGCACTTCTGATGTTAACACTGTGGAGTAGTTACTCGGTCGTGGTTATCGAGGGTGATTCCTCCTTCACCACTTCCGGTAACGACGCTGTCGTGCAACACCTCAAGTGTGAACCCATCGAGGGTGATTCCTCCGAGTTCACCTTGACGGATACATCAAGTAGGAATCCAACGAGGGTGATACCTCGGATTCCCCTGATGTTATAGACACATGGATACTTGGACTTTAAAAATGTTACTTGGAAAGGCGAGTCGACCCTGAGGGGTACCCGCGAGTGATGGGAAGTCGGGTTGACCTGGAGGGTACCCGAGAGATAAATACGAGGCGCGGCCGAGCATTCTTAGCCCTTGCCGCAAGTCCTTGAGACGGGGCGACGGGGTCACATCGATCATGAGTCTCTGCTCGTTACCGCACACCCCCAATGCACTAACGGTTTGGATATTTGATCCGAGTGGGCCTTTGGCCCGATAGCACTAACCATCACGTGGGAACAGTTACGGGCACTCTGCGTCGTATGCATCAGCCAAAGCTTAATAGACGTCAGCGACTGAGCGGCGTGCGCTGGGTTGGACTGGTAATGCCCTGCACTTGTATAAGGGGGGCTAGGTCTGCTCACCGGCCGCGTTCGCAACGTGCAGGAGTTCCCGGGGCGATGGCCCAAGACCCCTGGGCGCATAGGTTTAGTCCGGCATGCTGACCTCTCTGTTAAGCCTAGGTCGGGTTGCGGCGTATCGTTTGGCCAAGGCCGGGCATGACCCAGAAAAGTGTGTCCGGCCGGAGTTAATTGAGCATGGTGGGTAAGTTGGTGCATTCCTGCAGGGAAGAACTAATCTATGCATAGCCGGAACTTCGGTAATGGATGCTCGGAGTTGTATCCCGATCGATACAACTAGAACTGGATACTTGTGATGAGAAATGGATAGTATGGCTCTGGGATTGCTTTCTCGCAGGGAGTCGAGAAATGATCTCTGGCCGAGGTTGATACTTGGATATTAGGGCTCTGGGATCGCTTTCTCGCAGGGAGTCGAGGAAGGATCTCTGGCCGAGGTTGATATTGATTACTACTACTACTTTATACTGTACTAATCTACGCTCTTCTAATGCTGCAAGACCGCTGAAGATGCTAGTCTTCGATAGGACTAGGCCTTCTCTCTATTCTGGTATTTCTGCAGCTCAGTCCACATATACAGCCTCTCTTTGATAATGTTGCATATGTAGTGTAGATCCTTGCTTGCTGAGTACTTCGGATGAGTACTCGCGGTTGCTTTGCTTCCTCTTTTTCCCCATATCCATTTGATACAACCAGATGACGGAGCCCCGGAGACAGCTGCCCCCGCCGACGACTACTACTACCACCCCGAGGGTGGTTACTACTACGAGTTGGCTAACGACCAGCAGTAGGTTCAGAGGGTCCCAGGCAAGAGGCCTACGCCTTTTCGATCATAGTGTTTTCTTTTTCCCCGCCTTCTTAAAGGCCTATCTGTTTTATCTTTTATATCTGAACTCAGATATCTGATCCTTCCACTGACGCTTGTATGCGAGTTTATGTATTCGAGCCCTCGAGGCCCTGGCTTATAATATAAAGCTTGTATTATTTTATTTTGCTCTAGAGTTGTGTTGTGATATCTTCAAATGAGTCCTTAGGCTTGATCGTGTGCATTTGCGTGTATGATTAGTGCACGATTAAGCCGGGGGCGTCATAGGTTGGTATCAGAGCCGACTGCCTGTAGGATCCCCCTTTCCAACTCCTTGGCCGAAGTTGAGTCTAGTCATCCAAAACTTATTTACTAACTTGGCTGTGTGGCTTAGGGGCCCACGTCGCCATTGGGTGGTATTAGAATCTTTTATTCCTCGTCTATACTCTGGGACTCTGATCTCTCTTCTATTCGGGTTAAATGACTTTACTAACTCTAACATTAGGATCTTGTAACCACTTCATCCCGGAGAGCCCCTTCACTACAGATGATCGCTTGCTTCGCCAGAAGATTCTGGAGATACTCCTCGATGATTCCCGAGACCCTGTACCTACTGCCTTGCAGTTCCTTTCCTCCTGAACATACTTATGAATAATTCCTCACATTTCTGGGGATCCATTCATCCCAGTTGTCTTGTGTTTCACGAAATACTTCGTATTGCTATCCGATCTCCCAAAAATCCTCTGCAGCCTACTGCTTTTGATATTCTTCTGATCTGCTTGCATTATGGTTAGTTCCATATGTCAAGTAAACATCAATGATACCCCATGTCACTATCATTCTGATCCTATTGATTCAACATGTGTGCGAATACTGGCAATCATTAGTTGTTTCCTACTAATTCATCCTTCCGGCTCAGACGTCATTCTGGATATGAGCTGGTTCTCGGTAAATCAATCCTTGATTGATTGGCCATCTAATTCTATTCAACATACTCATTTTTTTATCAGAGCCTCTGCCTCTGATCTCCCGATTTTGGAATCGTAAACCCTTCGTATTCAAGCTTCGGCTTATTCAGATGTTTTCATAAACTGATTCCTTTGCATCCCTTCTTCTTCTGGTTGAGTACCGATACTCACATCAGATCCTTTGCGGACCACCTGATCTTTTGGGTGGATTACTATCCAGCAGCTCCTTCGTATCTTAAATCATTGATGACTTTCCCCTGATACGAAATGCCTCTGGCGAATTGTATCATCTACTTCGTATCGCCAGCCCTTTACTTTTGAGCGTATAACCGTCGCTCCTGTTATGTGTCGTATAGCTTCGTAAAAAAAAAGTCCCGATGGGTTGAACCTATGCTTTCCCTAATTCGTGTGAACTCGAAAGTTATGCGAGTCATACTCTTCTGGTGCTTCACCAGATAAATCTTCAGCACTACAATTTCTTCGAAAACGAGGAGTGGATGAAAGGTTATGCATTGGATAAGTGGGAGTCGACCTTGAACCCTTGTGTACATGCCCATTGACCTGATGAAGAACTTATCGTGGAAGCTGCTCGTAAAAATAATTATTTCCTTGGTACTGATTCATCTCGTATCTGTGAATTGATCCTTTGCACTCATGGTTCCGACCATATCTTCTCCTTGATTCCATCCCTCAGACAGGTTAAAATATTTGTCCTCTGCAGATCATTTCACCTGTCCAACCTCTATTCTGATCAACCTTCAAGTATTGCCCCCTGTTATCTCGACGATATCGTGTCATTGCACTACCTCTTAAGAAATCTTATTGTAACACCCCCAGTGGTTAGCCACAGTAATCCCCCTTTTGATAATGCCATGTCATCATGATCAACAGTTCTTAATCATCATTAGTAACATATTCCTTTTCAAATTCAAATTCAAATGGAAATTCAAACTGAAAGTGCAAATAAAAGTTGTTCAAATTTTAAAACTAAAATGTTCATAATTTTGTAAATATTCCAGAGACAATTCTAAAATTATAACCAACATTCACTAAATTAATTAATTGACTCTAACAGTAACAAAACAGAGATAATTAATCCATTTTCATTTAATTAAAATCCAAATGAAATTCATTTGCCTCCAAACCAATTTCTAACAGTGAATAAAACTACCCTATAAATGTGTGGCTAGTTCACCTATTTTACAAAAGTCTATTTGGGGCTGAACAATATGGAAAACAGCAACTAAAAAGAAAAATAGAGAAAGCAGAGAAGAAAAGAAAGTAAAAGGAAAAAGGGCCCGAGTGGCTGGGCACTAGTCAAACAGTGCCGGCCCAGCCCACTCCCCACCTCGTCCCCCTCCTCTGTTCACCTCCGTGCGCCGCTGTCGGCCGCGCACGCACGCCCGCGCCTGGCCCCCCCTCGCTCCCCCTCACTCTGCTTGACAGCGCGCTGCCGCGCCCTCCGTGGAGGATAAGGGGCAGCCCCCCCTCGCCCCTGGCCTCTCCCTCTCGCTCTTCCCCTCTCTGCTTCGCCAGATCCTCCTCGCCCGAGTGCCACCATCGCCGCCGCTCGCCATCATCGCGGCCACTGGCTCTCCCTCGACGAACCGGAGTGCCCAGGACCTCCGTTGTGCTTCGCTCTGTCGGCAACCACAGCGGCTCGAGCCCAGGGAGCCCCCACAGCGAGCGCCTCGACCTCTTCTGCCGCGGCGCCGTCTGCCACTTCCGCCGTCGATTTGATCATCTCCGACCACCACCGGCTTCCCCGAGCCTTCCCGTCAACACTGTGAGCGCTGCCTCGCAACCCCTCTCTCTCTCTCTCTCTCTGCCGTCTCCTGTCGCTGTTTTAGCCGTGGTTGAGCTAGCATGCTCTGGCCACCGCCACCGCACCTCGTGCCGCTGCTGTAGTGCCGCTCTGGCTCAACCGAGCGCGCCACCGAGTCCGTGCCATCGCATAGCCGCCGCCTAGTCACTTAGATAGACCGTTGGAGCCCCGCCTCGATATTTCCGTGCACCACAGAACTCCGGCCGCCGCCGCGAGCTTCGTTCCAGCGAACTCCGGCCACCCCAGCTCGTGAGATTGCCACAGGTCGACTCGGTTCGATCCTAGCTTTCGAACGGGCCGCTTCCCGTGCTAAATGAGCCCCTGTGGGCGAGCTCCGGCGAAGCTCCGGCCGTCCCCGCTGCGTCTCGCCTCACCGGCGGGCGGCGCTGATCGGGCGCCCACGTGGCACCGCGGGCCCGGCCCCGTGCCACTGACCGATGGGCCTGAGGCCCCCTGTTGACCGTTGACCCCGGTCAACTATGCTGACTGGGCAGCACAGTCACTGACCGGTGGGCCACCACCCCCACTAATTAACAGGGTTAGTTAAAACTAATTTAATTAGCCTAATCTAACACTGACAGGTGGGCCCAAAAGCTTAATTAACTAAAACTAGATTAAATCTAAACTCTGTTAGCCCCCTGTGTATGACATGTGGGCCCCACATGTCAGGTTTGACCTGGCCAGCCGTCTGTTGACTGCTGACATCACAGTGACATCATGCTGATGCAATAATCCATTTCTGTTAGTTAAAATAATTCCAGAAATTGTTTAAATCTTTATAAATTCATAGAAAATAAACCGTAGCTCGGATCGAAAAACTTTGTACATGAAAGTTGCTCAGAACGACGAGATGAATCCGAATACGCGGTCCATTCGTTCGCCACACGTCCCTAGAATAGCGAACATGCAACCGTCCCCCTCCGTTTCCTCTGTCCGAAAATGCCGAACTTCGGGAAAACATTCCCGGATGTTTTCCCTGTTCACCTATATCATGTAGCACCGCGTTAGAAGACCCGTAGCTCTTCGTATTGTCATGCCATGCTCGTGTTTGCTTTATATTTAATGTTTCCTCCCCCTCTTCTCTCTCAGTAGACCCCGCTACAGATGCTTTTCCCGAGACCGACGCAACTCAGGAGCCCGACGACGCCGCTGACGACCTTGCCCTTGCCGCCGAGCAACCAGGCAAGCACCACCTCCCCTTGAGCATACCGATATCGCCTATTCTTTCTCACTCATGCTTGCATTAGAAATTGCTGCTACTGCTGCTTTACCTATTCTGATGCATAGCCTGTTTATTGTAACCTGCTATTGAAACCTTACTTGCTTATCCTAAACTGTCTAGTATAGGCTAGGTAGAGACCTATCAGTGACCCCACTTTATCCCGACTGCCGCGCTGGATTATCAGAAGACCCGATCAATGGGATTGACGACCCGGCCTTGGCACCGCACATCACCCCCCAGTTGTGCGGCACTACTGGGTTACTATCGAGTGCCGAGGGTGATACCTCATCAGCACATCTGATGATAACCTTGTAGGTTAGTTAATCGGTCGTGGTCATCGAGGGTGATTCCTCCTTCACCACTCACAATAACGACGCTGTCGTGCAATCCCTCAAGTGTGAACCTTGAGGGTGATAACTCCTACGTTCACCTTGACAGTTACATCGAGTGGGTATCCATCGAGGGTGATACCTCGGATTTTCCCTTGATGTTTGGACACATGGATACTGTGACTTTACCCTGAATCATGCTACAGACGGGTCGGCCCCGAGGGGTACCCGTGAGACTGTTACTGCAGGACTGGAGGGACAGGCGGTACCGCCCAGTAGAGGTGGACCTGAGTTCCTGACAGTCTTTTTGTGAGACGGGTTGACCTGGATGGTGCCTGAGTGATGAATACGAGGCGTGGCCGGGCATTCTTGGCCCTTGCCGCAAGTCCTCGAGACGGGGCGATGGGGTCACATCGATCGTGAGTCTCTGCTCGTTACCGCACCCCCAAGGTACTAACGATTTGGATATTTGATTCAAGTGGGCCTCTGGCCCGATAGCACTAACCATCACGTGGGAAAAGTTATGGGCACTCTGCATCGTATGCATCAGCCGAAAGCTCTGTCAGACGTCCAGTTCAGCATTGCGCCGGGACGGACCGGCGCCCCCCTGGTGCCTGGCTTCCCCCTGCACACAACGACTCGGAGTGCATAGGGCGATGGCCCAAGACCTCTGAGCGCTTAGGATGTAGACCGACGGGGACCTCTCTGCTGAGCTCTAGGTAGGGTTGCGGTGTGTCGTTTGGCCGAGGCCGGGCATGACCAGAAAAAGTGTGTCCGGCCGGAGTTAAGCGAGTGTGGTGGGTAAGTTGGTGCACCCCTGCAGGGAAGAACTAATCTATGCATAGCCGGATCCTTGGTAACAGACACTCGGAGTTGTATCCCAATCGATACAGCTAGAATTGGATAGTATGGCTCTGGGATTGCTTCTCGCAGGGAGTCGAGAAGGGATCTCAGGACAAGGTTGATGACTGTATGGCTCTGGGATTGCTTTCTCGCAGGGAGTCGAGAAAGGATCTCTGGGTGAGGTTGAGACTTAATGATACTACTACATTAAACTGTGCTGATCTACTCTCTTCTATTGCTGCAAGATCGCTGAAGATGTTAGTCTTCGATAGGACTAGGCTTTCCTCTCTATTCTGGCATTTCAACAGCCTAGTCCACATATGCAGCCTCCCTTTGATAATGTTGCATATGTAGTGTAGATCCTTGCTTGCTGAGTACTTCGGATGAGTACTCACGGTTGCTTTGCTTTCTTTTTCCCCCATATCCTTTAGGTGCAACCAGATGACGGAGCCCTTGAGACCGCTGCCCCGGTTGACGACTTCAGCTACCACTTCTACCCCGAGGGTGGCTTCTACTACGAGCTAGCCGACGACCAGGAGTAGGTTCGGAGGGTCCCAGGCAGGAGGCTTGCGCCTTTCGATCGTAGTGTTTTATTTTGCCCCGCCTATCTAAAGGCATTTCTGTTTCTCTTTTAATATCTGTACTCAGATATCTGATGCTTCCGCTAACGCTTGTATGCCGTCGAGCTATGTATTCAAGCCCTCGAGGCCCTGGCTTGTAATATAAAGCTTGTATGACTTTATTTCTATTTTAGAGTTGTGTTCTGATATCTTCCCGTGAGTCCTTAGGCTTGATCGTGTGCATTTGCGTGTATGATTAGTGCACGATTGAGCCGGGGGCGTCACAAGTTGGTATCAGAGCCAATTGCCTGTAGGAACCCCCTTTCCAACTCCTTGGCCGAAGTTGAGTCTAGTAACCGAAAACTATTTTACTAACTTGGCTGTGTGGCTTACGGGCTCACGTCGCCAATTGGGTGCTATTAGGATCTTTTATTCCTCGTCTTTACTCTGGGACTTTGATCTCTCTTCCTTTCGGGTTAAAATTTTACTAAGTCCAACATTAGGTTCTCGTACCCACTTCCTCCCGGAGAGCCCCTTCACCACAGATGATCGACTGTTTCATCAGAAGACTCTGAAGATATTTCTCGATGTTTCCCGAGACCCTGTGCCCACTGTTGTACAGTTCCTGACCACCGATAAATCCTGACGAATAACTACTTACACTTGACGTACCTATATTCGATCCAGTTACTCTTTTGTTCCGTCCGACATATCGAAATACTATCCGACATTTTGAGAATTCTCTGAACCTACTGCCTTGCAGTTCCTTTCCGCCTGAACATACTTATGAATAATTCCTCACATTTCCGGGGATCCATTCATCCCAAGTTGTTCTTGTGTTTCACGAAATACCTCGTATTGCTATACGACCTTTCAAAAATCCTCTGCAGCCTATTGCTCCCGAAAGTTTTGTCTGCCTGCATTATGGTTAAACCCGTGTGTCTCGCAATATTCATTAGCATTCTTTGTCATTGTCATTCCGACTCGGTTGATTCAAAATGAATAAGAATAATCCCTACCATCCGTCGATTCTTAGAACTCGTCCTTCTGGCTCAGACGTCAATTTGGACATGAGTTGGATCTCGGCCAATCATGTTGCAATTGATTGTCCACCCAGTTCCCCTCAACTTGAATGTCGAATTATTCAGCTGTTTCTATCATCTGATGCCTTTGCATTCTTTCCTTCTTCTGATTGAGTACTGGTACTCGCATCAGATCCATTGAGGACCACTGAATCCTTTGTTGGATTATTGTCCGACAGAGTCCTTCATAGTCAAAAATCTTGTGCGCCCTTCCCCTGATACATATTGCACTCGGTAAAATTTTATTCTCTGCTTTGTCCACCTTGCTCTGCTCTCGAGCTTGAGTTATTTACTCCTGAAGTTCGTGGTATATTTTCCTAAGATACCCCTATGGGTTGAACCTATGTTTTCCCTAATCTGTGTGAACTCGAAAGTTATGCGAGTCATACTCTTCTGGTGCTTTACCAGATAAATCTTCGGCACTGCAATTTCTTCGAAAACGAGGAGTGAATGAAAGGTTATGCATTGAAGAAGTGGGAGTCGACCTTGAACCTTCATGTTCATGCCCATGGACCCGATGTAGAACTTATCATGGAAGCTGCTCGTAAAAACAATAATCCCTTGTTATAGCTTCATCTTGTATTTTACTTCGATCCTTTGCAATCGTGGTCCCGACCATGATTGTTCTACTTTGAAACCATTTCATGGACAAGCTAAAGCACTTGTCTGCTGCTAATAAATAAGCCTGTTCAACCTCTATACTGAACTACCTCAGGTATTACCCCCCCCCCCCTACAATCTCGAGGATATCATCCTATTGCACTACGTCCTATGAATTTTCCAATGGAGTGATACCTTCCCTGTCATAGTCACTCCACGGGTTCTGGGTTGTCGTCAACCGAGACCACCGGTAAGTGAATCAATTCCTCACTCCAATTATGCTTACGAGTTTAATAATCCTTCAAGTCATTCATAGCCTGATCGGCTATATGCTTGTCGTGCTAAATTCTAACTATGCTACCTGGCCTTTCTTTCCGGAGCATAATTTTCGAGGATGGGCGAAGCTTACGTCGTTCCTCTCATCTTACCATTTCACCTCAAACAACAAACTTGATTTCAAGCTTGTGTCGTACCTGTGGTTCCAATAACTTTTCGCTTCACCATTATTTTTACTTGAAACACCATGTTATTGCTACCTCGAAGAATGACTATGGTATTCCGAATATCATTGAGATCATGTGGAAGCGCAATGCTACATGTTTCTTGATCTGTTATCCACACCCCATTGTGTGGGTAATATCATGATTCTTCCCTCGCCCCTTTGTCTAAATACTTTTGAATTTGCTGTCATATCACGTATATCGTGCTCCGCTCTTCCTTGGGAAGGATATACCCTCAATGCTTGTGTGCAAGCACATTTTCCTTTCCTTTGGTCTGATTAATCCTAATAATCGCAATTTCCTTTCCATTGTTTTGTTTAACCTTTCTTGAAATCTGACTTAACTAAGAAGTGATAATTCCCTGCTTAGGTAAGCACCTCGTTGTACCACTCTGTCAGTAAGACCCTGTTACTATTGTTGATGACATTTCGGTAACCACAGATGGACAAGAACTTTGCCTATTGGTCCGCCTCGTTAAACAAGCAGGAAAATGGTTCTCTTTGCCCCTCGCCCTTGGTACCGGCGTTGTTACCGACATAACGTACATGCTATTCTCTGGCATGCCTTGCTATCATGACCATGCAAGATGTCAGCCTCCTTCCTACTTTTAACCCACATGGTGGGCCCATAACCCACAGATCCACAGGATCGAAACCTGACTCTCCTGTACACCCCTGTTGCCCAAGTTATTCCTCGTGCTTGGCTTCGTATGGTATTCATGAGCCACCCTCCTAGAGATGATCTATTCTAGTATCAGACGCAATATTTTTCAGTGCCCTGAACCCCTTTCACCTTCTGATTAGGCATCGAACGATTGCCTACTCGTTCGAAACTTCTCATGGTACCTTCTTACTTTGCTCTCGAAATCTTCTTAAGTTTCAGTTCGAGAGTTACTTTCTGCCACATTCTTTGAGATATCTACCAGATAATCAACCTTATAGAGGTCCATTCTTCTGAAATTACCCCTTGTCCTTCGTACGTACGATGAAGACTCCGAAGAAAGGATGGCGACTTCATCATGATGACTTGAAGCAGAGAAATGAGGACATCAACGTAATGGATTGACCTCTTCGAGAAGAGCAACCAAGATCGAGAACACTCATTAGAATTTCGTAACCAAATCCCTTCCCCATCACTTCCCCTCTTAATTCTCGGGGCGAGAATTCTTATTAGTGGAGGAGATTTGTAACACCCTCAATGGTTAGCCACAGTAATCCCCCTTTTGATAATGCCATGTCATCATGATCAACAGTGCTTAATCATCATTAGTAACATATTCCTTTTCAAATTCAAATTCAAATGGAAATTCAAACTGAAAGTGCAAATAAAAGTTGTTCAAATTTTAAAACTAAAATGTTCATAATTTTGTAAATAGACAATTCTAAAATTATAACCAACATTCACTAAATCAATTAATTGACTCTAACAGTAACAAAACAGAGATAATTAATCCATTTTCATTTAATTAAAATCCAAATGAAATTCATTTGCCTCCAAACCAATTTCTAACAGTGAATAAAACTACCCTATAAATGTGTGGCTAGTTCACCTATTTTACAAAAGTCTATTTGGGGCTAAACAATTTGGAAAACAGCAACTAAAAAGAAAAACAGAGAAAGCACAGAAGAAAAGAAAGAAAAAGGAAAAAGGGCCCGAGTGGTTGGGCACAAGTCAAACAGTGCCGGCCCACCCACTCCCCACCTCGTCCCCCTCCTCTGTTCACCTCCACGCGCCGCTGTCGACCGTGCACGGACGCCCGCGCCTGGCCCCCCTCACTCCCCCTCGCTCTGCTTGACAGCACGCTGACGCTCCCTCCGTGGAGGATAAGGGGCAGCCCCCCCTCGCCCCTGGCCTCTCCCTCTCGCTCTTCCCCTCTCTGCTTCGCCAGATCCTCCTCGCTCGAGCGCCACCATCGCCGCCGCTCGCCATCATCGCGGCCACCGGCTCTCCCTCGATGAACCGGAGTGCCCAGGACCTCCGTCGTGCTCCGCTCCGTCGGCTACCACAGCGGCTCGAGCCCGGGGAGCCCCCACAGCGAGCGCCTCGACCTCTTCTTCCACGGCGCCGTCCGTCACTGCCGCCGTTGATTTGATCATCTCCGACTACCACCGGCTTCCCCGAGCCTTCCCGTCAACGCTGTGAGCCCCGCCTCGCAACCCCTCTCTCTCTCTACCGTCTCATGTCGCCGTTTTAGCCGTGGTCAAGCTTGCATGCCCTGGCCGCCGTGACCGCACCTCGTGCCGCTGCTGTAGTGCCGCTCTGGCTCAACCGAGCGCGCCGTCGAGTCCGTGCCATCGCGTAGCTGCCGCCTAGTCACTTAGATAGACCGTTGGAGCCCCGCCTCGACGTTTCCGTGAACCACCGAACTCCGGCCGCCGCTGCGAGCTTCGTTCCGGCGAACTCCGGCCACCCCAGCTCGTGAGATTGCCACAGGTCGACTCGGTTCGATCCTAGCTTTCGAACGGGCCGCTTCCCGCGCTAAATGAGCCCCTGTGGGTGATTTCCGGCGAGCTCCGACGAAGCTCCGGCCATCCCCGCCGCGTCTCGCCTTACCGGCGGCCGGCGCTGACCGAGCGCCCATGTGGCACCGCGGGCCCCGCCCCGTGCCACTGACCGATGGGCCTGGGGCCCCCTGTTGACCATTGACCCCGGTCAACTGTGCTGACTGGGCAGCACAGTCACTGACCGGTGGGCCACCACCCCCACTAATTAACAGGATTAGTTAAAACTAATTTAATTAGCCTAATCTAACACTGACAGGTGGGCCCAAAAGCTTAATTAACTAAAACTAGATTAAATCTAAACTCTGTTAGCCCCCTGTGTATGAAATGTGGGCCCCACATGTCAGGTTTGACCTGGCCAGCCGTCTGTTGACTGCTGACGTCACAGTGACATCATGCTGATGCAATAATCCATTTCTGTTAGTTAAAATAATTCCAGAAATTGTTTAAATCTTTAGAAATTCATAGAAAATAAACCGTAGCTCGGATCGAAAAACTTTGTACATGAAAGTTGCTCAGAACGACGAGACAAATCCGAATAAGCGGTCCGTTCGTCCGCCACATGTCCCTAGAATAGCGAACATGCAACCGTCCCCCTCCGTTTCCTTTGTCCGAAAATGCCGAACTTCGGGAAAACATTCCCGGATGTTTTCCCTATTCACCTATATCGTGTAGCACCGCGTCAGAAGACCCCTAGCTCTGCGTATTGTCATGTCATGCTCTTGTTTGCTTTATATTTACTGTTTCCTCTTCCTCTTCCCTCTCGGTAGACCCCGCTACAGACGCTTTTCCCGAGACCGACGCAGCTCAGGAGCCCGACGACACCGCTGACGACCTTGCCCTTGCCGCCAAGCAACCAGGCAAGCACTCCCCCCCCCTTGAGCATACCGATATCGCCTATTCTTTCTCCCTCATGCTTGCATTAGAAATTGCTACTGCTGCTTTACCTATTCTGATGCATAGCCTGTTTATTGTAACCTGCTATTGAAACCTTACTTGCTTATCCTAAACTGTCTAGTATAGGCTGGGTAGAGACCTATCAGTGACCCCACTTTATCCCGACTGCCGTGCTGGATTATCAGAAGACCCGATCAACGGGATTGACGACCAGGCCCTGGCACCGCACATCACCCCCCAGTTGTGCGGCACTACTGGGTTACTATCGAGTGCCGAGGGTGATACCTCGTCAGCACTTCTGATGATAACCTTGTAGGTTAGTTAATCGGTCATGGTCATCGAGGGTGATTCCTCCTTCACCACTCCCGATAACGACGCTGTCGTGCAACCCCTCAAGTGTGAACCTCGAGGGTGATTCCTCCTACGTTCACCTTGACAGTTACATCGAGTGGGTATCCATCGAGGTTGATACCTCGGATTTTCCCTTGATGTTTGGACACACGGATACTGTGACTTTACCCTGAATCATGCTACCGACGGGTCGGCCCCGAGGGGTACCCATGAGACTGTTACTGCACGACTGGAGGGACAGGCGGTACCGCCCAGTAGAGGTGGACCTGAGTTCCCGACAGTCTTTTTGCGAGACGAGTTGACCTCGATGGTGCCCGAGTGATGAATACGAAGCGTGGCCGGGCATTCTTGGCCCTTGCCGCAAGTCCTCGAGACGGGGCGACGGGGTCACATCGATCGTGAGTCTCTGCTTGTTACCGCACCCCCAAGGTACTAACGATTTGGATATTTGATTCGAGTGGGCCTCTGGCCCGATAGCACTAACCATCACGTGGGAAAAGTTATGGGCACTCTGCATCGTTTGCATCAGCCGAAAGCTCTGTCAGACGTCCAGTTCAGCATTGCGGCTGGGACGGACCGGCGCCCCCCTGGTGCCTGGCTTCCCCCTGCACGCAATGACTCATAGTGCACAGGGCGATGTCCCAAGACCTCTGAGCGCTTAGGATGTAGACCGACGGGGACCTCTCTGCTGAGCTCTAGGTAGGGTTGCGGTGTGTCATTTGGCTGAGGCCGGGCATGACCTGGAAAAGTGTGTCCGGCCAGAGTTAAGCGAGCGTGGTGGGTAAGTTGGTGCACCCCTGCAGGGAAGAACTAATCTATGCATAGCCGGATCCTCGGTAATGGACACTCGGAGTTGTATCCCGATCGATACAGCTAGAATTGGATAGTATGGCTCTGGGATTGCTTCTCGCAGGGAGTCGAGAAGGGATCTCGGGACGAGGTTGATGACTGTATGGCTCTGGGATTGCTTTCTCGCAGGGAGTCGAGAAAGGATCTCTGGGTGAGGTTGAGACTTAATGATACTACTACATTAAACTGTGCTAAACTACTCTCTTCTATTGCTGCAAGACCGCTGAAGATGTTAGTCTTCGATAGGACTAGGCTTTCCTCTCTATTCTGGCATTTCTGCAACCCAGTCCACATATACAGCCTCCCTTTGATAATGTTGCATATGTAGTGTAGATCCTTGCTTGCTGAGTACTTCGGATGAGTACTCATGGTTGCTTTGCTTTCTTTTTTCCCCATATCCTTTTGGTGCAACCAGATGACGGAGCCCTTGAGACCGCTGCCCCGGTTGACGACTTCAGCTACCACTTCTACCCCGAGGGTGGCTACTACTACGAGCTGGCCGACGACCAGGAGTAGGTTTGGAGGGTCCTAGGCAGGAGGCATGCACCTTTCGATCGTAGTGTTTTATTTTGCCCCGCCTATCTAAAGGCATTTATGTTTCTCTTTTAATATCTGTACTCAGATATCTGATGCTTCCTCTGACACTTGTATGCCGTCGAGCTATGTATTCGAGCCCTCAAGGCCCTGGCTTGTAATATAAAGCTTGTATGACTTTATTTATATTTTAGAGTTGTGTTGTGATATCTTCCCGTGCGTCCTTAGGCTTGATCGTGTGCATTTGTGTGTATGATTAGTGCACAATTGAGCCGGGGGCGTCACACTTATCGGAGTAATACTCCTCACCGATTTAGCCCTTCCACGGGTTCAGGGCGGTTTGTCCACCGAGAACACCAATAAGTGAATCAAATCCACCCTATAACACATTGACCTTCTGCTTCCCTACTTCTGCTTGATCATGTTATGGTTCAATTACATCTTTCTGAAACCTTTCGATAAATCGTGTTGTGATCATTGTCAACATCTTTGACTTATCCCAAATTATGAACTTAATTCGTAATACTTCGTTTTACCTAAATGGTGATCCACTTGCTATCATGTCATGGATATCATGCTCTGCCTTCCTTGGGAGAGATATGCTCTTCATACTTATGTATTATCACATTTTCTTTCCATTGGTTTGTTTAACCTTTCTTGTGTTCTACTCCCTCCGTTCCAGAATATAAGGTGTATTGGTTTCCGTGCAAGTCAACCATTTGAATGTTTGACCAAGATTATGGAATAAAATAACAACATCTGCAATACCTAATGGATAAAATATGAAATTACTTTTCATGATGGATCAATTGATATAAATTCTGTATTGTGGATATTGATATATTTTTCTACAAACTCGGTCAAACATGCACTCGTTTGACTTTTGAAAAAAGAAATGCACCTTATATAAAGGAACGGAGGGAGTATATAATATAAGCAGAAATAATTCCCTGCTTATGTAAACACCTCGGCATACATCCCTGTCAGAAGACCCCGTTACTATTGTTGATGACATACCGGTAACCACCGATGGACGAGAACTTTGCCTTATTGGTCCACCTCATTTTAACGAGCAGGAAAATGGTTCTCTTCATCCCTCACCCTTGGTACCGATGTTGTTACCGACATAACTGACAGACTATCTTCTGACATACTTTGTTGTCGAGACCGGTAAGATGTCGCCGTTCTCCCTACTCTCGATCGACCCTCATCACAGTTCCACAGGATCGGAACCTGACTCTCCTGTATATCATTGATTCCGAAGAATCATATGCTCTTGGCTTTATCTATTATCACGAGCCACCCTCTGAGAGATGATCTATTCCCGATGCTCTGAACCCCCTCCTCACGCTCTGTTCAAGTATCGATAGGATGTCCATTCGCCTGAAACTTCCTATTGTACCTTCATATTTCGCTCTCGATATTTTCCTAAGTTTCAACTCGAGAGATACTTCTGCCACACTCCCTGAATTATCCATCTGATAATTAACCCTATAAGGGTCAGTTCTCTAGAAGTTACTCTTTACTTCCCCACTTAAATCTCGGGATGAGATTTCTTGTAGTGGAGGAGATTTGTAACATCCCCAGCCTCACACTACAGTAATCTCTCCTTAACAGTGGCCATGTCATCATGATCACTATGCCATCTGACATTTGTCCAAAAATCAAAGCCAACTTCAAATTCAATTCTTAAGTGAATAATTAAGTTGCTCCAAAATTGTCGAAAAAATGTTCACCAGATAGCAAATAATCCAAAACAAATGTTGTTAAGGAAAACAACATCACCATCAACTACAAAGTGGGCCTAAGCATTTTAAAACAGTGCCAAAACAGCACTTTAAATGCCATATTCATTTTTGAAAAAATCCAAAAGGATTCCAAAACTCCTCAAACTTTTTGGGGCAGTGCAGAATATTCCATTGTAATTGTGTGACCAAGTTCCACATTTTTACAAAGTATTTTGGCAGCTCAAAATATTGCAAACATTTGCAGTAAAAATAAAACAAAAAATTTAAACGGGAAAAAGAGAAATGCCACTGTGGACTGGGCCTAAGTCCACAGTGCGGCCAAGCCCACAGCACCTGTTCCCTCCTCTTCTCTCTCCCTGTGTGTCGCCACCGCCGTGGGCGCGAGCGCGCGCGCCGGTCGAACGGCGACAGCACGACGCCACCGACGCGGGGGGATAAGGACCAGCCTCATCCCTCCCCCTGGACCTCCTCGTCCATTCGTCCCCCTCCTCCTCGCTCTCCCTCGCTCGCACGCCGCTCTCCCCTCTCTACCTGCGCAACCGAGCGCCTCCGTCGCCACATCTTCGTCGTCCCTGCGGTCACCGACGTCCCCGAGCCCGGCGACCGTGTCCGGGAGACGCGTCTGCCTCGGCTACTTCCTCTGCGCTGCCTCGTTCGAGTCGGGCATCACCGTAGCCCGTGGATCGAGCCGCCTCCTACTTCGGCATCTCCCACGATCACCGGCGACTACGGCCTCCCCCTGCTGCTACTAAGTTACCACAGGCCACCGTGAGCCGCTGCGGTGAGCTCCTTTTCCCCTCCCTCCTTCTTTTGGTCGTTTCCGAGACCGAACGGATCCGCCATCGTTCCGTTGCTCTAGTTGCCGCTGACGCCGGCGAGCTGCTCAATGCAGCGCCGGCCGAGCCTCTCTGACTTGCCCGTAGGGCTTCTGGCACTCGCAGTAGGTCGCCTAGCAGCGCAGCTCGCTCGGGAATGGCCCGAAGCCGTGATCCTGACCATGCCCGAATGCCGCCGCCGCCTCCACTCGTCGCCGGCGCCATTTCCGGCCATCTCAGCTCCGGCCACCACTCCCATTCTCCTCGGCGTGCTCTTCTCGTTCGAACGCGACCAACCCCGCACCAAACCGATGACCGTAGCCGAATCCCGGTGAGTTCCCGAGCCGTGCCGCCATGTTCGAGGTCGCCAGAGCCTTCTCCGACGCCGCCGCCGACATGGCCGGCCGGGGCCCACCTTAGAGTCACTGACGCTGGGCCCCATGGGCCCAGTTGACCCAGTGACTGGGCACCGTGTCCCACTGACATGCGGGCCCCACTAGTTTAATACGTTTTTAAAATAAATAAAATGCTAATTAAAATGTTAATTAATCTGTTAGTTAAATAGTTAGCTAATCAGTCACTGACAGCGGGTCCCAGTAACTAATTAGGTTAATTAGTTAATTTAATCTACTGTTAATTTAGTCTAGTCTCTGACAGAGGGGCCCCACCTGTCAGGTTTGACTCTGGTCAGCCAGAGTTGACTGCTGACAACATCATTGTATCATGCTGATGTCACCCTTTACTGTTTTGGATAATTCGAATTTATTAATTATATAAATTCCAGAAAATGTCTAAAATCTTTGAAAATTCATAGAAATTAAACCGTAGCTCAGATCGAAAAACTTTATATATGAAAGTTGCTCAGAACGACGAGACGAATCCGGATACGCTAACCACACGCTTGTCAGGTGCCTCTAACTACCTGAACATGGAACCTTCCACTTCGGTTTAGTATACCGAGATCGAGCTAAATGCCGGGAAAATATCCCAGATATTTTCCCGCTTCGCCTGCGACGTGTAGCACTGCATTATGTCACCCCTAGCACCGCTTATTGCCATGTCATGCTTTGTGATTGCTTTTATTACCGTGTATTTATCTGTTTCACCCCCCTCTTCTATTCTGATAGCCCCCGAGACTGACGTAGCTCCGGAGATTAGCTACACTACCGACGACCCTGCCTTTGCTGCTGAGCAGCCAGGCAAGCACCCCCCTTTGAACATGCCTATATCGCTTATTCTTTCCCTCTTATGCTTGCATTAGAAATTGCTGCTGCTACTGTTTAACCTATTTTTGATGCATAGCCTGTTTTTGTAACTGTTGTTGATACCTACCTGCTTATCCTAAACTGCTTAGTATAGGCTGGATAGAGACCCCAGTGACCCCACTTGTCCCGGTTGCCCCGCTGGATCATCGGAAGACTCGACAACCAGGCCCCAGCACCGCACATCACATCCCCTTTATCTATACGACACTACAGCGTTACTATCGAGTGCCGAGGGTGATACCTCATAAGCACTTCCGATATTAACTCTGTGGAGTAGTTACTCGGTCGTGGTCATCGAGGGTGATTCCTCCTTCACCACTTCCGGTAACGACGTTGTCGTGCAACACCTCAAGTGTGAACCCATCAAGGGTGATTCCTCCGAGTTCACCTTGACGGATACATCGAGTAGGAATCCAACGAGGGTGATACCTCGGATTCCCCTGATGTTAAAGACACACGGATACTTGGACTTTACAACTGTTACATGGAAAGGCGAGTCAACCCTGAGGGGTACCCGCGAGTGATGGGAAGTCGGGTTGACCTGGAGGGTACCCGAGAGATAAATACGAGGCGCGGCCGGGCATTCTTAGCCCTTGCCGCAAGTCCTCGAGACGGGGCGACGGGGTCACATCGATCGTGAGTCTCTGCTCATTACCACAGACCCCCAATACACTAACGGTTTTGATATTTGATCCGAGTGGGCCTTTGGCCCGATAGCACTAACCATCATGTGGGAACAGTTATGGGCACTCTGCGTCGTATGCATCAGCCGAAGCTTAATAGACATCAGCGACTGAGCGGCGCATTGGGTTGGACTGGTAACGCCCTGCACTTGTATAAGGGGGGCTAGGTCTGCTCACCGGCCGTGTTCGCAACATGCAGGAGTTCCCGGGGCGATGGCCCAAGACCCCTGGGCGCATAGGTTTAGTCCGGTGTGCTAACCTCTCTGCTAAGCCTAGGTCGGGTTGCGGCGTATCGTTTGGCCGAGGCCGGGCATGACCCAAAAAAGTGTGTCCGGCCGGAGTTAATCGAGCGTGGTGGGTAAGTTGGTGCACCCCTGCAGGGAAGAACTAATCTATGCATAGCCGGATCCTTGGTAACGGGCGCTCGGAGTTGTATCCCGATCGATACAACTAGAACTGGATACTTGTGATCACTGTTCAAGATATCTTCCGATATTCCGATAAATCGGCCGATTTATCGCTTACCGGTGTCAGACCGATAAGATAAATCGACCGATAAATCAGCCGATATGGTGATAAATCGGTTGATATGCCGATAAACTAGCCGATTTACCCCTTATCATGGGTTAACCGATAAGTTCCCGATAAGCGATATCCCCTACATTGCTTGTGATGAGAAATGGATAGTATGGCTCTGGGATTGCTTTCTCGCAGGGAGTCGAGAAAGGCTCTCTGGCCGAGGTTTATACTTGGATATTAGGGCTCTGGGATCGCTTTCTCGCAGGGAGTCAAGGAAGGATCTCTGGCCGAGGTTGATATTAATTACTACTACTACTACTTTATACTGTACTAATCTACACTCTTCTAATGTTGCAAGACCGCTGAAGATGCTAGTCTTCGATAGGACTAGGCCTTCTCTCTATTCTGGCATTTCTGCAGCCCAGTCCACATATACAGCCTCTCTTTGATAATGTTGCATATGTAGTGTAGATCCTTGCTTGCTGAGTACTTCGCATGAGTACTCATGGTTGCTTTGCTTCCTCTTTTTTCCCATATCTATTTGATGCAACCAGATGATGGAGCCCCGGAGACAGCTGCCCCCGCCGACGACTACTACTACCACCCCGAGGGTGGTTACTACTACGAGTTGGCTGATGACCAGGAGTAGGTTCGGAGGGTCCCAGGCAGGAGACCTGCGCCTTTTCGATCATAGTGCTTTCTTTTGCCCGCCTTCTTAAAGGCCTATTTGTTTTATCTTTTATATCTGTACTCAGATATCTGATGCTTCCGCTGACGCTTGTATGCGAGCTTATGTATTCGAGCCCTCGAGGCCCTGGCTTGTAATATAAAGCTTGTATTATTTTATTTTGTTCTAGAGTTGTGTTGTGATATCTTCAAGTGAGTCCTTAGGCTTGATCGTGTGCATTTGCGTGTATGATTAGTGCATGATTAAGCCGGGGGCGTCACATCGGTCTACTAATCTTGGACGTGATGCCTATATACATGATCATTGCCTTGGATATCGTCATGATTATTTGCTTTTCTATCAGTTTCCTAACAGTAATTTGTTTACCCACCATATGTTATTTTCTCGAGAGAAGCCACTAGTGAAATCTACGGCCCCCGGGTCTATTTCCGATCATATTATTTTCAGATCTATTATTCCAAAAACCCAAAAAAACCTTGCTGCACTTTTTCTTTCGTTATTTTACTTTTGTGTTTTTGTCAGATCCATTTATCAAATCTCATACAATTTTATCTATCTCAATACCGTGGAGGGATTGACAACCCGTCTTACACGTTGGGTTGCAAGTATTTGTTATTTGTGTGCAGGTGTTGTTTACATAGTGTTGCTTGGTTCTCCTACTGGTTTATAACCTTGGTTTCATAACTGAGGGAAATACTTACCGTTGTTGTGCTGCATCATCCTCTCCTCTTCGGGGAAATACCAACACAGATACAAGCAATCACTCCACAAAGTGTTATAATGATTAAAAACACTCCAAATAATAGTAGGAAAACATGATGCAAAATGGACGTATCAACTCCCCCAAGCTTAGACCTCGCTTGCCCTCAAGCGAAAACCGATATCGATAATAATGTCCACATGTTTAAAGAGAGAGAGAGAGAGGTGTTGATAAAAACAAAATACAGACATAGTAGCATCATGAACATTATTATAATAGCAATATTTATCATCATAAAACTTCTCATGAACAAGTAACAATTCATCATAATATCGAAGTATAAGGAATAAACTTTCTTGAAAACTAACAAACTATGTTCTCAGTCAACAATGCAATTGCAATTCATCATCTTTTCAGGAAGGGTCTCATGTCGGAGCTTTTTGTTTAGCAAATCCACATACTCAACCATCATTTAGTCTTCTATGATTGCTAACACTCACACCATACATATGGAGCAAAAAGTTTCAGCCAGACACATAGAAAGATAGGGGCTTGTAACTTCGCCTCCCAACCTATTCACCTCAAGGGTGATGTCAACAATAATAACTCATGATCACTCATATCCAATTGGATATATGTGCCTAGATCTTTCCCCACCACATGATGCTTGCAAAAGAGAAAAATAAAAAGGAATAGAGAAGAACACTATTGACTCTTGCATGAAAAGTAAATGCATAAAAGTAAAGGATAGGCCCTTCGCAGAGGGAAGCAGAGGTTGTCATGCGCTTTCTATTTTTGGATGAGCAAGCTCTTAATGCAAAGGAATGTCACGTTATATTGCCCCTTATGATAGCAACATTTATTATGCAGTCCGTCGCTTTAATTTCTTTGCCATCACAAGTTTGTACAATGCTTATTTTCCCTTACACTAAAAGATCATACATATTTAGAAGCAATTTTTATTGCCTTATGCACCGATGACAACTTACTTGAAGGATATTCAATCCATAGGTAGGTATAGTGGACTCTTTGTAAAATGAAACTGGGTTTAAGGGTTTTTGGATGCACAACTAGTATCTCTACTTGGTGCAGATTTTTGGGCTAGCAAAGATATTGGGAAAGCACCACATGTTAGAGGATCTATGAAAATATAACTTCTATGTGAATATGAACAAACATAAATCATTACGTTGTCTACCTTGTCCAACGTCAACAATTTGACATAAAATACTTAATGGGGGCTCACAATCACAAAAGATGTCCAAGATAGTATATTTGCATGTGAATCTTCTCTTCCCTTATTAATTTTTCATGAATTGCATCATTGATGAATGTTATCTTTGTCAACTTCCAATAAATTTTACCACTTATACTCTTCCTTATGTAATGTCATTACTTTCCATAAGATTAGCATATGATCTTTATCATTATTTTGATTGAAACATAAAAGTAAAGAAGCAAAAACTCAAACTAATCTTTATTATATAACTCTTACTCGATTACATAGATAGATAGATCATGAAACTAGCACTCGAAAATAGATCATACTAAATTTTTATTCTACTAAATCATGAAATAGCTAAGGATCAAACTAAAAATAGGCAAAGATAATAAAAGTGATGGTGATACGATACCAAGATACCTCCCCCAAGCTTGGCACAAGCCAAGGGGATTGCACATACCCATGTACTCAAGTTTCCTTCTTTGGTGTTGGTGGTGATGATGAAGTAGTGAGCTTGTCCTTCAGCCTTAGAAGGTATTCCAACCTACGGTTGATATTCCTAAGGGCGATGTTTTGCTCTTCCAACAAAATAACTTCACGAGTGAGATATGTATTCTGAACACAAACTGTTTCAAAGACCCTTAGGGCTTCGATTTCAGATGGGGTGAGATGATCATAGAAAGGTTGAAGGATATCTCCCTCTTCCGCAGTTTCCTCCATGGACATGGTCTGCCCTCCTTCTTAGGCATGGTCCCCTGCAACTTCTTTGATCTTGTCCTCCTTGACAGCCTCCTTCATTTCCTCTCTCTTCAGTTCCATCTTCAACAGCCAAGCATCGTCTTCCCAGTTGTTGGAGGTGGAAGAAGACATGATGTCTGCCTTGATAGATCTGTCAGAAAAACAGCACGACACAAGAACAGAGGATATTTTTCGATACGGTGGTCAAAACGTCCGAGAGTATATATAAATAATTTTTATCTTGCGAAACAAGTATTCCAGAAGAAAACGGATTCGGGAAGGCTCACGAGGGGCCCACTACCCACCAGGGCGCGCCAGGGGGGCAGGCGCGCCCTGGTGCCTAGTGGGCACCTAGGTGGCCCCCTCTGGTGTTTCTTATTTTTGTATTTTTTTCTAATATTCCAAAACTGACAAAAAATATTTTTTATGGAATTTTTGGAGTCGGTTTACTTACCGTATCACGTACCTCTTCCTTTTCAGGGTTCTGGAGTGTTCTGGAAGGTCTCTTTTATGTATTCCTCAGGTGTCATAATAGTTTCAAAAATGTTAGTTTCAACATTAATAGGCGTCCCTACGATATAATGCTTAATTCTTTGGCCATTGACCACCTTCGGATTTGTGCCTTCGGCATTGTTAATCTTAATGGCTCCAGAACGATAAACTTCCTCAATGATGTATGGTCCTTCCCATTTAGAGAGAAGTTTTCCTGCAAAAAAACTAAAACGAGAATTGTACAATAGAACATACTCACCTACTTTGAATTCCTGCTTTTGGATTCTTTTGTCATGCCATCTTTTAACTTTTTCTTTAAACAATTTGGCATTTTCATAAGCTTGGGTTCTCCATTCATCCAACGAGCTAATATCAAATAACCTCTTTTCTCCGGCAAGTTTAAAATCATAATTGAGTTCTTTTATTGCCCACTATGCTTTATGTTCTAACTCAAGAGGTAAATGGCATGCTTTTTCCATAAACCATTTTGTATGGAGACATACCCATAGGATTTTTATAAGTAGTTCTATAGGCCCATAACGCATCATCTAATTTCTTAGACCAATTCTTTCGAGACCTATTGACTGTCTTTTGCAAAATTAACTTTATTTCTCTATTTCTCAGTTCAACTTGGCCACTAGACTGAGGGTGATAAGGTGATACAATTCTATGGTTGACATCATATTTAGCAAGCAGTTTACGGAATGCACCATGAATAAAGTGTGAACCACCATCAGTCATTAAATATCTAGGGACTCCAAACCTCGGGAAAATAGTTTCTTTAAGCATTCTAATAGAAGTGTTGTGATCAGCACTACTTGTTGGAATAGCTTCTACCCACTTAGTGACATAATCAACAGCAACTAAATATGTGTATACCCATTAGAGGAAGGAAAATGTCCCATATAATCAAAGCCCCAAACAACAAATGGTTCAATGACAAGTGAATAATTCATAGGCATTTCTTGACATCTACCAATATTACCAATTCTTTGGCATTCATCACAAGATAAAACAAACTTATGAGCATCCTTGAAAAGAGTACGCTAATAAAAACCAGATTGTAATACCTTGTGTGCAGTTCTGTCTCCCGCATGATGTCCTACGTAAGCCTCGGAGTTACACTTTTGTAGGATGTGTTCCTGTTCATGCTCAGGTATACAACGCCTAATAATACCATCTACTCCTTTATAAAGGTGTGGGTCATCCCAGAAGTAATGTCTTAAATCATAGAAGAACTTTTTCTTTTGTTGGTATGTGAAACTAGGTGGTATAAATTTAGCAACAATGTAATTAGCATAGTCTGCATACCAAGGAGCATTACGAGAAGCATTTATGACAGCTAGTTGTTCATCAGGGAAACTGTCATCAATAGGTAGTGGGTCATCAAGAATATTTTCTAACCTAGACAAGTTATAAGCTACTGGATTTTCAGCTCCTTTTCTACCAGTAATATGCAAGTCAAACTCTTGTAGCAAAAGAACCCACCTAATGAGTCTAGGTTTAGCATCTTTCTTTTCCATAAGGAATTTAATAGCAACATGATCGGCGTGAACAATTACTTTAGAATCAACTATGGAAGATCTGAATTTATCACAAGCAAACACAACTGCTAGAAATTCTTTCTCAGTAGTAGCATAATTTCTTTGAGCACTGTCTAGAGTTTTGCTAGCATAATGGATAACATTTAATTTCTTATCAACTCTTTGTCCTAAAACAGTACCAACAGCATAATCACTAGCATCATACATAGTTTCAAAAGGCAAGTTCCAATCAGGTGGTTGAACAATAGGTGCAGAGGTCAAGGCTTTCTTAAGTGTTTAAAAGGCTTCTACACAATCATCATAAAAAACAAATGGAACATCCTTTTGCAAGAGATTAGTAAGAGGCCTAATTTTTTAGAGAAGTCTTTAATAAACCTCCTATAGAAACCAGCATAACCAAGGAAACTTCTTATACCTTTGATATCTTTAGGACATGGCATTTTCTCAATTGCATCAACTTTAGCTTTGTCTACTTCAATACCTCGTTCAGAAATTTTATGCCCCAAGACAATACCTTTATTTACCATAAAGTGACACTTCTCCCAATTCAAGACAAGATTAGTTTGTTCACATCTCTACAAAACTCGATCAAGGTTGCTTAAGCAATCATGAAAGAAGTATCGTAAATGGAAAAATCATCCATGAAAACCTCAACAATCTTTTCACAAAAGTCAGAGAATATAGCAGTCATACATCTTTCAAAGGTAGCAGGTGCATTGCATATACCAAAGGGCATACGTCTATAAGCATAAGTTCCAAAAGGGCAAGTAAAAGTGGTTTTCTCTTGATCAGATTGTGATACAGGTATTTGAGAGAAACCAGAATATCCATCAAGGAAGCAAAAGTGTGTGTGCTTAGATAGTCTTTCTAACATTTGATCAATGAAAGGCAAGGGGTAATGATCTTTTCTAGTAGCTTTGTTTAATTTTCTAAAATCAATTACCATCCTATAACCAGTTACAATTCTTTGTGGAATAAGCTTATTTTTATTATTAGGAACAACAGTAATGCCTCCTTTCTTAGGAACACAATGAACGGGACTTACCCATCTACTATCGGCTATAGGATAAATTTTACCTGCTTGAAGAAGCTTTAATATTTCAATTCTTAACACTTCCTTTATCTTAGGATTTAATCGTCGTTGATGATCAACAACTGGTTTAGCATCAGGTTCCATATTAATCTTGTGCTAACATAGAGTGGGACTAATACCCTTAAGATCATCAAGAGTATATCCAATAGCAGCACGGTGCTTCCTCAGAGTTTTTAGTAGTCTCTTTTCTTCAAGCTCTGAAAGGTTAGCACTAATAATAACAGGATATATCTTCTATTCATCAAGATAAGCATATTTCCGTGGATCAGGCAATTGTTTTAATTCAAACACAGGATCACCTTTAGGTGGAGGAGGACCTCCTAGAGTTTCAACATGCAAATTGTGTTTAAGAATACGTGGTTGATCAAAGAACATCTTATTTATTTCATTTCTTTCATGCAAGTGCATATCATTTTCATGATCCAGCAAATATTGTTCTAACGGATCAGTAGGAGGTACGACAATAGAATCAAGACCAATTATTTCATCCTTACTAGGCAATTCTTTAGCATGAGGTTGTCTACGAAACTTAGAGAAATTAAACTCATGAGACACATCACCAAAGTTAACACTGATAGTTTCTTTAGCGCAATCAATCTTAGCATTAACAGTGTTCAAAAAAGGTCTACCAAATATTATGGGTCAAAAATCATCTTGTGGAGAACCAAGAACTAGAAAATCGGTAGGATATTTTATTTTCCCACACAAGACTTCAACATCTCTAACAATCCTAAGCGGTGAAATAGTATCTCTATTCGCAAGCTTAATAGTAACATCAATATCTTCTATTTCAGCAGGTGCAATATCATTCATAATTTCTTGATATAAGGCAAACAAGAAGCACTAACACTAGCAACCAAAACACATAAGACATGATAACTATGATCTCCTATTTTAAAAGAGACAACATGCATGCCAACAACAGGCTTATTCTTATCTTTATTATCGGGTTTAGCAATTCTAGTGGCTTCATCACAGAAATAAATAACATACCCATCAATATTATCTGCCAAGAGATCTTTAACCATAGCAACATTAGGTTCAACTTTAATTTGTTCAGAGGGTCTAGGTGCTCTAATATTACTTTTGTTAACCACGGTTGAAACTTTAGCATGTTCCTTTATCCTAACAGGGAAAGGTGGTTTTTCAATGTAAGCAGTAGGCACAACTGGGTCAACATTATAAATGATAGTTTCATCTTTAACTATAACGGTCTCCTCAATCTTTTTTTAAATAGGGGGATGATATTTAAACCATTTCTCCTTAGGGAGATCAACATGAGTAGTAAATGATTCACAAAAGAGGCTACTATCTCAGAGTCAATTCCATATTTAGTGCCAAACTTGTGAAAAGCATCGGTATCCATAAAAGATTTAACACAATCGAACTTAAGTGTTATACCTGACTCATTATCTTTGTCGAGTTCCCAATCTTCAGAGTTGCGTTTAATTCTTTCCAGAATATCCCATCTGAATTCAATAGTTTTCTTCATAAAAGAGCCAGTCGAAGAAGAATCGAGCATGGTTTGATCATCATGAGAAAGCCGAGCATAAAATTTCTGTAAGATAATTTCTTTTTGAGAGCTCATGATTGGGGCATGTATACATCATATAATTAAGCCTCCCCCAAGCTTGAGCGATACTTTCTCCTTCACAAGGCCAAAAATTATATATATAATTTCGATCACGATGAACTAGATGCATAGGATAAAACTTTTGATGAAATTCCAATTTCAATCGATTCCAGTCCCAAGCTCCAATATCATCACATAACCTATACCATGTCAATGCCTTTGCCCCCCAAAGATAGAGGGAATACCTTCTTGTTAACTTCATCTCCGGGTAAACCTGCAAGCTTAGATAATCCACAAACTTCATCCACATAGATTAGGTGCATATCAGGATGTAGTGTTCCATCTCCTGCATAAGGATTAGCTAGCAGTTTCTCTATCACACCCGAAGAAATTTCATAATAAATATTTTCAGTAGGTGCAGTAGGTTGAGGAGCAGCTCTTTGTGCTTCTGGTCGAGGTGAAGATACCCCAAACAAACCCCTCAAAGGATTATTTTCTATAGTAACAAGTAACAGTAAATTTCAGCACGTAATATAAATTTTTCCTTGCCAAATTCCACTCACCAAAAGTGCTTCACTCCCTGGCAAAGGCGCTAGAAAAGAACCTTGATGACCCACAAGTATAGGGGATCAATCATAGTCCTTTCGATAAGTAAGAGTGTCGAACCCAACGAGGAGCAGAAGGAAATGACAAGCAGTTTTCAGCAAGGTATTTTCTGCAAGCACTGAAGTTATCGGTAACGGGTAGTTTGATAGCAAGAT